>CM050511.1:9692500-10892500 GCA_027563665.1 Antrozous pallidus
CGACCGCCCATTTAGGCCTGATCCAGGTAGAATTGGGCCTAAATGGGCAGTTGGACATCCTTCTCACAATCTAGACTGCTGGCTCCAAACAGCTCACCTGCCTGTCTCCCTGATAGCCCCTAACCACTTCTGCCTGTCAGCCTGATCACCTCCTAATCACTACCCTGCCAGCCTAATTGATGTCTAACTGCTCCCCTGCCAGCCTGTTTGGCCTCAACTTCCCTCCTCTGCCAGCCTGGTCACCACTAACTGCCTTCACCTGCAGGCTTGATCACCCCCAACTGCCCTTCCTTGCAGGCCTGCTCCCTCTCAACTGCCCTCCCCTGCTGGCCTGATGGCGCACAACTGCCCTCCCATACAGGGCCTGGAACTCCCATCGGCCCTCCTCTGCTGGCTATCTTGTGGTGGCCATCTTGTGTCCACATGGGGGAAGGATCATTGACCACATGGGGGCAGCCCTCTTGTGTGTTGGAGTGATGGTAAATCTGTGTATTACTCTTTTATTAGATAGGATAGAAGCCTGGTGCATAGGTGGGGGCCAGCTGGTTTGCCCTGAAGAGTGTCCCAGGTCAGGGTGGGGGTTCTCTTGGAACGTGGGGTGGCCTGGGCAAGGAGCCTATGGAGGTTTGCAGGCCAGCCACGCCCTCCAGTGACCCAAGCAGAGGCCCTGAGATCTGGGATTAATTTATGTCTACAATTGAAACTTTGTAGCCTGGAGTGGAGCCAAGCTCGCCTTCTGCTCGCTCCATGGCAGCAGCCATTTCTGTTTGAAACTTTGAAGCCTAGAGTGTAGGCTTAGGCTGGCAACGGCAGGTGGAAAGCTTGGCTTCTTCCATTGCCAGGAAAACCCAAGCCTCTGTTCTCTCCAGCTTAGTGGCTGCTGCCATTTCTGTATCTTTTATAATTGAAACTTTGTAGCATTGAGTGGAGGCCTAGGCGGGCAAAGGCAGGCAGAAAGCTTGGCTTCCTCTGTTGCTGGGGAAACCCAAGCCTTCCTCCTGCTCTCAGTGGTGGCAGCCATCTTGGTTGGGGTTTATTTGCATAACCGTCTCCTGATTGGCTGGTGGGCGTGGCTGTGGGCGTGGCTTGTGGGTCTAGCGAAGGTATGGTCAAATTTGCATATTGCTTTTAATTGTTAGGATAATACAATAACCCTATGTAATGAAAGAGTAATATGCAATGCAAATTGACCGTACCTTTGATCAAACCATGCCCACAAGCCATGCCTTCCAGTCAATCAGGAGCAAATATATCCCAACCAAGATGGTGGGCCTGCCCTCACACTGCCCGAAGCAAAGCCCGGCCATGGCAGTGCTTTGCTTCAGGCCGTGGAGGTCCAGATCAAAGCCCAATCATGGAGGACTGGGCAGGCCAGTTGGGTAGCGCAGAGGCCACGATCAGTAACCGGGCAGGCAGGGGAGGGGGTGGTGGCAGCACCTGTCGCTGACCCCGGGGTCCAGGCCACCATCAGGGTTTGGCAGACCTGGCTGGCAGCACCTGACACCACTGGAGGAGTCCAGTCCATTATTGGGAACTGGCAGGGCAGACTGGCTGCTTTGATGCTGCCCACTGGGTCAAGGCCGAGATCAGTAACAGGGCAGTCAGGGGAGAGCAGGGTGGCTACACTTGTCTATGCCTACCGGGGCCAGGCCACCATTGGGGACATGGGTAGGCAGAGGTGGCTAGGGTCTCTGGGATCACTGTATGCCCCAGGGCTGCCTGTTCACACTGGTGAAGCAGGCCAGGATTAAACATTTTAATGAAAATGGGATGCCTGTGCCCCCACCCACTGAGCCCAGTCCCTGGGGAGGAGAGGGCAGTGGGCAGTTAGTAGGCACCAGGAGTTGGAAGGGACTGGGAGTAATCTGCAGGCATGCTATCTGGGAGAGGTGCTGAACCATGATGAGGCAGAGGGCTGGATGATGGACACGGAAAGGTGCAGATGAGGCGGCTCTTGCTGGTGCTGAGCTTGAAAAGTACATCGACAGCCTGATGGACTAAATCGCCTTTCTGAAGAAGGTGCATGAAGAGGAGAATGCTGAGCTGGAGACACAAATCCAGTATGCTCAGGTATCCATGGAGATGGATGTGTTCTCCAAGACCGACCTTTCTGATGGCTCAAGGACGTCTGCACCCAGTACGAGAAGCTGGCTGCCAAGAACATGCAGAATGCCAAAGAATGGTACAAGAGCCGCTTTACCATGCTGATTGAGAGCACTGTCAAGGACATCTCCGGAGTGCGCGCAGCCAAGGAGGAGGTGTCTGAAAGCCGCTGCCTGCTCAAGGCCAAGACCCTGGAGATGGAAGCATGCCAGGCATGAACTAAGCTCTGGGAAAGCAGCTGCGAGAGCTGGAGGATGAGCAGAACTCAGGTGTTAGTGCTATGCAGAACACAATCAACAAATTAGAAAACGAGTTGAGAACTACAAAGAGTGAAATGGCATGATATTTGAAAGAGTATCAGGACCTCCTCATTGTGGCTTTGGACATTGACTTTGTAGCTTACAGGAAACTCTTGGAAGGTGAGGAGACCAGGCTCAGTTTCACCAGTGTGGGAAGCATAGCCATTTACTACTCCCAGAGTTCCCAGGTGTTTGGTCTATCTGCCTAAGGTAGTTTACAGACCAGCTCCTACTTGATATCTGCTCGTTCCTTTCCTTCTTAATACACCAGCCATGTCCAGGAGGAGCAGATAAAGGTGGAGGAGACCTTTGAGGCTGCAAAAGCTAAGGAACCTAAGGATGAACCCCCCCTCTGAAGGAGAAGCTGAAGAGGAGGAGAAGGAGAAGGAAGTGCCTGATGAAGAAGAAGGAGAGGAAGAGGAAGAAGGTGCCAAGGAAGAATTTGAGGATGCAAAGAAGGAAGAACAATGAGGTGAAGGTGAAGGAGAAGATGCACAAAAAGCTGAGGATGAGAAGAAATATGAAGGTGCTGGGGAAGAGCAAGCAACCAAAAAAAAGATAGAATCCCCCTTTCCTTAATTATTTCAGGAATAATCCTCCTGAAACCAGGTCAACCCCATCACCAACCAAGCAGTTGATTTCCGATACTATATGAATTAAGAAGTCAATATATATAACATTCTGAGGTGACTGAGGTTGGACATTAAATGTTCATCAATGACTTTTCTCCTTATACAGAGTATCTGTTTGCTTTTAGAGTGGCTTCCTGGTTTGTTGCCAGCCTGTGCATGGTCCATGCTTATGAATTCAGGATATATGACTATGTGAATAATTAAGTTATTTATAATAAAAACACATGAATACATGAATTTACTGATGTTAATGTTAAACTTCATGGAAAAATAGTCCTTTGATTCCCTGGTGGTTATAAATTAAAGACCTCCGAGGGAACAAAGATGGTGGCATAGGTAAATACCTCTCTTGCTGCCTCACACAGCAATTTAAAAACTACAACTTAAAGACAGAGAAAACATTATCCAGATTCAACGGAAAGCTGGCTGAGTGAAAATTCCACAAATAAAAGTAAAGATAGGACACTGTGACTCAGAGGAGTGGTGGAGGGCAGCATTAAAGATACATGCAGAGTCAGAGGTTTGAAGCCGTATGCACACACGAGCAGAAAAGGTGAGCGGCTGCAAATCTGGCTGGCTTTCTCCAAAGGAAAGGGAGGCAAAGGCGTCCAACTGCACTGATTCCCCAGTTCAGGGCAAAGTCCACAGAACCCACACTCATACGGGGTGAAACTGGACAGTAGGGAAGCACACAAACTCAGGCACTCAAAGGACTGCAAGCTTGTGGAGAGGGCATGTAAAATTGGGAACAGAAGTGCACGAGCACACAGAGAGGACTTGTGACTTGCTCTCACATACGGGAAATGACCGAACTTCATTGTTTTACAACCTTGGGTGAGAATTTGAGTGTGGAGACTCATTTGGGGCGAGGCTGAATTGTCTGGCAGTGGGTAAAATATGGCAGCAGCTTTCTCTCAGAGGTGCTTGCAGCCATTACCACCCAGCACAGAGATCCAGGTGCCACATAGGGTAGAGCTGACACTGCCTGCTCAGCCTGGAGACTCCGCCCATCCAACCTGAGCACAGCTGACCCTCATAGCCAATTAGCCTGGAGGTCAAACCCTCCTAGTGCTCACAACAATAACGTAGGCTTAACTTCAACAAGACTGTGCAACCCATAAAGGGCTGCAGCAAGAGTATCCACCTCAGGTACCTGGGGAAGCTGAGCCACTGTCTCTTAGAGGACATCTACCACACAAAGCTAATGGACCAACTCAGGAATGCAGTCACCATGCAGAGACATGGAAAGAAATAAGATGTGAAAGAAATGGAGGGGGGAAAAAAGACAGGATATAGAGTTCAAAACCAGTTATAACGTTTTTCAAGAGGCTCCTAGAAAAGGCCGATGATCTTAATGAGACCTACAATGAAATGAACAAGACCTATGAGGAAATGAATGGGACCTACAAGGATATGAAAAAGGACCAACTAGAAATTAAGCATACACTGACTGAAATAAAAAATATTATACAGAGAACTAAAAGCAATCTAGAGGACAGCAAAAACCAAGTCAAAGATTTGAAATACAAAGAGGCAAACTCCACTCAGCCAAAAAAGAAAGAAGCCAAAGAATCCAAAAAATGGATGATAGTGTAAGGGGCTTCTGAGAGAACATCAAGCATACTAACATCTGGATTATAGGGGTGCCAGAAAAAGAGAGAGAGCAAGATAATGAAAACCTATTTGAAGAAATAGTGACCGAAAACTTCCCACACATGGTCAAAGAAATTGACTTAGGAGTCCAAGAAGCACAGAGAAACCAAAACTATAAGAATCCAAAGAGGACCACACCAAGACACATCATAATTAAAATGCCAAGAGCAAAAGACAAAAAGAGAATATTAAAAGCAGCAGGAGAAAAACAGTTAGTTACCTATAAGGGAGCACCCATACAATTGTCAGCGGATTTCTCAACAGAAACTATGCAGGCCAGACAGGAGTGGCAAGAAATATTCAAAGTGATGAGTAGCAAGAATCTACTACCAAGATTACTCTACCCAGCAAAGCTATCGTTCAGAATTGAAGGTCCGATAAAGTGCTTCACAGATAAGAAAAAGCTAAAGGAGTTCATCACTGCCAAACCAATATTATTTGAAATGCTGAAAGATATTCTTTAAGAAGAGGAAGAAGAAAAAGGTAAAAATAAAAATTATGAACAACAAATACACATCTATCAACAAATGAATCTAAAAATCAAGTGAATTAAAAATCTGATGAACAGAATATAACTGGTTAATATAACAGAATCATGGGCATAGAGAGAGAATGGACTGACAATTCTTGGGAAGAAAAGGCGTGTGGGAGTTGCAGCACAAGACTGGACAAAAATCATGCACCTATGGGAGAGGACAGTGGCGGGGAGATGAGGGTGGAGGGTGGGATGGGTACTGGGTGAGGGGAGGTGTAGGAGAAAAAAAGCGGGAACAATGTAATTAATAAACTGAACAATAAAGATTAAAATATTAATAAAAAAAGAAATTAAAGACCTCAAATCATGTGCAATAAACAGTAAATAAAGTTACACTGAATAACAACAACAAAAAAATACATTAGGGGTCAGGAAATTTTCAAACAACTGGGGAACCATTCCCAGATCAGGAAGGAAAGTCACAGGGTGTATATTATTGCTGTCAATACAGTATTTCCTATAACTTACAACATATACAATGTAATGAAGTATGTATTTTCATAGAGTAATACTGGTACATATGTTATAGTTATGACAGTATGTCATATCTTATCTATATTAATAAAAGGGTAATATGCTAATTAGACCATGAGACCTTCCAGAAGTCTTTCTGGACAAAGCCTTGGTGGCGGGGCCAAGGCAGAGGTGGTTAGGGGTGATCAGGCCAGGAGGGGAGGGCAGTTGAGGGTGATCAGGCTGTAGGAGAGGAATTGGGGGCAAGCAGGCTGGCAGAGGGGACCAGTTGGGGCAATCAGGCTAGCAGGCAGAGTGGTTAGGCGTGATAAAGCAGTCAGGCAGGTGAGCGATTAGGAGCCAGCAGTCCCGGATTGCGAGGAGGTTGTCTGACTGCCAGTTTAGGTCCAATCCCACAGGGTTCTCAAATTGGAGAAGATGCAGGCCATACCGTGAGACAATCCCCCCCCCCCTGCGTGCATGAATTTTGTGCACTGGGCCACTAGTTAATAAATAATGATTCAAGAATAAACTCTTTGTTTCATGTACTCATAATTGTAAACCTACATTTGCCCCACACTGTATTTGTTTTAGAAAGTTTTTACAGAAATATTGAACAAATTCTATTCAAATCTCTGAGATGGGCTTATTAGCCAAATAACAAAGTATGAATCAACTGTTAGGCACAGTTATTCACATTAGTGTATAACTAGACCATGATATATAATACATTACTTCAGTTTCAATTACCAAAGAGAATAGATAAACAATTAATCGCATAATATAATTCTAAATTATTTATGGTGATATGTTATAATAATTTCTTTCAGGGAAATCAATGTGATTTTTTGTGTACAATGTAAAATTATGGGTGTTCTCCAGCAATACTAATAAAAGCCTAAGTGGCCCTCGTGCACTTGTGCCCTCACATCATCACAAAATGGCCACCACAAGATGGCCTCCACAAGATGGCCAACTGGGGAGGGCAGTTGTGAACAATCAGGCTGGCAGGGGATGGCAATTGTGGATGAACAGGCCAACAGTGGAGGAGAGTTGGGGGCAACCAGGCCAGAAGGGGAAGGCAGTTGGGGGTGACCAGGTTGGCAAGGGAGGACAGTTGAAGGCAAGATCAGGCCAGTAGGGAAGGGTAGTTGGGGGCAGCCAGGTCGGCAGGGGAGGATGTTTGATATTGACTGGCCTGGTAGGGGAAGGCAGTTGAGGGCAATAGGGCCAGCAGGGGAGTGGTTAGGGGTTAGTCAGGCTGGTAGGCAGGTGAGTTGTTAGAAGTCAGTAGTCCCAGATTGTGAGATGCTGCAGGCTGGATTGAGGGACCCCCATCAGTGCACAAATTTCATCCACTGGGCCTCTATTATAATAGAAAATAACAACAGTAATAACAGATTTTGTTATTTGGTTATCAATTACTAGGAGAGTTTCTTATAAACCATGCTTCCTAACTTACATTCTATTTTCCTCAACTTAAGGTTTAAGAATTTTAGATCTTTGGAGAAAATAGCTACTTCTTAAAAGTTGAAGAAAATGTTGACTTTCTGGGGGAAAGTTAAAAGCTCTACTTGGAGGAGGAACCAAGATGGAGGCATAGGTAAACACCTATTGTGCTGCCCTGAGCAACAATTCCAAAACTACAACATAACAACAAAGCAATCATCATCCAGAATCACTGGAAAGCTGGCTGAGTGAAAATTCCACAAGTAACAGTGAAGGTGGGACACTGAGACTCAGAAGAGTGGTGGAGCGCAGCCTTGAAGATATGCTTGGAGAGAGGTTCGGAGCCGTGAGCGCTCGCGGGCTATAGGGTGGGCAGCAGCAAACCTGGCTGGATTTCTCCACCAGGGAGGACAGAGACATCCCACTGCACAGATTCCCCAGTGCCAGACAAGGTCCAAGGTCTGGGGTGTGTACGCTAAAAGCCGGGCGCGGCAGAGGTCTGCAAGTTTGAGGAGAGTGCGCTAAACTTGGAACAGCAGTTTGAGCATAAACTTGGGGACAGAACTTCGCAACTGAACAGAACTGACTTGTGACTTGCTCCCTCATTCCGGAGACCACCAGACTGCTTTGTTTTACAACTCTGGGCGAGGGTGTGCAGACTCATTTGGAGAGAGGCAGAGTTGTCTGGCAATGGGTGGGGACCGGTGGCAGCTTTCTCTCGGAGGTGCATGCAGCCATTACCACCTGGCACAGAGACCCACGCGTCACAAAGGGCAGAGATGACGCTGTGTGCTCAGCCTGGAGACAATGCCCATTCAACCTTAATACAGCTTACCTTAACAGCCGATTGGCTTGGAGGTCCAGCCCTCCTAGTGCTAACAACAAATAGCTGGGCTTAACTCCAAAAATACTGTACAACCCATAAAGGATTGCAGTAAGAGTATCCACCTCAGGTAACTGGGTAGGCTGAGCCATTGTCCCTTAGAGGACACCTACCACAAAAAGCTAATCCACCAACTCAGGAGAGCAGCCACAATGCAGAGAAATGGAAAGAAATCAGGTGTGAAATAAATGGAGGAAAAAAGACGACTAGACATAGAGTTCAAAGCCACAGTAATTAGGTTTTTCAAGAGGCTCCTAGAAAAGGCCGATGATCTTAATGAGAACTACGAGGAAATGAACAAGACCTACGAGGATATGAATAAGGACCAACTAGAAATTAAGAATACACTGACTGAAATAAAAAATATTACACAAAGTCCTAAAAGCAGTCCAGAAGGCCACAAGAACCAAGTCAAAGATTTGACATACAAAGAAGCAAAATCCACTCAGCTGGAAAAGCAAGAAGTAAAAAGAATCCAGATAATTGAAAATAGTGTAAGGGGCCTCTGGGACAACCTCAAGCATGCCAATATCTGAATTATGTTGAAAAAGAGAAAAAGAGAGTGTCAGAAAAAGAGAGAGAGCAAAACAATGAAAACCTACTTGAAGAAATAGTGACCTAAAACTTCCCCCACATGGTCAAAGAAATTGACTTAAAAGCCTAAGAAGTACACAGAACCCCAAAATATAGGAATCTAAAGAGGACCACACCAAGACACATCATAATTAAAATGCCAAGAGCAAAAGATAAAGAGAGAATATTAAAAGCAGCAAGAGAAAAACAGTTAGTTACCTATATGGGAGCACCCATAGGATTGTCAGTGGATTTCTCAACAGAAACGATGCAGGCCAGATGGGAGTGGCGAGAAATATTCAAAGTGATGAATAGCAAGAATCTACAACCAAAAACACTTTATTCAGCAAAGCTATCATTCAGAATTGAAGGTCAGATAAAGTGCTTCGCAGATAAGAAAAAGCTAAAGGAGTCCATCACCACCAAACCAATATTATATGAAATGCTGAAAGATATTCTTTAAGAAGAGGAAGAATAAAAAGGTAAAAATATAAATTATGAACAACAACTACACATCTATCAACATGAATCTAAAAATCAAGTGAATTAATAATCTGATGAACAGGTTAAGCTGGTGACTATAACAGAATCATGGACATAGAGAGGGAATGGACTGACAATTCTTGGGGAGAAAAGGGGTGTGGGAGGTGCAGCACGAGACTGGACAAAAATCATGCACCTATGGGAGAGGACAGTGGGGGGTCGGGGAGGAAGGGTGGGATAGGTACCGGGTGGAGGGGAGCTATAGGGGTATAATAATGGGGGAACAATGTAATTAATAAACTGAACAATAAAGATTTAAAAAAGGGTGAGTCATTTCAAAATGAAAAAAAAAGCTCTACTTGAAATATACCTACTGTGCATGGCTGGAGAAAAAGAAAATTATCTCTATAGGCCAAGAGAGAACAGGTTCACACACCATGTAAACCTGTCTACAAATAACAATTGATATTATAAAATGACTAGAGAAATAGGGTTGTTATTATATCAAACACTGAAATAGCAGTTAGAAATTAGGGACTCAGGTTAAAATTGGGAATCAATATTTTTTGAACAGCAATCGATTTTATAATGTTCATAAAAGTTCCATCCATTCATTAATTCATCTATTATTTTATTTAGTTATTAATCTTTGATTAAACACTAGAGACCCTCTACACAAATTTGTGCACCTTGAAAGGAACTGTGGGCCACGAGGTTTTGGTGAACACAGGGGCAGGTCTTGGCCCATTCTTCATGCTCCCTCCTTGCCCCTCCCACCATGGCCCCCTGTTCCTTGTCTGATGGTGGCCCAGCTCCTGCTGCCACCACTCCCATATGCTGATGGCACTGTCCCCACTTGCACTATGGACAGCACAGAGCAATTGAGGCCAGCACCAGCGGAGGTGTGAGCAGGGCTAGTGCCATCAGCATGTGTGAGTAGTGGCTGCTGCCCTGATTACCCCTCAGGAGCAGGGGGAGGTGGAGAATCCCTCAGGGGCAATTGGGGCTGGCAGCTGCCACTCGCCCCGACTAATGGCACCAAGTGATTGGGGCTGGGCCAGGCATCAACAGCAGGTGCAAGCAGGACTACAGCACATGCGAGAAAAGAATTTTCAGTAACCACCAGAGGCTGGCCCCCATGATAGTGACCAGCAACCTGACTTGGTCTGGCACCCCTGCTCACCTGCTCCCCAATCTCGCTGTGGCTTACGCCCACCATTATACATGCTCTGCCGCTTGCTACCAATGCATGGCATGTTCTGCACATGCCCTTTGGTGGTCAACACACATCATAGTGACCTATCGTTCAGTTGTTTGGTTGTTCTGCTGTTTGGTCTATTTGCATATTAGGGTTTAATACATATAGATTTCCTATGTGACAGTCTGTGAAAAAATGATGAAATGTCACTTTTCTCACATGTATTAAAACTAAGCAGGAAAGAAAACAATACAAATTCAATAAGTGACCACAGAAATAAAACTACATATGTGGAGGTAAATAAGGATTACATGAAGGTATTATATGGTGTAATACTATATTTTTAAGGCTGGTTACACAGATTGAATCATTTTGTGAAAATTTATTCACCTAGACATTCATGATTGGTATGCTTTTAAGTAAAAACTTGCAAACAAATAATAATAATGAAATAATAATTTTTGATTTTGAAGGATGAGTACTCAGCTTTGTAGAAATGACTACTTATTTGAACAATTTCCTAGATATTTAAATAAATGAAGTTTTTAAAAATGGTTTTTGAATATATATGACTTGCCAAAGGGTAGCTTCTACTTTGAATCTTAAACCTGTCCTTGAATTGAGGTCTTTTCATCCAAGAACTTTGTAAAATAAATATCATTAAGATCTTAAAAAAAAAAACTTCATCAGAGTTTATCAATGGTTTTGCTGATGCAATATGTCCCTATTGATCACATTAACAATATTTGGAGAACAATGTGTAGGAACATAATATCTTGGGTGTACTCTGGTTATGTATTAATACAAAAAAATTGGGTTATGTGTGATTAACCATGTGTGTTAGTCACTCTTCTTTGTTGCAAGCTAAAGTGTCTGATCTGTTGTAACTCAAGAAGAAAATCTTTTTATTGAAAAAATATTGGGTATTTTAACAAAATTGAAGAAAAAAGCACTTGAAGAATGCCAACCCATCTTCATTGATGCCAATTAAAAGCCCCAATTTGGAGTACAGTGAAGAAGGAAACCTTATTTAGTGCAAACAGCTCAATCATGATACAGTAACACTGTGAAATAGCTCAATAGTGCTAAGGCTCAATTATGAAATAGCATAGCTTGGAATAGTATGCCTGGGAAGCAGCTCTGGGGTAAGGCACCTCTCTAGCTATTCTGTTCCACCTGCTCAGTTCTGCTCCACAGGCTCTGGTTCACCCAAGTGTGATCCTATACCAGCTAAACATCTTAGGGGATTCAACAGAGAAACACAGTGTTCATCGGAAAGGGAAATATGCTACCTAGATGAAAGGGTATCTGACTTATATAGAGAGGTGAACCCAGCCCCATCCCTAATTGGTCCATCCTCATGCAAATGAAGACTCCAAATCCTTCCAGTTCAATTGGTCCCAGTTCACTGTTCTGATTGGTCAGAATTTGGCCATTTTGATTGGTCAGTGAAGTTGCTGATGGGGTTATAGCTGTGCAGTTTCAATTGGATGAGAAAAAACTGTCTTATTGGTTGAAGTAAGATTCCAGGAACTCCTTTATAAGGCTGGCTTAGATGGTTGGAATACAGTGCATGCAGGCAGTTCAGAGCAGAAGGCAGTCAGTTGCATGTAGTCTTTTTCCTTAACCATGGCTTGTATGACAGTGCTCTCTGTCAGAATAGATGCTAAGCACTGTTTTTATACAAATTTGGGCCCACTTTGCTACCAGGAGCCCTTCTTAGTAGGTATCATCTTTCTCAGGATCCAAAAGAATTAAATTAGGAAATTAAGTCAAGACCAAAGAATACTCACAGCAGAGGTCATGCTTAATGCCTTTTCACAGAAATAATTTGGTTAAAACATTGCTCCTGCACTAATAAACCCAACAGGCTGTCCTTGAATTATCATCATAATGGCCACCACTTGAGAATTTATCTTTACCATTTCTGAGATTATGGTTTACAATTTCAAGACTCAAACTTCCAGATAGAATCTTCTAATTAATCATAGTCCCCATTTCTTATGAAAACTCACCCAAAATAGGTGAATGTCCAAATGTTGCTTAACTTTTAAAAAATCAAAAAACTCACATTACAGGAAAAAACAATCTCTCAAATTTGTTTTCAATATCTGTGCTCTATGCACTCCAGGACTCTAATCTAGCTAGATTTTTTAAAAAACTGGCCACCTGGCAGCTATTAAAGTGATCCTCTTAATCAATTATGTGAAATAGAGAGCATGATGACAAATGTTACTTTCCTTAAAACACTTTGTCACCATTAGTGGATTGGATTTTATGGTTAGTTCTCTCTTTGGTTTTGGTCATATAGTTGTTTTTTTTTTTCTTAAATAATGTCTAAGGAAGTTAGAAGCTATGGAAGCTAGAGGATCACATATTCTAGGTCCAGATAAAATAAAGGTTAATCACTAATGTAATAATTTAAAATATATTTTGTATAATTTGATTTTGTATGGTTTATTACAATTTCAGAATCTAATAACTAGCCAAAAGAAGCTTTTTTTATCTTTATTGTTCAGTTTATTAATTACATTGTTTCCCCTTTTTATCCCCCTATAGCTTCCCTCCACCCTGTACCTATCCCACCCCCCACCCTCACCTCCCCCTCCCCACTGTCCTCTCCCATTGTTGCTAGATTTTTGTCCAGTCTCTTGCTGCACTTCCCACAACCCTTTTCTCCCCAAGAATTGTCAGTCCATTCCCTCTCTATGTCCATGTCTCTGTTATATTCACCAGTCTACCCTGTTCAACAGCCTATCAATTCACTTGATTTTTATGTTCATTTGTTGATAGATGTGTATTTGTTGTTCATAATTTTCATCTTTACCTTTTTCTTATTCCTCTTCTTAAAGAATATCTTTCAGCATTTCATATAATGTTGGTTTGGTGGTGATGAACTCCTTTAGCTTTTTCTTATCTGCGAAGCACTTCATCTGACCTTCAATTCTGAATGATAGCTTTGCTGGATAGAGTAATCTTGGTTGTAGATTCTTGCTGTTCATCACTTTGAATATTTCTTGCCACTCCCGTCTGCCCTGCATCGTTTCTGTTGAGAAATCGGCTGACAGTCGTATGGGTGCTCCCTTATAGGTAACCAACTGTTTCTCTCTTGCTGCTTTTAATAGTCTCTCTTTGTCTTTTGCTCTTGGCATTTTAATTATGATGTGCCTCGGTGTGGTCCTCTTAGGGTTCCTATATATTGGGGTTCATTGCACTTCTTGGACTCCTAAGTCAATTTCTTTCACCAGGTGTGGGAAGTTTTCAGTCACTATTTCTTCAAATAGGTTTTCATTGTCTTGGCCTCTCGCTTTTTCTGGCACCCCTATAATTCGGATGTTGGTATGCTTGAGGTTGTCCCAGAGGCCCCTTACACTATCTTCAATTTTTTGGATTCTTTTGGTTTCTTGCTTTTTCAGCTGAGTGGATTTTACCTCTTTGTATTTCAAATCTTTAACTTGGTTCTTGGGGTGCTCCAGGGCACTTTCAGGTCTTTGTATAATATTTTTTGTTTCAGTCAGTGTATGCTTAATTTCTGGTTGGTCCTTTTTCATATTCTTGAGAGTCTGCTTTATATCTTTGAGGGTTTCTTTCATTTCCACATTGGTCTTGATCATTTCTTTGCAGCTCTCGTTTATATCCTGGAGAGTGTTGTTCATTTTCTTGTAGGACTCATTCATTTCCTTTGTCGTCTTGCTTATTTCCTTATAGGCCTCGATCTTTTGTTGGAGCCTCTTAAAAAACCCTATAACCGTGGTTCTGAATTCCATGTCCAGTCGTTTTTTTTCCTCCATTTCTTTCACATCTGATTTCTTTCCATGTTGCTGCATGGTGGCTGCTTCCCTGAGTTGGTCAATTAGCTTTGTGTGGTAGACTTCCTACTAGGGATAGTGGCTCAGCCTCCCCGGTTACCTGAGGTGGATATGGGCTGCACAGTCTTGCTGAAGTTAAGCTCAGTTAATCTTTGTTAGCACTTGGAGGGTTGACCTCCAGGCCAATTGTCTGTGAAGCTCAGCTGTGCTCAGGTTGGGTGGGCGGAGTCTCCAGGCCAAGCAGACAGTGTTAGCTCCGCCCTATGCGGCCCCAGGCAGGGACTCTGTGCCGGGGGCAATGGCCGCCAGCACCTCTGAGAGAGCCGCTGCGGAGCTCCACCGGCTGCCGGTTGCCGGGGAATTCAGACTTTCCCAAAATGAGTCTGCATGCGCAATGTCTCACCCAGGGTTGTAAAACAAAGCAGACTGATGGTTTTCCGAATGAGAGGCAAGTCGCGGCGCGCTCTCTGCGCCACCACGCAGCCCAGCTGTTTGCGCGCGAGCTGCCTCTCCACAAGCCGGGAGACCCGGCAGCACCCGAGCTTCGGCGTGCCCTCCCACTGTCCCGTTTTCACCCTGTGTGATAGTGGGTTCCCTGGACTTCGCCCAGAGCTGGAGAATCAGTCCAGTGGGATGCCTTTGTCTCCCAGTTCGAGAAACCTGGCCGGTTTTCAGCCGCCCGCCCTCTCCGCGGTGCGCACTCCAAACCTCTCTCCGTGCGAATCTTTCAAAGCTGTTCGCTGCCGCTCCTCCGAGTCACAGTGTCTTATCTTCACTTTTATTTGTGGAATTTTCACTCGGCGAGCTTTCTGGTGATTCTGGAAGGTGTTTGTTCTTTCATTAAGTTGCAGTATTAAAATTGCTGATTATGACGGCAAGATAGGTGTTTTGCCTTTGCCTCCATCTTAGTTCCTCCCAAAAGAAGCTTTTTATAGTCAAATGTTTTTAGATGTAAATTATAGCGTCAAGGTTTTGAACACCGAAAAAATTACTCCTATCAAGCAGAAAGAATATTTAGGATAGCAAACCTACTCAGTATGATAATAAAATGGTGGATATATATCATTAAGAATTTATCCAAATCTTCAGAATATATAACACTGAAAATGAACCCTAATGCACACTATGGATTTTGGGTAATTAAGATGTATCTATGTAAGTTCATAACTTGTAAGAAATGTACCACTCTAGAGGTTGAAAATGGGAGAGCCTATTCATGTATGGGGACAGGGGATATATAGGAAATCACTGTACTTTTTGCCCATTATTTCTCTAAATCTAAAATTGCTCTTAAAAATTAAGCCTATAGCCCTGGCTGATGTGGCTCTGTTGGTTGGGCAGTATTCCCAGGTACTGAAAGTTTGCTGGTTGCGTTACCCATCAGGAGGGTACATGCACATGTTGTGGGCTTGATCCCCAGTAGGAGGCATGCAGGAGGCAGCTGATTCATGTTTCCTTCTCCCATTAATGTTTCTTTCTCTCTCAAATCAATAAAAAATAAAAACAATAAAGTCTATAAAATTATTGCCACAATTTGAAGTTGTGGTGGTTTTAAGTATTTTCAATTATGAAATTACAATGCTAACTGGCAAAATGTAAATGAATATTCTAGTTTCCAAAGATGGCAATCATAAATTCTTTCCTTTTCCCATATATGCATGTTAGACCTCACACCAAATAATGATTGAGTCTACTCTCCTTATCCTTGAATTTAAGCTGCCCTTTGACTCTTTTGAGAAATCATATGAAATGAAAGTGACACTGTGCCAGTTCTGGACCTACTCTTTAAAAATACTGGCTGCTTCAATTTCTGAAGTATATGAAGTCAACCACTATGTGAGAAGTCTGATACCACCATAGTGTAAGGAGGACTAAGCTAGCCATGTGAAGAGCTCAGGTGGAGAGAAAAAGATGACTGACCAACCACAAACTGTGCCATCTTTTCTAGTTGCATCACCATACTTGGAAATGAAATCGCCATCTTAATGATCCAACCTCAGACGGTATCATCTAGAACAGAACAGCTGCACACCTGAGCCTATCTCAGATTGCAGAATCATGAAAAATAAGAATTTTTGATTAAAAAAATAAGTTTTGGGTTTGTTTCTCACATGTAAATCTCACATTTTGTGTTGTTTCTCTAGCAATAAGTAATGGAAATAGAAATTAGTACCTAAAGAAAGGTACTTCCAAGACCAAAACAAACAAACAAACAAACAACCCCAAAAAAACAAAAACAAAGTATATAAGTTTTGAAAACAGACTGAGACCTGAAAAGCAGCAAAGGAGACTATATGTGAAGAGTGGGAGGGAATAAATTAATGAAACACAGGTAACCTGTGCTACATCTTTTTGAAACAGTTCATGAAACTGTCACTTTCAGTGACATGGAAAACAAAAATTGGACCTAATGAAAATGTGAATCTGGACACCTATGTTCTCAGGCAGAATTTGACAACTAAATTTAGTTGCATTTAACATCCTATAATAACATATTATAGGAGAAAGATGAAATATTACAGTATTCAAGGACACTAAACAGGAATTTTCTAGGTTATATTGTCAACTCCTCCAGAGAACAAAAAGTTTCAAAATAAAAATGACTTCAGGGCAAAGACCAAATCCAGGCTACTGCTAGTAAAACTTGGATCCAGAGTAGTTCTAAATTGAGAATTAAGACCTCAGAAAAATGTATTGCAGTGTCTAGAATTAGAGGCTCTTATTTTGACAAAAACTATTTCTAATAATCTAAGGCCATGAATCTTAAAACATAGTCTCACAGCACCGTATCTCACAAAATGTAGTATAAAGGGTCCTTCCTTAAAAGGATTTGTAAATGTGGATTCTGATCTGGTAAAATAAAACCCAATAATATTCATAGAAAACACACGTTTTCAAAAGAATTTTAATTGCAAAATTACAATAAATGTGGAGTAAAAAGAGATTGAGACAGAAAAAAAGGAAAGGAGGTCTTTGGGCATGAAAACTTTTGTAGCAGGAAGCAGATTGAGAAAGCTACTTAGTTGAAAATACTAGCTATTTCTTATGGCAAAAGAAGGAATAACTTAGACTGTAAAGCCAAAAGCCTGCAGTAAAAACTCAACAGCCAGAGATCACACATATCCTAGCCGGTTACATTCCTTATGCCTTGTCTCTGGAGCAGGAAAGACTTGAGCAATATTTTCTGATAGATTTCGGAATTGTCATGGACTAAAAATTGATGTCACATATTTTCCCCTTCTTGAATGGAAGTTATTCTATCCACCATGTGTTTCTTTACATGGAAAAGGGGACTTTGTAGATGTGATGAAGTTAAGAATTTTGAGATGGGAAAATTAGCTTGAATAATCTAGGTGAGCTCAATGTAATTCTGAGATTCTTTCTATGAGATAAGCAAGCTGTTAAGATTCAAAGGGAAATAAATGTGTTAAGAAGCATATTGGGAGGCAGGAGGGGGGGGGAGAGAGAGAGAGAGAGAGAGAGACAGAGACAGAGACAGAGAGAGAGAGATGTGGGAGGGGGAGGGTCAGTCTAAATATGTTACATTGCTGGGTTAAGGGTGGAAAAAAAGACCAGTAGCCAATAAATTCAAGTTGTCCCTAGATGCGAAAAAAGGCAAGGAAACAGAATCTTATCTTCAGCTGACAAAAAGAATGCAGGCTTGCCAACCTTGATTTTAGACCAATGAAACTGACTTTGGACTTTTGATCTCCAAAATGGTAAATTTGTGCTAATTTTTACAACAGAAATTAGAAAGTAATATACTGAAAGTAATTACTATCCATTTGGTATATAGAGGAAGATAATTTGTCTTATTTCCACAGGCCATTAACCCTGATTAACTTCATATACCATATTTTCTGGTGTATAAGACTACCTTTTAAACCAGGAAAATCTTCTCAAAAGTTGGGGGTCAAAATCAAATCTGATGTTTTGCTTTGTTTGTTTTTTTTTTTTTTACCACTTTTTAAAAATTTAATCTTTTTTGTTCAGTTTATTAATTACATTGTTCCTCCTTTTCTCCCCTATAGCTCCCCTCCACCAGGTACCTATCCCACCCTCTGTCCTCACCTCCCCCGCCACTGTCCTCTCCTATAGGTGCATGATTTTTGTCCAGTCTCGTGCTGCACCTCCCACACCTGTTTTTTTCCCAAGAACTGTCAGTCCATTCCCGCTCTGTGCCCATGATTCTCTTATATTCACTTGATTTTTAGATTCATTTGTTGATAGATGTGTAGTTGTTGTTCATAATTTTCATTTTTACCTTTTTTCTTCTTCCTCTTCTTAAAGAATATCTTTCAACATTTTATATAATATTGGTTTGGGGGTGATGAACTCCTTTAGCTATTTTTATGTGTGAAGCGCTTTATCTGACCTTCAATTCTGAATGATAGCTTTGCTAGATAGAGTAATATTGGTTGTAGATTCTTGCTATTCATCACTTTGAATATTTCTTGCCACTCCTGTCTGGCCTGCATCATTTCTGTTGAGAAATCAGCTGACAATCGTATGGGTGCTCCCTTGTAGGTAATTAAGTGCTTTTCCCTTGCTGCTTTTAATATTCTCCTTTTGTCTTTTGCTCTTGGCATTTTAATAATGATGTGTCTTGGTATGGTCCTCTTTGGATTCCTATAGTTTGGGGTTCTGTGCGCTTCTTGGACTTTTAAGTCAATTTCTTTCACCAGGTGGGGGAAGTTTTCGGTCACTATTTCTTCAAATAGGTTTTAATTATCTTGCTCTTTCTCTTTTTCTGGCACCCCTATAATTTGAATGTTGGTATGTTGAGGTTGTCCCAGAGGCCTCTTACACTATCTTCAATTTTTAGGATTCTTTTGGCTTCTTGCTTTTCTGGTTGAGTGGATTTTGCCTCTTTGTATTTCAAATCTTTGACTTGGTTTTTGCATTTCTCTAGATTGCTTTAAGGTCTTTGTATAATATTTTTTATTTCAGTCAGTGTATGCTTAATTTCTAATTGGTCCTTTTTCATATCCTCACAGGTCTCTTTCATTTCCTCATAGGTCTTCTTCATTTCCTTGTAGGTCTCATTAAGTTCATCAGCCTTTTTATTAGCCTCTTGAAAAACCTTATAACCATGGTTTTGAACTCTATGTCCAGTCGTTTTTTTTTTCCTCCATTTCTTTCAAATCTAATTTCTTTCCATTTCTCTGCATGGTGACTGCTTTCTTGAGTTGGTCAATTAGCTTTGTGTGGTAGATGTCCTCTAAGGAACAGTGGCTCAGCCTCCCCAGTTACCTGAGGTGGATACTCTTGCTGCAACCCTTTATGAGTTGCACAGTCTTGTTGAAGTTAAGCCTAGCTTATTGTTGTTAGCACTAGGAGGGTTTGACCTCCAGGCCAATTGTCTGTGAGGCTCAGCTGTGCTCAGGTTGGATGGGCAGAGTCTCCAGGCTGAGCAGGCAGCATCAGCTCCTCCCTATGCAGCACCTGGGTCTCTGCTGGGTGGTAATGGCTGCAAGCACCTCTGAGAGAAAGCTGCTGCTGAGTACTACCAGCTGCTGGACAATTCAGCCTCTCTCCAAATGAGTCTGCACTCCCAAAGTCTCACCCAGGGTTGTAAAACAATGCAGTCCAGTGGTTTCCCAAACGAGAGAGCAAGTTATGAGTCCTCTCTGCGTGCTCACGCACCTTCTGCTGTTCCCAAGTTTACGCACACATTCCCCAAGCTTGCCCCCTCCACAAGCTCGCAGACCTTTGCAGTGCCCAAGTTTCATCATGCTTCCAGTTTCACTCTGTATGAGTGTGGTTCCCCCAGACCTCGCCTAGAACTGGGGAATCAGTGCAGTGGGACGCCTTTGTCTTTGCAGCCACCTGCCCTCTCTGCTCACTCTCGTGTGCGCACTTGGCTCTAAACCTCTGACTCCGTGTGTATCTTCAAAGCTGCCCTCCACCACTCCTCTGAGTCACACTGTCCTATCTTTACTTTTATTTGTGGAATTTTCACTCAGCCAGCTTTCCAGTGATTCTGGATGATGTTTGTTCTGTCGTTAAGTTTAGTTTTGAAATTGCGGTGTGGGGCAGCAGATAAGTATTTACCTATGCTGCCATCTTGGTTCCTTTCTTCAAATCTGATGTATTTTTTTGTTTGTTTGTTTTGTTTTGGTGTGTGTTGGAAGAGCGATAGTCTTATATGGCGAGTATATCTCAAACTCTATATTTTAACTGGAAAAGATGGGGTTCATCTTATACACCCACTCATCTTATATGCCAGAAAATACGGTATATATCTCTGGTTCTGGAATACATAATGTTATACTTGATTTCACATGTGAGCGGGATGCCACAATGGGCTGAGGTTTGGAGTATACAGAAGGTACTCAAATGTACATACAAAGAATGTATTTGCATGAGGGAGAATCATTAATTATATGGCCAGAGGATGAACTGGAGTACATACCTTTTCAAAATAGTTGTTATCTATTCCTTCCCTCCTTGCATATACATCCTGTTCCTCACATCAGGAAGTGAAATTCATTACCCTTCTCCTTGAATATGGGCTGGCTATGTAGCTTCTTTGCCCAGTAGAATTCAGGGAAAATGAAGCTGTCAGTTTAGATCCGTCCTTTATGAGGACTGACAGCTTCTGCTTTCTTTTCCTGGAAGTAAGCCATCATGTAAAAAAAAAAACCGTGTGAAGACCATCTTTGTGTGAAGAAGTTAGGCACAGTCAGAAGCACCCCTGCCTGGCTGGTATGTTTCAATGGTTGAGCATCGACCCATGAATCAGGAGGTTGTGGTTTGGTTTCTTACAGGCTTAATCTCCAGTAAGGAGCATGCAGAAGGAAGTCGATTGATGATTCTCTCTTATCATTGACTAGAAGCCTGGTGCACAAAATTCATGCATGGGGGAGGGTCCCTCAGCCCAGCCTGCACTCTCTCCAATCCAGGATTCCTTGGGGGATGTCTGACTGCCAGTTTAGGTCTGATCCCTGCAGACATACCTCTCACAATTCTGTCTGCCTGCCTCATCTCCCCTAACAGCCTCTGCCTGACTGCCTAATTCCCCTAACTACTCTACCTGCCAGCCTCATCGGCCCTAACTACCTCTATCTGCCTGCCTAATTGCCCCTAACCACTCTGCCTGCCTACCTAATTACCCTAACTGCCCCTTTGCTGGTCTGGTAACCCCTAACTGCCCTCCTGCCAGCCTGGTCATCACCTAACTGGTTCCTTGATGGCCTGCCTGGTTGTCCCCTAACTGCTGCTCTGCTGGCCTGGTCAGCCCACAGAGCCTGCTGCTCAGTCATTTGGTTGCCCCTTACTAACCCTCCTGCCAGCGTGGTCACCCCACACAGCCTGTTTGGTCACCCATTTTGTTGCAATGGTTACTTAGGCTTTTATATAGATAGATACTTCTATCTCTCCCCTTCTTTTCTCTGAAAACTTAAAAAAATAAGAGAGTTGCCCATCAATCCCCTGTTTTTCCTCCCTTCATAAATTTTAAAACCATTATTGAAGACTATATGGACCAAAAACAAGCTAACTAACTAGTGAAATAGCTAATCAAAACACTCAGATGTGTCCAACCTTAATTTCAGAACCATGAGAAATATATATCTATATATATAAAAGCCTAAGTGACTGAACAACTGAACCACCAGTCAAGCAGTTGCTCTGATGCACACTGACCATCAGTCATGCAAAAAGATTTAGCACACTCAGTGCAGGAGCTGTCCCTGGTGATCAGTACACTCCCACAGCCAACCTCCCTCAGCTGGCCAATCTCCCTTGGTCCCTCCCCCGGGCACCCCCACACAATTAGCTCTGATGCGGGGGGTTGGCTAGCCAATCTCCAGCAGTCCCTCACCCTGGCTGGCTGGCCCCTCCAATTGGCCCTTATCACCAGCCAGGCAGAGGGACCTCACCAGTACACAAATTTGTGCACTGGGCCTCCAGTAATATATACATTATTATTAAGTTTTGGGTTGATTTACTGTGCAACAATATATAACAGAAAGAGTTAATATGTTAATAGTAAAAAAGTAATTTCAGGATTTGTTTGCACCTTTAATGTTAATAAGTCTAAAATTATCATTTTACATTGTCCAAAGAGGGAAAGTTTTAAAAATATATGATTTGGTTAAAGTAAAATCTCCTGTTTTAGCAAAAAGTCTCTCAATATACCTGCCCCAATAGAGATTGATTAAATTGTATTGCCATGCTTTAATTCTTAGATTGTTTTTCTGCTTTCAACTGTATTTTTTTTCACTTTCTCTTAGATTGTATGGTATGATTTTACCACTTAACACCACAAGGTAGCATTATACAATGAATAGCACATTAAGAAAGAAATTAAACTTTTGAAAATAAAATTAGTCATGCAAAAAGTTCTTGCACTCTCTAAACCAAATAATCTTTTTTAAATTTAATAATTTTTTATTGTTCAGATTATTACTGTTATTCCTCTTTATTTCCCCCATAGCTCCCCTCCACCTGGTTCCCATCCCACCCTCTGCCCTTACCTACTCTCCCACTTCCTCATCCATAGGTGAATGATTTTTGTCCAGTCTCTTCCTGCACTCTCACACCCCTTTACCCCTGAGAATTGTCAGTCCACTCTTGGATTTTATTATATTCACCAGTTTATTCTGTTCATCAGATTTTTTATTCACTTGATTTTTATATTCACTTGTTGATCGATATGTATTTGTTGTTCATTATTTTATCTTTACCTTTTTCTTCTTCTTCTTCTGCTTCTTAAAGAATACATTTCAGCATTTCATATAATACTGGTTTGGTGATGATGAACTCCTTTAGCTTTTTCTTATCTGTGAAGCTCTTCACCTGACCTTCAATTCTGAATGATAGCTTTGCTAGGTAGAGTAATCTTGGTTGTAGATTCTTGCTATTCATCACTTTGAATATTTCTTGCCACTCCTGTCTGGCCTGCATAGTTTCTGTTGAGAAATCAGCTGACAATCGTATGGGTGCTCTCTTGTAGGTAACTAACTGTTTTACTCTTGCTGTTTTTAATATTCTCTCTCTGTCTTTTGCTCTTGGCATTTTAATTATGATGTGTCTTGATGTGATCTTCTTTGGATTCTTTTTGTTTGTGGTTCTGTACGCTTCCTAGACTTGTAAGTCTATTTCTTTCATCAGGTGGGGGACGTTTTTGATTACTATTTCTTCAACTAGGTTTTCAGTATCTTGCTCTTTCTCTTCTTCTGGCACCCTCATAATTCTGATATTGGTACACTTGAAGTTGTCCCAGAGGCTTCTTACATTACCTTCAAATTTTGGATTCTTTTTTTTTTTTTTTTTTTTTTGCTTTTCTTGTTGAGTGTTTTTTTTTGTTTTTTTTTTTTTTTTTGTATTTCAAACCTTTGACTTGATTCTTGTGATCTTCTAGTCTACTGTTGGGTCTCTGTATAATATTTTTTTTTCAGTCAGTATGTTTAATTTCTAGTTGGTCCTTTTTCATATCCTTAATGGTCTCCGTCATATCCTCAAGGTCTCACTAAATTTATCAGCCTTTTCTAGGAAATTCTTGAAAAACCTTATAACTATGGTTTTGAACTCTCTATCCAGTCATTTGTTTTCCTTTATTTCTTTAGTTTGTGATCTGTTTTTTTGTCTTGACATTTTTGCTACTTCCCTGAGTTGGTTGGGTACCTTTGTGTGCTTGATGTCCTATATGGGCTAGTGGCTTGGCCTCCCCAGTTACCTGAGGTGGACACTCTTGGTGCACCCCTTTGTGTTCTGTGTGTGCAGCCATGTTGTAGTTAAGTCTTGATTGTTGTTAGCATCAGTGGGAGGAGTTGGCCTCCAGGCCAATTGGCTGTGAGGATCAGCTATGTCTATGCTGGGAGAACTTCTGTGCTGGAGACAGCCTTATGAGTCAAGACTTGCAAAATTGAAAAAGCCTCTGTACTCAGCTTGGATGGGGCAGTCTCAGGGCTGAGCAGACAACCCTGCCCTATGAGGCCCCTGGATCTCAGTGTCCCTCGGTAATTGCTGCAAGAACCTCTGAGAGAAAACTTCCTTCAAGTTTTGTCCACTACCAGACAGTCCATTTTCTCCCCCATTGAATCTGGATTCCTAGATTCTTGCCCAAAACTGGAGTTCAGCGCACTCGGGAGCTTCTGTTTCCCCCTGGCTAGCGGAAGCCGGTGGCATACTCAGCAGTCAGTCCTTTCTGTGTGCACTGGTGTGAGTACCTGTAGATCTCTGCCTTTCACGGCTCCCCTGAGTTTTTGCCTGACAGTCCAGATTCCCCCCCTTATGAGCCTTGGTCCCCAGGATCTCACCTGGAACTGGGGTTCAGTGTAGTCGGAAGTGGGGTTCAGCACAGTTGGGAGCTTTTTCTCCTTCCTGCTAGAGAAAGCCAACCAGACACTCAGCCGTCCATCCTCTCCAAGCACGTGTCTCTGTATCTCACTCTTTTGGCGCTCCTCTGATTCTCTGTGTGCTTTTCTCTTTATTTCTGATTGTAGAATTTCCACTCAGCCAGCTTTCCTGTGATTCTGGATGATGTCTGTTTTGTCTTTTAGTTGTAATTTTGAAATTGTTGTGCAAGGCAGCAGTTTAGGTGTTTACCTATGCCGCCATCTTGGTTTTTCTCGGGTAAGCCTAATAATCTTGACTACTCATATTCAGGTAGAGTGTTCTTGATCTAAATTCATAGATGGAAAAATAAGTCAATGTATGTATGGTTAGATAGATAGATAGATGATAGATGATGGATAGATAGATAGATAGATAGATAGATAGATAGATAGACAACTAATTAGATGGATAAGCCAACAGATAAGGCTTCACTAACTTGGAAAAATCTTGCACAAAAAGAAAAAAACATATTGATAATGATAAAACATAAAGTATGACATAAATACTTTTTGACAATACCCATGGAGCATGAATAGCAAATGTTACAATCTGTTTACAGTCAAGTCCTTTTTTAAAATTTACCCTTAACTAGTATGTCAATGGAATAATTCTTATTCATTCTATATCTATTTAAGTTACTTACTGCTTGTAACAAATTTCACAAAATTTAGCAGGTTGAATATATTTATTTTATTACACAGTTTCTAAAGTTCCAGGATCCTCGAGCAACACAGCGAAATGATTCCCACTCAGGGTCTCTCAGCAGTGAAGCTGTCAGCTAGATCTGCAGTCATCTCAAAGCTTGACTGGAGATAACGGATCAGTTTTCAAGTTCACTCATGTGTTAATTGGTAGGCTCAGTTCCCTCAAATTATCATCTACCATTGCCTCATTAACATAAAAGAAACTATGTTTGAATACATAGTAGTAAAATATAATAGTAGATTTAAGAAAAATTCCTCCTGATTAAGTTGTAAAATTTAAAAAGACATTTCCTAAATGCTTAAAACAGTTATGTAGACTGATTAACACATGATATTTTATTTTATATTACACCCATTATCTATCTTCAAGGACATTACAGTACACCATGGGTATGTTTTATGAAGGTTTTGAGAGGAAAGAAGAAAGTCTACCATTTAAAAAAGTGATAAATCATGCATATTCTCATGGATGTCTAGTCCATGTTAATTGCTTATATTGAATAGTAACTGTTTACTTAGTTTGTGGTGCAGGTAACACCAGATCTGTGATGCATTTCAGAGCTTAAGTATCTGTGTATATGCCCAGTTTTGCTTGATTATCTTGTGATACAAACCTCTTAGGAGAGAGGAGTGTCTTTTTGGCTTATGAATGTTTCTTCTTGTTGCCCTTAAAGGAAATATCAATGATGGTACAGATGACTGTAAGCCATAGTGATGAATGATTCTTGTGATGTTAGTTTGAAAACTTCAGAAACTGCTTCAGGGATTAAAAAATACCAGGGAGAGTATCAGCAACAGAATTACATACGGTTCACAGGCAACCAAGTTTCCAAATTTTGAATAGTCTACATTGAAAATTTATTGTGTGGAAATTTATTGCAGAAACATAGAGTGAATTCTTATATTATTTATGAAAGATATTATACAAAATGCAAATGAACATATTTTAAATTATGGTTAGAAGCATTCTTTGTTTTGTATATTTTTAGCATAATATTGATCTGAAAATGGAAAATTACAGTTGTTTTATGGGCAATATAATCATAATTAGAGCTGCATGGAAAGTTTTCACAACATTTGTGAAATTGTTTTTAGCTAGAAATTTTTATTTTTTGCCTATAGCCTTTTTGTTAATTTAGTCATACATAAAAATATTTTTGTGTAAGAACAACTTTTCATATTCTTTAATCTAAAATTCTGATCTATTTTTTTCATCAGGAAGGAATATAGTAAGCTATAAGTCAATGAATATAAAGAGTTATCCAAGTTAATTCATATTTAATTTTTCAAGATTTTTGCCCAGAGAAGCAAGCTTAGATCATTTAGATAGGCTGTCAGATCTCTGTAAGAGAAAGCTCAAATAAATATGGCTTAAATAATAAGAACAATAAATTCAGGAATTATAACGAGAAGCTTTACTTTCTGTGACTCTAGAGTTGTTAAATTCAACATCACTAAGAAGCTCTTGGCTTTATTGTCACAGTGACAAGATCAATCATACTGCTCCAGGCACCCTGTCTTTCCACATCAGTGACAAAGACAAGAAGAAAGGGCAGAGGTTCCCTTCAATGAACTCACTTTATCAGAGAAAAGGTTCTCCTCAAGGATAACAGCAAAGAAATTACTCTGGAAGGATCATACCATGGTCCACACCAATTAATGAAAGGATCTATAGATCAGTTACCTTACTTAGTAGACATCCAAAATCAATTTCTCTACTTGGAAGTTACATCTTCTTTATAAAATCTACTAAAGGCCCGGTGCATGAAAATTCATGCACTGGAAGGGAGAATCCCTCAGCCCAGCCTGCCCCCTCTCACAGTCCAGGAGCCCTCAGGGGCAGGAGGTGACCTGGCAATCAGGTGAAGGTGACACCTCATCACACCTCTGCTGCTGCCACTGCCAGCAGCGCAAGCCTTGGCTGGCCCTGGTTACCTGGGCCTTGGGCAACCCTGGAGGGCTGGGCAGCTGCTATCTGAGGCTTGCCTGTGCCTCAGGACAGCTCTGGGCAGCTGAGGGGCTGAGGGGTCTGGGGGACTCTGGAGGCAGGTGCGCGGGAGCAGCCGGGCCCACCTGGGGGCAGGCCCGGCCTTGCTGTGGGCCTGCCACCCTGGTAAGATTGAAGGGACTAGATGCCACCATCTTGTGGCTGTGAGTGCCACCCTATTTGAGGGTGTAGCAGTCAATTAGCATATTCCCTCCTTATTGGGTATGGCTGCTGCCATATTTGAGGGTATGGCAGTCAACTAGCATATTCCTCCTTATTGGCTGTGGGAGCTGCCATTTTTGTGATAGCATCAGGGTCAATTAGAACATTCTCTCTTTATTAAATAAGATACTAATAAAAGGGTAATATGCTAATTAGACCAGATAGATTGGATATCTTCCGCATATCCTTCCAGACAAAGCCACCATGGCAGGGGCTGAGGCAGAGGTGGTTAGGGGTGATCAGGCTGGCAAGGGAGAGTGGTTAGGAGTATCAGGCAGGTAGAGTGCTTAGGGGTGACCAGATAGCAGGCAGAGTGGTTAGGGGTGATTAGAACAGGCAAGCAGGTGAGTGGTTAGGAGCCAGTGGTCCCAGAGTGTGAAAGGGATGTCTGATTGCTGAATCCTAGGCCCCATCTGGCAGTCAGACATCCCTCAAGGGGTCCCAGATTGGAGAGGTTGCTGACAAGCTGAAAGACCCTCCCCGATACATGAATTTCATGCACTGGGCCTCTAGTCTATAATAATAAATGTGTATAATATGCTAATTAGACTGGACAGCTAAGTGATCTTCTGATGTCATTCTGGACATACTTCCCAATGAAGCTGCAGTGGTGGGGGCTGAGGCAGAAGTGGTTAGGGTTGATAAGGCAGGCAGGCAGAGTGGTTAGGGGTGATCAGGCAGGCAGGCAGAATGGTTAGGGTCAATCAGACAGGCAGGCAGGTGACTGTTTAGAAGCCAGCATTCCCAGTCGGACATTCCCCAAGTGGTCCTGGATTGTGAGAGTGTGCAGGCCAGGCTGAGAAAACCCTCTCCCCCATGCATGAATTTTGTGCACCAAGCCTCTAGTAGGACACAAGAGAAAGCATTTTATGCTTTTGTTTGTTCATATTTCTAATAAAGAGATGATTTAAATATATTTTAACTCTGAAAATCTACATTAATAAAAGAGAAACATGCAAATTAACCATCACTTTGTTATACCCACAAGCCACACCCCCAGCAATCAGAAGCAAGTATGCAAATTAACCCAACCAAGGTGGTGGCCGGCCATGGAGCTGCAGCAAGCAGGAGGCTTGGGTTTCCCCAGCAATGGAGGAAGCCAAGCCTCCCTGCCTCCCTGGCTTGGTCTGGCTTCCACTCAACGCTACTTAGTTTGAATCATAGAAGATAAATAAATACCAACAAAAATGGCAGTGGCCATGGAGCTGAAGCTAAGCAGGAGGCTTGGGTTGTCCACAGGGATGGGGGAAGCCAAGCTTCCCACACTGGCCGGCCCTGGCCTCTGCTCAAGGCTACAAAGTTCTAAATTATAGAAGATAAATAAATCCTAGATACTTGCTTCCAGCTGGCCCTGGCCTCTGTTCAAGGAGACGCTGATAAAAAAAAAGAAAGAAAGAAAAAGAACAAAAGAAGAGGCTGGGACCTTGGGTCGCCAGTGGGGTGATCAGGCCAGAATGAGATGGCAAGGGCTGTTGGGGGCAAGAAGACCAGTAGGGAGGCCAAGGAGTGAACAGGTCATCAGTGGGGATCAGTTGTAGGTGATCAGGACAGCAGGGGGGCTGGAGTTTGGAGTGAGCAGGCCAGCAGAGGGGCAGTTAGGGGTGAGCAGGCCAGTGGGGAGGGAAAGTGGGGGCAAGCAGGCCAATAGGGGGAGCAGTTGGGGTGAGCAGGCTGGCATGGGGGGGCAGTTGGGGATGATCTGGTTGGCGGGAAGTCATTTGGGGGTGAGCAGGCCAGCAGGCAGAGTGGTTGGGGCAATCAGACAGGCAGGCAAGCAGGTGAGTGGCTGGAGCCAACAGTCCCAGATTATGAGAGGGATGTCCGAATGCCGGTTTAGGCCCAATCCCTTTAAACCAGCAGTAGGACATCCTTAGAGGGGTTCCAGATTGGAGAGTATGCAGGCCGGGCTAAGGAACAACCATCTATTCCTGTGCACGAATTTTGTGCACTGGACCACTAGTTTTTAATAATCTCCTTAACATATTTCTGTAGTTGGCTTCACTGGATTAAATCTGAATATTTTTAGCAATTGATAGTAACTATGCTAAGGTAAAGTTCCATGTCTGGAAATAAAGTGCTAAGTTACAAGTACGTATATGATTTTGGGACAATTGATTTCTTTCATTTGTAAAATGTAGACAACAGCAGTACCTACTTCATAAGGGGTATATGTGTGTGTGTGTGTGTGTGTGTATAGAAGGGGCATTAAATGAGCTCATGCATATAAAACTTAGGCATATTGTCTCAAAGAATAAATCTCAATAAATATAATTGCAGAAAAAGTTATTGATGATGATGAAGAAGGTGAAGATTCAGACTCTTATATCTCTTGCCCTGAAACAATCCAAATATGTGCCAAATGAGCCACATATTTGTACTCATAATTTAATGTAAGATAGTTAAATATTGAGCATTCAGTTTAATTTCTGTCCTTTTTTTACTATTATTTATTGAATATTTACTGTTTTCTCAGCACTATGTAAAGCTATTTACTAACTTTATTTCTTTTTTCTCCCTTTAAATGTTATCTCATTGTTGTTGTTTTAATATATTTTTATTCATTTCAGAGAGGAAGGAGAAAGAGATAGAAACATCAATGATGAAAGAGAATCATTGATCAACTGCCTCCTGCACACCTACATTGGGGTTTGAGCCTGCAACCTGGGCATGTGCCCTGACTGGGAACCAAACCACGACCTCTGGATTCGTAGATCGGCTCTCAACCTCTGAGCCGCAACAACAGGGCATGTTGTTTGTTAGTTTATTTTTCTTTGTCTCTTTTTTATTGAATTTATTCGGGTGGCATTGGTTCACAAAACCACACAGATTTCAAGTGTATCCTATATAATAAAGGCCTGATATGCAAATAGACACAACAGTGGAACAACAGCTCACTGACCATAATGTGCACTGACGACCATGGGGCAGACACTCAATGCAGGAGCTGCCCCCAGCCTGCAGGTCCCAGGCCAATCAAGGTGGGGTGCAAGTGGAGGCTCCCCAATTGCCCTACCAGAGAGGAAGGTGACTAGTGGGGGGGGGGAGGTGGGGCCAGTAAGTGGGTGTCACCAGGCTGGCCAAGGTGGTCACCCCACAGGTTGATCCTGATCACCTGCCAGACCTAGGGGCCCTACCCATGCACGATTTTTGTTCACTGGGTCTCTCGTAACTCAATAAAACATCACCTGCTCACTGCATTGTGTGTCCATTGCCCCAAGCAAAATCTCTTTCTATCCCCATTTTCCTCTTCTTTGCCCACTTCCACTTATCCCTCTGCCCCTTCCCTCTGGCTGTCACCACATGTGTTTTCGGTTAAGCCCTTCACCTTCTTTCCTCTAGCCCCACACCTCCCCTCCCCTCTCACCAATCATTTATGGGTAATCTAATGAACAAAACAAACTAATGAACGAGATAGAGACAGAAGCATGGACACATGGAGCTTACCTTTCTTTTAACCTTCATATATTATTTGTTCTACAGAATAAGAAATAGTTTCAAAAAAGTTAAACAACTTGTCCCAGCAGGAGCCAGAGTGCGGCAGGACAGGGATTCAGGCACACGTTGGTTTTGTCTCTGGCCTCTGCTTGTAAGCACTGCACAATGTTGCTTCTATTTTACAATGCTTTCATTATAACTTTTTTACAAAATTCTAATTAAATTCTAAGTTATAAATTCAGCCCTTGGGTTTGGGTATTCTAGAGTTTTGTTTTCATTCCCCCACCTCCTTTTTTTGGTACTCATTCTTCACACTTTCTCTCAGGATTATATACTGAATGTACTCGTAAAGGATTCTTATAAAAGCTGCTTCAAACTTTGAACTTGAACAAACATTGGCATTTGGGATAATTTCTTAATTTTTCCCCATTAAAAATTATTAGATTTACCTGTTAATAAAATATTTGAGATTTCTGGTAGGAAGATCATGTATGTTGACTAAACAGAGATTAATGGAATCTTACAAGTTCAATTTTTCCTCTCATATTGTAATCTCGAGTTTGGGGTGGATGGTGTAAATGTCCTAAAACCATGTTAAATCTCTAGTCCTCAGTATCTCAGAATGTGACTGTATTTGAAGATAAGGCCTTTAAGAGGTGATGAATTTAAAATGAGGCTGTGTGGGTGAGCTGTAGTCCAAGCAGACAGGGAGGTAAGGAGAGGAAGCTTAGATACACACAGGAACAAGGGGTGTCTGCACAGAGGGAAGATCGTGTGCGTTCACAGCTACAAGGCGGCCACCTGCAAGCCCTGGAGAGAGGCTTCAGGAGAATCTAAACTTGCCAACACCTTGATCATGGACTTCTAGTTTCCAGAACTGTGAGAAAATATATTTCTGCTGCTTAAGCCACCCAATCTGTGGTACTTTGTTATTGCAGCCCTAGTAAACCAATGGGGTTTATTTATGTATGTATTTACTTATTTAACAAATATTTACAACAAATATCCACTCTATTCCAGATATGTTCCTAGCACCTAACGCTGTAATGTTGAATAAAGCAGAGCATCCTGGCAACTATGAAATATATGTGGAATGTTAGTCCATCTAGGAAACAAACAGAATAGAAGGAACAACTGAGAGCTTTTTTATTCTTATTGATGTTGGAGAGAAAGATCAAAATCAATGTACCATGAAAATCATATCCAGGTTATTTTTTTAGATTAATTTTTTAAATTCCTCACTCAAGTTTATGTTTTGAAAGAGGAAGAGAGGAAGGGAGAGAGAGAGAGAGAGAGAGAGAGAGAGAGAGAGAGAGAGAGAGAGAGAGAGGAGAGAAGAAGAAGAAGAGAGATGAGAGAGAGATGAGAGAGAGATGAGAGAGAGAGAGAGAGAGAGAGAGAGAGAGAGAGAGTTGTGAGAGTAGAAATTCATCAGTTGCCTCCCAAAGGAGCCCCACTAGGATCAAACCGGCTATCTAGGGATGTGCCCTGACTGGGAATCAAACCCACAACCTTTTGTTTTAGGAACAACATTCCAACCAACTGAGCCATCCGGCTAGAGCTCCAGGATAATTTTTGATAAAGATAAATATATTTTTCATTAGATATTATAAAATTGTATATATCACAACTTAGACTTGGTCAAGTGGATATCACTTATTTATTTGTAATTCTCTTTACAATATACAAATAAGTATTTTATATCTGGTGTAGCTGAATGTTACACATGGCTATAGAAATAGGTAATGCTTTGCTCTTCCCTATATCCCTGATACCTAGTTCATGTATATCTTCTAATTTACATGGAAGTTGAAATGCCTCATAGGAAAGTGGGACATAAAGACTTATAGGATAAGTAGATATGAATATGAGAATGGTAATAGATGGAGAGATTGAGTTTTCAGAAGAAATCCTACCTTGAAAATGATGATGTGTGTCATGGAAGGTGCCTTAACAACAGGCCAAAGGCTCCTGGAACTTTATAGTAACCTTGATCTAGAGTTTCTCAAAGCAGGTATATGCTGTGGGGATAAAGCACTCCATGAAATTCTGGAAGAGCCACGTACCCAAAATCTGTATTAATTTGAAGCTCATTTGTACAGAAGCAGAATAAAAATAAAGGAGATATTTCACTGATCTAGTCAGAAAAGCTAAGAAAGACAAAAAGAAAGAACAGAAGAAAGAAAGGAAGACAAAAAGGATAAAAAAAGAGAAAAAACAGAAAGCTATCTTCATTTCTATTTCTAGTTGTATGCTTTACATCTTAAATAGAATTTTAGTAGTTCTATTTTTTCTTAATTTGAATGAAAATAATTTGATTTTTGCTATTATATATTATGTTAATAATTTGTCTTAAATGTTATTCATTATTATGTTATGAAAGTTATCCTTCCACCTCAAGTTGATCAATAGTTTTATCAGCAATGAATGATAAATTTAATCAAACATTTTCAGAATAAAAAAATTATATAATTATTTTACTTTCACTATATACAGGATATCCCCCAAAAACATACACAGATTTTGATATCTGATAGCTCTATTTTGAAAATCAAATATATTTTAATAAGCATTGCCGCTGTAACTCTTCAAAGTGTATGTTTGCATTTTTTGGGATACCTTATATACTTTCACTATAAATGATTAATAATATACTTGCCTGACTTCAGTAATGAACTCTAATTAGTAATGCTATCTTAACGTTTTAAGTTATTGAGTAAAATTCACTAGTATGGAGGGTTCTCTCTTTTTTGCGTCTAGCGTGGCTAGAGAGGCTGCTAGGGATTGAGAAAATGAAAGAAAGACAGACACAGAGATGGAAGGAGAAGCTGAGACTGGGTGGGACCGCTGCCCTCTTCTGATGGAGAGACAGTGACCCTGAGCTGATACAGCTACAGCGTGTTCATTTTATACTTCAAATACCAGTAAGTTTTACTAAAGGCCAAGGATAGGGGAATATGTGCATTCTCGTAGCTTCTTTGTAAATCTTCACTTCTGGGTGGGCCCTAGTCGTATTATTCCTGGTGCTTGGCTGGATTTACTTAATAAAACACACACCCTGGCACCTGGGCAGAAATGAAGGTCAAGCTGACAACACTTCTGCCTTTTGGCAGAATGTGTTTCCAGCATGTGGCTTTGTCTACCGCCCTGGATTCAGCTGACAATAATTAAAGAAATACCCATGTGCCTTCCCAGGTGCTCTCTACACACTAGTATTTAATTTTTTACTATATATTAATGGTTTTGATTTCCTAATCATGATTTTTATGTCACTTAGGAGAATATTATTTTTTATTTAAATAAAAAAAAATATTTAAATAAATTTTCATTATAATTTGTTCTGGTGTTGTAGTTACAAAATTTTACCTGAATGCACTTTTTACATTTAAAATTTTCTAATAAAACTGAATTATTGAAAAATAAGACTTTTTTGATTATCTGATAAATATATCTTTTCAATAATCAATGTTTCCTGATACTTTAAAATTATATTAATAATTTAGTAACCTAGTCTAAAACAGATTGAGGGGTGTGAAAAATGTTATCTGTATTGCTGCATGTTAATATATGTATGTACTGTTAATTGTCCTTGAATTTTAGATTTGAAACTATGTTATTTGGTACTTAATGTTTTATTACTTTTAATGTTGATCAAATAAAATTATCCTATCTGCCTCATATGTTTTTGCCTTGAATTTTACTTTGGAGTACTTATGGGAATATGATCAGGAGGCAGTTAAAATAATGATCATGAGCCGTGGTCTGATGGTTCCGTTGGCTTAGTGTCCTCATTGTACACCAAAAAAAGTTGCGGTTGATTCCATTTAGGGTACCCACCTAGAATGTTGGTTAGATCCCCATTTGGGATGCTTATAGGACACAATTGATTGATGTTTCTAGGAGACGAAAGAGCAGATAGTCCTGAGTTTGGTGAGTGAAACTAATTAAGCTATTAGTAGAAGAAGAGAGTAAGCCAGGAGGGGAAAAACAAAAGCATAAATTCGAAACAAACAAACAACAACAAGGAAAAAAATTGCTAGCATAGAAAGACCAAAGAGAAGGGTGCGTAGACTTGGAGCAGGGAAGAGGAAATTAGATATATGAGTAAGACAACCGAGACTACTATAATAGTAATGCTGCAATAAAGCAGATAAAGAAGATCAATTTTTAATAAGGAATAAAGAGAAAGGAAAGAGAAAAACTAAAGGAGGAACATGAGAAGAGAAACAAGATGAAAAAGGTAGAAGTGAGAAAGAAAAGATTGGCAAAAAGGGAAAAAATGAGCTAAATTGAAATAACGATAAAAAATAAAAATAGAATGTAGAACACTAGTCCAAAGAAATAAAAGGTTAATAATAATAATAATTAATTAATTAATTAAATACAATAGAGAAAGTAGAAAAAACATTTATTTTTTTAAGTAAAAGTTAAAAAATAAAAAAGTTAAGCAGTGAAATGTCATTCACTTCAGCTGAATTTTAATGTCCCATTAAAACTCGGCTGGTTTAAGACCCCTCTCTACTGTTCTGTCTGCCATGTCTGTTTCCTGTTAGGTGGTCAGCACCATGTTGAAGTTCCCAGTGATCCAAGCTCCTCTGTGTCAGACTCCACTGCCTTGGTTTCAGGCAGGTGGGATCAATCTGCCTGCTCTGTTTGTCTGCCTGGTTTCAGTTGTATTGTGTAAATACACAAGCCTCTATTCCTGACAGAGCTCTAGGTGGTGGTTTAGCCCCTCCACCCAGTCCCTCAGGGCTCCCTGTGGGTATTCAGAAACCTTGCTTCTCTGCTGAGCTCAATGCTGGGTGCAGCTGTGCTACTAGGAGGAGCCTGGTCTTCAGGAGAAAAATAATTGTTCAGGATTGGAAGGACCAGACTGTCCCAGAGCTGGCTTCCTGGTTGCTTATCCCTATTTAGTTCCTCAGCCTCCACAAAACCACCTCCATAGCAGCCTCTGTGAGTGTTTGTAATTGAAAGATCCTATGCAATTGGTTTAGCGAGTAAAAGCAAGGAGATCTTAAAGACACAGCAACTGCGCCGCTGTGCATGTTTCTCCCCACTGCACTGCGTGACTGTGCAGAAGTTGAGGCTGCCTTTCTGGTTGCAGCCTCCAATGGCTTTGGGCTTAGATCTTGAGTCCCACACTCTGAGCAGCCCTGTAGTCCCCTTCTACAGTCTAGTTTTAGGCATGTCCCCATGGGATACATATGTGGTGCAGCGCAGTTTCCTACTGACTAGTCCTGTTTAGGAGTGTCTCTCTCTCCAGCCCAGATCCCTGATCCTACTGTTCTCCAGGTGTCCCTCATCCTTCCTGGCCAGGGATTGGGTCCCCAGCTGTATTTAATTCACCAATTCTAGGTGAATGTTATTCGATTTAGTTGTTTCTTCTATCTGCTCTGTGAGAAGTCACAGGACCCATCGGCCTATTTGGCTGCCGTTTTGTGTCCCTTGAACAAACATTTTAGGCACCCGGCCAGGGAGGCAGGAGTCACAGTGTTTGTGAGTTCGTAGCTGAAGCGGTTGGCTCCTAGGCATTGTGGTTGTAGGGTCCCAGGTGGTGTCCAAGGTCTCCCCAGGTGGAGGTGAGGCTGGGCTTCCAGTCACAGCTGCTCTCCCCTTCAAGATGGTGCAGTCTCTGTGGCAGAGCCAGTCACCCTGGGAGAGATTTCAGTGGTAGTAGAGGCTGCTCAGCCATTGGAGCCTGATCCACTAGCTCCCAACAATCCTGTGAAATATAGTTGTCCCTCAGTGATACATATACACACAGCTCACATGATCACACATTCCTCTTCTGCTCCCTCACTCACTCACACTCTCTTCCTCACTGTGGTCCTGTCAGCTGCCATCTTGGATCCCCTGTTGATGGTTTCTTTTGCTGTGCTGGAGCTTTTTATTTTGATGTAGTCCCATTTACTTATGTTTTCCTTTGTTCCTTAGGCCCTAGGTGTTATGTCAATTAAAATTATGCTACATGAGATGTCTGAGATTTTTCTGCCGATGTATTATTCAAGGATTTTTATGGTTTAATGACTTACATTTAAATCTTATATGTCGAGTTTATTTTTGTGTACGGTGTAAGTTGATGATCTAGTTTCCTTTTTTTGCATGTATCTGTCCAATTTCCCCAACACCATTTATTGAAGAGACTGTCTTGACCCCATTGTATCCTTTTGCCTCCTTTGTCAAATATTAACTGAGTATAATGGGTTGGGTCAATTTCTGGGATCTCTGTTCTGTTCCATTGATCTATATGCCTGTTCTTGTGCCAGTACAAAGCTGTTTTGAGTACAGTGGGTTTGTAGTATAACTTGAATCTTGTATTGCCATCCCTCCAACTTTATTCTTCTTTCTCAAAATTGCTGAAACTATTTGGGGTCTTTTTAGGTTTCATATCAATTTTTGCAGTGTTTGTTTTAAATCTGTGAAATATTCCTTTGGTATTTTAATAGAGATCGCATTGAATCTATAGATTGTTTTGGGTAATATGGACATTTTAATTATGTTAATTCTACCCATGCATGAATACAGTATATTCTTCTTCAACTTGTTTATATCTTCTTCTACCTTTTTTTCAACATTCTATAGTTTTTAAATACAGATCTTTTACCGCCTTGGTTAAGTTTATTTCTAAGTATTTTAATTTTTTTGTTGCAATGGTAAATGCTTTCTCCATGTTAACTTTGTATCCTGCTATATTGGGGTTTATTTTGGTACCAAATTACTTTATCTGAAGGATGGGACAGATGAAAGACCTGAGTGGATGCCTTGATACGAGTATAGACGAGGTAAAAAGCATGTATGGCCTGGTGACCACAGAGTCACCGTGAGGCTGCGGGAGGCCCGCCTGGGGCATGGGGCATGCTCTCTGTGGGGTGTGCTGTCGGAGAGGTGCCCGCCTGCCGGGTTGGCACAGGACCACCCAGTTCTGGATGCGTTTCTCTGCTCTTTCAAGTGGTGGGTCTCCGTGACCTCACGCCGTTGTCAGTGGCAGTGTGTGTGCGAGTCCAGTATGGTCACCCTTTCCCCAAGCACCACACACACTCCGCGGCTCCCCGCCTCCTCACCGGCGTCAGGGCTGCTGTCCTTCTGTGGCTGTGAGTCCTCACCAGAAGACATTTTCTCCTTTGATGTTTAGAGAGAGTGGGAAAAGGGGGAGAAACAGAGAGAGGAACATCCACGTCAGAGAGACGCATGGACTGGTTGCCTCACACATGCGCCTGGACCAGGATTGGAGCCAGGAGCCCTCCAACCACCACGCCCACCAGCCAGGCGCTCTGACTTCTGGAGATGCTGAGGAAGGTGCACCCCCAGCGAGGCTGCAGCATCTCCAGTTTCTCAGCTGGCGCCCTCTCCCAGGAAACTGGGGAGAACATATTTGGCAAAGTTCTTTAAGCCATGGCTGTCAGAGTAGTGGGGCATGGCCAGACAGCCACATAGAGGGGCGGAGGTCCTTTCCGGCCCTGGGGTTAGGCAACATGCCCTGTGGTCCTGGGTGCCTGAGGCTACCTGTGGCTGCGGCCGGCCTGAGTGAAGCTGGCCCAGGTCTTGGGTACCTATAGCTGGCCTGAGGGAGGGAAGCCTGGGTCCCAGATGTGGGGCAAGGCAGGGGCAGTTAGGAGCAATCAGGCCAGCAGGGGAGCACTTAGGGGCGATCAAGCAGGCAGGCAGAGGGGTTAGAGGCCATTAGTCAGACAGGCCAGTGAGCAGTTAAGAGCCAGTGTTCCTAGATTGTGAGAGGGATGTCTGACTACCAACAGTCAGACATCCTTGAAGGGGTCCCTGATTGAAGAATGTGCAGGCTGGGCTGAGGGAACCCCCCTGCTCTGTGCACAAATTTTGTGTACTGGGCCACTAGTGTCGAATAAAAGTGGTGAAAGCAGAAAATCCTGCAGTATTCTTCTTTTTAAAAGGGAAAATGGTTTTAGTTTTTTCCCATTGAGTATAATGTTGGCTATATGTTGTCATATATGGCCTTTATTATATTGATGTATGCTCCCTGTATTCCCACTTTGCTGAGAGTTTTTATAAAAAATGGCTGTTGGATTTTGTCAAATGTTTTTTTATGCATCTATTGATATGATCATGTGATATTTATCTCCCAATTAGTTTATGTGAGGTATTGAAGTATGGTAGCAATTGTCTTAGGTAGACACTACAGTTTTAATCTTAACCCGCTATTTGGCTTCTGTATCCATTTGCTTGCTTACTAAAATAATAGAAGAATTATTTTGATTTTCTGGAACTTATGTGTGCTATCCAATAATCCATTGCTGGCTGTTTGAGTGTCCCCTTGATTGTGACTTCACTAGTTGCTGAAGGACATTCTTCTGGTAACCAGGGCAGCTCAATTGTTCCAAATTATCTCAGTAGCTACAGGTAACTGAGTTTTCAGTTGACTCAGTGGTCTTGGACTTAGGAGAACACAATTATCCTAAGTTGCCTCAAGCAGCTACTGATAGTGCATTTCTGTTGACTCGGTAATCCCAAGCACAATCATTCTAAATTTCCCAGGCTGTCCCAGATAATGTGTTTATACTACCTTGCTCTAGGTCTGCTTTTGTAAAAACGCCTTTTTGCAAAGCAGGTTCTTCATTCCAGATCCAAAGATGTAATCAATACCTTTGTGATATTCTGCCAATATAAGCCAGACGTGTTGAACTATTCGGAGCTGTGAGGTTTAAAGAGCCTTAGTCACTCGTATGCTGCCGGCTTTTTTAATAAACGCCTCCATAATTTGACTTATTGAGGTGTCTTTTGTGAAACCCAGGGTACATCATAACATTATCACATTTATTTATTTGTGTATATTTTACCAGCCTTGAATCCCTGGGATAAATCCCACTTGGTTATGGTGTATGATCATTTTAATAAATTGCTGGACCAAATTTGTTTATATTTTAGCATCAATGTCCATCAGAAATATTGAGCTGTAATTCTCTTTCTTAACAGTATCTTTAGATGGTTTTCAAATTAAGATAATAATGGCTTCATAAAAAGAGCCTAGGAGTGTTTATTCCTTTTGGATTTTTTGGAGTAGTTTTGATATATGGTCTCTGAATTTTTGATAAAACTCTCCTGTGAAGCCATCTGAGCAAGAGCTTTCATTTGCAGAGAGTTGTTTTTTTTAATTGCCACTTCAATTTCATCAGTTGTTATAGGCCTATTCAGGTTTTCTGATTTTTCCTGATTCAGTTTGGGCAGGTTGTATTTTTCTAGGAATTTGCCCATTTTATTCAGGTTGCCCAGCTTGTTGGCATATACTTGTTCATAGTCTTTGCTTTCGATCCTTTGAATTCCAGTGGTTTCAGTTGTTATTTCACCTCTTTAGTTTATTATTTTATTTTGGTTCTCTGTTCTTGTTTCTTGATGGGTTTGGCTAAAGGTTCATTAATCCTGTTTATCTTTTCAAAGAACAAGCACTTGGTTTTATTGATCTTTTGTATTGTGGGTCTCTATGTCATTTATTTCTGATGTAAACTTCATTGTTTCCTCCCTTCTATTTCCTCTGGACTTTTCTTGTTGTTTCTTTCTAGTTCTTTAAGTTGTAGTGTTCGATATTTTATTAGCAATTTATTTTTCTTTCTTGAAGTAGGCCTGTAGTGCTATGCAATTTCCTCTTAGGACTGCTTTTGCTGTGTCCCATAGGTTTTGGGTTGGTGTAGGTTTATTTTCATTTGTTTCTACAAAGTTTTTTTAAATTTCATTGGTAACCCATTCATTGTTTAATAACATGTCACTTAATTTCCATGTGTTTGAATGTTTTAGGATGTTTTTATTGTAGTTGATCTTTAGTTTCATGCAATTGTGATCTGAGATGTTTGACATTATTCCAATCCTCTTGAAATTGTAGAGACTTAGTTTGTGTACTAACATGTGGTCTATTTTGAGAATGTTTTGTGTGCACTTGAAAAATAAGTATATTTTGCATTTTGGGGAGGTTATATATTCTGTAAGTGTCTATTAAATTGATTTTATCTAATGTATCATTTAAGGTCATTATTTCTTTGTTGATTTTTTTTGTGTGTGTACACATTTAGTTTTATTGTAACAAAGCAACTTGTATACTTATAATGTTTAAAACTGAGCATCATCTTTTCTTTCCAGTGAAACAAAAATAAAATTTAAAAATAAACAGGAACAAAATTACAATAGAGAAATGTCAATTCCGAATAAGATCCTACAGGTTCTGCTGATTCTCCCATCGAGTGGCAGGGCTCAAGTCATCATTAGGAGAGAATTTTATTTTAAAAGTGTCGTCTTAGACTGCAAGGATGTCCGTTAAACATCACAATTAAACATGCCAAAGGAGAAGCCATGTTGTCAAAATGCCCACTTAACCCACCCAAACATTTCAAACCCTCCCTTTGCTCACCTTTTATAACCCTCCCTTTTTTAAGTTTTTTTTTTAAACAAGAGAAAGTAGACAGATACATGTTGGTAAATGCTAACTGTCCATACTCACATAGAGACACAGTGTAATCTCTGAGCCCAATATACAGAGAAAGGAGGAAAAAGCTAGAATTCCATGCACTACTACACAGGGGCCTAGCAACCTCCAGCTCCCAGCAGAGCTAAGGGAGCAGAAGGTTTTTCTTTTTTCCCACAGAGCACGGTGGTATTGATTCCATTAAGTTTTTCTTGAGGTAGAAAGGGATAAAAATGAATTTGGAACAGAAAGGGGCAAAAGATTCTTTTCCCACGGTATTCTGCTCAAAGTACATCCCCCCAAATAAGGTGAGAACCATGGTGTAAAGGAGAGAAAAAGAGACCTCAAAAACAGGGCGACTGAGCACAAGGTGGGGGGTGGGGGGAGGGGGGGAGAAAAAGGAAAAAAAAGACTGCAACTTGTTCCCAGGGATTGGAGAAAATTAAAAAAGGTTAGAAGCTATCAGTGTTCATTATTCATCTTCTCCTTCATCTTCCTCTCCTTCTTCCCCCTCATCATCATCTTCATCTTCACCTTCATCCTCATCCCCTTCTTCATCGATATCTTCCAACCCTTCCTCTTCTTCTTCGTCATCATCATCATCTTCCTCTCCTTCCCCTTCTTCATCATCCATGTCAGGAACCAAGCAGTACTGTAAAGGATTTGGCCAAATGTCATCTTTGATGACTTCTCCTAACTCACCTGCACCTGCAGCAGAATGGTCAGTAAACCAGGTAAGAAGCTTTCTGGCTCCTCCTGCTGTCTCTTCCTGCTGGCTTTACTCTGTGTTTGACCTGAACGTCTCGTCACATCCTTTCCAGATTTCCATTTGATTTCAGTGGACTTTGAAGGTGGATCACCACTCTCATTCAGATGAAACTCTTTGGAGAGAATTATTTTCAAAGTAAGGATTTTCATCAAAATAAAAATCTATTCTGTAACCTGATTTAATATCTTCAAATTCTGTCACTTCAACTCTTGTCAAATAATGCAGCGCCTCTTCAACCTCTTCCCCAAGCAGTGCAGACACTTGTGGATGGTTGGCAAATGTTGTTACCCCAAAATTTGGGATCTTGGCGATCAGTTCTGATCTCTTCTGAAAAAGTGGTTGGCGGAGTTTGTTATATTTCTGTTCTACTTTCAAAATCTCCTCATTGGCTTGTTCATTAAGTCTGTCTGTTTCATTTTGTACTTCATCAATATGTTCAATCGCTTCATGCTGTTCTTTTTCGCCCCTCGGCACGTGGGGGGGGGGGCGGCTTCCTATCTGGCTTGGGGGCCGGGCCAGCTTGGGTTTCTTGGTCTGGGGTGGTAGCGAGGACTAGCATTTGGGGGCCATGCTGCGGGCTGGTGCAGGGATCCGGTGGCGGGGCTGCAGGGCACGTGGAGCTCCCTCTTTGTTGATTTTTTTTTATCTAGAAATTCTATCCAATTATATCAGTGGGGTGTTAAAGTCTCCTGCTATGATTGTATTGCTGTTATTCTCTCCCTTTAAGTCATCCAGAATTATATTTTTTATTTTGAATGTTTCTCTACGGGGTGACATATCTTTACCAGAATTATGTCCATTTGTTGTATTAATCTCTAATATTATGAAGTAGCCTCAGTCTCTCTTGTTATGCCCTTTACTTTGAAGTCTATTTTGTTAGGTATGATTATTATTTCTGCAGCTTTTTTTTTTAATCTGCATGCAAAATTTTTTCCACTTTCACTTTCATTCAACCTATCTGAGTATTTTCTTCTGAGGTGGGTCTCTTGTAGACAGCATATATATATGGGTCATGTTTTCTCATCCAGTCAGCTACCCTATATCTTTTGATTAGAGAATTTAAGTCATTTACAGATAATTGTGAGATAAAGTATAAAACTTGGCTTAGGGATTCTGGGGAAGGGCCACTCCCAGCAGACTCCTCCCTAGGACAACCCTGTGGCTACCTCAAAATGGGGAGGAGGACCATGCTGAGCAGCATGCAGTAGCCTGCAGTTCCTCCACCAGGAGCACCCAGGCCAGACCTTTTCCAGAGCTCCTGCTCATACAAACAGATACCTTCCCACACTCACACCGATGCACACACTTCCTCCCACATACTCACACACTAACACACTCACCCTCACTCTGGACCTACCTGCCACAATGTTGGAACTCTGATGGCTATTTTATATACTATACTGACCATTTTCCGTACAATTTTTAATCCTGTTGTGCTGGTAAAACTTTTATTCTTGACATTATTTTATATACATCTTTTTAAAGTCAGTTGTCTCAGATGAAGTTTCTGTTAGCTATGTAAATAATAAAAGCATCTCCTTCTATGATAAATAGTATTCCTTTTTATGTAAGAAAAGACTACTTATGTAAGAAAAAATGTTAAATTTGAATGTTGTGCTATAATATGAAGTATGCATTTGAAACATCATCTAGTGATTGTGCCTCAGATTCTACACATGTAAAAAGTTTAGTATCTTTACTTTTTTACTAATGTACTAAATGATACGAATGTTGAACAAAAAATGAATGTTGAGTGAGTGGTTTTTAAATTTTTTAGAACCACTTAAGTTTTTATTGATTTTTTTAGCTAGAGAAGAATGGACAGAAACATCAATGAGAGAGAAACATCAACATTGATAAGTTATGTTCTGCACATACATCCCTGAATATCAAAACCACAACCCAGACATGTGCCCTGCCTGGAAATCAAACCATTACCTCTTGGTGCATGGGTTGACTCTCAACCACTGAGCAACATTGGCCAGGCAGTTCTTAAATTTTATGAATGCTACTATTTTACTTTTTTCATCATGAACAATCATAGTACTAATAGATGCAAGCACAAAAAATTTAATGCGTGAATATTTTTATCAACTTGTGAACATGTTAGCTTTGTTATCTATGTAAACTTTGCACATAAGACAAAAAAATAGAAGCTTAATGCTCATGGTAGCTTCAGATTGGCTGAAATAACAATTTTCGAAGACATTTAATCAATAATTTCTTGTCAGTAAGGATAAAGGTTGACACCATTAGCTATTTTGTTCAATACTTTTAAGAAACAATTTTGATTAATAACTTTTCATATTTACAGATTTAATAAGAGAAAATCAAATGAGTTTGGGCCCAAAGGAAAAAAAAGTAACCTGCCTATTTAGGATGAAACAACTGGATTTTAGCAGCAGAGTGTATTACAAAATTCTTAGAACTTTTACATGGCGGAAATCTCAAAATTAGTCAACAGTGGTAATTGGTTGGTAAAGAATACAAATTTTTTTTAAATAAGGGAGGACATAGTCTTATACTTTGTTTCATAATAACCTGGTATGTTATTTAGAGTGACAATCCTATATAATACACAAATTGACCGACCAGCAAAAAAGGACCAGTGGAATAACCAGACTCTATGATGCTCACTGACCACCAGGGGGCAGATGCTCAATGCAGAAAGCCAGGCTCACAGCTGGTGAGCACAGTGGCCTTAGCAGGATCCTCTCGTCCCTTGGCTGTAGCACTCAGGACAAGCTGAATAGTAAGTAGCAGCATGCAGGCAGACAGTAAGGAATGAGAGGTCCTGGTTTGCAAGAGGGATCCCGGAATGTGAGAGGGTGCAGGCCAGGCTGAGGGATATCCCCAGTGCACAAATTTTGTTCACAGGGCCTCTAGATTAAGATTTTAAAAAGAAATAAAAGTTCCAATAAATTTAAGGACATTTAAAAATGTACATTAAATATTCCTTAGGATTGGGAAATTTTATCTTTGAAAAATAGACTTTGGGGAAAAATGATTTTTCAAATACTTCAGGATGCTTATTGGTATAACATGCAGACTTGTTGCATGTCTAGTCATAATTTTTTGAATGATCAGAGAGGCAAAAAAATTTTTTCCACTATAAGAAAGATCTTTCTAATACTGATAACTACCTTGAAAAATGGCAAGATTATGCTACTGTGATTTTCAAGATCAGAGGATGTTCCTAAGGAGGCAAATTGGTAGAAGGCACCTCCTTTATTTTTCTGAATAAAATAAATGCCCCACTTGTATCCAGCTTTTGTAAAACTGAAAGAAAAACTTTTATTTTTTTATTGTAAAATATTTTAAAACTATATTACCACCAAATTACATAACCATCTGGCAGTAGCTCTGTAAAGAAAATGTAAGCACTTGGAGGAGTGTTTAACTAGATGGCCTTTAAAGTAGAATCAAACACGGTTTTAAGAACACTTATAATTAAACTAGAGGCCCAGTGCATGAAATTTGTGCACGAGTGGCACAGGATGTCCCTCAAAAGATGTCTGAGTGACCCTTTAGGCCCGATCTTGGTAGGCTCCAAACTGCTCACCTGCCTGCTTCCCTGATTGCCCCTAACCGCTTCTGCCTGCCAGCCTCATCACCCCCTAACCACTACCCTGCCAGCCTAATTGATGTCTAACTGCTCCTCTGCCAGCCTGTTTGCCCCCAACTTCCCTCCTCTGCCAGCCTGGTCACCCCTAACTGCCCTCCCTTGCAGGCCTGGTCCCTGCCAATTTCCCTCCCGTGCTGGCCTGAATGCCCACAATTGCCCTCCCTTGCATGCCTGGTACTTCCAAATGGCCTTCCCCTGCTGACCATCTTGTGGTGGCCATCTTGTGTTCACATGAGGCAAGATCTTTGACCACAGGGGGGCAGCCCTCTTGTGTGTTAGAGTGATGGTAAATCTGCAAATTACTCTTTTATTAGATAGGATAGAGGCCTGGTGCATGGGTGGAGGCCAGCTGTTTCCCCTGAAGAGTGTCCCGGATCAGGGTGGGCTTTCCTTGGTGCGTGGGGTGGCCTGAGCAAGGGGTCTATTGTGGTTTGCAGGCTGTGCCATGCCCTCCAGCAACCCAAGCAGAGGCCCTGGGATCTGGGATTAATTTATATTCTACAATTGAAACTTTGTAGCCTGGAGCAGAGCTAAACCTTCTGCTCACTCCGTGGCCGCAGCCACTTCTCTTGGGATATTTACCTTCTATAATTGAAACTTTGTAGCCTTACGCAGAGGCCAAGGCAGGCCAGGGCTGCAGAAAGCTTGGCTTCCTCCATCGCCCAGGCAACCCTAGCCTCTGCTCTCTCCAGCTCCGTGGCTGCCACCATTTTGTTGGGATATATCTTCTATAATTGAAACTTTGTAGCATTGAGTGGAGGCCTATGCCAGCAAGGGCAGGTGGGAAGCTTAGCTTCCTCCATTTCCAGGGAAACCTAAGCCTCCCTCCTGCTCTCAGTGGCCGCAGACATTTTGGTTGGGGTTTATTTGTATAATTTGCTCCTGATTGGCTGATGGGCATGGTTGTGGGCATGGCTTGATTGTAGGTATAGTAAATTTGCATAATACTCTTCTATTAGATAGGATTATTACATTGTCTACAAGTAAACTCTTCAAAAAGTTTATGAACTCTGTCTTTAATATTCACCATAGCCCTAAAAATAAGCATTATTATTGTTCCACATGAGAGAAGAGAGGACCAAAAACGTTTAGCAGATTGAGCAAGAGCCAATGACATGTGAAAAAAGCTGGATCTCTAACCTTTATATGATATTATAAAATCATACAATAGATAATTATCTTAGAAATTATATCCTAAGCCATCCTAGTGCTGATATTTGAAGACTCACATCCAGTGGTTCGCTAATCATTATTTTAATATTTTCAAACTCACTCCTTGTTCTTCAGTTATTTTATTTGGAGTAGTTCTATTACAATTACCTCCTTATGTGAGTTGAAATCTGCATTCCCACATGACCCAATTCAAGACCTATGTGCTTTTTCATGTTCATTTGTGATGCTCTCTTCTTTGAAGGTGTATATATTTAAATTGGGTAAACACTGCTTGGAGACAAAGCATAACAAAATAGTAAGCATTTCTGTAATAGGATTCTACCTTTAAAAAGTGTTCTTTCCACAATAGATCATATTTTAAAACAAAATTACTAACACAAATATTTATCATCATTTGTTCTGTTCATGGAAACATCTTTGTAATATGAGATTATAATGACACGCATAGGCACAGCTAAACAAACATTCTTTTACAAGTGAGGCTCACTCGATAACTGAGTAAAAGGTATAGACGAAAAATCACTGAAACACAGTCTGAACAGAACCCTCATCACCTCTAGGGCAGTTAATTAGGGAGGTGGATGAATCACAAAAGAGTGCAGAGCATTTCTCTTTGATAAGAAAGCCATAAGCTCCAGGTGGAATCTTAGGCATCAGTGTTAGTCAAATCAATTAGTAGACAATAAACATGTTCCTAAAATGGAAAGAGAAAAGAATAGCAGAACCTGACAAGAGAAAAACACTTGTTAAACAAGAGAGATTTTTCACCAAGCACTGGGGTACTCATTTATGAATACTGTGCTTTCAAGACAGTATTTAGTGCCTGAGGCCAAGGCAAGATCTCACTATATGGGTACCAGTAAGAAACAAAGCTGAGGTTGCAAATAAGAGGTATCTGGTTACTAGATTGCAATTCATCTCAGTATAGTGTTCCATTACTTAAATTCAGGTAGAATGTTATAAAGCAACTATAGAATGACCAATTGAGAGAATGAATTAGAAATATATATATATTAGAGGTCCCGGAGGAACCAAGATGGCAGCATAGGTAAACACCTAACTTGCTGCCCCACACAACAATTTCAAAACTACAACTTAACGACAAAACAAACATCATCCAGAATCACTGGAAAGCTGGCTGAGTGAAAATTCCACAAATAAAAGTAAAGATAGGACACTGTAACTCAGAGGAGCGGTGGAGGGCAGTGTTGAAGATAAGTGCAGAATCAGAGGTTTGGAGCCGTGCATGCTTGAGCGGATAGGGCAGGCGGCTGCAAACCCGGCTGGTTTTCTCAAACAGGGAGGGAGACAAAGGCATCCACTGCACTGATTCCCCAGTTCCGGGTGTGGTCTGGGGATCCCACACTCAAACAGGGTGAAACTGGACAGTAAGGAAGCATGCTGAAACTTGGGCGCTACAGAGGTCTTCAAGCTTGTGGAGAGGGCATGTAAACTTGGGAAAAACAGAAGCATGTGAGTGTGCAGAGAGGACTCGTGACTTGCTCTCTCATTCGGGAAACCACTGGACTGCATTGTTTTACAACACTGGGTGAGACTTTGATTGTGCAGGCTCATTTGGGGAGAGGCTGAATTGTCCGGCAGCAGGTAGAGCGTGGCAGCATCTTTCACTCAGAGGTGTGTGCGGCCATTTCCACCTGACATAGAGACCCAGGTGCCGCATAGGGCAGAGCTGGCGGAAATCAAGGCTTCTTGTTCAGCCCGGAGACTCTGCCCATCAAACCTGAGCACAGCTGATCCTCACAGCCAATTGGCCTGACATCAAACCCTCCTAGCACTAACAACAATAAGCTAGGCTTAACTTCAACAAGAATGTGCAAACCATAAAGGGCTGCAGCAAGAGTATCCACATCAGGTTACTGGGGAGGCTGAGCCACTGTCCCTTAGAGGACATCTACCACACAAAGCTAATCGACCAACTCAGGGAAGCAGCCAAAAAGCAAAGACATGGAAAGAAATCACATGTGAAAGAAATGGAGGGGAAAAAACGACTGTACATAGAGTTCAAAACCACGGTTATAAGGTTTTTCAAGAAGCTCCTAGAAAAGGCTGATGAACTAAATGAGACCTACAAGGAAATGAACAAGACCTATGAAGAAATGAAGGAGACCTACAAAGAAATGAACGAGACCTACAAGGAAATGAACAAGACCTACAGGATATGAATGAGACCCTCAAGGATATGAAAAAGGACGAAATAGAAATCAAGCATACACTGAATGAAATAAAAAATATTATACAAAGACCTAAAAGCAGTCTAGAGGACTGCAAGAACCAAGTCAAAGATTTGAAATACAAAGAGGCAATATCTACTCAGCCAGAAAAGCAAGAAGCCAAAAGAATCCAAAAAATTGAAGATAGTGTAAGGGGCCTCTGGGACAACCTCAAGCATACCAACATCCGAATTATAGGGTGCCAGAAAAAGAGAGAGAGCAAGATAATGAAAACCTATTTGAAGAAATAGTGACTAAAAACTTCCCCCACCTGGTGAAAGAAATTGACTTAAAAGTCAAAGAAGCACACAGAACCCCAAACTATAGGAATCCAAAGAGGACCACACCAAGCCACATCATTATTAAAATGCCAAGAGCAAGAGATAAAAGGAGAATATTTTTTATCTTTATTGTTCAGCTTATTAATTACATTGTTTCCCCTTTTTTATCCCCCTATATCTCCCTTCCACCCTGTACCCATTCCACCCTCCACCTTCACCTCCCCCTCCCCACTGTCCTCTCCCATTGTTGCAAGATTTTTGTCCAGTCTCTTGCTGCACTTCCCACAACCCTTTTCTCCCCAAGAATTGTCAGTCAATTCCCTCTCTATGTCTATGTCTCTGTTATATTCACCAGTTTATCCTGTTCATTAGCCTATTAATTCACTTGATTTTTATGTTCATTTGTTGATAGATGTGTATTTGTTGTTCATAATTTACATCTTTACCTTTTTCTTCTTCCTCTTCTTAAAGAATATCTTTCAGCATTTCATATAATACTGGTTTGGTGGTGATGAACTCCTTTAGCTTTTTCTTATCTGCGAAGCACTTTATCTGATCCTCAATTCTGAATGATAGCTTTGCTGGATAGAGTAATCTTGGTTGTAGATTCTTGCTATTCATTATTTTGAATATTTCTTGCCACTCCCATCTGGCCTGCATCGTTTCTTTTGAGAAATCCGCTGACAATCGTATGGGTGCTCCCTTATAGGTAACCAACTGTTTTTCTCTTACTGCTTTTAATATTCTCTCTTTATCTTTATTGCTCTTGGCATTTTAATTATGATATGTCTTGGTGTGGTCCTGTTTAGATTCCTATATTTTGGGGTTCTGTGTACTTCTTGGGCTTTTAAGTCAGTTTCTTTCACCAGGTGGGGGAAGTTTTCAGTCACTATTTCTTCAAGTAGGTTTTCATTATCTTGCTCTCTCTCTTTTTCTGCACCCCAATAATTCGGATGTTGGCATGCTTGAGGTTGTCCCAGAGGCCCCTTACACTATCTTCAATTATCTGAATTCTTTTTGTTTCTGGCTTTTCCAGCTGAGTGGATTTTGCTTCTTTGTATTTCAAATCTTTGACTTGGTTCTTGTGGCCCTCTGGCTGCTTTTAGGACTTTGTGTAATATTTTTTATTTCAGTCAGTGTATGCTTGATTTCTAGTTGGTCCTTTTTCATATCCGTGAGGGTCTCATTCATATCCTCAGAGGTCTTGTTCATTTCCTTGAGGGTCTCATTCATCTCCTTGTAAGTCTCATTCATTTCCTGGTTGGTCTTGTTTATTTCCTCATAGTTCTCATTAAGTTCATTGGCCTTTTCTAGGAGCCTCTTGAAAAGCCTTATAACCGTGGTTTTGAACTCTATGTCTAGTCGTCTTTTTTCCTCCATTTCTTTCACACCTGATTTCTTTCCATGTCTCTGCATGGTGGCTGCTTTATGTGGTAGATGTCCTCTAAGGTTCAGTGGCACAGCATCCCCAGTTACCTGAGGTGGGTACTCTTACTGCAATCCTTTATGGGTTGTACAGTATTTTTGAATTTAAGCCCAGCTTGTTGTTGTTAGCCCTAAGAGGGTTTGACCTCCAGGCCAATTGACTGTGAAGGGAGACTGTGTTCAGGTTGGATGGGTGGAGTTTCTGAGTTGCGCAGGCAACCTCAGTGTCAGCTATGTCCTATGCGGCGCTCGCGCACGCTCGGGTCTCTGTTGGATGGGGATGGCTACAGGCACCTTCAAGAGAAAGCCGCTAGTCTCTTCCCCTTGCCAGACAACTCTGCCTTTCCCCAAATGAGTCTGCAACCCAAAGTCTCGCCCAGGGTTGTAAAACAGGTGGTTACGGGACCAGGAGACAAGTTTCCAGGGAGCAAGTCGCACATCTGTGCTGTCACACAGTTTACTTTTGCGCAAAATTCTTTTCCCAGCTACCCGGTTTCTCCGCAGACTAGGAGACCTCTGTCATGCCCCGCTTCCAGGGTGCGTCCCCCGGACCTCAGACCTCTCCTGGCACTGGGGAATCTGTGCAGTGGGACGTCTCCACGTACCCCGAATCTCGGACCTTGCCTGGCGCTGGGGAATCCGTGTAGGGGGACGTCTCCGCCCTCCCTTTTGGAGAAATCTAGCCGGGGTTGCTGCTCCAGCCCTACAGCCCACACTCGTGACCAGGACGGCTCCTAACCTGTTTCTGTCTTCAAGGCTGCGCTCCTGCTGCTCTTCTGAGTCTCAGTGTCCCACCTTTACTCTTATTTGTGGAGTTTTCACTCAGCCAGCTTTCTGGTGATTCTGGGTGATGTTTGTTTTGTTGTTATGTTGTAGTTTTTGAATTGTTGTGCAGGGCAGAACAATAGGTGTTTACCTATGCCGCCATCTTGGTTCTCGCAAAAGGAGAATATTAAAAGCAGCAAGGGAAAAGCACTTAATTACCTACAAGGGAGCACCCATATGATTGTCAGCAGATTTCTCAACAAAAACTATGCAGGCCAGACAGAAGTGGCAAGAAATATTCAAAGTGATGAATAGCAAGAATCTACAACCAAGATTACTCTACCCAGCAAAGGTATCATTCAGAATTGGAGGTCAGATAAAGTGCTTCAAAGCTAAGAAAAAGCTAAAGGAGTTCATCACCACCAAACCAGTAATATATGAAATGCTGAAAGATATTCTTTAAGAGGAGGAAGAAGAGAAAGGTAAGATAAAAATTATGAACAACGAATATACATCTATCAACAAATAAATCTAAAAATCAAGTGAATTAAAAATCTGATGAACAGGATAAACTGGTGAATATAACAGAATCGTGGACATAGAGAGGGAATGGACTGACAATTCTTGGGGAGAAAAGGGGTGTGGGAGGTGCTGCACGAGACTGGACCAAAATCATGCACCTATGGGAGAGGACTGTGGGGCAGAGGTGAGGGCGAAGGGTGCGATGGGTACAGGGTGAAGAGGAGGTATAGGGTATAGGGGGCAAACAAGGGGAACAATGTAATTAATAAACTGAACAATAAAGATTAAAATATATATATATATTTTAAAAGAAATATATATATTAGAGCAGTAGTCGGAAAACTGCAGCTCACAAGCCAATTGTCTCTCTTTTGCCCCTTGAGTGTGGCTCTCCACAAAATACCATGGCCTGGATGAGTCTATTTGGAAGAAGTGGTATTAGAAGTTTAAGTTTAAAATATTTGGCGCTCAAAAGAAATTTCAATCGTTGTACTCTTTATATTTTGCTCTGTAGACTAATGAGTTTGCTGACCACTGTACTGGAGGCCCAGTGCGTGAAATTTGTGCACTGGGGAGAGCGGTGTCCCTCAGCCCAGCCTGTACCTTCTCCAATCTGGGGCCCCTTGGCTATGTCCGACTGCCCATTTAGGCCTGACCCAGGCAGTTGGAGATCCCTCTCACAATCCAAGACTGTTGTCTTCCAACCAGTCGCTTGACTGCCTGCCTGATCACCCCTAACCACTCCCTTGCCAGCCTGATCAACACCTACCTGCTCTTCTGCCAGACTGATCTCTCCCACAACTACCTTCCCCTGCCAGCCTGGTCCCCCTAACTCTCCTCCCTGCAGGCCTGTATTCTCCCCAAATGTCTTCCCCTCCAGGCCTGGTCACCCCCAACTACTCTACCCTGCCAGCCATCTTGTGGTGGCCATCTTTAACCACATGGGTGCATCCATCTTTGACCACATAGGGGAGGCCATCTTGTTCAAGGACATGAGGATCAACTTGCATATTACCTCTTCATTAGATAGGATATATATATATATATGCATAATCCTATCTAATAAAAGAGTAACATGCAAATGTGACCGTACCTTGGCTCCTGATAGGCTATGCTACCAGCCAATCAGAGTAGGGAGCAGGGCAGGGCAGGGGCGTGGCCCACACACAGGGGGCGAGGCCAGAAGGGGCGTGGCCACAGTGCAGTTAAAGCAACCACCACCCTATAAGGGTGGCCCACAAGGTACTTAAGGGCCGGCCCTCCTTGCACTTACGGTGCCTGAATCACATGCAAATGAGCACCCGAGGTTCCAGCATGTCCCCCAGCCCAGCACCCATGATGGGAGTGGGGGGGGGGGGCTGCTGCCAATCTCTGAGGTGTGCGGAGATGCTGGTGGCCACCACCAGGTGGAGAAAATTCACAGTGCTCTTGGTTCGGGCAGGGTTTGGGGCGGGGGGGGGGGGGGGCGGGCACCAGGAATTTTGGGAAATGTAGTTCTGTTGACAGACCCACTGTAGGAGTGAGTTTGAAGTACTGAGCGGGGGAACATGGAAGCGGTGGGGCAGGCTGAGCGGGGACTTTAGGCCTTGGGCTGGCGGGGGGCTAGGCTGGTGGGGTGCGTGCGGGGTGCAAACCTGCTGGGAGGCTGGCACCCAAGAGCCCCTGGATCAGAGACACAAACCCACAGGGGGCTGGTACCCAGCACCCACAAGCTCGGCCACCCAGGTGCTGGAGCTGCAAAGGCCGAATCGGAAACATAAACCTGCAGGGAGGCTGGCACCCAGCAACTGCAAGCCCCGCCACCACAGTCCTGAGGCTGGGGGGTGAGAAGGGGTGGACTGGAGATACAAATCCTCAGGCCTGGCACCCAGCAGCCCCAAGGCCCGATGCGTAGGTGCTGGGGCTGCCGGAGGGAGCACAGCAGGTGGGGGCAGCTGAGACACAAACCCACAAGAAACCTGTGGAAGGGGAGATAAACTATTATAACTTTATCTCCCTTTCCTCAAGATGAGAAAACTGTCCCTGGATTATTTAGTGATGTGGCCCACACCTTTCTACATACACAGGGTATGTTATGACCACTCCCAGAATGCCGCTGTGGCAAATCATCTGAGAGAGGAAACAAGCTTTTGTTGGGTTTATTCTGAAGGTCAGAGAACATGTCACCCCCAACATATGCTTTATTGTTATATCGATGATCTTGAGCTGCAGATTCTTGAAAAACTGCAAGTTCATGCAGAGGATTTCACTGAAGTCTCCTGATCTGTCTAAAATTGGACCCCCATAAAGGAGCTTAAATGTCATAGGTCCCCTTGATGGGAGAAGTGTCATCAGGCAGAGAAGACTGACTTCTGTCACAGGATATAACACCCAAACTTTGTTACAAACTATTTCTCTCCACCCCCATTCATCTTTCCTAAAAATCATTTACTCTCCTCTAGGAGGCCTACATCTCCCGTTCCCTTTCCCTAGGAAGGAAGTATTTAAATCTGCATTCTAAGCCAGCTTGGGGAGTTATTCATTTTTCCCTGAGATCTCCCACATATACACGAGGTACACATGTAATGAACTTTTGTTTTTCTCTTGGTGATCTGTCTTTCATTACAAGAGCCTCCACTAAGAACTCAGAAAGGCTGAGGAAAACTATTTTTCTTCCTCCATAATTCTATCTCGGGAAATCAAGTCCCCAGCTGAACAATGAGGTTGGCTCAAGTATCAAGCGTTCCCAGCTGATGAAAGGGAAGCTTCTAGGGAGAAATCAATATTGGCATCAAAGTGGGATGGAGGGCACACGCATGGTTGATGGTGGGAATTTAAAGTGGTTTGACATTTTTGGAGGATGACTTGGCAAATTTAATAGAAATGTTCAAGGTATATCCAAGAGTCTTCTTCTAGGAATCACATCTGCTGAGATAAAGCACAAGCACTTAAGCCCTGGTCAGAACCCAGGATGCTACTGCAGGCTCCCCTTCCATGATAGGAAAACCTGGGAACAACCTGCATTTTTAGGACAAGGCAGCATCTATGCTAATTAAAGGGTAATATGCTAATTAGACTGAACATCTTCCAGACGACCTTCCGGATGTCCTTCTAGACATCCTTCCCAACAAAGCCATGTTGGTGGGGCCAATGCAGAAGAGGTTTGAGGCAATCAGGCAAGCAGGGGAGAGCAGTTAGGGGACCAGGCCAGCAGATGAGAGCAGTTAGGTTGTCAGGAGAGAGCAGTCAGGGGGATCAGGCTGGCAGGCAGGTGAATAGTTAGGAGGCAGAGGCCTGAGGGGTCCCAGATTGGAGAGGGTGCAGGCTGGGCTGAGGTGCACCGGGCCACTAGTATGTATATATATATATATACATATATATATATATATATATGTATATATATACATATATATACACATACATATATATATTTATATTTATATATATGTATATATATGTATATATATCATTTATCTATCATATTAATCATAAGGAACATTTTCATTTTTCTCTATTATTTTATGGTAGCAAAGTGTTATTCAGAAGGCAAATTTTAATTTTTGTTGGTAGAAATGTATCTGTGTGTACCCATGGTATAAAATGGCAATTGGTTAAGCTACCTCAGAATAAAAAAATTCAAATTGATAAACTATAAGTTGCCTTATGTTCATAATGGTATAATATAATCTGAGATCAATAGTAATCAGTGAGCTATAACTCATGTCCAAATGGGCCTAATACATTATTTACTATTATTGAGCATCAGTTGACCCAGAGATATACTTCCCATTTTGGATATAGAATATCACTGAATAAAATAAAATTTGAATACAAGCAAAATAATATTTTCGGTAAAATTATAGTATTTATTTCCTCAAAATAACATAATGCACTTTTGCAAACAGACCTATGATTGCTAAAGCTGAGATACAGTACACATATAGCACTCCAAAAGATTAAAATGAGAGCTGCTGTTTCATCAATGTTATTATGTGATACTGTTAGAGGCAATAAAGAGGAACTAAATATGCTTCTCTTTATTTCTTTTTCAGTTTTCTAGCCTCTAATTTTATGAGTTCCTAGCAAACTACAGAGTCTTCTGGGAAAATAGAACTTCATTTTAATGAAAATATGGAAATGAAAAGAAAGCAAAGTATAAACAATATTGCACACACAGAAGTGTTTTATAATTTATCATAATCTGGAAATGAAAGTTTTAGAGTGATTTTTTAGTCCTGTCTAGATTTCAAGTCCATATCCTCAAGAAATGATTCCAAACTTTTATATATATTATTTTCTTTAAAATAATTATTAAATAATTTTATAATTAAACTTTTTATCTGTATAAAAGCACATAAATATTCAAACCTCTGTCCCACTATGTGGAAACACATTGAGTAAAAATAACTGGAATGAACTACTAAGAACGTTAGTGAACTCAGATAAAGTTTAAATGGGAGTCATGAAAAAAATTAGAAAGCTTTATCATTTGCTAGTACATTCTGCAATGATAGCTTAAAAGCAAGAAAGTTATTTTTTTCTTAAATCACATCACCATGTCACTCCTAATACATCATTTTAGCTATCCTCTGTAGTTGTGCTTTTTCTGATTGAATCACGGTTGCTTTCATTTTACAGAAGTATGACAGCCCTGGGAAAAAAATACTGAGAATTCTAACAGAGCACCAATAATGCAATAGGAAGAAGAAATAAATTAGTATTTCAACTCCATTTTTTTTCTGGCTTTCATATTTTAGGAAACCGTTTCCTGCAAGTTGGTAGTAGTTTGATGCAGGGCAGAATCAACCCACTTTTAAAAATCTATTTAGTTATTAGCTTTCCCTCTTAGTTAGGAAGGATGATGCACAATTTTGGCATCAGCTCTCTTTTGAACTTAACATTTCCAGGGAGAAAAAACAAGCCATATAATTGGCTTTCCCATCCTCTGTTATTAATTTCAGTTTTTCTCATATGTGTGGAAAACTAAGTGATGTTGTTCACCAAGCTGTGGTGGATGTCTGCTTCAAAGAAGTTAGTGACTTTGCAACCAGCTCCCTGTAGGTATCCCTTGTGTGCAATGGTGCAGAGGGACAACATGGGGAAGATGAAAAGAAAACTATTAATGCTGTTTGTGTTTCAAATTGCCTGCCAATTTAATAATGTGTATTAATGATGCATTTGGCAATAAAGCTATTTAATAATCATTAAACAGAATTGCCATTCCCTATTAAAAGCAGACTATGTTATAACACATTGGCTAATTCCTCATTACCTTCAACTTAAATAACAGGTTTTATGTGTATAGCTAAAGAGAAAGACCGCTTCATTTTATTTTCCCAAGAAAATAAACAGCTTTAAGGAAAATTGGCCAAACCTTCAGGTTATAATTAGAGAACAAAACAGAAAGCTTATTTGTTTTGTTGTTCAAAAATAACATTCAAAAACAGTGCAAGAAAATGGAAATTGTCACACTGTGGTGTCTTTCAGGAAAATGTCTGTTCAAATTTGTAATTCAAACTTGTAAACTGTGGCTGTATTTGACTTTCAAAGTCATCAAATATGCTCCAAGATAATTAAATTAAGAGATTTTTACTTGTGTTGGGTTAGGAAGGAGAGGATAATGATTCCAGTGTCAGCCTCTCCCTGCTAGCCCATTCCCCACCACTGCCAACTCATGGTTTGAACATGCTCTAAGAGGTGGGATTAGGTGACTTTGGTCTGCCAAGTGAAGAATGATGGTAATGCTCTTCTCCTTAGTCTCTATACATCTGTGATGGTCAAAAGACTTCTGTACGAAGAAATTGACATTCTATTGTATCTCAAAAAAAAGTTCAAATATATTAAATGAGATTTGATATTTAGAGTTGCATTGACATCTTCTCAATTACAGGGAAACTCAACAGAGGCCCCTAAGAAGAAAATTACTGTAAAGGAAGACATCTGCATTTTTATCTAGACTTGCACTACTAGCAAAGCCAAGTTTGCAAAAAAAAAAAATGGTTCTGGATACATATAATGATTATTTAAAACCTTTTTTTTTTGTTTGTTTGTTTTGTTTTGTGAGATTTAGGATAGTTTTAACATTATTCTTTATTTTTAATTTAATATTCTTCTTTATATTTTCAATATTATTTGCATTTCTACATGACAACTTTTTTAGTGAGAAAAATATTGAAAATATTGAAAAATGAGAAAAATATTGGGTGGAGGGAGTCAATGGACAAAAAGGGAAACATTTTTAATACTTTCAACAATAAAGATAAAAAAGGGAAAATCATTTTAGAAGTAATCATATGGACTATAAAGACAAGGACAAATTAAAGACAATGAATATATTTAATGGCATGAAAATATTGAATATATCCTATGTAAAAAGTTTAGTTAGAATGAATCAATCATATTATACTGCCTTCTTTTCACTTAATGGGAAATAATTATAGTAATCATCAAATAAGCTAATGAAGACTGTTTTTCCTTTTGATTCAATCAGCTCAGAATTTGTTTAATTTAAAAACAATATTCTATTTCTAAAGTGTATCTGTATAGATTGGTACTTGAGGGGGTGGGTTCAGATGGAAGAGGGCATAAATGGTGATGAAAAATTAAATTAAATTAAATTTCATGATTATATTGCTGCTTTAAACTTTTAAAAATAATAACAATTAAATGTATCTGTGTATGGCTAAAACATAATATCAGGTAGATATGGGAACCTATAATTAATATATGATATTCATAGTTTTGAATATTACTAGATTAAAATAATCTTGTGATGCCTAACAGAAAGTAAGGTTATGATTCAATATTTTATAAATTACTCATGGAGTTGAACATGTCTGTGCAGTTTTGTAAAGAACGTCATTTGGATAATTGGACTGTGAGGATCATCTGAGGATCACCCAATTTTCCCCTCACCCTCTACTAGGAAAGGACCGTACCGTAATCATTAACAACCCTTTTAAAATACTATAATGTTCTTTCAACTCTTTAAAAATTCATTTGTCAGCCCTTCTACATTTCTCTGCCTTGCTTTCCCAGAGTTTTCCTGTAGCTTAATTTAATATGGATGCTCCTAAATTATTATCCTGTTATTAGAGTAATAATTGCCAAAGCAGTAACAGTACTAATACTATCAGCCTTTACTGTTTCCCTTTCCAACCTATGAAGGCACATGTTAAGTAAGATTTCCTGGTCTCTAGGGGTTCAAACCGGTTACTAGAGCTTCATCCTTTTTCTTGACTTTACTCCCCTGCCAGTCAATCTCGGACCTGTTCCTCACCACCTTCTTCTTTGAATACCTCAGCCCTACCCTCCAAATTTCTTGTGAGTTTCTAATCCTATATAATAAAGAGCTAATATGCTAATTAGACTGAACAGCAGAACGACCATCTGGACGACCTTCTGGATGAAGGCGGAGCTGCGAGGACCGAGCCCCTTGCATGAATTTCATGCATCAGGTTTCTAGTAATAAATATATCTTTCCTCCTTATATTACTACTTTAATTGTTCCTAGGTTTTTGCTTCAGGACATACTTGTAAATTCTGACACACCTCTTTATACAAATATCTCAATCCTTATCTGTACTAAACTCTATATTCGATTAATATTACTCATGGAAGTAAATCATGACTCCAAACTGAAGCTTAGAAACTGCTGCTCTGCATTCCAGATAAGGAACCAGTCCTCCTTTAACATACAACTGAGGAAGGCCTGAAAACTAGATAGAACAGAAAGATGAGAGATTAACAAGCTACTTCATACCAAGCCTCAGATATTCTATTAGTGAGGAAGCATAGTGGTCATCCTGCCACAGACTCAGCTCTGAAATCTTATAATTCTAAAATGTAATGCTTATGTTGTACTCACCTGTAAAACCAGTTTGATCATTCAATCATATCACACTGATTTGATATTAGTCAGGCTAAGCTCTAGTCAGACTAATGGGGGGAGAGGGGTGGTACAAATTAACAATATGAATAATTGAGATGTGGCATGATTATTAATTCTATAGATATTAAAGGATAATAAGGGAATATTGAGAACAACTTTCTATCAATAAGTTCAACAATTTCAATGACATGAGAAAATTCCTTAATAGCCACAAACTACCAAAGGTCATTGAAGAAGAAATAAATACCCTAAATAGCCCTTTATCTACTAAAAAAAATTACATTTAAATTTAATGTTGAAAAGCTGAACACAGATAAAATTCTAGACCTTGATGCTTTCACTAGTGAATTCTACCAAACATTTAAGGAAGAAATAATACTAATTCTATACAAAATATTTCATAAAATTGCAGAGGAGGAAATAGTTCTCAACTTATTCTGTAGATCAACATTATCCTAACCAAAAGTGACAAACATTATTAAAAAAAACAACCCCCCCCCCAAAAAAAACCCCACAGACTTATAGTCATGTATGCATATATCCATTATAAACATAGTTGTAAAAATTTTAAATGATATTTCAGCAAATCACACCAAACCAATACATTAAAAAAGTGGGCTATATCATGAGAAATTAAGGTTTATCCATATTTGCATGGTTGTTTTAACATTGAAAATCAGTTATTGAAACCCACCATATTTCCCCCCAAAAAGAAAAATTATATGCTCATCTCAATATACATAGAAAAAATTAAAAAATCTAATATCATTCCTGATAAAAAAAAACTCTCAGCAAAATAGAAATTGAAAAGGACTTTCTCAACCTTATAAAGGGCATCTATAAAAACCTACAGCTAAAATAATAATTATTAAAGACTGAGTGATTTCCCTCTATTATCAGGAGAAAGACAAGAACGTTCAACCTTAACACTTTTTTGTTTTTCACATTGTACTAAACATTCTGGCCAGTGCGGTAACAATAAAAACTGAGATTAAAGGCATCCAATGGAAAATAATGATGTTAATCTATGTTTATTAGCAGATATTTGATCACCAAATAGTCAATCTGATGAAATGTAAATAAATCTACTAAAAATAAGTAAGGCAAGGTTGCAGGACAAATTATTGATTTAATAAATATCAAGAGTGCTATTATATTCCCACAATGAAAACAAGAAAGTGAAATTTTTAAAAATATAATTTTCAATGGCATTGAACGTACAAAAATACTAAATGCTTAGGAGTAAATCTAACAAAAACTGTACAATAATTTGATACTGAAAACTAAACAACAAAACCCCCAAATATTGTTGAGAGAAATTAAAGAAGACTTAAAAAACTGGAGTAGCATGTTTTGCTAATGGGTCAGGATATTTAATATAGTTTGGTATTAATACCATAATATGCTCTCAAAAATAGATCTATAGATTTCAAATTATCCCAGTCGTTTTAGTGGAGGTTAATAAGTTGTTTCTAAGATTCACATGGGAATGTAAAGAACCTAGAATAATCAAAACAAACTTGAAAAAGGACAAAGTAGAAGCACTCACACTACTTTATTTCAAAACATAAAGCTGAAGTATTTAAGAAATGTGATGTTTGCATAAAGATAGATTAGACCACATCAGAATCCAGAAACAAACAACCAATTTTTGAGATAAATATTGAAAGACTTTTCATCAGTGAAAATGTAGTTACTTCAACAACTGGAATTCTACACAATCCCTATCTGTACCCCCCAAAATTTCTATCTACATGTGGCACCATATAAAATTGACACAAAATGTATGTCACATTTACAGGTAAAATATAAAACAATAAAACTTCTAAAAGAAAGCATAAAATAATTTTTGTGACTTCTGGTTATATATAATGTCAAAAGGATAATCCATAAAAATTGATACATTTGAATTCTAAATTAAATATTATGTACTTTAAAGGTCACTATTTAGAGGAACACCAAGATGGCGGCATAAACAAACACCTATTGTTCTGCCCCGCGCAACGATTTGGGAACTACAACATAACAGCGGAACAGAGAAGCACCCAGAATCGCCAGAAATCTGGCTGCATGAAAAATCCACTAATAGGAGCGGAGGTGGGACACTAAGACTCAGGACTGGCGGGAGAGCGCAGCCTTTCAGACGAAAACAGGTTAGGAGCCGCCTTGGTCGTTCGCGCGCGGGCTGGGGCTGGAGCAGCGACCCCTGGCAGAATTTCTCCGACGAGGAAGGGCGGAGGCGTCCCACTAACCAGATTTCCCGAGCCGGGTGAGGTCCGAGATCCCGGGTACGGAAAGAGGTCCCCCTGCACAGATTTCCCGGAACTGGGCGAGGTCTGAGGTCCAGGAGACGCACCCTGGAAGCAGATCGTGGCAGAGGCTCCTAGTCCTAAGGGTCGCGCAAACCCGCGACTTGCCCCTGGGAAACTTGTCTCCTGGTTCCGGAAACCATCTATTTTACAGCCCTGGGCTGGACTTTTGGTGTGCAGGCACATTTGGGGAAAGGCAGAGTTGTCTGGCAAGGGGAAGAGACTAGTGGCTTTCTCTTGGAGGAGTCTGCAGCCATCCCCACCCAACACAGACCCGCGCGCGAGAGCTCCGCATAGGACCCAGCTGCCACCGCCACTGCCGCTGCCGCGCAGTCCAGAGACTCCGCCCATCCAACCTGAACACAGTCTCCCTTCACAGCCAGTTGGCCTGGAGGCCAAACCCTCCTAGGGCTAACAACAAAAAGCTGGGTTTAAATTCAAAAATACTGAATACAACCCATAAAGGATTGCAGTAAGAGTACCCACCTCAGGTAACTGGGGAGACTGAGCCACTGTCCCTTTGAGGATATCCACCACATAAAGCAGCCACCATGCAGAGACATGGAAAGAAATCAGGTGTGAAAGAAATGGAGGAGAAAAGACGACAAGACATAGAGTTCAAAACCACGGTTATAAGGCTTTTCAAGAGGCTCCCACAAAAGGCCGATCAACTTAATGAGAATTACCAGGAAATAAACAAGACCAACCAGCAAATGAATGAGACTTACAAGGAGATGAATGATACTTACAAGGAAATGAATGAGACCCTCAGGGAAATGTACAAGACCTCTGAGGATACGTACCAGACCCTCACAGATAAAAAAGGACCAACTAGAAATCAAGCATACACAGACTGAAATAAAAAATATTACACAAAGTCCTAAAAGCAGTCCAGAGGGCCACAAGAACCAAGTCAAAGATTTGAAATACAAAGAAGCAAAATCCACTCAGCTGGAAAAGCAAGAAACAAAAAGAATTCAGATAATTGAAGATAGCGTAAGGGGCCTCTGGGACAACCTCAAGCAAGCCAACATCCGAATTATTGGGGTGCCAGAAAAAGAGAGAGAGCAAGTTAATGAAAACCTACTTGAAGAAATAGTGATTGAAAACTTTCCCCACCTGGTGAAAGAATCTGACTTAAAAGCCCAAGAAGTACACAGAACCCCAAAATATAGGAATCTAAACAGGACCGCACCAAGACATATCATAATTAAAATGCCAAGAGCAAACGATAAAGAGAGAATATTAAAAACAGCAAGAGAAAAGCAGTTGGTTACCTACAGGGGAGCACCCATACGATTGTCAGCAGATTTCTCAACAGAAACGATGCAGGCCAGATGGGAGTGGCAAGAAATATTCAAAATAATGAATAGCAAGAATCTACAACCAAGATTACTCTATCCAGCAAAGCTATCATTCAGAATTGAGGATCAGATAAAGTGCTTCGCAGATAAGAAAAAGCTAAAGGAGTTCATCACCACCAAACCAGTATTATATGAAATGCTGAAAGATATTCTTTAAGAAGAGGAAGAAGAAAAAGGTAAAAATATAAATTATGAACAACAAATACACATCTATCAACAAATGAACATAAAATCAAGTGAACTGATAGGCTGATGAACAGGATAAATTGGTGACTATAACAGAAACATGGACATAGAGAGGGAATGGACTGACAATTCTTGGGGAGAAGGGTGTTGTTGGAAGTTCAGCAAGAGATTGGACAAGAATCATGCAACAATGGGAGAGGACATTGGGGAGGGGAAGGTGAGGGCGGAGGGTGGGATAGGTACAGGGTGGAGGGAAGATATAGGGGGATAAAAAAGGGGAAACAATGTAATTAATAAACTGAATTAAAAAATAAAGGTCACTATTTAGAGAATGAAAACCAAAGATGTAGACTGGGAGAAAAAAAATTGTAAACTACTAGTATTCAGAATATATCAGAAAATATAAAGAACTCTTAAAACTTAATAATAAGAAAATAATATAAAAGTAAATATAAAAATCAATAAGAAAACAATAAAAGTAAATAATAAAAAGCAAAAAAATTGAACATACTCTTTACCAAAGAAAACAATCCTATCTAATAAAAGAGTAATATGAAAGTTGACCTTACCTCTGCTACACCCACAAACCACACCTACCATCCAATCAGGAGCAAGTATGCAAATTAACCCAACCAAGATGGCTGCAGCCACCAAGAGAGCAGGAGACTTGGGTTTCTCAGGCAATGGAGGAAGCCAAGTTTTCTGTACACCCTGGCCTGCCTTGGCCTTTGCTTAAGGCTACAAAGTTTCAATTATAGAAGATAAATAAGTCCCAACAAAAATGGCAGCAGCCATGGATTTGGAGAGAGCAGGAGGCTTGAGTTTCCTCCGACAATGGAGGAAGCCAAATTTCCACAGCCCTGGCCTGCCTTGGCATCCACTTAGAGCTACATAGTTTCAATTGTAGAAGCTAAATAAATCCCAAATACCAGGACCTCCACTTGGGTCACCAGAGTGGGAGCATGGCCAGCCTGCAAACTACCACAGGCCCCTTTTCTAGGCTACCCCATGCCCCAAGGGAACCCTACCCTGATTCGGGATATCCTTCAGGGCAAACCAGCCGGCTCCCACCCGTGCACCAGGCCTCTATCCTATCTAATTCTATCTAATAAAAGAATAATATGCAAATTGACCATCACTGCAATACATAAGATGGCTGCCCCCATGTCGTCAAAAATGGCTGCCCCTATGTGGACACAAGATGGCTGCCACCATATGGCCAGCAGAAGAGGGCAGTTGGGAGGGACCAGGTCTACAAGGAAGGGCAGTTGGAGGTGATCAAACCTGCAGGGGAAGGCAGTTAGGGGTGACCAGGCTGGCAGAAGAGGGAAATTTGGGGCAACTGGACCTGCAGGCAAGGGCAGTTGGGGGGGACCCAGGCCTACAGGGGAAAGCAGTTGGAGGGGACCAGACCTGCAGGGAAGGGCAGTTGTTAGGGGTAACCAGGCCTGCAGGAGAGGATAGTTAGGGGCAAACAGTCAGGGGAGCAGCTAGGCATCAATCAGGCTGGCAGGGGAGTGGATAGGGGGTGATCAGGCTGGCAGGCAGAAGTGGTTAGGGGCAATAAGGAAGGCAGGCAAGTGAACAGTTGGGAGCTAGCAGTCCTGGATTGTCAGAGGGATGTCTGACTGCCTATTTAGGGCCAATTCTACTGGATTAAAGAGGGTGCAGGCTGGGCTGAGGGACATACCCTATATAATAAAGGCTAATATGCAAATTGTTCCCTTGGGAGTTCAACTGCTTGCTATGATGTCCGCTGACCACCAGGAGGTGGTACGGAGCGAAGGAAAGCCCTGCCTGGCAACTGGCAGCTGGGTAAAGGAAGGCCCGATTCAGCCCTGATTGTCAGTCTTACCCATGCACCAATTTCATGCACCTGGTCTCTAGTAAAAAATATAAAGCAAAGGATTTGAACAGACTTTTTATCAAAGATAATATATAGATGACTCATGAAAAGACAGTCAATATCATTAGTCATTTGTGGAATACAAATTAAAGCTACATGTTGTACCTATTAGATATCTAAAATTAAAGATTAGATATCTAAAATTGAAGGTTAGATATCTAAAATTAAAGACTGACTATATAAATAGTGAGAATGTGTAAAATCTGAAACTGCATATGTTGCTGATAAAATTAGAAAATGGTAATTAAATATGTGCAGTTGGTATATTTCTATTATACCTCAGTTAAAAATGAAGATAAATATTATGACATTTAATTAGAAAATAAAATGCTTATCTTGTGCACATACATAAAACCAGTTTGATCATATAAAAATGATAGAACAAGGGGTAGAAAATGGCGTCGGAACGGAGGGATTCGATCTGAATCTGCTCACAGGGCAGAGGGAGGGAGCAGCTGAAAGTCGCGCAGGGAGCGTTTGTCTGCGACTAGGGGGACAGCTGTGCTCCAGGAGAAGATAGAGGACTGCTGGGCTGGCCTCCCCAGCCTGAGCGGCCCCAGTACTGCTGGGTTCTCTCCCTGAGCCAACTGCGCGAGGAGGCGCGTGGAGGCAGACCACGACATCTTGAAGGAGAGGAGCTGGAAAATATACAGCTAGGGTACCGGTACCGGCTAGACCGCTGAGACTCCCAGAGCACCGGCGCCCAGTTGGCGCGGAGGCACGCAGAGCCCAGGGAGCTCTAAAATCCAGCAGGGAAAGGTCAGATTTCCCTGGGGGTACTTTGGAAGTGAAACTGAGGGGGCTGGCAGTCCGGGAGATCTGCACCTTGGAACTCAAAACCTGGAGATCTGCACCTGAAATAAAATCTGTGGCTGTTGAAGCTGGTAAACGTGGGAGAGGGCCCTTTGAGCTGGTGGCAGAGTTAATCCCTGGAGCACAATCAGTTTGGACCGGACAGAGGAGGGAAACCCGGAAGATTTTGGGAGGGTTCTGGCTGCTAAAGCAGCAGTCACCATTGGAGAGGCAGTATTGTTTAGTTCAGGATAGAACTAAACAATACTGAGAGGACCAATAGACCCAGAAGTCAATCTAGAAACACTGCCACCCAGGGGCCAAATCACAAATTGACTCTTATGTGAAAGGGAATTGATTATATTTTCTCTTTGACCTTGGGAATACAGTCTATTTTCAGCTACACTTTAGTATCTTTTACTCTACCTCAAATTCACCTTTATACCACCACTCTCTGGCTAACCTTTCCCTATTTAGTGCCTTGTTTCCCTTACACTTTTCCCGCTTTAGACATACCTAATTCTTTCCCCTTACCCCCTGTTAAAATTTCAACCCACTGATATATCTAATCTCTAACCACCTAATCCAAGTGCATATATACCTCTAGCTTCTCTGACTTCACTATCTTAAAGTGTTTTTATCCCTGTCCTGTTGTTGTTGTTTACTTGACTGTTGAATATATTGATTTTTTAAGCAGGTTTATGAGATTGATTTGCTTATTCTGTTATTTTGGTTTGTCTTGCAGGGGGGGTTATTTTTATTTTTGGTGTTGTTTCTTGTTTTGTTGTCCTCATCTGCATTGTTTTTGAGATAGATTTTTGCTTCTGTGTTCCCTCACCTCTCTTGATATTAGTAGTTGCATGTAATTTGTATCAATCTCCAAGTACTTGTTGCAGGTTTTGGTTCAGATTAGGGGCATTCCTATGGGAGTTTTCACCCCACATTTATAATTTACTCCTTTTATTTCTTTTTTTCTTCTCCCCCTTCTCCCATTATCATTTTGGCATTCCTGTCTTTCTTTTTTGTGAGTGTATGTGTGTGGGGAGGTCTCTTTCTTTTTGTGTGAGTGTGGGTGTGTGAGTGTCTGTGTGGGTCTGGGAAAGGTTCTCTTTCTTTTTTCCCACCTATCACCGAATTTGCCTTTCTCTGGCGGTCACCTTTATTTGGAATTACAATTACTTTGACTACATTCTGGTTCAGTGCCTGGTGCGTTGCACCTGGTTGTGTTGTATTTTGTGCCTTTAAATCAACGCAGGAGAGTGAGAACTACATAACCAGATACACAGAGAAGAGAGAACATGGGAAGACAAAGAAACAGCCCACATATGAAAGAAAAGCAAGGCTCGCCAGAAAAGGAGGTAAACGAAATGGAAGTTAACAACCTGTCAGAGAAAGAATTCAGAGAAATGGTCATAAGGTGGCTGAAAAGAATGGAAGACAAATTTGATAATGTGAGTAAGAACCAAGATGAAATGAGGAAGACCCAGGAAGAAATGATGAAGAGCCATGAAGAAATGAAGAAGAGCCAAGAAGAAATGAAGAGGAGCCAAGAAGAAATGAAAAGTGACATTTCTGAAGTAAAGAACTCAATAGAAAGTATTAAGAGTAGACTAGAAGAAGCAGAGGATCGCATCAGTGAGCTAGAAGACCAGGTAGGAAAAAATAACCAAGTAGAGCAGCTTCTAGAAAAAAAATTAAAAAGCAGGAGGAGAGCCTAAGAGAACTTTGGGACAACATGAAACAAAACAACATCTGTATAATTGGGCTTCCAGAAGGACAGGAAACTGAGCAAGGAATAGAAAACCTGTTGGAAGAAATAATGACAGAAAACTTTCCTGGTATAGGAAAGGAAAAACCCACACAAATCCAAGAAGCTCACAGAGTCCCAATCAAAATAAACCCCAAAAGACCTACGCCAAGGCACATTATAATTAAATTGGCAAACACCAATGACAAAGTAAGAATCTTAAAAGCTGCCAGAGAGAGACAGAAAGTCACCTACAAAGGAACCCCCATCAGACTAACAAGTGATCAATCAACAGAAACCTATCGGGCCAGAAGGCAGTGGAATGAAATTTACAAAGTCATGCAAAGAAAGGGTCTGAATCCTAGAATACTATACCCAGCAAGGCTCTCAATCAAAATTGAAGGTCAAATCAGGAGCTTCACAGATAAAAAAGAACTAAGGGAATTCGTCACCACCAAACCAGCAATGCAAGAAATGCTAAAGGATCTGCTGTAAAAAGAAATAGGAAGCGAAGAAGGAACACAGGGGTAAAGAACAAAAATGGCAACATATAAGCACCTATCAATAATAACTTTAAATGTTAACAGTTTAAATGCTCCAATAAAAGACATAGGGTAATAGACCGGATAAGAAAACACAACCAATGTATCTGCTGTCTACAAGAAACCCACCTCCGAAAAAAAGACGCACACCAACTGAGGATGAAAGGTTGGAAAAAAGTTATTCAGGCGAATGGAAATAAAAAAAGCTGGGGTAGCCATACTTATATCAGACAAATTAGATCTCAAAGTGAAGGACATAACAAGAGATAAAGAAGGCCACTTCATAATACTAAAGGGAGCAATTCAACAAGAAGAAATAACTGTGGTAAACATATACGCACCCAATACAGGAGCACCCAAATATATACAAAAACTCCTAGAGGACATCAAGGGAGAGATAGACAGCAATACAATCATAGTAGGAGACTTTAATACCCCATTATCACCATTGGACAGATCCTCTAAACAAAAAATCAGTAAAGAAACATCAATCCTCAATGACTCACTGGACCAGATGGAATTAATTGACATCTTCAGATCATTTCACCCCAAAACCACAGAATATACATTCTTTTCAAGTGCCCATGGGTCATTCTCAAAGATAGACCATGTGTTGGGTCATAGGCAAAGTCTCTCCACATTCAAGAAGATAGAAATCATATCAAGTATATTCTCAGATCACAGTGGCATAAAGCTGGAAAATAACTACAATAGAAACAATCCAAAGAAATCGAACACATGGAGACTAAACAGCATGCTATTAAACTATGACTGGGTTACTAGAGAGATTAAAGAAGAGATAGAAAACATCATGGAAACAAATGACAATGATAGCACAACAATCCAAAATCTATGGGACACAGTGAAAGCAATTCTGAGAGGGAAGTTCATAGCTCTACAATCCTACTGCAAAAAACTAGGAACAGCGGCAATAAATTATCTAACCCAACAACTCAAAGAGTTAGAAAGAAGGCAACAAGAAAAGCCCAGTGTAAGCAGAAGGAAGGAAATAGTAAAGATCAGAGCAGAAATAAATGACATAGAGACCAAAGAAACAATACAGAAGATCAACAAAACCAAGAGCTGGTTCTTTGAAAGGATAAACAAGATTGATGAACCTCTAGCCAGACTCACCAAGAAGCAAAGAGAGAGGACCCTAATAAATAAAATCAGAAATGAAAGAGGTGAAATAACAACAGACCCCATTGAAATACAAAGGATTGTTAAAAAATACTATGAACAACTCTACTCCAACAAACTGGACAACCTGGAGGAAATGGATATGTTTCTAGAAAAATATAACCTCCCAAAACTCAATCAAGATGAATCTAAACAACTCAATAGACCAATAACTGTGGAAGAAATTGAAGCAGTCATCATAAAGCTTCCAGCAAACAAAAGCCCAGGGCCAGACGGCTTCACAGGGGAGTTTTACCAAACATTCAAGGAAGAACTAAAACCTATACTCCTCAGACTATTCCAGAAAATTCAAGAGGATGAAACACTTCCAAACTCCTTCTATGAAGCTAGCATCACCCTAATACCAAAACCAGATAAAGACGACACAATGAAAGAGAATTACAGGCCAATATCCCTCATGAATATAGATGCCAAAATCCTCAATAAAATTCTATCAAATAGGATCCAGCAGTACATCAGAAAGATCATACACCATGACCAAGTAGGATTTATCCCAGGAATGCAAGGATGGTACAATATCCGCAAATCAATAAATGTGATACATCACATAAACAAATTGAGAGATAAAAATCACATAGTCATATCAATTGATGCAGAAAAAGCATTTGACAAAATCCAACATCCTTTCTTAATAAAAACTCTCAATAAGGTAGGAATAGAAGGATCATAACTCAACATAATAAAAGCCATATATGATAAACCCACAGCAAACTCCATACTCAATCGGCAAAAACTACAACCATTTCCCCTAAGTACAGGAACAAGACAGGGTTGCCCACTTTCACCACTCCTGTTCAACATAGTACTGGAAGTATTAGCTGTTGCAATTAGACAAGAAGAAGCAATAAAAGGCATCCAAATTGGAAAAGAAGAAGTTAAGCTATCCTTATTTGCAGATGACATGATATTGTACATAAAAAACCCGAAAGATTCCATAAAAAAGTTAGTAGACTTAATAAATGAGTTCAGCAATGTAGCAGGCTACAAAATTAATGCCAAGAAATCTATGGCATTTCTATACACTAATAGTGAACTTACAGAATGAGAGACTAAAAAAGCAATCCCATTTACCATCACACCAAAAAAATTAAGATACCTAGGAATAAACTTAATTAAGGAGGTAAAAGATCTATTTGTGGAAAACTACAGGACACAGAAAAATGAGATAGAGGAAGATATAAACAGGTGCAAGAACATTCCATGTTCATGGATTGGGAGAATCAACATAATTAAAATGTCCATACTACCCAAAGTAATCTATAAATTTAATGCACTCCCCATTAAAATACCAATGGCATATTTCACAGACCTAGAAAGCACTCTCCAAAAATTCATCTGGAACAAAAAAAGGCCCCGAATAGCTACAGCAATCCTGAGAAAGAAGCACAAAGTCGGTGGGATTTCCATACCAGATTTCAAGCTGTATTACAAGGCTACTGTTCTTAAAACAGCCTGGTACTGGCACAAGAACAGACATATAGATCACTGGAATAGAATAGAGAATCTGGATATCAACCCAATCCACTATGCTCAATTAATATTTGACAAAGGAGGCAGGAACATAAAATGGAGTCAAGACAGTCTCTTCAATAAATGGTGTTGGGAAAATTGGACAGATACATGCAAAAAAATGAAACTAGAGCACCAACTTACACCATACACAAAAATAAACTCAAAATGGATACAGGACTTAAACGTAAGACAGGAAACCATAAAAATATTAGAGGAATCTACAGGAAGAAAAATCTCAGACATATGCCAAAAGAACTTCTTTGATGATACTGCTCCTAGGGCAATGGAAGCTAAAGAGAAAATAAACAAATGGGACTACATCAAAATCAAAACTTTTGCACAGCTAAAGAAACCATCAACAAAACAACAAGAAAACCGACTGTATGGGAGAACATATTTGCAAACGTTATTAGTGATAAATTTTTAATCTGAAGCATCTACAGGCAACTCACCCAACTCAATAAAAGGAGGACAAATGATCAAATAAAAAAATGGGCAACAGACCTAAATAGAATCTTCACGAAAGAAGACAAAAGGAAGGCCCAGAGACATATGAAAACTTGCTCAACGTCACTAATTATCCAAGAGATGCAAATCAAAACGACTATGCGGTACCATCTCACACCTATCAGAATGGCTTACATCAACAAATCAACAAACGACAAGTGCTGGCGAGGATGCGGAGAAAAAGGAACTCTCGTGCACTGCTGGTGGGATTGTAGACTAGTGCAGACACTGTGGAGAACAGTATGGAGATTCCTCAAAAAACTAAAAATGGAGCTCCCATTCGACCCAGTGATCCCACTTCTAGGAATATACCCCAAGAAATTAGAAAGGCGAATTAGAAAGGATATATGTACCCCTATGTTCATAGCAGCACAATTTACCATAGCTAAGATTTGGAAACAGCCGAAGTGCCCATCAGCAGATGAGTGGATTAAAAAACTATGGTACATTTACACAATGGAAAACTACGCCGCGGAAAAAAAGAAGGAGCTCCTACCATTTGTAACAACATGGATGGATTTGGAGAGCATTATGCTAAGTGAAATTAGCCAGGCAGAGAAAGACAAATATCACATGATCTCACTCATTTGAGGAATACAATCAATGACATAGACTGATGAACAAGAATGGATCCAGAGACTGTGAAAAGTCCATCAGAATGTCAAACCTCAGGGTAAGTGGCAGGTGGTGGGAGTAAGTGGAAAAGTCAATATACTTGAACTCTTGAACTGAGGTGAGTGATTTGTGTTTTTACATCCCTCACAAAGTTTATATAAAGTTATAAAAAAATGGCAGCTAGTCTGACATTGAATTGACATGGCCTAGAGCTTGTCATATCCTATGGAGACCAGTCCTTAGGCTAGGCCCTGCTTAACCTCCCATGACACCATAATACCCTTACATGATATTATTCTACAATGTCATTATAATATTTGATATTTGACAACAGCATATTATACAATTATCCCAAATAAACTTACAAACTAATTCTTTGAATGTTGGGCAGCAACTTAAAAAGGATAGGAAAGAAATTAATCCCTTTCAGAAGGAATTAAGGCACTGGGAAGGCATCCAAGCATTCTATATTGGCCCTTCTTGCCCTTTCTGCCAAGAGGGACCTTCTTGTTACTATCCAAATACACACAGCTGATGCCTGAGTTTTCAGTTCCAGCTGTGGCTGAAGCCTTTGGGCAGCTGGCACCATGGATCTGTATCTCGACCAATGGTGTGAGCTGGGCCCTCTCTGGAGAAGAAACCTGGGTCCCCCAAGATATGTGATTAGTACCGGGACCCCGCCAGCAGGCGAGGGGACCCCAAGGCAGGTACTGGACGTGGAGGCCACAGGGGGGCATAGACTACAAAGGAGACAGAACTGAACCTCACATCACCCTGTTTGGCCCCGAGGATGGCTGGTTAGCCAGAGACGGGTAAGATTCCTCAGGGAAGGAACAACCTAAGACAGGCACAGTCGCAGAGGGGCCAACAGGAGAGAACTAAAAGGTCAACAGAGGTGGGGCACAGACCCTCATCCACAAACCTTGCAGGGGTTTGAATTCTCACCCCTCCTGAGGGAGGTCTCCTATCCCCATGGCTGCTTCTCCTCCTACACACAACTCATAAGGGGACCTAGGTGGCAGACAGAGACTCGGCCAGCAATAGCTTCTCTATATCTAAATGCAGTCTATTACCAGGAATGCTCAGGACCTACTCAAAATTGCAAATATTCCTTTCCACTAGTATTTACAGGGTAAACTAAGATTTCTGCTTGAGTATTAAAATTGACAGGAAAATAGTAATCAAGTTTTCAGATTAATTTAAATTGGCCAAGTGAAATATGTGAATACTCAATAAAATTATAGTGTACTGGACAAAAAGCTTTCCCTAAAACATTAACTTAAAAATCTATTAGTAGTTCATCTCACTGTAAAATTGCCTAACATCCAAAGAACCTAAAGCAATCATATTTGTGTGCAAAAATTAAAATTTAAAATTTCCAAGACTGCAATATAAAATTTCCAAAAGTCCCCATTAATCAAAAAAGGGGAGGGGACAGCAGGGTAATATCATGTAAGGGAAAAAAAAATATCGAGTAAGTAAAATACATCTAGAAAATTCTTACTCCAGTAAATTAAATGCCATTTGTAAAAACAATTGCAGGACACCCATGAAAAAACACAAATGGTGTCAAAATAAGCCAAAGGAAAATCATTTAGGCAAAAATTAAAAAGAATCCCAAGTCTATTTTGCATAGAGGATCCCTTTGTTAACTTTTGGTCGAGAATGTGTTTGTGTGTTTTCAGAGAACAACTCCAAGACCATGTGGTTTCCTGCGACTGTGAGGAACTGATGGATCTGTTCCAGTCACGAGGATGGTCCAGAGATGGGGGACACTGACGACACCTTGCCATGCTAGCAGTCGGCAGCTGTGCATGTCTGCAGGCAGCCCAGGACCAATGCAGAGAGGATGGATCTTGCATTGACACGATGTGTCCACCATCGGGATACCATTGCTGACTTATACACATAAAGAATTATTTGACACTGAAACTGGGACTCAGAACAGTTGCACATTGAAACTGAGACTGAAACATTTTTCTTCTTATACATTTATTTCTAGTATGCAGAGGCAAGATATTTTTGAAGAAAAGAAACAGGGGAGAGTGATTGATATAGAGGCAGGATGGCCTTGAACAGGCAGGCTGTCAAGCTACAGGGGGAAGGCTTGGGTGGATGGGAGGCAGATGCTGGTGGAGATCAACTGAAGGACTTGTATGCATGCATATGAACATAACCAATGAATGAAAGGCACTGGGGCGGGGAGGGGGGGAAGCTGGGGATATGTGCTGGGGGGTGGGGGAGGCTGGGGGGAGGATAAGGGGGAGGGGGAAAGGAAAACATGTACTACTATTATACTGCAAAAAATCAATAAAAAAATAAAAATAAAATGAATAAAAAAATAAAACATAAAAAAATTCTTATCATGAAAAAAAATACATAAATAAAAGGCATTTGTCCATTCATTTGTTCATATATAAAGTACATTCTCAGCACCTACTATGTGCCAGGTATTGAATGACAGGTACTATATTGAGTGGTGGGGAGTGCTTTAGACTGGACTCCCCAGAAATAAAGTATAAGACAGAAAATAAAATAAAATAAAATAAAAATGATAGAACATTAACCCAAGTCTCTTACACTGGACAAGTATCTCCGAGAGAGAGAGAGAGAGAGAGAGAAACATCAATGATAAGAAAATCACTGATTGTCACCCCCCTTACTAGGGATTGAGTCTACAACCTGAGCATATGCCCTTGACTGAAATTGAACCTGGAACCCTTCAGTCTGCAGGCCTATGCTCTATCTACTGAGCCAAACTGGCTAGGGCTATTGCCTTATGTTTTGTTTAATTAAAATAAGAGATAAATATAACAGCAAATTAGTTCTTCTAAAAATGCCGGTATGTTCTCTTTTGAATAATTTACTTTTTTTTTTTAGTTATGGGACCCTCTTTTTGACAGTAGTAATTCTTATTCATTTCCTCTAAGTCATAGTTCACATTTTCATTCAAGAATACCTTATACTAGAATACATTAAGTCCATGGACATTCCCTAATCTTAGAATGCCTACCTGATTTTATCTAAATCATCCAGGGAAATAGGTCACCTGTTCTGATTCAGTGATTCTTACAGTTAATCTGAGGTTTAGGACTAATCTAAATTTATATATAACATTTGGAAAGGTTTGTTAAAATTATCAGCATTTGATGCACAGCCTTGTAAATGCTAATTCCTGTCAGAGGTGTGGAATTTTTATTTTTTAAAAGCTCTCTGGACTGACATTTAATGCGTGGCCAGTCTTGAGAACTACTGACCATTTAAATCATTAGTACTTCTTTAGCAGCAGTGAGTAAGAAGCAGGAAAATCTTGCCCAGCCAGTGTGGCTTGGTGGTTGAGCATAGATCTGTGAACCAGGGAGTAGAGGTTTGATTCCTAGTCAGGGCATATGCCAGGTTTCCCAGCTACATCCCTAGTAGGGTGTGTATAGGAGACAGCTGCTCAATATCCTCTCATCCTTGATGTTTCTATCTCTTTCTCCCTCTCCCTAGCTCTCTGAAATCAATTAAATAATATATTTTTTAAAAAGAAGTAGAAAAATCTTATTAAGTAAATGTTCATTAATTTATAGCATCAAGGTGATATATATGCATTTCTTAAAAGAGAGCCTCTGCTGTGATTAACAATTTAGATGAGATAACTTCTCAACAAGGTGGAGACCTAAGCTTCCTGAGCTACTGAAGAAAAAAGGGAAGATGGAGACTTACTAAAAACTTGAAGGCATAGATGAAGAAAAGAGTAAATGCTTCTTTAGCTTATAACCTGATAGTAAGATAAAAAATAAATAAATAAAGCCCTGGGTAGTTTGGCTTAGTGAACAGAGCATCAGCCTGCAGAATCCAGGGTGCTAGGTTCCATTCTGGCCAAGGGCACATGCCTGAGTTGGGGGCTCGATGCCCAGTGTGGGGTGTGCAGGAGGCAGCCAATCAATGATTCCCTTTCACCATTGATATTTCTATCTCTCTTCCTTTCCCTTCCTCTCTGAAATCAATAAAATATTAAAAAATATAAATAAATCAATATATTTAGACTATAATTGTATAAATTTAAGGTGATATGACACTTTTGCCCCCTTTATATTTATTTCCTAAAGATAAATAGCATCCTGAAATAGCTGTGTAATATATGCAAAACATATTTACATCTTATTTTGGCATGAATTATTTAGACAATCACTGAAATGCTCTACTTCAGTTAGCCTGAAATTAAGAATGGTTTCAACATTAGGCTAAACATTAAGAAATTACTTTTGCAGCCAAAACAAACAGCCTTATCCTATATATCACCTCCACTTCCCTACCACCTTCTGACTCATTACTTCTGAAACTATAATTTAGGAATGCTATTAGGATCGTTATATCTAAAATATACAAAATGCCTTCCCCAACATTGAGAAAGATTAGAATTTAATGACAGACAAGGTGGCATTCCTTTCCTCAATCTCTATACTACAATCAATTGAGAAGACCAGGGGTTTTGACAATACATGCATTTTTAATTTGTTAAGTCTCCCTTAAAAAATAATCTACTTTTTTATAAACAATGCAAGAATCTTACAAAATTATACTTCAAGTTACTAGAGGCCTATTCTTTTTGTCCTCATTATATATTTAATTCTACATATGCTATAAATATCCCAATCCACTGTTGTTATTTTAATTTAAAGTCAGTAGTATCTGAAAGATGTTTAAAGAGATAGATAGATAGATGATAGGTAGATAGATAGATAGATAGATAGATAGATAGATAATAGATAGGTAGATGATAGATAAATAGATACATAGATAATCATATAAAGTCATCAATACCTTATTTAGAAATCTTTTTAAAATTATGTTCTTTATCTCTGTCCAATTTGTCTCAGCAGTTGAAACTTTGGTCCTCGGATTCAGAGGTCACAGGTTCAATTTCTGGACAAGGGCAGGTACCTCGGTTACAGGCTCAATTCTGCCCTTGTCAAGGTGGGTATGGGAGAAAACCAATCACCAATCAATGTGTCTCTCTCAAATCTATGTGTGTGGTTTTTTTCCTTTTCACCCCCGCCCCAGTCTTTGTAAAAATATCAATGGGGGAAAAAAATATCCTCAGGAAAGGATAAAAACAAAACAAAACAAAACAAAACGTGAAAGCAGGTATAGAAAGCTTTCTGTCCCTGCTGTCACATTTTATTTGTTTTATTTAAAAAAAAATACATTCTATTGATTTTCTTAAAGAGATGAAGGGAGAGGGATAGAAAGAAACATTGATGAGAGAGAAACCCTGCATCCTCTCTACTGGGTATGTGCCCACAACCAAGGTACATGCTCTTGACCAGAATTGAACCTGGGACCCTTGACTCCATAAGCCAATGCTCTATTCCCTGAGCCGAACCCGTTAGGGCATGCTGCTTTTACATCTTAGCAGACCATTGTACCACCACATGAGTACCCAAAGTGACCAGGGGGTTTCACTCAGTTCTACTGTGCTGCCCTCAGACTGCACCAGTCTTTACACACCTGAGTCTTATGTGGAATCTGTCTCAGCTCCCCTGTGCTGCTCTGTTTTTCTCATGAATGCTTAATAAAGCTTGTTGAAAAGAGTTGGCAGGTAGTTGCAGATTTCCTCCCTCCCTAAGATTCTAAAATGTCATATCAACCCATTATTAGTCTTTAGCAACTTATTAAAAGCGTACCTGTTTTCTCCTTAGTCACAGCTATGAGGGCTTCTTCCTCTGTCTGCTCTTTCATGAGATGTAAAAGTAGCCATGGATCACTTCTCTTCTAGTACTGGCTAATCACTTTGTGGGCTGTAATTCAGTAGGTTTCTTTGTATGCTCAAATCTCTGATAAGGTTTTAAAAAACTATGTCTTTACGGTTCTTTTTATCAAATTTTTAAAATTGACTTCAGAGAGGGAGGAAGAGGGAGAAAGAGATAATGAAGCATAGTGGTCCCTCCTTTGGAAAACTGCTATTGTTTAAAACTGCTGTTTGAACTACTCTGTAAAATATAACTTTGTTTTTTAGCTTGATTAATAGGAAAGATAAACTTATCTGTCTGACCTTGCAAGCTAGCCATCTAAATAGACTGATACTGATAATAATTCTCATATTAAGTGTTTGTTCATAATCTATCCAAGGTTACAAGTGTCTATATAGATATTATATATACTCAAGGTTACAAATTGTCTGCCTAGATATGACAGATGTTTATAAGATATGATATATATTCAAGGTCACAAGTTGTGTGCAAAAATAACTTACACAAAGAACTAGAAGGATATAAAAACAGAATATTCCTTCCTGTGTTTGTTCAGAATTTGACAGAGGTAATCTGCTCTGAACCTGCATTCAATGAAGATGACTCCTAACTAATTGGCTCATTAAGGCATCTTGTCTAGCTTGCTGATTGACAATACTGTGGACAAAAGGAGGCACATGCTAACCTGACAAGCTCAGGGGAGGCCGGCGTGGCAGTCTTGCAAAATTAGAGACCTAAAATAACCACAAAAGATGGTTTAAAAATTAAATAACTACAAACAGGTTATAGTGGGCAGTCATGTCCCAGGACAATATTTTTCCTGACAAAGATCAACTTAGATCTTTCCTGAGCCATTTGCCTTTTTGCCTCTAAGATAACATCTGTGAGAAGTCTGGGTAACTTGTAACTTCCCTTTTTCTGGAGCCCCTGGGCACAACCAAATGTGGTGGGAGCCAGGACAGATGCCACAAATCCCTTCATTATCATGTTAATTGTTCCTGCATTCACCTAAGTATGTGTCCATCATTTTACTTTTTATCCAATCCCAGGTGTTTCCCACTGCTTTTGCTTATCCCACCTTCTTAATCCATTACCAATAAATTTCATGTAACCCACCTATGTCCCTCCTTTGATTGCAACGTATAAATACATTTGTAACCCGCCATTCTCTGGAGCATTATCTCAATTCATTGAGGTTCTGCTTCCTGGCATCTGTCAACAGGGTGGCTCAAATAAACTCACTAAAATTCTTTACTGGTTTCAATGGTTTTTTTCTTTAACAATACAATAGAATATTTCAATGCCCATCATTGGGATTTCTCTAAACAATAGACAGTTTCTAGGTCCTGGGTGTATTAAGCCTCAAATCATGAATCAAGTATATAATCACTAAGAAAATATTCTGGTTTCCCATTAGAATTACAAGGGATATTTCCCTACATGTAAAACTAGAATAATATTTCTAAGGAACTAAGAGAAAATTATAAATTCTGAAAAGGAAGTACAAAATCCACATAAGATTAAGATAATTGTTGAAATATAAAGTATCTTGTTGAACAGAAAGATTCATTGCTTAAGTCTAATCCTATCTAATAAAAGAGTAATATGCAAATTGACTGCACCTCCACTACACCCCACAAGTCATGCCCACCAGCCAATCAGAAGCAAATATGCAAATAAACCCCAACTTAGATGGCTGCAGCCACTAAAACCAGGAAGGAGGCTTGGGTTTCCCTGGCAATGGAGGAAGCCAAGCTTTCTGCCTGCCCTTGCTGGCCTAGGCCTCCACTCAATGGTACAAAGTTTCAATTATAGACGATAGACAATCCAAACAGAAATGGTGCCACAGAGCTGGAGAGCATAGGGGCTAGGGTTCCCCGGCGATGGAGAAAGCCAAGTTTCTGCAGCCCTGGCAGGCCTAGGCCTCCACTTAAGGCTACACAGTTTCACTTATTGAAGGTAAATAAACCCGAACAGAAATGGCCATCACCACAGAGTGAGCAGAAGACTTGGCTCTATTCCAGGCTACAAAGTTTCAATTTTAGAACATAAATTAATCCCAGATCCCAGGGCCTCTGCTTGGGTCTCTGGGAGGCGTGGCCAACCTGAAAACCACCACTGGCCCCTCGCCCAGGCTGCCCCATGCCCCAAGGAAACCCCTACCCTGATCCAGGACACCATTCAGGCAAACCAGCTGGCCCCCACCCATGCACCAGGCCTCTATCATATCTAATAAAAGAGTAATATGCAGATTGACCATCACTCCAACACACAAGATGGCTGCCCCCATGTGGACACAAGATGGCCAACAAGGGAGGGCAGTTGGGGGCAATCAAGCCTACAGGGGAGGGCAGTTAGGGGTGACCAGGCCAGCAGAAGAGGGAAGTTGGGGGCGAACAGGCTGGCAGGGGAGCAGTTAGACATAAATCAGGTGGGCAGGCAGAAGGGTTTAGGGGCAATCAGGAAGGCAGGCAGGCAAGTAGTTGAGAGCCAGCAGTCCTGGATTGTGAGAGGGATGTCCAACTGTCCATTTAGGCCCGGTCCTTTAAGGGGTCCCAGATTTGAGAGAATACAGGCTTAGGGACAACACCCTCCCTCCCATGCATGAATTTTGTGCACTGGGCCTCTAGTCTTTATAATTGAAAATTAGTGCCATTCATTGAAATAATAAAGGGCCCATCTCTTGTACTTGTACTTTTGAAGGAAGCAAAAAGAATGCTTGTAATAACCTGGATATAAAATGTTATCTGCATTTGGAGATATAATCACCTTGAATATAAGCTTGAAAACTTCAGATTGATAAAATTACTAATAAATGGTGAAACAGTAATTTTAGGGGGACGATAGGACAAGTTTAGGAAATTTTAGAAATTTTGGAAATTAGAGGAACCATGAAGGAAGCACAGGGCTACAGAGCAGCAGAAGGTATATTTCCATAGAGTAGGGGAGTTGAAAAGCTGCAACAGGTACATTTCCATAGAATGAGGGAGCTGAAAACAGCAAAAGGTCTATATTTACAGAACAAAGAGAAGGAAGCCCTTCATTCAGAGGGAGAAGAAAAGCCCAAAACAGTAATGAAGGAGGGGGGAGAACCTCACATGTCCCATGAGAGGCTAAACCTTTGAGCCCAGGAGTTACTATAGTAACCAGTCTAAGAGATTAGTTACCAATCAGAGGGGATGTCAAAGCACTGGGATCTTCAGCCTTTATTAGCCATGTGGAAGTCTATTCTATGGGAATCTTTCCCTCTTGCCATGTGGGAGTCTGTACTTGTTCTTCAATAAATTTCTACCTTTGCTATACCACTTTCTATCCATGGATTCATTCTTTGATTCTGGCGAACAAAGAATCCAAGTTCCAGTGCAAAAATCCCGTATCAGTGGTAATAATATCAAAATAGATATTATTCGGTAAATTTTAAAATGCATGGAATCTTTCCAATCCTATATAATAAAAGCCTAATATGCTAAGTGTCTGGTCAACCAGTTGGCCATTCAACTAATCAAAGAATAATATGCTAATGATATGCTAAGGCTGCTAAACCGCTCTCTGTGACATGGACTGACCACCAGGGACCAGACGCTCCCACCCTAGGTTAGCTTGCTGCTGGAATCCAGCTGATCGGGACTGAGTCAGACAGGCTGGACTCGCTCTGGAGCCCTCCCACAGCCCCTTCCCAGCTGGCCAAACTCCTACCTCTCTTTCTGGCCCCGACTGTGCAATGTTGGGGTCCCTCAGCCTGGCCTATGTCCTCTTGCAATCCAGGTCCACTTGGAGATGTCGAAGAGCCGGTTTCAACCTGATCCCGCAGGAATGATTGGTTGCTATGACACGCACTGACCACCAGGGAACAGACATTCAATGCAAATGCTGCCTCAGTTCACAGTCCCCAAACCCACCAATGAGGGGTGCCAGTGAGGGCCACTCCAATTGCCCCACAGATCAGTCCTAATCACCAGCCAGGCCCAGGGACCCCCCGAATTTCATGCACCAGGCCTCCAGTATAATAATAAGTTGATATTACTGTATTTCAATGAAATATTTCTAGTTTAAAAATACATAATTGTCCAATTAATCAGGAAAGTTCTGATGTACAAATTAACAACCATGCAATTTATAAACAAAGGGAAGAGAAACAAACACTTGACTAAATATAAGTATAGATATACAATAAATGTTGACTGAAAACTACATTTGAATTAAAAGTCTCTGATGAGTTAATTCTTCAATACAAAAGGGTTATTTATAACTGTAATAAGGGTAAAAGGGAAGTAGAGAAACGAACTTTACTTAAAAGCATTTAAACTTTTGTTTAAAAGTGCCTATCACTGTTATATTACAACTTTATTTACTCGTCTCAATTTGTATTTTAAGGAACTCATGACTCAGAGGTCAGTATCCTGGCCTAGGTCAAACACTAACAGGGCTTAGTTTCAGAAGCAGTTGTGATTGACTTTTAATTCCATGTTCTGAGGGGAAAATGTGGAGATGACAGGATCAGAAGGAAAAGCAGGGGAGGCCTAATTTCAAAGGTAATAGTTTTCTGTGAAACTACAGAAAGCAAACATTAGAAGGGGGAGAGCGATCAAATTATAATACTCTCCCAGGAACTGCTAAGTCAGTTCTTGGCCACAAAGAAAGGAATACAAATATTCTGGCAGTTCTACCCACTGGTTATCTAGTAGAGAAAAACTTAGGGAAGGATTTAAAATATTACCAAATCACTGAAGGCTATGGCTGGAAGCATCAATCAAATGAGGCATAAAATTATCTCATGGTTGAGCCTAGGGACTCTTTATAAAATAAAGTTTGGTTAAAATATAGCTAGAGGTCAGCAAATAGCTTGAATATCCTCTAGCAATCCTCAAGGCAATGAGAGAGTTGACTGTGTTCATATCTGATATCCTGAAATCTCCAAAATATTCAAGAAGTAGGAAGGTTGGCAATATAAAGACATAGAATAGCCCTCAAATACAAGTCAGCTGCAGAAGGAAATTACCTTCTATTTTTCTGAATAATTTTTTTGTCATTCTACTTATTGACTCTGAACATTCTTTAGGAAATTAAATAAGAATTAACTTTATGCATATTAACTTTCTAAATTCAGTCCATTAGTCATAATATTCATAATACATGGTGGATAAAAAGAAAAACAACTTTATTTATGCCCTTTAAACATAGTGATTTGAATGAGAAAAATCAAGAGCTTTTTAATCTGGACTATATCATATGACAAAAGATAAATGATTGGAAATGTAATCTACAGTAATAAAAGAAAAAGATGCAAATTGACTGTACTGCCGCGATGCCCACAAGCAAATCAGGAGTGAGTATGAAAATTAAGATGGAGGGTGAATTTGCATACCAGGGTGCCGATGCAGCCTGGGTTCTGGGAACATCCTTGGGACCCAGACCGCTTCGAGCTTGTAGGCCCACATGTAGGCCTTGAGCAGCCAGGGTCCCAGAACACCCCCAGCCAGGAGTGGCCAACAGACATCGGCACCAAGCGGCCTGGGTCTTGGGAAGAGTGGCCAGGGCTGCCAAGCACAAATAGCTGCAAGGTGGGGCGGCTGCTTGCACGTGCACCTGTGCCAAGCATCCTGAGTCTACGCCCCCTCCCCCCCATCCCAACAGACACAGCTAACACGGGGCTGCTGGACTTGGGGATCAGTGACACGCCCCTAGCCAAGTGGATGCAGTGCAGCAGATCCGCTGTGCATGGGCTGCAGAAAAAACACCTTTTCTTTTTCAAATATATTTTATTGAATTTTTACAGAGAAGAGGGGAAAAGGATAGACTGTCACAAACATCAATGATGGAGAAATATCGATCAGCTGTCTCCTGCACAATTCCCACTGGGGATGTGCCCCCAACCAAGGTACATGCCCTTAACAGGAATCAAACCTGGGACCCTTCAGTCTGAAGGCCAATACTCTATCCACTGAGCCAAACCAGTTCGAGCATAAACACCTTTTCTGACCACTCATTGGCTAAGCTCCCTATATGCCGCCACTTGCAGTGTTCTTGATAACTTGGGTAATAAGAATCCAAGAAGGTGATCTAGGGTTTTTCTACCACACTTCTGGAGGGGCTAAGAAATGTCATATTCTGCCCTAGCCGGTTTTGCTCAGTGGTTAAAGCCTCGGCCTGCTGACTGCAGGGTCCAGGTTCGATTCTGATCAAAAGCATGTACCTAGGTTACAGGCTCCTCCCTGGCCAGGGCCCAGGTCAGGGCTCATGCAGGAGACAACCAATCAAAGTGTCCCTCTCACATTGATGTTTCTCTCTGTCTCTCTCTCTCTTCCACACTCTCTAAAAATCAATGGATACATATCCTTAGATGAGGATTTTTAAAAAAGAAAGAAAGAAATGTCATATCCTATGAAAGTCACATCTTGAAAATGCTTAAAGAAAGTTGTCATTTTTTCATGGTGAAGGGACTGGGTCTGTGTTGATGAAAACACTTTGGTGGCTGTGGTGGCAGGCAGTGGCTTCTGCAGCGGGGTGATGGGGCGGTGCCTTCCCCTGATCAGCTCAGTCACCTCCCACAGAGGGAGGCCAGACTTCGGCTTAGGCCTGCTCCCCATGGGCTTGCTTCTCTGCAGCTTTGCTCCCTTCTACAGTGCTTGGCTTCCTTCTATGCTGTCTTCAGTCAACGCTTTGTGCCTAGATATGCAAATTAACTACCGTCTTGGTTGGGTTAATTTGCTTACTTGATCCTAATTGGCTGGTAGATGTGGTTTGTGGGTATAGCAGAGGTATGGTCAATTTCCATATTACTCTTTTATTAGATAAGATACTAGTATAACCATACACTCACATATGTGAAAATTCAAAAATAAAAGAAAAATTTTCCCTGATGCTTAAATATTTGTAATATAGCTATGAAATATGGAAGTTTAAATATTATCTTGTAGGAAACCAATCTTCTCTCACTAATAGAAAGATGTGGACAGGAAGTCCAGGGGGCTGGTAAACAACCTTAATTGCTCTGAAAGGTCAGAGCTAAAAACATTGTTAACTGAAACACCTCTGTTTGTTCTTTGTGTATTTCTGTTGTTGGAATTTCCTGCCTGGGGGCTATGGGTGGATCCCATAGCCTTAATAAAAGGGATGGCCAGGCCAGAGCAAGGTGCAGTCTTTCCACTAGAGATTGGCTACCGCCTGGCCCCCATTTCCCAAATTTATGCTTTTCTAAGTCTCTATTCATTGTGTGCGGCCTCCTCCAGATGCTGAACCCTGACACTGGAAACCTGGACACGCGGGACGTGAAAAGGATTGACCTGGAAGCGTCTGGAGGTAATCATATTTTTTTCGACTAAAAGAGCGAAGGAGGAACTACACCGAGGAAGGTGTGGAAATTTCACCAATTTCACCGTACACAAAGCCCAGGGACTAACTGCAGAGCCTCGGTCTGTAAGTAGGGTGGGAATGTCTTTTTCAGCCAGGCTAATGGGGAAGAATTAGGTTATAAAGTAATCTTTATTATAGACTTTTGGCTTGTATGCTTAAAGAATGTGGTTTCTTGTTCAAATTAAAATCTTAGTTTGTACTTGGAATCTGAAAACTGTAAAGAGAACTGAAATTCCACTGCTGAAACCTCCTCTGGTGCGGAGAATTTCAAAGGTGGCAAAAGAGGGCAGGGCTATCTGCTCTCCCACAATGAGATTGCTTAAGGTATTTAAAAATTATAAAAGAACTTGCAGGGAAATGCAAATTTTGGCCAAATTGGGTGTTAGTTATTACATTAGAAAGCAAAAAAGAAACAAAAGGTTTAAGATCTGTCTTTCTCTTTTAAGCATGAAAAGAAATTCAGCCAGATCTGTTGCTGATGCTTCCCCGGAAGTAAGCAGGATGTGGGGAAGGGAGCCACGTGGCGACCCAATGTGGACGCCACCCCCAGACGGTCATTACAAAAGGGTCCCATCTGCGCCATGTTTTTTCCAGTTTTAGTAACTTAAAACCTTTACAGAATCTAAATGCACCGGGGATTTCTGTACACCTGTAAAGGGAAAGGACAGTTTTAAAACTAAGACGCTGAACCCGACATTGGAAACCTGGACACGCGGGACGTGAAAAGGATTTCCACATTATCTTACAAAAAGGATTATTCTTTTTAAAAGCTTTGCCTATGAAAATCAGCAATATAGGTCAGTAACTGTATTTTCAAGTATAATGTTGCTTCAAAAATGTACCCTAGCAAAATTGGATCTAATAAATTATTGGCTCTTTTTTTTTAATCTCACATAAAAACTTACTAATACCAATAATACTAATTATCAAAGTCTATTAATATATTTTTGAAGATTTTATTTTTCAATCCTGGTGAATGATTTCTCTGCAAGTAACAAAGAAACCAAACAAGAAACAGGGAAATGTTTTTATTTCATTTAATGGTAACCTAAAATTAGAATAGTTACTCTTTCTATATGTAATTCAAAAATAAGGAATCTGAATGGCCATCAGTATTAGTTTAGATTAGTTCTGGAATTAAAGAACAGAGAGTCCAAAATTAAAATGAAGTTTAAAACAAATAAATTTAATTCTTTATTATGTAAAAGCTCAGGTACATGGTCATGGCCTTAAACGTTCTGCACAGAATTGGATATCTAGCCTCCTTCCATCTTTTTTAAGACTTCCCTTGCCAACTCACTTTATAGTATAAAATGATTGCTAGAGCCATGTTATATCCATTCTAGACAATAATATGAGAAAGGGTAGAGAAAGAAACAATCAGAGGTTGTATGTCCATGATCAGAAGTTAATGCCCTGATAGCAATTAACATAAAGAAAAATTAGTACATATTGGTTTTATTACAGCAACCGTAAGCACAATTAAAACTCAGAAAGGCTATTATAAAAAAAAGTGTGATACTATTGCTCCTACAATAGTCCTGCTATTTCCTTGGTATTCAATGAAATAGCAAATGATTGCCACAGCTGCAGTAGTCACATATACAGAAGATTTTATTCAATTGCAGATGGAAGGAGAGCCAACAGCTATATTCACACGCCTACCTCCCTATTATCTAAGAGGAAATTTTTTTCCTAGTGCTTCCTCAGGAAGTCTAAAGTTACAACTTTTTGGACAAACGTAGGTCACATATGCTCAAGTACAGTTGTGAATACCAGGATTTCCCAAAACGAATGAAATTAACTGTAATGATCAGGATCAATGATAATTAATTCTTAGTCTAGGAATATTGGGATCAAAACAAAAATAGAGTTTTGTTAGTAAAGCAAAATTGGAAGCTACACTGTTTGCCATTATAACAAAGTTTCAGATATTCTGTAAAAAAAAAAATACGTGCTATAATAACAGACAAAAATAAGAATATTTAGCACATATCAGTTTTGGAAAGTGGCATTAATGAAATAAGAAAGGGAAAGAGAGCGCTGGCCAGTATGGCTTGGTTGGTTGAGTATTGCCCCATGCACTGAATTCTCAGTCAGGTTGGGGGCTTGATTCCCAGAAAGGGGCAGGCAGAAAGCACTTAATCAGTGTTTCTCACCTTGATGTTTCTCTCTCCCTCTCTTCTTCCTCTCACTATAAAAATTGACAAAAACAGCCAAAACTGATTTGGCTCAGTGGATAGAGCGTCGGACTGTGGACTGAAGGGTCCCGGGTTCGATTCCGGCAAGGGCATGTACCTTGGATGCGGGCACATCCCCAGTAGGGGGCGTGCAAGAGGCAGCTGATCTATGTCTCTCTCCCATCGATGTTTCTGACTTTCTATCCCTCTCCCTTCTGCTCTGTAAAAAATCAATAAAATATATTTTTTAAAAAATTGACAAAAACAATTTTTTAAAAAGAGTAAGAGAGATGGAAGAAAGAAAATATTGTAAATAAAAGGTTCAGCAACAGTGCAAGACAAACAGATCAATAGAATAAAGCAGAAGGTACAGAAATAAATTTATAAGAAAATATAGGATTTCATGAAGCAATCATGTTATGATATTTGTTCATAAAATAGTGTGAAGATAAGGAAAATAATATTTTTTGTACCTGTTTCTCATATCATAACCAAAGGAAGAAAAATAAAAGGAAGTGACAAACAATAAACTTTTCAGAAGCACAAAAAAAACACAGATAAATATTTTAAAGAAGATATTCCAGTTATTCTGGTGGAAGTTTTCTCTAGGCATGGATGATCAAAGACAACAAAAGGAATACAGTAAAGACTTATAAATTACCTGTAAGAAAGCTCAGGATAAATCCTTGCAGGACAGTCATTCCATTCCTATTTTCCTCCCTGATAATAATAATTTGAAAACCTCATTAACAATTTAAAATACATATGAATAGGTCCTTTCTTAAGATTTAGAAGTCTTTCAGTTTTCTTTTTTCATCTTCAACTGTTTCATTTCACTTACACCAAGTTGAATGCTAATAAATCTTACCTAATAATAGACAAACATGTAAATTGACCGTACCTCTGGTATTCCCATAGCCAATCAGAGTGACTATGCAAATTAACCCAACAAAAATGATAGTTCATTTGCATACATAGACGCCCAGAGTCTGTGTCCTGGGGACATCCTGGCACCGGGATCACTGTGAGGTAAGTCATAAAAGCCGTGGGGACAGGGGCCAAGCCAACAATTGGCTGATCACAGGGTGCTTGGGGGTCCCCCAACCAAGTTCCCATGCCCAAGGCCAAAAACCTCGGCCAGAGGCTTTCAGCCTTGGGCAGGCCGGGGATGGATCAGAGCCCACCATCGGGCCTATCGTAGGGCACTGGGGGACCCTTGGCTGAGGTCCCGTGCCCAAGGCCAAAAGTGAGCCATCAGTAGGACATCCCCTGAGGGCTCCCAGTATGTAAGAGGGGGCAGGTTGGGCTGAGGGACCACCCATCCCCAGTGCACAAATTTTGTGCACCAGGATCCTAGTATTATTATATGCTTAAAGCTCTTATATCAAACACCCCATTTTAATTCTGTCACAAAATATGTACATAGCTAAATAGATATAGATATGTGTGTATGTATACATATACACTAAAGTTTAACATTTTTCTATATAAATCTTAATCAACTTGTTTTTGTCCTGAATTGAGGGGCATTATAATTAGTTAGTACATAATTAATCTTAGCATAAATATATTACAAATTTCAATATAAAATTAATTTTCAGAATGAATATCTTAATGAGATTTTAAAGCTTTTTTTTACAATTACTGAAATTACCATGGATTCACATGAATTATTATTAGAATATGACAATTTATAATTAATCCTATAGAAGTTCTTATTTTATTATTTGAAGCAATAAAGACATTTGTTTATATGTATAAGTTCATAGGAATGAAAGTATTATTTTAACAATATCACTCAATTATTTTAATTCCTTCATAATTACATACCAAAATAACATCCTATATAAGGAGGTAATATGCAAATTGACCATCACACCATCACAAAAAAGATGGCTGCCCCCATGTGGTTATAAGATGGCCACCCCATATGGTTGAAAGATGGCTACCACAAGATGGCTGGCAAGGGAGGACAGTTGTAGGTGATCAGGCAAGCAGGGGAGGGAAGATGGGAGTGACCAGGCCTGCAAGGGAGGGTAGTTGGGGTGACCAGGCCAGCAAGGGAGGGCATTTAAGGGTGACCAGGCTGGAAGGAGAGGGCAGTTGGGGGCAATCAGTCCTGCAGGGAAGGGCAGTTGGTGGGGACTAGGCTGGCAGGGGAGGGCAGTTAGAGGCAATTAGGCCAGCACGGGAGCAGTTAGGCATCGATCAGATTGGCAGGGGAATGTTTAGGGGGTGATCAGGCTGGCAGGCATAAGTGTTTAGGAGATATCAGGCAGTCAGGGAGGTGAGTAGTTGGGAGCCAGTAGTGGGAGGAATGTCCCCAGATTGGAGAGGGTACAGGCTGGGCTGAGGGACTCCCACCCTCCCTGTGCATAAATTTTGTGCACTGTGCCTCTAGTAATAGTCTAAGACTGAATATTATTATTAATTATAAATCATTTGACAATTTGACTAGGCTATGCTTCAGATTTATGGAAAAGAGAGAACAGAAAATACCCTGAGTTACAGATTTTTTATGACCTAGTTATTAGCATTATTTATTGTCTTGATTATGTGGAAATGTAATGCTTAATTTTACTAGGGTAAGGGACAACTAGACAAGTGATAAAACATTACTTCTGGGAGGATATTTTGAGAAGCGTTTAGCACTAAAATTGGTAAACTGGGTAAAGAAGAATGTTCTCCCTAATGCTGATGGCCATCATATAAACTGATGAGGAACTGGAAAGAACAAAAAGGCAAAGGAGGGGTGAGTTTGCTCTCTTTACTGAGAGACATCCATCTTCTCCCACCCTCCAATGTCAGCTGTTCCAGTTCTTGGGCCTTAAGGCTTACACTGGGACTTAAACTTTCAGTTCTCATGGTTCTAAGGCCTTCAGACTCTGACTGAATTTCATCACAGGCTTTCCTGAGTCTAGAGCAAACATGTCACACTCAAAGGCTAACGTGGGCCAAATAAACAAGGTTTAAATTTATGTGGGCCACAAAAAAACAAAGCTTCAATTTTCATTGAAATGTAGGTTTATTTTGATAGAGACATGCTGAATACAAGAAGGCTAAAATAAATGAGTAATCATTAACATAAAATAATAGAACGTTTTAATAGAAATTAATAGTTTTTATTGAATGTTAACTTACCAGACACTGAATAACTGCAAAATTATTAGCATAATGCAAAAAAATTTACTTTTCTTGTTCTCCAAAAGTGAAATATTTCCTGTTGCATACACCAAACAAGTCAGGCCAAGACTAATGAAGTGGCAAGCAGCAGCTAAAATATTCACTGTTGATGTTAGTGGAGAGAAATGGCGTGCCTGCGCATAAGACATGTAAGGGACATGAATGCAACACAATTATAGTAATCAGTCACTAGTGAACATTGTATTTTGTTATTAATAACTAGAGGCCCAGTGCACAAAATTCATGCACTCAGGGAAAAGATTCCCTCTGGCTGTATTTCAAAAAGGCACAGGCCAGACTAAGGGACCCCACCAGTGCACAACTGGGGCCAGAAAGAGACATGGGAGTTTGACTAACCAAGGAGCATCCTCGGAAGGGCTCCAGGATGTGTCTTGCCCATCTCGTTCAGTCCTGTTCTGCTGGACCACAGCAGCAAGCTAACCAGTCAGAGTTTCTTCCTCCTGGTAGTCAGTGCACGTCAGAGTGAGTGGCTGAGTGGCCTTAGCATATCATAAGCATATTACACTTTGATTGGCTGAATGGCTGACCAGATGACTGGACACTTAGAATATTAGGCTTTTATTATATAGGATTATGTATAATGTGATACTGTAAAAATTTAGTTATAAAATCTTGATTAAAATGTTTCTTACATACCATTATGTTGGCTGGGCTACAAAAATATTAGTTATGGGCCACATGTGGCCCAAGAGCCACCAGTTTGACATCCTGAATCTAGAGGTTTCAGATAGCAAATGACCTACATAATGACAAGAGCCAAATCAAATGTATACATACTAATACAGTGGTCAGCAAACTGTGGCTTGTGAGCCACATGCTGCTCTTTGGCCCCTTGAGTGTGGCTCTTCCACAAAATGCTATGGCCTGGGCAAGTCTATTTTGAGGAAGTGGTATTAGAAGAAGTTTAAGTTTAAAAAGTTTGGCTCTCAAAAGAAATTTTAATCATTGTACTGTTGATATTTGGCTCTGTTGAATAATGAGTTTGCCTACCACTGCACTAGTATATATACAAATGTGTGTATGTATATATATATATATATATATATATATATATATATATATTGTGTTTTTATGTAGATCCCTTACTAATGAATCATTGTGATCAACCTAAGTTTAAAATTGTCATAAACAATTAGAAATTATGCCAAAAAAGACATTTGATTGCCTTCCTTAGCCATGCACATTGAGTGAATTAGGTGGAGGACAACAACAACAAAAACCAACATCAACAATCAGTGGCAATAAAACAAACAAACCTTTTGTTAAACTAGAAATTGAATATCCACTTCAAACCAATACTCAATGCATTCTGAACTGTGAAATGTTACATGTTTTCCAATTAAATTCACATGTTTCACTAACATGTTTCAGTTTTATAATGGAGAGTCTTGTCAATGGAAAATCTTGTCAATGAAATCTAACAAAAAGGGAGAAGTGGAGACTCATTGTACTTGAAATAAGCAGTCAAAATGATCATTACTAGCAGTTTATTTGATTACTCACTCACTGATAAGCTCAAGACAATCAAAGAAAAAAAATAGACCTTATGAGCAGTTTCAGTTGGTTATCAAATGCAGAAATTAGTATTTGAATTGACAAACTGTATAAAGATCAGCCTTTCCAATTTGGTAGATATCATCCAATTTGTTGAATACCTGGATAGAACTAATAAAAGACAGAGGAAGAGTAAATTTGCTCTTTCTTGGTTGGGCCACCCATCTTTGGCCCTCTGACATTAAATGCTCCTGGTTCTCAAGCCTTAGACAAGGACTGGGACTTATACCATTGTCTCCTTTGGTTCTCAGGTCTCTGCATTTGGACTGGAACTAGGCCATTGCTTTCCTGGGTCCCCAGCTTTCAGACAGCAGATCATAAGACTTCTTATCCTTCATAATCTTGTGAGTTAATGCCTCATAGAAACTCTCTCTCTCTCTCTCTCTCTCTCTCTCTCTCTCTCTCTCTCTCTCTCTCGTTGTTTCATCCTATTGGTTGTTTTACTGGAGAACCATCACTAATACATACAGGAGAGTGACCCAAAAATGTTTAATCAAAACTTTGCAAATGACAATTTATTGTACTTATTTTTTCTCTTAGATGCATCTTTTTAACTTACTATACTAAGAAAGGACTTGTATTGAGTAAGTTCTAGGTGGCCCTCTTCTTGCTTTGGTATGCTAATAAATATCGAGTAGTTAGTGGGCTTCTTGTAAGGTCTGGGGCTAGAAAGATAGGGACTTCCCCCATCCCACCCGCTGAGGATGTAAGGTTTGGGGCTGGGAAGATAGGGACTTCCCCTACCCCATCTGCTGAGGTGAACAATAGTGGTCCCCCGGGACACACCAGAGCTGTGCTGAGATCGTGCTGGACAATAAACGACCACCCTGACTTATCAAGGGTGGCCAGATTGGAGTTGTAAGAATTTCCCGCTCATAAATCACCTGCCACAAACTACCTCAGATACACCTGATTGTTCCAACAGCAGCATAAAAGAAACTCTGCCAGGCCTGTGTTTTCGGACTGTGGGACCTCACCCGAGAGCATTTAATAAACCCTACCTTTCACTTGTACCCTGCTTGTCTTGGTTAATTTATTGGCTTCAGTCATATTCAATCTTAAATCTCAGATTAAAACCTTACACTTCCGTGCCTCATACTTTATCTCTGGCCTCAGCTAATAGAAAGCCCTAGCAGTTATTGAAAGGAGAGAAGTGAATTAAGTCAGGGTATTCATTCACTCTGCTCCTTTCCCTTCAAGGCTACCTCAATCTGGCTATATCACTAACCAAAGGTCAATGCTCATTTACAGTCTTCTCTACAAGTTTAACTAACTCTCTTGCCAGGTTTCAGTAAATTCTCCCTTGCCTTGTCCCTTCACTGCTGCTTGCCCCTAGTTTTCATTTTAATCCTTGTGGTTCCTCTATAACATCACCATTCCCCTTTAACTAGTCCCTATGTAAATAAATCATCCTCAACAATTCTAATTTTAGGGTGTCATCTGTTGCATCTTGACTGATACAGAGTTGCAATAGTTATAATAATTATTAAATAGTTATAATTTTATTGATTTAATATTTTAAATGTTTTTATCCTGAACTTCAAAGTTATTTTTGTTAAATATGTTGGAACTACAAAAATGATCTATGAATTTTGATTTATGAAAAATATCTGCAATACAACCCAATTAGCAAAGCCAATTCTCATTTTCAAGCCAAATATTCAGTTCTTTTTCTTTGTCATATAAAGTTTATTTCATTTACCAATTTCTGTAAATATGGTTTATGTTTTTTTATTAAATATTTTATTAAATATTATTAAAAATATTGAGAAAAAATACTGGAACATATCTTAAAGATAGGTTAATAAATGCTCTGCAGTCAAGATTGAAATGTTATATATCTGACATAATGAGTTTATCCATTTTAAGTTATAAGAATTAGATAATATACCAATATTTTTGTTTCATTTTTATTATAATAATCCATGCAATGTGCATAGTTAAAATTTATCATTTATGAAAATTCATGATTAAATACATAATGTTCTTGTGATTAGCTTGTGTGATGAGTGCATATATTTTTGGCTTTCAAAATGATTAATAACAATCAAAATTAAAAACAAGAAATAAATTACCCAGCCAGCATGGCTCAGTGGTTGAACATAAATCTATGAACAGGAGGTCATGGTTCCATTCCCAGTAAGGGCACAAGCCCAGGTTCCCAGCTCTATCCCCAGTAGGGTGTGTGCAGAATTCTCTTTCATCATTGATGTTTTTTTTTCTCTCTCTCCATTCCTCCAAGAAATCAATAAAGATATATATTTAAAAAATCAGAAATAAATCTTTTAATTTGTTTTATATATATTATTATCATATTTTATTACATATTTAATGAAACATTTATTGCTAAAACTAATAGGGGTCTGATAGCCAGAATATAATTTGCAAATTAGAGATAGAAGAAAGAATATCTCTCTATATAAAAGCCTAAGCAACCAGCTGACTGGCCAGTAGCTATGACACACACTGACCACCAGAGGGCAGATGCTCAATCAGGAGCTGCTGAGCAACAGCAACTTTGCAGAGTACCCTCTTGCACTCTAGGACCTCTTGGGGGATGTTGGACTGCCTGTTTTGGCCCAATCCCAGCAGGCCAGCTGAGGGATCCCCTGGGGCATAAACTAAATATTTCATAAATGTAAATAACAGTTTCCTGTCATTGGACATATAGCTTTTAAAATGATTTAGTAAGATAGAACTCTCTCTCTTTCTCTCTCTCTGTCTCTCTTTCTCTCTCTCTCTCTCTCTCTCTCTCTCACACACACACACATACACATACACACAGACATATACACACAAGTACACGAGTTACCTTAAGACCTTCTACCTTGAGAAATTTGCTATACAACATCCCAGATACATTTTTAAATGTCTTTATTACTGGATTATATTGATTCTTCAGTTTGAAAGTACTTTCATTATGAAGAAAAGTACTAAGAGTAGCTTAAAATTTGCTTATTGTTTAAATACCTAGAGTCAGAGAGATGGAAGATGTTGTTAGCATTCGATAATTTCTTTATGTTTTTTCTTGAGCTCCTATAACAAATATTTTGCATTCCTTACTAGTAGCCAGGGGTTAAAAGGGGTGATATCATGAAAGGAAATTTATCATCCTACCCACCCCCTCTGCCATATATCAGATTCATTATAATATATCAGAAGCCAAATGTCCCCTTCCAATGAGGATGGGTTGTATGCTTCATATACTTCACTATTAAAAGGCATATTTGTGATAGAAGCAGACAGTAAGTCTGATGGATTTAGGGCACATTAATTAAATCATTAAAAAGTTGCTTTGGTTTGATATTCTCCAGGTAATAAAACATACATTTTTATGGTTAAAGTAGCCTTAAAGATCTAAAAGTTCATTTCCTTAAAACCATCTTGCCAGATCCCATTTGAAAAGTGTGCGATAAAGCATTTATCTGCCCTCTGTCCTCAGCTACTGGGCAAAGGGAGGTGATATCCAGGCCTTTAGAATGTCCTTCCAGATAAGAGTGTCTTTATCAGAGGTCTTTGCCACTGGATATCTAATAATGTTAATCGTGATGAGTACTTGGGACACATGATATCCACTCTACCTGCAATGCGCTAGAGACAAAAGTAAGCCATGTGGGAAGTCAAACAACTCTGGATACAACAGTTCAGAAGAGATTCCCTAGTTGGTAATATTCTGCATATACTGTTGCATGTTGATAATGAAATAGGAGTTTTAAGGAATTTTGACAATTGGGATCCATGGGAAAAAAACACAGGGCTACAGACTACATTTCCATAACACAAGGGAACTGGGAGTAGCCAAGAGGTCTATATTTACAAAATAAAGGAGAAAGAAAGCCCAGAAGGAATAGGAGAACAATGAGGGAAGAGGGCTTCACACGTTGCTTGTGAGGTTAGACCTTTGAGCTCAGGAGTTATTATAGTAACCGATTCAAAAGGAAATATTAACCAATCAGAAGTGATATCAGGACACAAGGACTTCAAACCTTTATAAACCTTAGAAACAAGAAGTCAGTGGGACTCCTTATTCCTCTCCACTTGGGAGTCTGTGCAGTGATATTCTTTCCCTTTCCCCATGTGGGAGTCTGTACTTGTTCTTCAATAAATTTCCACCTTTGCTGTACCATCTTCAGTCCGGGGATTCATTCTTAAACACTGGTGTACAAAGAATCCAGGGAAACATTCTGTCCAGAGGCACACCTCGAGTTCCAGTCTAAAAATCACGTATCAATGCCAGGAGGGTAGTGTATACTGAAGAGAATGACAACTTTATGTTTGGAAACCCACCTAATGCCAGATATGTTTTTTTTCCTTGGCTAAATTTTAATCTGTATTCTTTACCAGTAATAAACAATACTGTGAATATAACTTCTTTCCGTAAGTGCTGTGGGGCCTTCTAGTGATTTACCAAACCTGAGGGTGGTCTTGGGAAACCCCCAACTTGCAATTGGTATTAGAAATAATGAGAGTGTTTGGACTGTGCTTCCGAATTTCACAGAAAATATCTAACATATCTTCTTTTATAGGCACTCCCTTTGGTGACATTGTACTACGTACAGGACATTAAATGCATGTAAGATCATGCCTAATATGGATAGTTAACATGAAGTTAAAAGTATAATAATGAGCTACTGAGAGACCACAGGAGACAACGAGATTTTCTTAGAGCTATTGTTCCCAGTGATACTAGTTACTGGAGAAAAGAGGAAACACTGGGTCAGAGAGGATACTGCTGGCAATTATTTCTTTTTTAAATTTTTTTTATTGATTTCAGAGAGGAAGGGAGAGGGAGAGAGATAGAAACAATGATAAGAGAGAATTATTGAGGGGCTGCCTCTGCATGCCCCCTACTGGGGATGGATCCTACAACCCAGGCAGGTGCCCTAGACCAAAATAGAACCAGGGACCCTTTAGCCCACAGGCTCACACTCAGCCACTGAGTCAAAACAGCTAGGGCACTACTGCCAGTTCTTGCTATTACCACTGCTGTTGGAGACTGAGACAGCCACTGGGAGGATGTCACTGTAGAGGCATTATAGGCTGGAGAACACTGTGTAAAACAACTGATATCTGGAAAAAAGGTAAAAATGCTTAGGCTTTAAAATATTGCTTCACATACTGACCTTCCATAAGCCCAATTGCCTTGGAAGTATTAAAAAATCATAGAAACCTAAGGTTGTAGCCTAGAATTTGTGTTTTCAATAGAAGCTGTAGTCTGCTAAAAGAGTGCTATTTTCTAATTGGATTTTTATAAAATTAGAGATGTGTTCATCTGGAAAATAATTTCCTCTTAAGAAGTACAAAGTACTTAACACCTTATAATTCCATTAAAGTTCAACATTTATGTATACACATATGGATACACAAATGTTTGAAAATAATTCTAATAAATTAATAATGATGTTTAACTTAAAATATGAACAGTAATTTACATTTGGTAAAGTGGTTTTAAAATCTAGGTAAATCAATAGAAGCTTACAAAAAATAAAAGAAAAAACTAAATTTTGTTTGAATAAAAAATGTGAACACACAGCACTATCTTCAGTAATTCATGTTTACTGTTTATACAATGATACTGGTTTTCAGTAAGAAGAAGTTTACTTTGGGCTTAAAGGAGAATCAAAATGTCATCAATAATAAAGGATAGGGCTTTAGCACTGTAAGAGAACTTAAGGAAATAATGGGAGAAATATTTATTGAAATGTATGGATTTTAAATATATAATATTAATTTAGTCAATGCACATTTAATCATTTTACTGTTTGAAAACCCTGTGACAGTGAATTTCTGATCATTGTTTGTATATAATAGGGGATATTGGTACCTAGTGTCCTTGATAAAGTGCATAGGCATAAAGAAGAAAGTATTATCTTAGGTTATTATCCAAGAATCCCCAGAGTACCTAGGCTAAAGGGATTAAAATTAGCCATGGTACTTGAACTTGGTACTCAAGGACCTGTTAGATATTGGTACCACTGAGCCATAATTAATCTCTGATTGTAAACTAAGTCCATTCTGGGATGGAAACAAAGCCTTTTTTTTTTTTTTAGTAGCCTTCCACAATTTATGAGAAGCACTTACTAATTAAGCTCCAAGATTGTTAGCTCTCTGAGTCAACAGCCCTTTGTTCAAATTGCAATACAAGATAAGTTACGCTCAAAACCACTTTCTTGAATACCCCTTCTCCCTGTTATTTTTACAACTCAGGGATAATTTGCATCAAGAAGTCTCTAGTTAGCAGAAAGTTTCCTTCCCCCATCCTCTTCAAAGAAACCTCTTTTGAACTCTTGATAACTTTTACTCTAGGAATGTTTTACAAGCTTGGGAAAAAATAATGATAAGACACTCCCTGAGACATCTGCCTAGACCAGTTTAGTGGTCGGCAAACCACGGCTAGTGAGCCACATGTGGCTCTTTGGCCCCTTGAGTGTGGCTCTTCCAAAAATACCACGGCCTGGATGAGTCTATTTTGAAGAAGTCATGTTAGAAGAGGTTTAAGTTTAAAAAATTTGACAGTCGTTGTACTGTTGACTGGCTCTGTTGACTAATGAGTTTGTCGACCACTGGCCTAGACTGTCTCCTAAAAAAAACAAACAAACTTTTCAGTCAACTCCATTTATGTCTGCTTAATTTCAGTCCCCAAATCCTCCTCCCTTCCTTGTCACCTAGAAAAAGTAGCCCTTAGCCTTTAAAAGAGCAGGCTGCTGTTTATTTCTTGCCCTTGTAGTGATTAGCAATTCACAGGCCCTTTCATTTCAGGAAAAGCAAAACTCGTCTGCCCTTGCTGGGACACAAAAGTACCATGAAATTACTGCTCCCCACACAACAAGGAAACAAAGGCCTTATCATAAATTGTTGGATTACACCTGGTCATCCCATCCTTTGCTGCTTGCTTAGAAACTCGCTACCCAAATATGCTAGGCTGGGTAGTCCATGAGAAAACCCAATCAAGTCAGATTTTCATTAGCTGTACTTATCAGCCTGCAGCATGTTATGACTCTACTACCAAATGCATGTGTGTGTGTGTGTGTGTGTGTGTGTGTGTGTGTGTGTGTGTGTGTGGCGGGGGAGGGCTGGGATTGAATTGGACAGAAAAAAAAATACTATATAATAAAAGAGTAATATGCAAATTGACCATACCTCTGCTATACCCACAAGCCATGCCCACAAACCAATCAGGAGCAAATATGCAAATAAGACCAAATAAAATTTCTGTGGCCACAAAGAACAGGAGGGAGGCTTGGGTTTCCATGGCAATGGAGGAAGCCAAGCTTTCTGCCTGCCCTTGCCGGCTCAGGCTTCCATGCCAGGCTACAAAATTTTAATTATAGAAACTCAAAAGAAATGGCTGCAGCCACAGAGCAAGCAGAATGCTTGGCTCCATTCCAGGCTACAAAGTTTCAATTATACAAGATAAATAAATCCCAGACACCAGGGTCTCCACTTGGGTTTCCAGGGAGTCTGGGCATCCTGCAAACCAGCATAGGCTCCTCGCCCAGGCTGCCCCATTCCCCAAGAGAGCCCCCACCCTGATCTGGGAAACTCTTTAGGGAAAACCAGCTGGCCCTTACCCATGCACCAGATCTCTATCCTATCTAATAAAAGTGTAATATGCAAATTGACCATCACTCCAACACACAAGATGGCTGCCCTCATGTGGTCAAAGATAGCCTCCCCCATGTGGACACAAGATGACCACCACAAGATGGCCAGCAGGGGAGGGCCATTGGAAGGAACCAGGCATGCAAGGGAGGAAAGTTGTGGGCAATAAGGTCAGCATGGGAGGGCAGTTAGGGGTGACTAGGCCAGCAGAGGAGGGAAGTTGTGGGTGACTGGACCTACAGGAAAGGGCAGTTGCAGGGCTCCCAGGCCTGCAGGGGAGGGCAGTTAGAAGCAAATAGGCTGGCAGGGTAGCAATTAGGTATCAATCAGGCTGGCAGGGGAGGGCAGTTAGGGGTGACCAGGCTGGCAGAGGAGGGAGGTTGGAGGCAAACAGGCTGACAGGGAGCAGTTAGGCATCAATCAGGCTGTCAGAGGAGTGGTTAGGGGGTGATCAGGCTAGCTGGCAAGTAGAAATGGTTAGGGGCAATCAGGAAGGTAGGCTGGCGAGCAGTTTGATTGTGAGTGGTATCCCAGATTGGAGAGGCTGCAGGCTGGGATGAGAGACACTCTCCCCACCCCCTGTGCATGAATTTTGTGCACAAGGCCTCTAGTATAATAATAGGACCTGTCATGGCCAATGTGCAGCTAACTAATGTTGCTCCTATTTGTTTCTGTAGTACACAGGGCCAACATCCAACAGGTCACTTCCCAGATGAACTATGCAACTCTACCCCCAAGGCTGAAAACACCACCTACCCCTGGAGCCCCCTGCAGGAACTTTCTACAAGAGTGGGACCACTGCTTACCCCTGCCTGCCTGCAAACTGGACAGGAATGCCTTTAAACTTCAGATGGTCCTACAAACCAGAAGAACTCACCACAAACCCTTCTGCGAGGAAGAAGCAGGATGCTAACCCCTTGGTCATTGTCCCTTTCCAGCAGGAAGTTGCTAAGAGCGGTCTTCACCTCTGTTCACCATAATACCCCATGGTCTTTGCTCCACAAGGCTAAAAGAAGCTTGTGGGACAAGGGGGGCAGAGGGTGTGAATAAGGAGGAAACTGGTCTTGCAAGGCTTGTCAGGCCATAAAAACTGTGAGCAATGCACTGCCCTGGAGGGGGGATGGAGGGTCATTATCGCTGGCCCCAGGACAGATAATTGGATATGGCCTAGGGACCTCCAACACCTGGGGGGGTCTTCCTGTTAGCCCACAAAAGGGGACAGAACCATACCTTCAAGACAAAGACCCCAGAAGGTTATAATAGTGAAGCCCTCTGCATGTTTCTTCACTCTGATTTGAAAATTATTACCATAGTCCATTAGTGTTAATAAATGGGGTCCCTCCCTTTCTCTAGGAAGCATGCTTGGTATTTCTTTGGTCTTCTGCAAGCAACATGATGATCAAAGAAGCAAGTCTCCCCCCAAGTCTGGGACTCTTGGATGGGCCTATGTGAGTAAGAGTCACAGCAGGGGTGCTGGGAGAGAATCTCTCCAGGGCATGAAGACCACCTCACAGGGTTTTAACAACAAAGATAATTAAATTTTGAACCATCCAGGAGATGCAAATAAGGGTTAGTCACCCAGCATTTTTGGTCCTCATGGTTGTCTTAGACAGCTGGGAGAAAAACTGAGACATGGTTAAAAAAACAGCACATTTCTGACCCACTACATATGTCCATTCCCTTGGCCCATATCCCAAACAGGTTTTAATTGGAGAGTCATCTGCCTTTTTCTTCTGCTCTCTATATCAGTCAGGTCCAATATTATCCAGCCAAGACCACTGCCTCTGCAGTCCAGGTCCCACTAAACTTAACTCCTCAGCCTCCATTTATACAGGCCTTTCTAGTTAGGGTCCTGGGGAAAAACTTCTAGGCCAGAGTTAAGAAACGGAGCGGGGAGAAGGGGGAGCAGATAACTGTTTTCCACTCCTGGCATATGAGTGTGGCCCTAGATCTTCCCATCAGGAGTAATAGGAGTTAATCACAGTCCTTAGCCAGTTCTTCCACAACCCCTATAGAAGTTTTAGCCTTTCAGAGAATTCAGCATTACGACAAGACACAGCTGCTAAGTTAGCCCATTAATTACTAGGTCACTTTTCTCTTGCCTTTACTGTGATTTTGAAAATGTGCACTAGCTCTTGGGAGTGTTCTTAAAAGTCTCATTTACACCATGTTTTAATTCCCAGTCTGTCATTTGAAATTTGAATAGGTAAGCCATTTCTTACAATTTGGGGATGTTTCTAGGACTTCTGTACTCATGTAGAGGGAAACACTGGTTTTAAGGGGAGGCACTACACCCAATTTTGGGTGACCTTTTGGCCTGAGCCCCATCTCTTCACAGATGCTATAGAATAGGCACGAGGCTGGTTTTCTTTGGAAGAGAGCAAAAATGACACAAGGAGAATGCAAGCAGCCAGGCCAGCCTCATGGCCAAAACAGTCCCTTAGGAGAATGCTGGCATTCTGGGGAGGGTCAGTTCCCAAACCAGGGATAAAAGACATTGTTGTTGTTGTTGTTGTTTTTAAAAATATATTTTACTGATTTTTTTCAGAGAGGAAGGGAGAAGGATAAAGAGTTAGAAACATCAATGAGAGAGAGACATCAATCAGCTACCTCCTGCACACTCCCTACTGGGTATGTGCCCACAACCAAGGTACATGCCCTTGAATGGAATCAAACCTGGGACCCTTAAGTCTGCAGATCAACACTCCATCCACAGAGCCAAACCAGCAAGGGAGACAGTGGTTTTTTTGTTTTGTTTTGGTTTGGTTTTTAATAGAGTGCTTTCTATGGGTTGTACTCACTTGTAAATATTGTGTATAAGAGTGTTTATATTGATGTTTTCTCTTTAAAGATAGGGCATGTCCCAATTTTCTGAGGGCCCACCTGCTAGTGGGCAGGCTGAACATGTGGCAGGGTTTGAATTTTGAGAGACTTTTTGTCTGTGATGTGCCTTGGTTACTGATATTCTTTGGTAGCTTATTTTGCTCTTGGCCATTTTTATGAACATAGGCTTTGTGTCACTCAGAACCAAAGGTGATTTTGCTGTGTTAGGTTAAGATTTTAAAATTCTAAGACTAATTTGAAAGTGTAAAATTTGTAAAGGTTACATATATGTTAACCCAGGGAAGTTTAAACAAAGGTAAGAACAATAGCTAATTTCAAGACTGCCTGTAATTAACAAACCATTACCTTCCCTACCTGAGGAAAAACAGAAGGGGAAAGGACTTTAAAGCCACAGAGTAAGAGGCAGCACTTGCCAAGTTTGCACAAACAATCTGGAAAGGGAATGGGGGAGAAATTTACAGAGCCCTACCCCAAAGCACTCCTGTCAAACAAGAAAGGGTGTTTGGTGCCTGTGACATCACAAACCCACATAAACTGGCTGAATCAAAACCAAGGCTGGCCAATGGGTGGTCACAGCTTTGCTGCTTCTGTGCCCTTGGGGTCAGGGCAGCAAGGGAATGGGTGGGTGGTAGGCATGTCCTCTCTGTGTTTTCTCTATAACATTCAAAGTATATTCTGTACTTCTGTGGCATTACTAGAATATATCACTTTATTTGCCAAGCTGAAAAGGATTAATTCTGTGGTCAAGACCAAATCTTTAATGTTAAAACAAGTTTGAACACTGGTAATCTTTAAATTGGATATATTTGGCAGCTTTCCCCAAGTGTATTCAAGGATTTATTAAGAGAAAACTTTGTGACATCTCAAGGGCCCCAAGGAGATGTAAAGACTCTCTCTCCATAAAAAAAAATATATTTTTTTGAACTAGATTAGATTACCTAAATATTCTTGAAATTGCATAAGGAAACTCTGACAAATAAAAAATTAATAGCAGTATTTTTGTACAATGCATATATTTTGAAGGTTATAGAAATTTCAGTCTGTTTCAGAAAAAAAAAAACTTACACAAATTCAAAGCCAAGTTCAGACAGGAAATTTTCAGTCAGCAAAAAAGGGCAAGCATGATAATTCTGCATCTGCCAGTGACATTCTGAGGGTTTTATATTTCATGTATTGGGATTTATGAATTATTTTCAATGCTTAATACATTGCAATAAGCCATGTCCCACTTGTTGCCCTTTATATACAGAAGGAACTGTGGGCCACGAGGCTTCAGTAGGCACAGGAGTGGGTCTTGGCCCATCCTCTGTGCCCCTGCCCAGTCCCTGCTACTGTGCCCCCGGTCCCTTGTCTTCTGGCAGCCCCACTCCTACAGCTGCTCCCACACACTGACACCGCCGGCCCCACTCACACCGCTGAAGGCACGGAGCAATTGGGGCTGGTGCCAGCATGGGGTGCAAGCATGGCCAGCGCCATCAGCAGGTGCTAGCAGCGGCTGCTTCCCTGATCGCCCCTCAGGAGCAGGGGGAGGTGGAGAAGCCCTCAGGGGAGAGCAGTGGCTCAGGTGCCAGCTATGAGGCAGGGCTGGCGCCAACAGCAGGTATGAGCATGAGGGGCGACTGTGGCCCAAGGGAACAAAGAATTTCCAGTAACCACCAGAGGCTTGACCCCATGACAACGTCCAGAGCCCCACCTTGGTCTGGCACCCCTGCTCACCTGCTTCACCATCCTGCATTGGCCAACACCTGCCATGTTCCGCACACATCCCCTGGTGGACAGAGCATGTCACAGCAACCGGTTGTTCAGTTGTTCCACCATTGGATCTATTTGTATATTAGCCTTTTATGATATAGGATTCTTTGTTCTAGAAGGTTATTGTCTCAGCATATTATAAAGTAAAGGTTTTATCAATTACATTTTAAACAAATCTATAACCATTGCCACTTTTGAATTTTGTCATTGGACAGCCATTGCCTTATTTTGGTGCATTTAAATCTTTAGAAAAACCCATGGAAAGAACTCTGACTTACTATAAATTGCAGGCTCTTGAGCAGGTCATATCTTTGAACTAAAAGGATTTTGTAGAACTTCAGAGAATTATAACATGTATACACTGAGTGTCCAAATTATTATGATCTCTGAATGCATAACAATCTGGCCACTCAGTATATATATATCCTATATAATAAAAGAGTAATATGCAAATTAACCATACCTCTGATCAGTCCATGCCCATAGCCACACCCATCAGCCAACCAGGAGCAAATTATACAAATAAACCCCAACCAAGATGGCTGCCACCACTGTGTGCAGGAGGGAAACTTGAGTTTCCCTGGCAACAGAGGAAGCCAAGCTTTCCTCCTGACATTGCCGGCCTAGGCCTCCACTCTAGACTACAAAGTTTCAGTTATAGAATTTAAACAGAAATGGCTGCCCCCATTGAATGAGCAGAAGGCTTGGCTCCACTCCAAGCTACAAAGTTTCATTTGTAGAACATAAATTAATCCCAGACACCAGGGCCTCCACTTGGGTCACTGGGAGGCATGGGTGGCCTGCAAAACACCACAGGACCCTCACCCAGGCTGCTACATGCCCCAAAAGAATCCCCACCCTAATCTGGGACACCCTTCAGGACAAACCAGCTGGCCCCCACCCATATACCAGCCCTGTATCCTATCTAATAAAAAAGATTGACCATTACTCCAACACACAAGAAGGCTGCCCCCATGTGGTCAAAGATCCTGCCCCCATGTGGACATAATATGGCCACCACAAGATGGTTAGCAGAGGAGGGCTGTTGGGAGGCTCCAGGCTTACAAGGGAGGGTAGTTGTGGGCGATCAGGCCAGCAGGAGAGGGCAGTTGGGAGGTATCAGGCCTACAAGGGAGGGCAGTTGTGGGCCATCAGGCCTGCAGGGGAAGGCAGTTAGGGGTGACTAGGCCAGCAGAGGAGGGAAGCTGGGCTCAAACAGGCTGGGAGGGGAGCAGTTAGACATTGTGCAAGAATTTGTGCCTGGGTGGGGTCCAGCCAGCCTGGCCAAGGGGAGGAGACATGGGTGGTTGGCTGGCCTGCCTGCTGGTCAAACTCGAGGAGACAATTTGCATATTAGCCTTTTATTATATGATATACACTGAGTGGCCAGAATATTATGTGTTCAGAGATCATAATAATCTGGCCACTCAGTGTATAGAAGGTGGTACCCCCTTCCAGCACACCTGAGTGAAATATACAGATGAGCACTAGATATACAGGGGTAACTTTAAGCTTAAAAAAATGGGGGAAATGAAAATCTCTTCCACCAATATCCACCATTAATAAAAAATAAGAAGGTGTGCCTTTTACCTAAACTATTCCCTACAGAGTCAACTAGTATGTCCCTCTCCCAGGTATTTTTTCAGGGGAGCAACCAAGTTGGTTGACCTGTTTAAAAGAAGATAAATTCTTTAAGATGGCATGTTTATGGTTTGGAAATAAAACAACAGAAATTAAGGGTCAGTAAAAAATAAAAGTTAAACTAATGAACAAGAAGTTTAAAGTATAATACAGGCCAGAAATAGATTCCATACTTTTTCCAAAAATCAGGCAGAGGATAAATCCTTTAATGATGAGGGGATACACAAGGTAGAACTGGAGCTGTTTATTCTTTTCCCCAGATCCCAGGATATTGGCCAAACCAGGATTCAGGGAATTGTGTAGACTCTCTTAAGTCCTCATGCTAGAGTAGACCCTCAGAAATGTACTTCAGCAGGCTCTCCAACCCATCCAGTTCAGCAGGCGCTTCAACATATTACAGCCATTTGAGCCCTTTTTAATCACAGACGAGTGACCTGAGAGCAAGACACAGGGTATGCATGCTTCCCCCAAGGATAGGAGGGCAAGTGATGGCCTCTGTTTGAACTTGGGTTGTCACCATGGTGGTCAGTGTGGTTAGTCCATCCAGTAACCTTCTTTGCCACACATGTGGGCCAGGAACTCCTCACTCCTAGTTTGAGAGTGGGGACTTCCTTTATCCTTGGCCAGGTGAGGGATATCCCACTGGCAAGGGTGTCTTTGTAAGCACGATTACAGGAAACATCTCTGTACGCTTATTTTTCTTTTTCTTCCTTCTTTCATATGGGAAGCATGTTCCCTACATTGCATAAAGACAGTCCACTAGGATGTATCATCAAGAACTGAGATAAGTTTGACCCATGAACCTTAAAGAAAAATCTGCAATCAGATTTGGCCTCAATACCAACTAGCAAAAGGGGAGAGTTGGCCCTTAAGAGGGGAGCCTACTTATGCTGGGGGACAGAGAACTCTGAGGCCTCCTTGCTGCATGAATACAGAGGCAGGCCATGACTATTGCCAGGAAAAAGGGTTGCAAGGAGTGTGGGGACTCCTGGCAGTGTGGGTGACAGCAAACAGAGTCAACAGAGTTACCGACATCAGGTGGGTCGAATGTGTAGTAACTTGAGCTTGAGCAGGTTGTGACTCCATTGTGTAATGAGGTCCTCCCAGACTGCAGAAGGATCAGCTGGGCAGATGTGAGTGTGGTGGACCCAGGATGTGACGCCATCTACCTTGAGAACAGTGGGTATAGTCAGCACTACGACATAGGGGCCCTTCCAACACGACTCAAGGGTCTCCTGGCAGTGCCTCTTGACAAATCCAGTCTCCTGATCTGCACTGCTGAGGCATCGGGGTTGGGCCAGCCTCATCATGGAGGCGTGGCCAAATGTCCTTGTGCGCCCTCTGGAGCCCTCTTAAGAGACAAATTCAGTAAGAAGCTTGGCCTTGAAGTTGGGAATGATAGGGGGTGGCCTGCCAAACATGATCTCATAGAGGGTAAAGCCCAGGGTGTAGGGAGAGTTCCTCACCTGGTAAAGGGTATACAGAAGGAGAGCCACCCAGTCCCTGCCAGTCTCCATGGTTTATTTGGTAAGGGTCTCTTTTAGCTTTCTACCTTTGGGGCCTATAAGCACAATGTCATTTCCAATCTGCCCCTATAGCCTTGGCTACTGCCTGTGTTACCTGTGAAATAAAAGCTAGTCTGTTGTCTGACCCTATCATAGCAGGAAATCCATATCTGAGTAGGATGTCTTCTAGCAGTTTCTTGGCCACCATCTAAGCTGTTTCATGCTTGGTTGGGTATGCCACTACCCATCCAGAAAAGGTGTTCTTTTTCTGCTGTACATTTCTTACCTTAGGCAAATTGAATTAATCTGAAAACTATCTTACTGTCAGATTTAATACTCCAACAACAATATTAGTTTACCCTGTCTTGAGAAGGCCCTGAGCATCCTTGGTGCTAGCTGTGGTTAGCCAAGTTTCTGTTTGTTTCCTCAGTCCTGATGATCTGGGCTAGGCCAAGTCTCTGATCTGGGTTAGGCCAAGTCCCGATCTGGGATGGTCATGGGAAGTGAAGCAGACATGGGGCAGGAGACCTCCCTCAGAAGAGACGAGTGTTCAAGCCCCTGCAATGCTGGGCGGGGGGTGAGGTTCTTGCCCCACCTCTGTTGGCCCACATGTTCTCTCCTGATGGCACTTCTGTGACTGTGCCTGTCTTAGGTTGTTCCTCCCATGAGGAATCTTACTCGTCTTTGACTAACCAGCCATCCTTCGGGGCCAACCAGGGTGATGTGAAGTTTATTTCTGTCTCCTTGGTAGCCTATGCTCCCATGGCCTCCACGCCCAGTGCCTGCTTGGGGAACCCAGGTTTTTTCCTCCAGGGAGGGCCCAGTTCACACAATTTGGCAAGAGACATATCCATGGTACCAGCCACCACGAGGCTTCAACCTCAGCATGAACAGAAAACTCAGGCAACAGCTGTGGGTTATTGGATTGTGCCAACATAGAATGCTCAAGTGCCTACCCATGGGGCCTTCCACACAGTGGAAGGGATTAAATTCTTTCGTGTAACTTTAATTTCTCCTTCATAATCTAAATCAATGACTCCAGGCAGAACAGTTTAATCCTTTTAGAGTGATTCCACTCCTCCCTAAGATTAATCCTAAAGTTCCTGGTGGCACAGGTCCCAATTCCTCTAGGAGTAGCTTGCTGAGCAATACTGGAAGTCCAAGTGACCGCTATAGTGCTGTTAAGATCCAGGCCTGCACTTCCTGGAGTTGCTCAGGTGAGGGAATCCACTGTGGTCCTTGCAGAGCAGATTTACACTGACTGGCCCAATGGTTCCCTTTCTGACATCTAGGACATCGAGGGATTGAGTCTCGAGATTGAGCATTTATGCCTCTCTCTAGAGCGCTACCTTGTGTCCTTCTCGGTTGTCCACATTCCTTTTGGAAATATCCTGTTTTTCCACACTTATAACACCTCTTATTCCCCACTGTTACTGCAGCAGTGAGAAAACTTGCTTGAAAAGTGCCTGATCCCACATTTTGACAAGCTCAAATCATCTCTAATGGTACTATCTTTTCTCAGAGGCATCAGGCATTTCCTACAATTAGCATTGACATTTTCATTTAGCTGAAAACCATAATTGTAATTTAATTTGAAAATATTTCTTTTAAGAGAGAACAGACTTTTGAAAACATTTCTAAGAATAAATAGAAGACACAGCCAATTAATAGCTTCAATTCTGTCCCTGCGCAGGTTTTTCTCACGAGGAAGCAAACTCAGATTACTTTGGTTAACAAGCCCAGGCTGCCGCTTGACTTTTATTTAATTTATTTATTTACTTATTTATTTATTTTTTACTTTGAGAATAGTTTAATGTTAACTTGAACATACAACTACATTCTAATGTGATTATATTAAATGCAAACGGATCCTTACAAAACCAAAATAACCCACATGCCATGAGGTCAGTTTCACTTTTTCCTTTGTTTAAACAAATGTGCACCATGATGGTTTAACAAGTAAGGCAAATGACATGAATATGAAAGCTGCAGTTTGTAATATACCACATCTAGAACCCAGAGAAGGTGAATTAGACTAAAGGGGTAGTCATTCTAATTAAACAATCAGGACGACTTGGTTTGCAGCATGGAAACTGTTGATTTAGATTCCTTTTCTCTTAATGATCAGAGGTCCCACATTATCTCCAGTCTCTTCGTTGTCTTTTGTGTGAGCTCCATCGCAGAACGGAAACTTTTTGGACCTCCAACAACGGCAGTACACAGCTTTATCTCCCAAATCCTCCATGTCAAAAGCATGTACTCCCTTGGGGTCATCTTTCTGAATGTGTAGGTTAACCATATTTTTGAGGGGATGATCTTTAACATAAAATTTTTTGTAAGCTTGATAACCAGTTGCTGCTGTCCGAGCAGCAATGGTAACTGCTGGGATCCGTTCAACTCATATGTTGGAAATCAGGCTCATGGCGCTGTCGCTTGCAAGATGTGTGCACAGGACACTAAACCCAAACCGGCTAGTGCGGACAGATGGAGTCAAAGTGCGAAAGGTGTCCTAAGGGCACCGATTCCAGGCAGCTACCCAGGTGCTTGACTTTTAAAAAGGCCATAAATTTTCTTTTGCCTGGGGGAATTGAGTGGCCAGCCTGGAGATATTCAAATGCAAATTATCACATTCTTTCTTTAAAATGGCTAAATGGCAGAAGCCGTCTTCCTGTAAGCTGGGGGTGAGGGCAACTACCCTTCCATTCCAAATTAGTAGGCTTCCTAGCAGACATCCAAAGACCCCCCATTAGAATCTGGCTGTAGACCCGGAGCTTCTCCTTACCTTCTGCCATGTTGAAATCCCATTTAGGCCTAGTTAGAGGAAAATGTGTAGGACTCCCATCCACGCTCGGAACTAGCTTCTGGAAAGGACCCTCTCCCTCTCCTCGGTGGTGAATAGGACCTGCAAAAGTTGCTAAAAAGAACAGAATCTAGTAAATCAATGCCCCCCCCCCCCCCCCCCGGCTTTTCAGAGTGATGACAGAGGTAGACTGCTCTCTCTGAGCAGGGCGGGCTTCCCACGGGAACTCCTCCGCCTTCCGCTCTCAGAGCAGCATCTGCTTCCCCAGTTGGGGGGTGGCTGGGTGATCTTCTCCTCCTGCAAAGCAAGAATAGGTCTACCGGCCCTTCCGGAACTCCACACTGAGGTCATTGGGTCTTTCCCTAATCTCTTTGAAATGATCAGTCATAATACTTAAAGGAGTAGTCAAGTCTGTCCCATAATGTCTGTCCAGTAAGTCCACAGCATACAACAGAAAAACACAAACAGACAAACAAGGGCTCACAAAAAAACTGTCTTCCAACTCCATGGAAGCAAAACCAAATGCTAGCTAAGATTTGTGAGGGGAATACATGTCCCTCCACGTGATGCCTCATGCTGACTGGTGGGAGCAACCTGCCTCTTCTCAGATTTGTGAGGGGAATACATGTCCCTCCAGACAGAGGATCGGAACGTCTTCCGAATTCTCTGGCCCATGGTCCTCCAGTGAGTCCACCTAGACCACTTCGGGCACAACCAGACCAGAGACGAGCTCATACAGGAAAGAAAACACAGACACACAGACACCTCTCAGATTTGTGAGGGGATTCCACATCCCTCCAGACAGGAGGATTGGAACATCTTCCAAGTCCTCCACACAGGGCAAAATACACAAACAGGCAAACACCTACTGCGGTCAGTCAGGCTCTCCAGGTTGGGGTCCCTCGTGGGTCTTGGGGATCCCGGAAGAGCCCCCAAATGTTATGCCCAGATTTCATTATCCCCAAATACCACCAGGGAGCCAAGTCTGATGCAAAAGCAAAATAGCCTTTATTCAAGCTTGGGCTTGGCTCTCTGCCTCCACTGACACAGCGGTAGGATGCAAAAGAGGATTTGCTTCAAAAGCCCAATGATTTTATAGGGCTAGGGGTTGGGAGGTGGGGCATATTCCGATTGGTTGGGTGAGGGCTGGGGCTAGTGACACAAATAACCCCTGATGCACATGACCTGTCCTTTGCTCTTGATTGGAGCTCAGGTGCACAGTCTTTCGTGATTGGCTAATTCAAAGGGAGGGGTTGGTCTTTGTAATTTCAAGATGGCAACCCCCAGGTAAACAAGCCAACATGGTGGCTGCCAAGTCACACAGTCCAAAATGGCAGCTGTCTAAATTGTTCTTTGCAATCCCGCTCTGCCCTTTCAGTAAGGTGCTATTGAAATGGAATTTTTGGACTGGAACCCGGATTCTTTGTCCATCAGAGTAGAAGAATGAAGCCATAGACAGAAGGTGATGGGGAAAATAAGACATTTTGGGGTGACTAGCAATCTGAATTTGTGTCAGTAACCTAATGTACAATCTTGATAGACTATAATTAAGTCACTAGCCGGCCCTTTCTCCATGACCTATTCTACCAAGACCTGAGGGGTCATAAATAAAGAATGTAACAGCTTAGCTACAGGAGAGGTCACTGACACTACCCAGACCAGGCATTTAGATACAATCTAACTTTCCTGTTCTAACTGACTCAGGAGAGGCTGTGCAAGGCCACCCCACAAACCTGGTAGTCAGGAAACAGATAGAAAACAAAGAAACTGAGGGTATCAAGAAAACGCTTCCTCCATATTAGCTGACTCAGGATTTGAAGAACTAACCCCCTAAGTCACTGTACTAGTACATGTGAAACATCTGAAAATAAATGGGTTTATCCTGGACCTCGAAGTACTGCTGTGTATTTTTTCATCTCCTGGTAAATTCTGTAACAAAGGTGGGATAGCTGAAGTATGGTAGTGAAGTATGGTAGCAATCATCTTAGGTAGAAACTGCTGTTTGGGTTCTGTACTTATTTGTTTGCTAAAACAATAGAAAGTTATTTTGACTTTCTGAACTTATGTATGATTGAATACTATGGTTTGAATATTCCATTAATTGTGATCTCACTGGTCATTGAAGCACATTCCTCTGGGAACCAGGACAGGACAATTATCCTAAATTGTCTCAGTAGCTACAGAGAACTGAGTTACAGTTGACTCAGTGGTCCCAGAATCTGGACAGCACAATTATTCTAAATTGCCCAGGTGGTCCCAGATAATGTGTTTCTATTGATTCAGTTATTCCTAGATACTTTAGGTAACAAACTTGCTCAATTTTGCTTTTGTAAAAAAATGCTTTTTTGCGAAGCAGGTTCCTCATTCCAGACCCAAAGATGTAATCAATACTTTTGTGATATTCTGCCAATATAAGCCAGATGTGTTGAGCTGTTTGGGGCTGCAAGGTTTGAAGAGCATTAGCCACTCGTATGCCGCCGACTTTGAATAAATAACTCCATACTTCGACTTTTTGAGGCATCCTATGTAAAATGGATTCAAATAACCTCTTAGAGTTATTTATCTCTGGGTATTAATTATCACATATATGCATGACACATATGCTAATAAATTTGTTTTTCTCTTGTTACTCTGTACACCACAACATAGCAAAAGTGGAAATTTACTGATTAATAAGTACAGACTCCCAAGTGGGGAAAGGGAAAGATTCTCACAGAATGGACTCCCATGTGGGGAGGGGAAAAGGGTCCCACTGAGTTCCCTTTCCCTATGGCTTATGAAGGCTGCAGATCCTGGTGCCTTGACATCCCTTCTGATTGGTCACTATTCCCTTAGACTGGTTATATAGAAACTTTTGGGTTCAAAGGTCAATCTCACGTGTGAGGTGTGTCTCCCCCACCACCCCCCTCCACCTTTCCCTTTCTTATTGTTTTCCTTTTCTTATTCTGTTTGGGGTTTCTTCTTCTTCTGGAAGAAGGGTTCCCCTCTCTTTATTTTGTAAATAGAGACCTTTAGCTGTTTCCAGCTCCCTCATTCTATGGGAGTGTACCTGTTGCAGCTTTTCAACTCCCCTATTTTATGGAAACATACTTTCTGCTGCTCTGCAGCCCTATGCTTCTTTCATGGTCCCCTTGATTTCTAAAATTTCCTAAAACCTCTTTTTCACTTCTAAAAATTCCTGTTTCACTATTAAACCCAGATTCAAATAACCTCTTAGAGTTATTTTTCTCTGGGTATTATCACATGTATGCATGACACATATGCATAATATATGTTTTTTATAATAATATATGTTTTTTATAATAAATTTGTTTTTCTCTTGTTACTCTGTCTTTACTCCAGATATAGGATCCTAGCTAAAAAACCTAGAAGGGTAAAAGGGAAAATAATTTTTTCTTATACAGCCTTTTGGGGAAAACTTATGTTTCTTTTAGTGTGTTATATTCTAAAACTGGCTTTATTTTTGTTACAAAATTTTAAAGGGTAGTAGTAAGGCTTCATTTGTTCACTCACTACTGGCTGATACTTGAGATTTAATAATTAGTACTTTAGTTTACCTAGTAAAATTTTGATTCTTATAAAACATGCATCTTTCTGTACAGAGTATGTAGAGCCTACTTGGCTGATTACAGCCTATCATACTTCAGTGAGTGAGTTTATTCCACAAATTCCTTGAATGTTTAGTGATCATGAAAAGGTAAAATATCATAAAAAATGATTGTTGGTGAGTGGCAAAGAAGCATAATTGGGAAGAAAGTAATACAAAATTACTAAAAACATCTTTGCCTACTTCATAATTCCCTAGGGTCTGCCATTCTGTACACAGAATTGTATTGGGGAAAGGAGACCCCAGAGGCTACTGCAGAGGGACAGAGGTAGGAAAGGAATGAAGTAGAATAAATCCAGGTGCAAAGAGAGGTAGAAGGAGACCCAGAGACAAGGAGATCAAAGTTCATCATCACTGCCATATGGAGCCATGTCTGAGCCCAAGGCCAACAGAAAAACATGCGCCCCAAACTATCAACTGATTCCACTTGTGGAACTAAATATGAAATATTACTAAAAGATGAACAATCATCAATTATAACTCTATGTGAAGCTCTATGTTGCCCAATCTGTTCCCCTGCTATTGTTAGCTCTCATTATCTTCTCCTTAGGTGGTGTCGGGGTTAATGAGGGCTGGAACCTAGCTCATTAGAAACAACTATTCCTCTTGCATTACACTGGGTCTTAAAACAAACAATGACTTGTCTTTATTTATAAGTTTTTTCACCAAATATTTTTGCATAATTTATAATTATAAAACATTGTATTAAAATAGGACTTAACTGTCAAATTTCATAGTGCTCCCTGTATTTTGAATTGAGAAGAATGCCTTACTTGCCTCAACCTAATCCTGGCACTGTTGCTCATACACATTTCCAGTTCAACAGAGGACTAAGCAATTACATAATTTGTGACAATTATACAACAATTATATAAAGAGAATTTTATCATGTGTGATTCATGTCTTCCTCATCTTCTTTTTTTATCCCTTTGTATTGTACTTCTGCAGTGATTAGGACCTCTATTACCATGTTGATTTAAAGTAGTGACAGTGAGTCTCATTCTCAAATTTATGTGTTTAAAAAAGTGTTCCTAACATTTCACCATTAGGATTCATTATTACTGTAGGATATTTTTACAGTTATCAGGTTAAGGAAGTCTATTTGTATTTGGCTAATAGTTTTTATCAGATTATAGTACAAATTTCATCAATTGCATTTTCCTCAGCTGTAAAATCCTCTCTCCTTACCTCCCTCCTGTTCACTCCTTACTGCTTGGCTCGCTGCTCCTTGGTGCTGCTCTGGAGGCAGGAGAGGCCCCCATCAATGCCGCTGCGCTCATCAGAGTGAGCCTGGCTTCTGGCTCAGCAGCTGCTCCCCTTGTGAGAGCACACTGACCATCAGGGGTAGCTCCTGCATTGAGAGTCTGCCCCTGGTGGTCAGTGTGCATTATAGTGACCGGTTGTTTCAGTTGTTCCACCTTAAGGGTAGCTTAGGCTTTTAATATATAGATAAATTATATGAATTGATTTTGTAATGTTCAACTATCCTATTTTTAGCATAGTTAGCTAGTTAGAGTAAATAAAGGAAGGAAACAAAAGGAATCGGACATGAAGTGTAATAAAGTGGGGAGCTGAATTGAACAATAAGTCTGTTTCCCTAGGAAGTTGCAGCATTCATAGGCTTCTCAGGAGACTACTGTAGCTTTCACCCTCAGGAGATAATGCCTGAGGTGGGCAGGAAGGATGTCTCAGGTCATTAGCTGGAATTACTCAGGGAGGAATAAAAACAGCAGAAGAAATTCGTCTGTTGAGCCATAAGCAATAGAAGCCTAGATGCCAACCATAGGAGAAAAGTGACTATCCTGGGAAAAAACAGATTAGACAAAGGGACCCAGAACCCAAAAGATCCAGGAAATTAATTGGTTAGGGGAGGGCCCAGCACAAGTGCATGAAAGATTGAGAAATTGATTGATTAGTTTGAAAGATCACCTGTTCCATCCCAAGCCCAAGATAACAAAGACTGCCTCTCTCTCTCTCTCTCTTTCTTTTTCTCTCCTAGGAACACATATTGGTTTGTCCATTGTTTCACACATTCTTTCTCCATAGAAGCCATGTTGGCCTAGTAGCCAGGTGGGGCCCAACCACAAGCTCCAAGTGCAAGCCTGTGTAGAGCAACACAGTGCCAGCTGTAGTGCTTCAGGGAACAAGGCCAAGCTAGCCAGAAGGAGTCAGAGTCTGAACTAGACTGATTCAATGGCACAGAATTTCTGCTCCTTGGCCTTTATTCTGGTATTGATGAAGACAAGACTGGACTTGCTCAGTAGTGGGACATAGCTGAACCCAGGACAGTCCTTTTTGTTTGCATCAGTTTCAATAAATCTTACCACCAGACCTCATGCTCCAATGTATGGTCAACAAAGCACTTTTATCAAGACACCTCAAGGACACCAGTTTCACAAGCAGCACTATTATTATTTTTTGATCACTGCGGATTAAATTTTCCTTTATTTTATTCAGGATTTTTACTTTTAATCACTTGTTATTTCATTTTCTTATATTATCACTAGGGGCCCAGTGCACAAAATTGTGCATCTTGAAAGGAAATGTGGGCTGCGAGGCTGCAGAAAGCATAGGGGTGGGTCTGGGCCCATCATCCACACCCCTGCCTGCCCCCTGCTGCCACAGTCCCTGGTCCCCTGTCTGCCAGCAGCCCTGCTCCCACTGCTATTCCCATGCACTGACAGCACTGGCCCCACTCGCACTTGCTGACAGAGCAGAGTAATTGGGACCAGCTCCAGCATCAGTGCAAGTAGGGCCAGCACCGTCAGCAGGTGCAAGCAGTGGATGCTGCCCCGATTGCCCTCAAGAGCAGGGGGAGGTGGAGAAACCCTCTGGGGTGATCAGGGCCAGAAGCTGCTGTACACCTACTGATGGTGCCGAGTGATTGGGACTGGTGTTGGGCATAGGCAGCTGGTGTGAACGGCTGCTCCTGTCCTGGTATCAGGTGTAAGCAGGGCCTGTGCTAACAGCAGATGCAAGAGCCAGGTGGGATTGTGGTGCATAGGAGCAAAGAATATTCAGTAACCACCAGAGGCTCACTTCAATGACAGAACCCAGCACCCCTCCTTGGTCTGGCACCTCTACACATCTGCTCCACCATCCCGCCACAGCCAACGCCCACCATGTTCCACACATGCCCCCTTGTGATCAGCACACATCATAGCGACCAGTTTTTTTGATATTCGGTTGTTCTGCTTGTTGCATCATTCGGTTTATTTGCTTATTAGCCTTTTATTATACAGGGTATGATATTTATTTCAATATTATACTAGATTCAAAAGGATTTGGAAAGAATTCTTTCATTTTCCACTCCCAAGAATTTTGTGTAGAATTTAAGTGATTTATTCCTTAAAATTTTAGTAGACTTTACTGTAAAACCATTGAACCTCTTGTTTCCTTATTAGCAAGATCTTTAAATTCTGGTTCTATAACTTTTTTATCTTTATTGTTCAGTTTATTAATTACATTGTTCCCCTTTTTTTCCCCCTATAGTTCCCCTCCACCTGGTACCCATCCCATCCTCCGCCCTCACCCCCCTCCACTGTCCTCTCCCATAGTTGCATGATTTTTGTCCAGTCTCTTGCTGCACTTCACACACCCCCTTTCTCCCCAAGAGTTGTCAGTCCATTCCCTCTCTATGTCCGTGATTCTGTTACATTCACCAGTTTATCCTGGTCATCAGCTTATTAATTCACTTGATTTTTAGATTCATTTGTTGATAGATGTGTATTTTTTGTTCCTAGTTTGCACTTCTTTTTCTTCTTCCTCTTCTTAAAGAATATCCTTCAGCATTTCATATAATATTGGTTTGGTGGTGATGAACTCCTTTAGCTTTTTTCTTATCTGTGAAGCACTTTATCTGCCCTTCAATTCTGAATGACAGCTTTGCTGGACAGAGTAATCTTGGTTGTAGATTCTTGCTGTTCATCACTTTGAATATTTCTTGCCACTCCCATCTGGCCTGCATCGTTTCTGTTGAGAAATCTGCTGACAATCATATGGGTGCTCCCTTATAGGTAACCAATTCTTTCTCTCTTGCTGCTTTTAATATTCTCTCTGTCTTTTGCTCTTGGCATTTTAATTATGATGTGCCTTGGTGTGGTCCTCTTAGGGTTCCTATATATTGGGGTTCGGTGCGCTTCTTGGACTCCTAAGTCAATTTCTTTCACCAGGTGTGGGAAGTTTTCGGTCACTATTTCTTCAAATAGGTTTTCATTGTCTTGGTCTCTCTCTTTTTCTGGCACCCCTATAATTCGGATGTTGGTATGCCTGAGGTTGTCCCAGAGGCCCCTTACACTATCTTCAATTTTTTGGATTCTTTTGGTTTCTTGCTTTTTCAGCTGAGTGGATTTTCCCTCTTTGTATTTCAAATCTTTAACTTGGTTCTTGGGGTGCTCCAGAGCACTTTTAGGTCTTTGTATAATATTTTTTATTTCAGTCAGTGTATGCTTAATTTCTGGTTGGTCCTTTTTCATATCCTTGAGAGTCTCCTTTATATCCTTGAGGGTCTCCTTCTTTTCCATTTTGTCTTGATCATTTCCTTGCAGATCTCATTCATATCCTTGAGGGTCTTGTTCATTTCCTTGTAGGACTCATTGATTTTCATGTTGGTCTTGATCATTTCCTTTGTGGTCTCGCTTATTTCCTTATAGGCCTCAACCTTTTGTTGGAGCCTCTTGAGAAGCCCTATAACCGTGGTTTTGAATTCCATGTCCAGTCGGTGTTTTTCCTCCATTTCTTTCACATCTGATTTCTTTCCATGTCTCTGCATGGTGGCTGCTTCCCTGAGTTGTTCAATTAGCTTTGTGTGGTAGACTTCCTACTAGGGACAGTGGCTCAGCCTCCCCAGTTACCTGAGGTGGATATGGGTTGCACAGTCTTGTTGAAGTTAAGCTCAGTTAATCGTTGTTAGCACTTGGAGGGGTTGACCTCCAGGCCAATTGTCTGTGAAGTTCAGCTGTGCTCAGGTTGGATGGGCGGAGTCTCCGGGCCAAGTAGACAGTGTTAGCTCCGCCCTCTGCAGCCCCAGGGACTCTGTGCCCGGGGCAATGGCTGCCAGCACCTCTGAGAGAGAGCCGCTGTGGAGCTCCACCGGCTGCCGGGGAATTCAGACTGTCCCCAAATGAATCTACACTCCCAATGTCTCACCCAGGGTCGTAAAACAAAGCAGACTGACGGTTTTCCGAACGAGAAAGCAAGTCGTAGAGTGCTCTCTGCGCTGTCATGCAGCCGAGCTGTTCGCGAAAGCTGCCTTCTCCACAAGCTGGGAGACCCTGGCAGCACCAGAGCTTCGGCGTGCCCTCCCTCTGTCCAGTTTTCACCCGGTATGATAGTGGGTTCCCTGATCTGACTTCGCCAGATCTGGAGATTCAGTCCAGTGGGACGTCTTTGTCTCCCCGTTCGAGAAAACTGGCCGGTTTTCAGCCACCCGCTCTCTCCGCGGCGCGCACTCCAAACCTCTCTCTGCGCGCGAATCTTTCAACACGGTCCGCCCCGCTCCTCCGAGTTACAGTGTCTTATTTTCACTTTTATTTGTGGAATTTTCACTTGGCGAGCTTTTTAGTGATTCTGGAAGGTGTTTGTTCTTTCGTTAACTTGTGGTATTAAAATTGTTGAGTATGACTGCAATTAGTTGTTTTACCTATGCCGCCATCTTGATTCTCCTGTTTTATATCTGGTTCTATAACTTATATATTTGAATTTCTTCTTTGTAAATTTTGGTTAGTTGTGTTTATGTATTTGTTAATTTTTTTCTGTTTTGAATCTTTTAGTAATGTTTTTCATGTTCCATTTCTTCTAATGACTTTTTTTTAAGTTGTATTCTTTAAAATTTATGATTTTATTGGGATAAAGTTGTCCATAATATTCTCTTATTATAACTTTAACTTTTAGGATCTATAAGATGCCCATTTTTCATCCTTGATATTTAAAGTTTGTGCTTTCTGCATTCATTGATTAGTTTTTCAAGAGTCTATTACTTTGGTTCATCATTTCAAAGAAAGAATTTATTGCTTTGTTAATTCTTTTATTTGTTTTCAAGTTTTTGATGTTGCAGATCATGCTCCCTGGGAAACAGACTCCAAGTAAAATTTGGCACAGCAGGTTGGTTAGCTAGTGTTCTTGAAATTAACACCTGCAGGAGAAGGAAAAGGATTGGAAGACAAAGAAGTTGGGTTCTGGTTCTTTCACAACAAAGGCTTCAGTCAGTCCCACAGAGTTTTGGAACTGGGATGGCCTTTCCGAGTTATGAGTTGATGAGATTGGGCCAGAACTTCATAGCCCTGCATCCACGTTGTTGGATGCTTGGGGTGGGGGTGGGGGGCTTCTGGTGAGGCTGTTCTACCAGCCAGCAGTACTCCAGCAGCTCATAGAATGATAATTAGTTTAGTAAGGGGATGAAATACAATGTTCAATTTAGAATTTAGAATATCCAATAAATTTTAAAATTCATTCTACTTGAGTCAACTTCCATATATGTGTTGAAAGCAGCAGCTTCTTTATGATTTTGATTGCTTTTTTTTTTCCTGTTGGAAATTCTTGAGAGGAAGGAAGCACAGTAATCAATTTTGCAGTAGAGCTTGAGGTTTCAATTGATACTCAGCATCACCCTCATTATTATGGACTGAATATTTGTGTTTCTAAAATTCATGTTGAGGCTCCAAATACCCCAATGTGATAGAATTTGGCGGTGGGGCCTTTGGGAGATAATTAGGTTCAAATGAGGTAATCTTATAATGCCATTAATAGCCTAACAACGTGAGAAAGAAATACCAGAATGCTCGCTTGTTCTCCCCATTCCTTCTCTCCATTACATCCAACCCCCATCATGTGAGGACATAGTAAGAAGGCAGGTCTCTGAAAACCCAGAAGAGGGACCTCACTGGGGGCTCTCCAGAACCATGAAAAATAGATGTTATGTTCTTTAAGCTACCCAGGCTATGATATTTTGTTATAGGAGTCTGAGTTGACAAGGACACTTTGCAAATACCCATTTGCATTCCCTTAGTCTTAAATAGGACCTCTGTTTGTCTGGATAGGCTAGCTTTGGATGACTCAGACTTGTGCCTCCAAGGATTCTGTAGCCCTGTTCACTATGTGGTTTAAGGCCATGTCTGTTGTATTATTACACTTACTCTCAAAATTGGGCAAAGGAGTAATAAGAAACTCAGAAAATTGTTAAACAAAGCTCGCCAAGTGAAAACTCCACAAATAAAAGTGAAGATAAGACACTGTGACTCGGAGGAGCGGCGGCGGACAGTGTTGAAAGATTCCCGGAGAGAGAGGTTTGGAGCAGGTGCCAGTGGAGAGGGCGGGCGGCTGAAAACCGGCCAGTTTTCTCGAATAGGGAGACAAAGACGTCCCACTGGACTGATTCTCCAGCTTTGGGCAAAGTCCAGGGAACCCACTATCATACGGGGTGAAAACTGGACAGTGGGAGGGCACACCGAAACTCGAGTGCTAGAGGGGTCTCCTGGCTTGTGGAGAAGGCAGCTTGTGTGAACTGCTTTGCTGCGTGACTGCGCAGAGAGCGCTCTGCGACTTGCTTTCTCATTCGGAAAACCATCAGACTGCTTTGTTTTATGACCCTGGGTGAGACATTGGGCGTGCAGACTCATTTGGGGAGAGTCTGAATTCCCCGGCAGCTGGTGGAGCTCGGCAGCGGTTCTCTCTCAGAGGTGCTGGCAGCCATTGCCCCCAGCACAGAGTCCCTGGGGCCACATAGGGCGAAGCTAACGCTGTCTGCTTGGCCCGGAGACTCCACCCATCCAACCTGAGCACAGCTGAACTTCACAGACAATTGCCTGGAGGTCAACCCCTCCAAGTGCTAACAACGATTAACCTGAGCTTAACTTCAGCACGACTGTGCAACCCATATCCACCTCAGGTAACTGGGGAGGTTGATCTACTGTCCCTAGTAGGAAGTCTACCACACAAAGCTAATTGACCAACTCAGGGAAGCAGCCACCATGCAGAGACATGGAAAGAAATCAGATGTGAAAGAAATGGAGGAAAAACACCGACTGGACATGGAATTCAAAACCACGGTTATAGGGCTTCTCAAGAGGCTCCAACAAAAGGTTGAGGCCTATAAGGAAATAAGCGAGACCGCAAAGGAAATGAATGAGTCCTACAAGGATATGAATGACACTTGCAAGGAAATGATCAAGACCAACGTGGAAATGATTGAGACCCTCAAGGATATAAAGGAGACTCTCAAGGATATGAAAAAGGACCAACCAGAAATTAAGCATACACTGACTGAAACAAAAAATATTATACAAAGACCTAAAAGTGCTCTGGAGCACCCCAAGAACCAAGTTAAAGATTTGAAATACAAAGAGGGAAAATCCACTCAGCTGAAAAAGCAAGAAACCAAAGAATCCAAAAAATTGAAGATAGTGTAAGGGGCCTCTGGGACAACCTCAGGCATACCAACATCCGAATTATAGGGGTGCCAGAAAAAGAGAGAGACCAAGACAATGAAAACCTATTTGAAGAAATAGTGACCGAAAACTTCCCACACCTGGTGAAAGAAATTGACTTAGGAGTCCAAGAAGCGCACCGAACCCCAATATATAGGAACCCTAAGAGGACCACACCAAGGCACATCATAATTAAAATCCCAAGAGCAAAAGACAGAGAGAATATTAAAAGCAGCAAGAGAGAAACAGTTGGTTACCTATAAGGGAGTACCCATATGATTGTCAGCGGATTTCTCAACAGAAGCGATGCAGGCCAGACAGGAGTGGCAAGAAATATTCAAAGTGATGAACAGCAAGAATCTACAACCAAGATTACTCTGTCCAGCAAAGCTGTCATTCAGAATTGAAGGGCAGATAAAGTGCTTCACAGATAAGAAAAAGCTAAAGGAGTTCATCACCACCAAACCAATATTATATGAAATGCTGAAAGATATTCTTTAAGAAGAGGAAGAAGAAAAAGATAAAAGTGTAAATTAGGAACAACAAATACTCATCTATCAACAAATGAATCTAAAAATCAAGTGAATTAATAAGCTGATGATCAGGATAAACTGGTGAATGTAACAGAAACACGGACATAGAGAGGGAATGGACTGACAACTCTTGGGGAGAAAGGGGGTGTGTGAAGTGCAGCAAGAGACTGGACAAAAATCATGCAACTATGGGAGAGGACAGTGGAGGGGGGTGAGAGCGGAGGGTGGGATGGGTACCCGGTGGAGGAGAACTATAGGGGGAAAAAAAGGGAACAATGTAATTAATAAACTGAACAATAAAGATTAAAAAAAGAAGGAAAAAACCAGAAAATTGTTAAACATATTCTTATCTGCTCTCATCTTTGACAAGAGCTCTAACTTTTTCTGAAGTTTAGATAAATTAGCCTCAGTTGGCTCCTTCGGGAGAAAAATGCCTAAAGTATTCAGGAAGAAGCTATAGCTGAAGTTCATTGAGGTCAATAAGTTGTACCTTCGTCAGTAAGAACTTCTACACCCAGAGTCCAGAATTATTGGTTCTGGAGGCTCAAACTCCTGAATAGGTAACTAGTGTGATATTAAGTGAATTAAGATGTTGATTTTCAGGAATTCTACCATTTGGAAGAACAAAACATGTCATGATTGTTGATTTAGAACAATTACACATCCTAAGAGTGACATCCCATATTTGTGAAAGGAGTTTTTATGGGTAAATTAAGCAGGTTTAGGAAGTTTTAAGAATTTGGGGTTCCAAGGGGAAGAACCACAGGGCTGCAAAGCTGGGAGCTGCCAGAAGGCATACGTTCACAGAATAAGGGAGCTGGGAGCTGCCAAAAGGGATACATTTCCAGAATAAAAGGAGAGGAAGCCACTCATCCACACAATAAAGAGGAAGGTCACAGGGAATAGAAAAACAAAAGGGAGAAAAAGAGGGGAACCCCATGTGGGGTTTGAGCTCTGATGCTGCTATAGTGACCAATCAGAGGGCTATCAGGACATAAAGAACTGTAGCCTTTATAAACCTTAGGAAAGAGGGGCTTGGTGGGTTTCTTTCCCTCTGCCCATGGAGGCTCTGTGGTTGTGTCCCAATACATTTCTACCTTTTCCTATACCACCTTTTGTCCGTGGCTTCATTCTTTGAATCAACCTGGACAAGAATCCGGGAAATCACCTTTGCATCCTGCCCAGAGGAAAACAATGTGTTTTGGTTTAATTTTCACATTTTACTAGTACAATTTTATATCTGAGTTAAGCACTTCATTGGAAATGTTAATTGGCCATGTCATTTTTCTACCCTGCCAGCACCAAGTGACTGATTAATCTTTATACAGAACTAGAGACCAGATGCACAAAATTTATACAAGGGTAAGCCTTCCTTCCCCCAGCTGCTGGCAGCCAGCCCCGCCCTCTGCCCTCACCTGCCTTGGCCTAACACTGTCTGCATCCATTGCCATCACCCCCTTCCCCCTCGATTGATCTCCCCACTGGCCAGTTGTCTGGGCCTCCCTCTGCAGGGCAATTGTGGAGCAATGGTGGCCCCTCCCCCCCAAACAATCACATCGCACCCACCTTGGTTGGCCTGGAGCCAGTGCATGTCATAGCGTGGTCATCCGGATGGTCATTCTGCTACTAGGTGCTTTGGTCTATTTGCAAATTACACTTTTATTATTATAGACTAGAGGCCTGATGCATGAAATTCATGCATGGGAAGAGGGATGCCTCAGCTTGGCCTGCACTCTCTCCAATCTGGGACCTCTGGTTCCTAACCACTCACCTGCTTGCCAACCTGATCCCCCTAACTTCTGTCCTCTGACAGCTTATTTGCCCTAACTGCTCACCCCTTCTGGCTTGGTCCCCCTAACTGCTCTCCCCTGCCTGCCTAATTGCCTCTAACCTCCTCTGCCTTGGCCCTGCCAACATGGCTTTGTTAGGAAGGATGTCCAGAAGATGTTCAGTCTAATTAGCGTATTACCCTTTTATTAGTATAGATGTCACCTTGTCCTAAAAATGCAGGTTGTTCCCAGGTTTTCCTATCGTGGAAGGGGAGCCCACAGTAGCATCTGGGATTCTGATGAGGGCTTATGTGCTTGTGCTTTATCTTAGCAGATGTGATTCTTAGAAGAAGACTCTTGGGTATACCTTGAACATTTCTATCCAATTTGCCAAATCATCCTCCAAAAATGTTTAACCACTTTAAACTCCCATCAGCTACCATACATGTGCCCCCTGTCCCACTTTGATGTCAATATCATTGATTTATCCCTAGAAGCTTCCCTCCCATCAGCCAGGACTTCTTGGTACTTGAGCCAACCTCATTATTCAGCTGGGGACTTGATTTCCCAAGATAGAATTATGGAGGAGGAAAAATAGTTTTCCTCTAACTTTCTGAGTTCTTAGTGAAGGCCCTTATAATGAAAGACAGATCACCAAGAAAAAAACAAAAGTTCATTAACATGTGTACCTCATGTATATGTGGGAGAGCCCAGGGAAAAATGAGTAAATCCCCAAGGTGGGTTAGAATGCAGATTTAAATACCTTCTTACTAGGGAAAGAGGATGGGAGATGTAGGCTTCTTAGAGGAGAATAAATGATATTTAGGAAAGATGAATGGGGTCGGGGGAAATAGTTTGTAACAAAGTTTGGGTGTGATGTCAACTTTTACTCTCCTGTCCTGTGACAGGAGTCAGTCTTCTCTGCCTGATGACACTTCTCCCATCAAGGGGATCTATGACATTGAAGCTCCTTTAGGGGGGTCTGATTTTAGGGAGATCAGGAGACTTCAGTGAAATCCTCTGCATGCATTTGCTGTTTTTCAAGCATCTGCAGCTCAAGATGATCAATATAACAACACAGCATATGTTGGGGTGGCATGTTCTCTGACCTTCAGAATAAACCCAACAAAAGCTTGTTTCTTCTCTTAGATGATTTGCAACAGTTGCATTATTCCCTGGAGAGGGTATTCTGACCAGACCTTCCTGGGAGTGATCATAACATTACCCTGTGTTTGTAGAAAGGTGTTGGCCACAGCACTAAGTAATCCAGGGCAGTTTTCTCCTCTTGTGGAAAGGGAGATAAAGTTATGATAGTTTATCTCTCTTTCCATAGGTTTCTTGTGGGTTGTGTCTCTGCAGCCCCAACCCATGTCCCTCAGCAACCCAAGCACCTCTGCCTCAGGCCTTGGGGCTGCCGGGTGCCAGGCCTGCAGGTTTGTGTCTCCAATCAACCCCTCTACCCCCAACCCCAGTTTTGCCATGGCAGGCTTGAGGCGGTGGGGGCTGGCCTCCTTGCTGGGTTTAGGTCTCCCATGCGCAGGGCAGCCCCAGTACCATCTGGCTGCTATGGGCCTCCCCATCTTGGTTGGGTTAATTTGCATACTCACTCCCATTGGCTGGTAGCATAGCGAAGGTAGGGTCAATTTGCATGTTCCTCATTTATTAGATAGGATATTGCTTTCAAGACGTATCTGTGTTTGTATCTGTATGTCTAGATATTGTACAGTACTGATAGATTAGTCTTGGGGTGAGAAAGCCCATACTACTGAAATCAAATATAGTCTCCCTCTCACCACCATAAGGACCATATTCACATGCTCATTATGCCGGTATATTGGTTGCTGTCAACTGAACAAGTTATTTGTCAACTAAGGTTTTATTTCTTCCATATTAGCATACAATGGCAGAATGTGAACATTTTAAAATATCTAATAAATGTTTAGGAACAGCATCCTGAGATGTGGAATATGTTATCTTCTGTATTCAAAAGGCATTACTTAATGTTGTACTTCCTCCTTGTTGATGAGATTTGCAATAAGCACTAATTTTTTCTTTACCTTGTAGATGTGTCTTGAAGCCCAAACCACTGAACTCCTAAATTTCACTGACTTGGCAGTCTTTATTTTTGTTCTATATTGATACCCAGTTGTTCCAGCACCATTCTTTCCTCCATTGAATTACATTGGCAAATTTGATATATTTTTGGATTTTATATTGTTCCATTACATGGAAATATTTGTCCTTTTTCCAATACTCCATTCCCTTCATCACTATAGCTCATAATAAGTCTTAAAATGTCGTCATAAGTTCTTTAACATTGCTGTTTCTCTTAATTTTTAAAATTGCTTTGACTATTCTAAATTGTTTTCATTACATAAAAATTTTAGAATCAGTTTTTCAATTTTTATAAAAGTTCTGCTCATGTTTCAATTTATTAAAATTAATATTTATTATATATAGACAAATATATACTTTCATTATATAGTTTTATTTATTTTCTCTTGCTCCAGATTCATTGTGCTTTTTGAATCTTAGCATTTATGTTGTTTATCAGTTTTGAAAAATTTATGATATTTACCCTTTTACTTTTTGCAACTATCCTATTTTAATCTATTGCCTTTTTGCCCACCCTCTTTTCTCAAACTTAAAAAATATATATAACTTATTGATCTTTTACAGAGGAAGGGAGCGGGAGAGAGAGCAAGAAACATCAATGAGAGAGAAACATCAATTAGCTGCCTCCTGCACACCCCCCACTGGGGATGTGCCTGCAACCAATGTACATGCCCTTGACCAGAATAGAACCTGGGACACTTCAGTCCACAGGCTGATGCTCTATCCAATGAGCCAAACTGGTTTCAGCTCAAACATTTTTTAGTCTCTGTAAAATCCTCAGCTTTTTCTCACTGTTAATTGATGGTCTTCTGGGAAGTCTTAACTGCGTTACAGCCAGTGTATCAGAGACTAGAGTTTGTTCTCTCAATATCCATATTCCTCTTTGTAGTAATACAATTTTAGATTAATAATTTTCCACCTACCTATTTCCCAGCCTCCAGGCAATTACTTACGGTCCAATCAATGGGACATAAGTAAAATTTATATGTATAACTTCTGGAAGGAGAGGAGTGGGCCCTCCTTTTTTTTTTTTTTAACCACTGGGGCACAGTCGGGTGTAGATGTGATGGCAGTTGTGGAACAGCCATGCTAGACACAGACATAAAAACTTACTGAGGATGTTACAAAAAGAAATTTGATTTCTTGACAATAAGGAATTGCCTTACAACCACAGGAGCCCTGAGTTGCTTGCATTTATGAAAGAAAAATAAACATCTATCTTATTTGAACTACTTTTTTTTTTGAAATTTTGTTACAGTCTCCTATATTCTATCAAAGCGTATTTCTAAGTAATAAATTCCATATATTGGAAGGTTTTTAAAAAAATTTAATGTATTTTTCATTTTTACAATCTCTTTTTGACCTCTTTCCAAATATATCTGGGTTTTTTATGCAATCTTAATTCTTATAGTAATTGATTTATTCTTTCCTGCTTTATTCAATTTAAAGCCACTTATTTAATAGTCTTAGTGTCAGTAAGAGTCTGATCTAAAAAAATAACTATCAGATTTGTATATAATAAGAGATTTGTTATAGGAATTTGCCCTTCTATATTTGTGGGAGCTAGTTAAATAGTCTTTGTGAGGCCATTGTTTCTATGTCTAGTGCTGAGTCTGAAGTCATTAGGACATGCATGGAGGATGTAAAGATGGGTATGAAGTGGGAAAGCAAGGACAAACAAGTATCTGGAAGGATAAGCCAGAAACCATCAGGAAAAACTGGATTCATGGTCAGCCTTTCACTGCTTCCAAGTCTCCAAAATCAAAGCTGTGATGATTTTCAGGAGGAGCTGGTACCTGCTAAAGAGTACCTCATTCAGAACCAGAGATGCTGACTGGGGAATCTGGCAGGTGTGGCATTACTGTAAACCTAGCTATTGTCCTACTTCAATAAGTGAGACAGCCAATAAACAACCTACATGAGGAACAGGATTGACCTTCTGACAGTAAAAAGAATGTAGCTCCTATTTCACTTCACCCTTCCTATTCCCATAAAATTTTCACTGAGCTGTCACTAGCACAATACTAGGTTGTGAAGGAAATTCTGGGGAACATAATTCTAGCTTAATTAATGAGGTATAATACAAATCCACTACAGTGTTTGTGGTAGCCAACCTTGAAGATTTCCCTGATAAATGGCCTTCTATTGGTCACACCCTTGTGTTGATCCCCTCCCACATTTAATGAAGCTGAGCTATGTGAGTATGCTACCAAAGTGACAGTGTGTGATTTATCAGGTTTGATCATTGAAGACATTACAGCCTCCTTGTTGGTTTCTTACATCATTCTTTCTGGAGACATCTGACTACTATGTTGTGAGGACAGTCAAGCAGCCTTATAGAGAAGACCATATGGAAGGCTTCCTGTCAAAAGCCAACACCAATTTGCCAGCTAGGTGAGTTAGCCACCTTTGAAGCAAATTTTCAAACCTCAATGAAGTTCCTATGCTCTGAATGTTTGTGTCCTCTAAAATTCATATGTTAAAAACCTAATGCTCAAGGTGATGATATTAGGATGTGGAGGCTATGAGAGGTGATTAGATCATAAGGGTTGAGAATGCATGAATGAGATTAGTGCCCTTATATAAAAGGCCCCACAAAGCTCCCTTCCCCCTTCCATCATGTGAGGATACAGGGAGAATGTGCCATCTAGAAAGTGGGCTCTCACTAAACACCAAATATGCTGGCACCATGATCTTGAACTATAAGCTTCCTTATAGCAAGCAATCTGAACAGACTAAGATAACTCTTCAGACAATTTCAGCTAGTCGCCCTCAAGCCTCCCAGCTCATACCACAACCAACATGTCTACAAATCATTCTCTCCACACTGAGTTTGGGACTATACAAATGGCGAGGTAATATGATTAGTGTTGCTTAAGCCATTTGGAAATAGTTTAAAAAAAAACAAAACCAGTCTTTAGTTCTTCATAGTGGATTAAATGGATTTCTTTGGATGTTTTGTAATTTTGTATTATGAATTCATTTCAGAGGTGTTTTAGATCTGAAATTTCACTAGATGTTTTGGTTTGAGAGTGCTTACAGTTAGAGTGTTTTGTTTGGTTTCTGTCAGGTGAATGAGGGGTTTCACTGAACTGAGTATAATTTGACATTAATATTTTTAGCCTGAGGATTCCCATCTTATCTAATAAAAGAGGAATATGCAAATTGACCATACCTCCACTATGCCCACAAGATCACCTGCCAGCCAATCAGGAGTGAGTATGCAAATCAACCCAACAAATATAGCAGTGGCCATGGAGCTGGAGCAAGCAGGAGGCTTGGATTGTTCAAAGTGATAGAGAAAGCCAAACTTCCCACCCACTCTGCCTGGCCCTGGACTCTGCTCAAGGCTACAAAGTTTCCATTATAGAAGATAAATAAATCCCAACAAAGATGGCAGTGGCCACAGAGCTGGAGCCAACCTACCCTTAGGTTGCCCCTGGCAATGAAGGAAGCCAAGCTTCCCACCTGCTCTAGCTGGCCCAGGCCTCCACTCAAGGCTACAAAGTTTCAATTATAGAAGATAAATAACCCCCCCAAAATGGTGGCAGCCATGGAGTTTGAGAGAGCAGGAGGCATGGGTTGCCCCTGGCAATGGAAGAAGCCAACCTTCCTGCCCATCCTGGCCTGCCCTGACCTCCACTCAAGGCTACAAAGTTTCAATTATAGAAGATAAATCCCAGATACCAGGGCCTCCTCTTGGGTTTCTGGGAGGGGGTGGCTGGCTTGCAGACCACCACATGCCCCTCGCCCAGGCCACTCCACACCCCAAGTGAAATCCCACCCTGATCAGGGACACCCTTCAGGGCAAACCAGCTGCCCGCACCTGTGCTCCAGGGCTCTATCCTATCTAATAAAAGAGTAATAAGCAAATTGACTATCACTCCAACACAAAGATGCTTGCCCCTATGTGGTCAAAACTGGTTCACCCCATGTGGACACAAGATGGTTGCCACAAGATGGCCAGCAGGGGAGGGCAGTTGGGAGGGACCAGGCCTGCAGGGGAGGGCAGTTGAGGGCAATCAAGTCTGCAGGGGAGGGCAGTTAAGGGTGACCAGTCTGGCAGATGAAGGAAGTTGGTGGCGACCGGGCCTGTAGGGAAGGCAGTTGAGGGGGGAACAGGCCTGCAGGAGAGGGCAGTTAGGGGCAATCAGGCTCAAAGAGTAACAGTTAGGCATCAATCAGGCTGGCAGGGGAGTGGTTAAGGGGTGATCAGGCTGGCAGGCAGAAGTGGTTAGGGACAATTAGGAAGACAGATAGGTGAGCAGTTGAGACCAAGCAGTCCTTGATTGTGAGAGGGATGTCCAACTGTCTATTTAGGCTCAACCATGGTAGGATTGGACCTAAATGGACAGTCAGACATCCCTTGAGGGGTCCCAGATTCGACAGTGTGCAGGCTGGACTTAGAGACACACACCTCTATACACGAATTTCATGCACTGGGCCTCTAGTATTATATATACCATCTAATAAAAGACTAATATGCAAATTTGACCGTACCTTTGATACACCCACAAGCCACGCCCACAGCCACTCCCACCAGCCAATAAGGAGAAGATTATGCAAATAAACCTCAACCAAGATGGCTGCCACCACTGAGAGCAAGAGGAAGGCTTGGGTTTCCCCAGCAACAGAGGAAGCCAAGCTTTCTGCCTGCCATTGCCCACCTAGGCCTCCACTCAATGCTACAAAGTTTCAATTATAAAAGATATAGAACTGGCAGCAGCCACTGAGCTGGAGAGAACAGAGACTTGGGTTTCCCTGGCAATGGAGGAAGCCAAGCTTTCCGCCTGCCATTGCCAGCCTAGGCCTTCACTCTAGGCTACAAAGTTTCAAACAGAAATGGCTGCTGCCACAGAGCAAGCAGAAGGCTTGGTTCTGCTTCAGGCTACAAAGTTTCAATTGTAGACATAAAGTAATCCCAGATCCCCTGGCCTCTGCTTGGGTCACTGGGGCATGGCCAGCCTGTAAAGCATCACAGGCCCCTCACCCAGGCCACCCCATACCCCAAGGGAACCACCACCCTGATGCAGGACACCCTTCAGGGCAAACCAGCCAGTCCCCAGCCATGCACAAGGCCTCTATCCTATCTAATAAAAGAGTAATTTTTAGATTGACCATCACTCCAACATACAAGAGGGCTGCCACAATGTGGTCAAAGATCCTGCCCCCATGTGGACACAAGATGGCCACCACAAGATGGCCAGCAGGGGAGGGCCTTTGGGAGGTTCCAGGCCCTGCAAGGGAGGGCAGTTGTGGGTGATCAGACCAGCAAGAGAGGGCAGTTGGGAGGAACCAGGCCTGCTAGGGAGGGCAGTTGGGGGGGATCAAGCCTGAACGGGAGGGCAGTTAGGGGTGACCAGGCTGGCAGAGAAGGCAAGTTGGGGGCAAACAGGCTGGAAGGGGAGCAGTTAGACATCAATTAGGCTGGCAGGGTAGTGGTTAGTGGGTGATCAGGCTGGCAAGCAGAAGTTGTTAGGGGCAATCGGGGAGGCAGGCAGGTGAGCAGTTGGAGGCAGCAGTCCTGGATTGTGAGAAGGATGTCCGACTGTCCGTTTAGGCCCGATCCTGATCGGGCCTAAAAGAGCAGTCTGACATCCCTTGAGGGGTCTGATTGGAGAGGGTGCAGGCTGAGCTAAGGAACATCCCCCGCCCCCCCCATGCATGAATTTCCTGCACAGGGCTTCTAGTATTACATAAATGTAAATCCCAAATTCACATGAAGTAAAAATCCTTTGTATTTCTCTGAGAATATTACTGGATGAAATGACATGTGTGCAGGTATAGGTGATCCCAGAAAGTCAGAAGGCGAGAGTAAAGACAATAGGCCAGGGAAGGATGTCATAACAATAAAAACCATGCTGTTGAGCTATAGTCATCCATGGAGGAAAATGAGGTTCAGCATTCCTGGGGCATTTTCTAAGAAACACTGTGGAAATTTTCTCAGAATTCTTCCTTTCAAAAATCAGTAGATATAGCTCCATTGTGAAGGGACCTCATGAGGAGTGCGAGATCTCAGTCCCACATGAGGCCTCCAAGCCCAGACTCCAGTGCCAGGAAGAGAAATTCCCATAACTTCTGGCTATAAAAACCAACAGGGATTGTGGCTGAGTGAAATGGGTGATCCTGAGGTCTCAAGCATTCCTCTTTAAGGGCCTATATAGACTTACTGAGATATACTTGCTTTGAGCTCCACCACTGGGTCAGCGTCTAGAAAGGCACCGTGTCTTATTGGGAGGAATTGACTTGTATGCCTTAGAATAAGAGCTGGAGGAACAGCTTTCTCCCAGACAGAAGTCTGGCAGAGTCCACTGTTCTTTTCTGAGTGTGCCCCCTATGCCACCTCCACAGAGCTTCCTGGCAGACACAATATCTGAGTCTCCATCAACCTGGCTAACACTGTTTGCTTTGCTTTGGTGATTTCCTGAGACCCTGCTCCACCCAATTTGATAGCCCACCTAGCTTTCTCCTGTGGGTTTTCCATACAAATGGGCTAACTTTGTTCATACTTTAGATATGCCTAAAGTATATAAAACAAGCAGCATCTGGCTTGGGTTGTGCCATATCTCTTGCTAAGTGGACCCAGGTCTGGCATTTCATTACCAACTTGGCCTCTCCTGGGCACCTTCAAGCCAAGCACTAGTAGCAGCCATTTGCAGATATTTTGTAGCACATGTTAGGTAGTACTGGGAAGGACACAGATATTGCTGAACTTGGTCTGCATCACAGAAGGGCCCAGAACCAGCACATCTGGAAGACAGTTTCAGGCCTTGCATGCCAAAGCTTCTCCACTAGTAACATATTCCAAAGTACAGTCTCAGAGAGCACCAGAGCCCTGCTGATATGGGTCCTGCTCTATGGCATCAGACAATGTACAACACATCCTCTACTGTGGTTTTGCCCAGTACTCACAACTGATTAGCCTGTGGATAAATACTTCCTATTGACATTCCAACAGCAATCAAGGCTCAACTACAACAGGAGGGCACACACAGTCTACATGGGGGTGTGCACACCAGGAGCAACCAGCTTGGGTGACTGAGGAGGCTTTACAACTGGGTCCTACAGGCACTTACCAGGTAATGTCATTTCTACCAAGATCAGGAGACATAGCAGATCTACATAATTCATAGAAACAAATACAGATTGGGAACCAAAATGTAGAGACAAAGAAAAATGCCCCAAATGAAAGAATAGAACAAAACTTCAGTAAAAGAATTAAACAAAATGGAGACAAACAATATATCAGATACAGAGTTCAAGACACTGGTTCTAAGGATGCTCAATGAACTTAAGGGAAGAGTAGATGAACTCAGTGAGAACATAAATAAAGTTGTAGAAAACACAAAAACAGAACTAGAAAACATAAAAAGAACCAGTCAGAAATGAAAAAATATATGAACTGAAATGAAGAATACATTTCAGGGAATCAATGGCAGAGTTGATGAAGAAGAGAATTAAATCAGAAATTTGGAAGACAAGGAAGCAGAAAACACCCAATCAGAAGAACAAAAAGAAAAAAAATGAAGCTAATATAAGGAGTCATTTGTGACAACTTCAAGCATACCAATATTTGAAACGTGGGGTGCCAGAAGGAGAAGAGAGAAAACAAGAATTAAAAAGCTATATAAAAAAAATGACAGAAAACTTTCCTAACTTGGTGAAGGAAATAGACATCCAAGTCAAGGCAGCACAGAATTCAAAACAAGATGAATCCAAAGAGGCCTACATGAATATATATTATAGTTAAAATGTCAAATACTAAAAATAAAGAGAGACTCCTAAAAAGCATCAAGAACCTGGCTGGTATAGCTCAGTGGTTGAGCATCAACCCAGTAACCAAGAGATCACTGCTTCAATTTCCAGTCAGGACACATGCTGGGGTTGCAGGCTTGAACCCCAGTAGGGATGTGTGCAGGAGGAAGCCAATCTATGATGTTTCTCTCTCACCAATGTTTCTACCACTCTATCCCTCTCCCTTCCTCTCTCTGTAAAAAGCAATAAAAACATTTTATAAAAGCATCAAGAGAAAAGCAGTTAGTTACCTACAAGGAAGCGTGCATAAGACACTCAGTTGATTTATCAACAGAAACTTTGCAGACCAGTAAGGATTGGAAAAAAATATTCAAAACAATAAAAAGCAAGAACCTGAAACAAGATTACTCTACCTAGCAAGGTTATCATATAAAATAAAAGGACAGATAAAAGTTTCCCAGGCAAGGAAAACCTAAAGGAGTTTATCACCACCAAACTAGTATTACAAGGATGTTAAAGGGTCTTTTTTAAGGAAAGAATAAAAATAAAACTATAAAAATATGAATAATAAAATGGCAATTAGTATATATCTATTAACAATCATTTTAGATGCAAATGGATTAAATACTCCAATCAAAAGAAACACATTGACTGAATGTATAACAAAACAAGATCCTTATGTATATTATCTATGAGATACTCACTTCAGATCAAAAGACAATAGAGAATGAAGGTAAAGGGATAGAAAAAGAGATTTTATGAAAATAGAAACAACAACAAAAAATATGTGGTAACAATGCTATACTATACCAGACAATATAGACTTTTAATCAAAGGCAAGAGAAAAAAAATAATCCTAACAATTTCACTTCTGGGTATTTATTTGAAGAAACCCAATATATTAAATCAAAAAGACATATGCATCCATATGCTATTGCACTATAATTTGCAATAGTGAAGATGTGGAAGTAACCTAAGTGTCCATCAATAGATGCACATATAAAGAAGAAGTGCATATATACAGTGAAATATGACTCAGTCATAAAAATAATGAAATCTTGCCACTGGCAACAACATGGATGAATCTAGAAGGTATTGTGCTAAGTGAAATAAGTCAGACTGAGAAAGACAACTGCCATATGATTTCATTTATGTGGAATCTGAAAATCAAAATAAACAAATAGAAATAGACTCAGGCACAGAGAACATTTTGATGGTTGCCGGATGGGAGGAGGGTTGGGAACGGGTGAAAAGATGAAGGGATTAATAAGTACAGATTAGAAGTTACATAGTGTTATAGAAATGTAAAGTACAAATAGAGAATATGGTCAATAATATTTTATTTTATTTATTTTTTAATTATTTTTTATTGATTTTTTGCAGTATAATAGTAGTACATGTTTTCCTTTCCCCCTCCCCCTTATCCTCCCCCCAGCCTCCCCCACCCCCCAGCACAGATCCCCACCTTCCCCCCACCCCGCCCCAGTGTCTTTCATTCATTGGTTATGTTCATATGCATGCATACAAGTCCTTCAGTTGATCCCCCCCCGCATCTGCCTCCCATCCACCCAAGCCTTCCCCTGTAGCTTGACAGCCTGTTCAAGGCCATCCTGCCACTATATCAATCACTCCCCCCTGTTTCTTTTCTTCAAAAATATCTTGCCTCTGCATACTAGAAATAAATGTATAAGAACAAAAAATGTTTCAGTCTCAGTTTCAATGTCCAACTTTTCTGAGTCCCAGTTTCAGTGTCAAATAATTCATTATGTGTATAAGTCAGCAATGGTATCCCGATGGTGGACACATCGTGTCAATGCAAGATCCATCCTCTCTGCATTGGTCCTGGGCTGCCTGCAGACATGCACAGCTGCTGACTGCTAGCATGGTAAGGTGTCGTCAGTGTCCCCCATCTCTGGACCGTCCTCGTGACTGGAACAGATCCATCAGTTCCTTACCATCGCAGGAACCCACATGGTCTTGGAGTTGTTCTCTGAAAACACACAAACACATTCTCGACCAAAAGTTAACAAAGGGATCCTCTATGCAAAATAGACTTGGGATTCTTTTTAATTTTTGCCTAAATGATTTTCCTTTGGCTTATTTTGACACCATGTGTGTTTTTTCATGGGTGTCCTGCAATTGTTTTTACAAATGGAATTTACTTTACTGGAGTAAGAATTTTCTAGATGTATTTTACTTACTCGATATTTTTTTTTTCCCTTACATGATATTACCCAGCTGTCCCCTCCCCTTTTTTGATTAATGGGGACTTTTGGAAATTTTATATTGCAGTCTTGATAATTTTAAATTTTAATTTTTGCACACAAAGTGACTGCTTTAGGTTCTTTGGATGTTAGGCAAATTTACAGTGAGATGAACTACTAATAGATTTTTTAGTTAATGTTTTAGGAAAAGCTTTTTGTCCAGTACACTATAATTTTCTTGAGTATTCACTTATTTCACTTGGCCAATTTAAATTAATCTGAAAACTTGATTACTATTTTCCTGTCAATTTTAATACTCAAGCAGAAATCTTAGTTTACCCTGTGAATACTAGTGGAAAGGAATATTTGCAATTTTGAGTAGGTCCCGAGCATTCCTGGTAATAGACTGCATTTAGATATAGAGCAGCTATTGCTGGCCGAGTCTCTGTCTGCCACCTGGGTCCCCGTATGAGTTGTGTGTGGGAGGCGAAGCAGACGTGGGGTAGGAGACCTCCCTCAAGAGGGGTGAGAATTCAAGCCCCTGCAAGGTTTGTGGGTGAGGGTCTGTGCCCCACCTCTGTTGACCTTTTAGTTCTCTCCTGTTGGCCCCTCTGCGACTGTGCCTGTCTTAGGTTGTTCCTTCCCTGAGGAATCTTACCCGTCTCTGGCTAACCAGCCATCCTCCGGGGCCAAACAGGGTGATGTGAGGTTCAGTTCTGTCTCCTTTGTAGTCTATGCCCCCCTGTGGCCTCCACGTCCAGTACCTGCCTTGGGGTCCCCTCGCCTGCTGGCGGGGTCCCGGTACTAATCACATATCTTGGGGGACCCAGGTTTCTTCTCCAGAGAGGGCCCAGCTCACACCATTGGTCGAGATACAGATCCATGGTGCCAGCTGCCCAGAGGCTTTAGCCACAGCCTGAACTGAAAACTCAGGCATCAGCTGTGTGTATTTGGATAGAAAGAAGAAGGTCCCTCTTGGCAGAAAGGGCAAGAAGGGCCAATATAGAATGCTCGGATGCTTTCCCAGTGCCTTAATTCCTTCTGAAAGGGATTAATTTCTTTCCTATCCTTTTTAAGTTGCTCCCCAACATTCAAAGAATTAGTTTGTAAGTTTATTTGGGATAATTGTATAATATGCTGTTGTCAAATATCAAATATTATAATGACATTGTAGAATAATATCATGTAAGGGTATTATGGTGTCATGGGAGGTTAAGCAGGGCCTAGCCTAAGGACTGGTCTCCATAGGATATGACAAGCTCTAGGCCATGTCAATTCAATGTCAGACTAGCTGCCATTTTTTTAATAATTTTATATAAACTTTGTGAGGGATGTAAAAACACAAATCACTCACCTCAGTTCAAGAGTTCAAGTATATTGACTTTTCCACATACTCCCACGCCTTGCCACTTACCCTGAGGTTTGACATTCTGATGGACTTTTCTCAGTCTCTGGATCCATTCTTGTTCATCAGTCTATGTCATTGATTGTATTCCTCAAATGAGTGAGATCATGTGATATTTGTCTTTCTCTGCCTGGCTAATTTCACTTAGCATAATGCTCTCCAAATCCATCCATGTTGTTACAAATGGTAGGAGCTCCTTCTTTTTTTCCGCGGCGTAGTATTCCATTGTGTACATGTACCATAGTTTTTTAATCCACTCATCTGCTGATGGGCACTTCGGCTGTTTCCAAATCTTAGCTATGGTAAATTGTGCTGCTATGAACATAGGGGTACATACATCCTTTCTAATTCGTCTTTCTAATTTCTTGGGGTATATTCCTAGAAGTGGGATCACTGGGTCGAATGGGAGCTCCATTTTTAGTTTTTTGAGGAATCTCCATGCTGTTCTCCACAGTGGCTGTACTAGTCTACAATCCCACGAGACTTCCTTTTTCTCCGCATCCTCGCCAGCACTTGTCGTTTGTTGATTTGTTGATGTAAACCATTCTGATAGGTGTGAGATGGTACCGCATAGTCGTTTTGATTTGCATCTCCTGGATAATTAGTGACTTTGAGCAAGTTTTCATATGTCTCTGGGCCTTCATTTTGTCTTCTTTCGTGAAGATTCTATTTAGGTCTGTTGCCCATTTTTTTATTGGATCATTTGTCCTCCTTTTATTGAGTGGGGTGAGTTGCCTGTAGATGCTTGAGATTAAACCTTTATCACTAATAACATTTGCAAATATGTTCTCCCATACAGTGGGTCTTCTTATTGTTTTGTTGATGGTTTCTATAGCTGTGCAAAAGCTTTTGATTTTGATGTAGTCCCATTTGTTTATTTTCTCTTTAGCTTCCATTGCCCTCGGAGCAGTATCATCAAAGAAGTTCTTTTGGCATATGTCTGAGATTTTTCTTCCTGTAGATTCCTCTAATATTTTTATGGTTTCCTGTCTTACTTTTAAGTCCTGTATCCATTTTGAGTTTATTTTTGTGTATGGTGTAATTTGGTGCTCTAGTTTCATTTTTTTTGCATGTATCTGTCCAATTTTCCCAACACCATTTATTGAAGAGACTGTCTTGACTCCATTTTATGTTCATGCCTCCTTTGTCAAATATTAATTGAGCATAGTGGATTGGGTTGATATCCGGATTCTCTATTCTATTCCATTGATCTATATGTCTGTTCTTGTGCCAGTACCAGGCTGTTTTAAGAACAGTAGCCTTGTAATACAGCTTGAAATCTGGTATGGAAATCCCACCGACTTTGTGCTTCTTTCTCAGGATTGCTGTGGCTTTTCGGGGCCTTTTTTTGTTCCAGATGAATTTTTGGAGAGTTCTTTCTAGGTCTGTGAAATATGCCATTGGTATTTTAATGGGGAGTGCATTAAATTTATAGATTGCTTTGGGTAGTATGGACATTTTAATTATGTTGATTCTCCTAATCCATGAACATGGAATGTTCTTCCACCTGTTTACATCTTCCTCTATCTCATTTTTCAGTGTCCTGTAGTTTTCCATGAATAGATCTTTTACCTCTTAGTTAAGTTTATTCCTAGGTATCTTAATTTTTTTGGTGTGATGGTAAATGGGATTGCTTTTTTAGTCTCTCTTTCTGTAAGTTCACTATTAGTGTATAGAAATGCCATAGATTTCTTGGCATTAATTTTGTAGCCTGCTACATTGCTGAATTCATTTATTAAGTCTACTAACTTTTTTATGGAGTCTTTCGGGTTTTTTATGTACAATATCATGTCATCTGCAAATAAGGATAGCTTAACTTCTTCTTTTCCAATTTGGATGCCTTTTATTTCTTCTTCTTGTCTAATTGCAACAGCTAATACTTCCAGTACTATGTTGAACAGGAGTGGTGAAAGTGGGCAACCCTGTCTTGTTCCTGTTCTTAGGGGAAATGATTGTAGTTTTTGCCCATTGAGTATGATGTATGCTGTGGGTTTATCATATATGGCTTTTATTATGTTGAGGTATGATCCTTCTATTCCTACCTTATTGAGAGTTTTTATTAAGAAAGGATGTTGGATTTTGTCAAATGCTTTTTCTGCATCAATTGATATGACTATGTGATTTTTATCTCTCAATTTGTTTATGTGATGTATCACATTTATTGATTTGCAGATATTGTACCATCCTTGCATTCCTGGGATAAATCCTACTTGGTCATGGTGTATGATCTTTCTGATGTACTGCTGGATCCGATTTGATAGAATTTTATTGAGGATTTGGCATCTATATTCATGAGGGATATTGGCCTGTAATTCTCTTTCATTGTATCGTCTTTATCTGGTTTTGGTATTAGGGTGATGCTAGCTTCATAGAAGGAGTTTGGAAGTTTTCCATCCTCTTGAATTTTCTGGAATAGTCTGAGGAGGATAGGTTTTAGTTCTTCCTTGAATGTTCGGTAAAACTCCCCTGTGAAGCCGTCTGGCCCTGGGCTTTTGTTTGCTGGAAGCTTTATGATGACTGCTTCAATTTCTTCCACAGTTATTGGTCTATTGAGTTGTTTAGATTCTTCTTGATTGAGTTTTGGGAGGTTATATTTTTCTAGAAACATATCCATTTCCTCCAGGTTGTCCAGTTTGTTGGAGTAGAGTTGTTCATAGTATTTTTTAACAATCCTTTGTATTTCAATGGGGTCTGTTGTTATTTCACCTCTTTCATTTCTTATTTTATTTATTAGGGTCCTCTCTCTTTGCTTCTTGGTGAGTCTGGCTAGAGGTTCATCAATCTTGTTTATCCTTTCAAAGAACCAGCTCTTGGTTTTGTTGATCTTCTGTATTGTTTCTTTGGTCTCTATGTCATTTATTTCTGCTCTGATCTTTACTATTTCCTTCCTTCTGCTTACATTGGGCTTTTCTTGTTGCTTTCTTTCTAACTCTTTGAGTTGTTGGGTTAGATAATTTATTGCCGCTGTTCCTAGTTTTTTGCAGTAGGATTGTAGAGCTATGAACTTCCCTCTCAGAACTGCTTTCACTGTGTCCCATAGATTTTGGATTGTTGTGCTATCATTGTCATTTGTTTCCATGATGTTTTCTATCTCTTCCTTAATCTCTCTAGTAACCCAGTCATAGTTTAATAGCATGCTGTTTAGTCTCCATGTGTTCGATTTCTTTGGATTGTTTCTATTGTAGTTGATTTCCAGCTTTATGCCACTGTGATCTGAGAATATACTTGATATGATTTCTATCTTCTTGAATTTGGAGAGACTTTGCCTATGACCCAATACATGGTCTATCTTTGAGAATGACCCATGGGCACTTGAAAAGAATGTATATTCTGTGGCTTTGGGGTGAAATGATCTGAAGATGTCAATTAATTCCATCTGGTCCAGAGAGTCATTGAGAATTGATGTTTCTTTACTGACTTTTTGTTTAGAGGATCTGTCCAATGGTGACAATGGGGTATTAAAGTCTGCTACTATGATTGTATTGCTGTCTATCTCTCTCTTGATGTCCTCTAGGAGTTTTTGTATATATTTGGGTGCTCCTGTATTGGGTGCGTATATGTTTACAAGAGTTATTTCTTCTTGTTGAATTGCTCCCTTTAGTATTATGAAGTGGCCTTCTTTATCTCTTGTTATGTCCTTCACTTTGAGATCTAATTTGTCAGATATAAGTATGGCTACCCCAGCTTTTTTTTTCATTTCCATTCACCTGAATAACTTTTTTCCAACCTTTCATCCTCAGTCTGTGTGCATCTCTTTTTCGGAGGTGGGTTTCTTGTAGACAGCAGATACATGGGTTGTGTTTTCTTATCCAGTCTATTACCCTATGTCTTTTGATTGGAGCATTTAAACCATTTACATTTAAAGTTATTATTGATAGGTGCTTATATGTTGCCATTTTTGTTCTTTACCCCTGTGTTCCTTCTTCGCTTCTGATTTCTTTTTACAGCAGATCCTTTAGCATTTCTTGCATTGCTGGTTTGGTGGTGACGAATTCCCTTAGTCCTTTTTTATCTGTGAAGCTCCTGATTTGACCTTCAATTTTGATTGAGAGCCTTGCTGGGTACAGTATTCTAGGATTCAGACCCTTCCTTTGCATGACTTTGTAGATTTCATTCCACTGGCTTCTGGCCTGATAGGTTTCTGTTGAGAGATCACTTGTTAGTCTGATGGGTGTTCCTTTGTAGGTGACTTTCTGTCTCTCTCTAGCAGCTTTTAAGATTCTTACTTTGTCATTGGTGTTTGCCAATTTAATTATAATGTGCCTTGGCGTAGGTCTTTTGGGGTTTATTTTGCTTGGGACTCTGTGAGCTTCTTGGATTTGTGTGGGTTTTTCCTTTCCTATACCAGGAAAGTTTTCTGTCATTATTTCTTCCAACAGGTTTTCTATTCCTTGCTCAGTTTCCTGTCCTTCTGGAAGCCCAATTATACAGATGTTGTTTTGTTTCATGTTGTCCCAAAGTTCTCTTAGGCTCTCCTCCTGCTTTTTAATTTTTTTTTCTAGAAGCTGCTCTACTTGGTTATTTTTTCCTACCTGGTCTTCTAGCTCACTGATGTGATCCTCTGCTTCTTCTAGTCTACTCTTAATACTTTCTATTGAGTTCTTTACTTCAGCAATGTCACTTTTCATTTCTTCTTGGCTCCTCTTCATTTCTTCTTGGCTCCTCTTCATTTCTTCATGGCTCTTCATCATTTCTTCCTGGGTCTTCCTCATTTCCTCTTGGTTCTTACTCATATTATCAAATTTGTCTTCCGTTCTTTTCAGCCACCTTATGACCACTTCTCTGAATTCTTTCTCTGACAGGTTGTTAACTTCCATTTCGTTTACCTCCTTTTCTGGCGAGCCTTGCTTTTCTTTCATATGTGGGCTATTTCTTTGTCTTCCCATGGTCTCTCTTCTCTGTGTATGTGGTTATGTAGTTCTCACTCTCCTGCGTTGATTTAAAGGCACAAAATACAATACAACCAGGTGCAACGCACCAGGCACTGAACCAGAACGTAGTCAAAGTAATTGTAATTCCAAATAAAGGTGACCGCCAGAGAAAGGCAAATTCGGTGATAGGTGGGAAAAAAGAAAGAGAACCTTTCCCAGACCCACACAGACACTCACACACCCACACTCACACAAAAAAGAAAGAGACCCCCCCACACACATACACTCACAAAAAAGAAATACAGGAATGCCAAAATGATAATGGGAGAAGGGGGAGAAGAAAAAAAAGAAATAAAAGGAGTAAATTATAAATGTGGGGTGAAAACTCCTATAGGACAGCTCCTAATCCGAACCAAAACCTGCAACAAGTACTTGGAGATTGATACAAATTACATGCAACTACTAATATCAAGAGAGGTGAGGGAACACAGAAGCAAAAATCTATCTCAAAAACAATGCAGATGAGGACAACAAAACAAGAAACAACACCAAAAATAAAAATAACCCCCCCTACAAGACAAACCACAATAACATAATAAGCAAATCAATCTCATAAACCTGCTTAAAAAATCAATATAATCAACAGTCAAGTAAACAACAACAACAGGACAGGGCTAAAAACACTTTAAGATAGTGAAGTCAGAGAAGCTAGAGGTATATATGCACTTGGATTAGGTGGTTAGAGATTAGATATATCAGTTGGGTTGAAATTTTAACAGGGGGTAAGGGGAAAGAATTAGGTAAGTCTAAAGTGGGAAAAGTGTAAGGGAAACAAGGCACTAAATAGGGAAAGGTTAGCCAGAGAGTGGTGGTATAAAGGTGAAGTTGAGGTAGAGTAAAAGATACTAAAGTGTAGATGAAAATGGACTGTATTCCCAAGGTCGAAGAGAAAATATAATCAATTCCCTTTCACATAAGAGTCAATTTGTGATTTGGCCCCTGGGTGGCAGTGTTTCTAGATTGACTTCTGGGTCTATTGGTCCTCTTTATCCTGAACTAAACAATACTGCCTCTCTAATGGTGACTGCTGTTTTAGCAGCCAGAACCCTCCCAAAATCTTCCGGGCTTCCCCCCTCTGTCAGGTCCAAACCGATTGCACTCCAGGGATCAACTCTGCCACCAGCTCCAAGGGCCCTCTCCCACGTTCACCAGCTTCAACAGTCACAGATTCTATTTCAGGTGCAGATCTCCAGGTTTTGAGTTCCAAGGTGCAGATCTCCCAGACTGCCAGCCCCCTCAGTTTTGCACCCAAAGTACCCCCAGGGAAATCTGACCTTTCCCTGCTGGAGTTTAGAGCTCCCTGGGCTCTGCGCGCCTCCGCGCCACCTTGGCGCCGGTGCTCCGGGAGTCTCAGCCGTCCTGCGGGTACCGTGCACGGCAGCTGTATGTTTTCCGGCTCCTCTCCTTCAAGATGTCGTGGTCCGCCTCCGCGCGCCTCCTCGCGCAGTTGGCTCAGGGAGAGAACCCAGCAGAACTGGGGCAGCTCAGGCTGGGGAGGCCAGCCCAGCAGTCCTCTATCTTCTCCTGGAGCACAGCTGTCCCCCTAGTCGCCGACAAATGCTCCCTGCGCGACTTTCAGCTGCTCCCTCCCTCTGCCCTGTGAGCAGATTCAGATCGAATCCCTCCGTTCCGACGCCATTTTTTTCGGTCTCCTGGTCAATAATATTTTAATAACTGTATATGGTGTCAGGTAGGTACTAGATTTATCAGGGTAATCACTTCTTAAGTTATATAAATGTTTAATTACTGGGTACTATACCTTAAACTAATATCATATTGAACCTCAACTGTAATTAAAAACTATAAATTATTTTAAAATAATAATTATATAACGAGAGTAATCAAGATAGTGTGGTATTGGTGAAAGAATAAATCATGAATGAATGAAACAGAAGTAAAAGCAAAACAAAACAAAACAAAAAATGACAATGAATATTTTCAAATGAAACAATAGTCAAAATAGTCAACAGGGAAACAAAAATTCTTTTCAGCAAATCGTGCCAGAAGATTGAATATCTATATATATATTTAAAAGAACCTTGACCTCTACTTCATTCGACATTTACAAATTAATAGAATTTGAGTAATAGATCTAATATAAGAGCTAAAAGTAAAAGCTGTCTGGGGAAAATTTAAAAAACACATAAATATTACATCATTACTTGTGGAATTTCACACTATCACTGAATATTTTGCTATCTTAAATAACTTAATGTTTTATAAAATAGAAAGAGGACAATGAAAAAGAGGCCCTTCCAGGGCAATATATTCTAATAGATGTACTTTGTTCATAGTTTATGCCTAAAATACAGTTGTAGAAAAAGGTTTATAAATAAACATGCAGACATTAAGTGAAAGAAAATGTAACTACTGACTTGAAAATGTATAAATACACTACATAAAAACATGAAATAAAATATAATTTTAGAAGTCAGGAGTGAGTTGTTCAACAAAAATTAAATGTGAAGAGATATATAAAAGTTTTGATAAATTAAGAGAATCCATTTCTGAGAAAATTTCTGAATTGCTACATGAATAAAGTACTAGTGAAGCAAAAACAATGATATATTGTGGCTGCATTATTCAAATTAAGAATAAAGAAAATTCTTGAAATTAGTTGGCAATTGGGGATAATTCATTTTGGGAAAAAAATGATTTCAAAAACTTTATCAGGACACACATTATGATAAGAAAATAACAATATTTCTAAAGTTGGTAGCATTTTCAAATGTTGAGTGGGTTAAGTCAAGCCCAATAAATCAAATAAAAATTAAATCAGGAAATATTTTAAAATCTCCTATGTAACAGTGTTGTCTTGGTATGCTATGTATGGTACAGGATATAAAACATGGTTCCTATCAAAAAGCTCATATTGCAACTGAGTAGATGAAAGACATAAAAACAAAGTTTTTGAAAAATATCTTTATTGATTTCAGAGAGTGAGAGATAGAAACATCAATGATGCGAGAGAATCACTGATAGGCTGCCTCCTGCACTCCACCCACCAGGGATCAAAGTTGCAACCCCGGCATGTGACCCTACCAGGAATCAAATCCCAACCTTCCAGTTCATAGGTCAACGATCAATCACTGAGCCATGCTGGCTGGGCTAAAAAATAAAGGTTTTGTAAGTAGCACATGCTCAGTACTTCAAGATGTGTGTGAATATGCTAATGGAGATAATAGAAATAAGTATTTTGAATTGCGGTGTTTGGTACTTCATCAGAAATAAGTAGAGTGCTTACATGAGGACTAGAAGCCTGGTGCAGAAAATTTGTACACTTAGGTGGTGTCTCTCAGCCTAGCCTGCACCCTGTCACAGTCCAAGGAGAATGTCCTGGGAGAATGTCCAACTGTTGGCTTAGGCCCACTAAGCTGTCAGTAGGACATCTTTAGCATTGCCATGGAGGCAGGAGAAGCTCCCACCACTGCCTCTGTGCTCCCCAGCCATGAGCTTAGCTTCTGGCTGAGCAGCGCTCAATCTGTGGGAGCACATTAACCATCAGGGAGCAGCTCCTGCATTGAATGTCTGCCCCCTGATGGTCAGTACACATCACAGTTACTGGTCATTCCACCATTCCGTCATTTGCATATTAGTCTTTTATTATATAGGAAAAGAGTTTGTAGACTTCTTATTTCTTTTCCTTCTCTAAGTTATTGATTTGTTACCAGTCCCAGGTAAGCCTAAGACTGCCAAATCATAGCCCTGAAACAAAGCCAGGGAGCAGCATTTGTGTCCAGATATTTAGTTTCAGTCATGGCAATGAACTGAGATCCTGAGATCCGTTTCAGCAGAGCACTCCAGGAATCAGGATGCCAGCAAGCCAAACTTGTCTCATTACACAAAGATATTTTTCTTAGAGATTTTAATGGAAATGTAGGTTTTGTTTACCATAGACATAGCATATATATTTTTATTATGGGCTTATTTTAATTCAATTTTCAATAGACTCATGGAAAATGCACTAGAAAAGAAGACAGAACTGAATTTTAATGTTTACTCTTTCATTGACTAGTTGTTTGAATTTCTAAAAGTCACTTAACCTCTGTGAGACTCAGTTTAATTTTCTAAAAGATAGAAAGTGTCTTAGGGTGTAATGATAAACATGTGAAAGCAAACAAATGTTCAGAATGCCCAGAATACCTCAAAAATATTTTAAAAAAATATATTTTATTGATTTTTTACAGAGAGGAAGGGAGAGCAATAGAATGTTAGAAACATCTATGAGAGAGAAACATCGATCACCTGCCTCCTGCACACTCCCTACTGGGGATGTGCCCGCAACCAACATACATGCCCTTGACTGGAATTGAACCCAGGACCCTTCAGTCCACAGTCTGATGCTCTATCCACTGAACCAAACCGGTTTCAGATCAAAAATAGTTTTTAAAAATATATTTTATTGATTTCAGAGAGGAAGGAAGAGTGAGAGAGAAATAGAAACATCAATGAGAGAGAGAATCATTGATTGGCTCCCTCACTTGGGAGCCAGCTCACAACCCATGCATGCCCTTGACCATAATCGATCCCAGGACCCCTCAGTCCACAGGCCAAGGCTCTATCCACTGAGCTAAACCAGCCAGGACATTAAAAATATTTTTGATTGCAATTTAATTTAAACCATTGACAGGTTACCTGAAGGATGCATTATAGTCTTGTTTGCTGTGTCATCTCTAAAGCAAACAAAATTAAGCACAGCATTTGGTATATAGTAAGAGTTGGCAGCTTTCATGTGCCCACCAAGCTCTCAATAAACAGAATTTATTAACATAGCGTTGATTCCTACACAATGATATTGTTCTATAACTCATAGTTAATATGTTGTAAAGAATTATTATTTTATTCCTTCAAACATACAAAATTTAAAAAATAAGTATATATTTCTTTTCATATAAAATTTCACATAAAAAATCTGAAGCAAATTTCACAAAAATTGAAAACAGAAAAATGGGTGATGAAATTCATTTTATTATGCAGTCCAGTACTGTCTATGCATATAAAATCATAGCTGAATTTTCTTAGTTTGAAAATCACACATTAAACTAAGCCACCATAAGTCAAAACCTGCATTTGCATTTCCAATACTGCTTTATTCTTTAGTCAAGTGCCTATTTATTATTACTTTTTCCTCAAATCCCATGGAACAAGTTAATATGTAAATAAGTCATTTGCCAAAGGGAAAGAAATATAAAAATTCCCCAAACTCGGCACTAATAAAATTTTACACAGACTCCTCATAATAAGGAAATGAAAATGATCGATATATTTCCTACTTCCTCCAGGGAGCTTCTCTCTGACCTAGTAGCAGTGCTAAGTTGTTGAGTGTATTTTCTACACACAAATGTTAAGGGAGATTTGGGAAGCTTTGTGATTTCTAAGTGTAGTAAAATAGAAGTGAACAACCAACATGTACCATATATTCAAAATTTTCAATCTCACTAAAAATAATGAAAAAAGATTTATTATCTATAAAAATAAAAATTTAAATGTTACAGGACAAAAAATATGCATATTGAAAAGATGGAGTAACATTGTACCTTATAAAATTAACAAAATTTAAGATCTAAATTATTTAGATTATTTAAATAATTTATTTTATATGTGAGTCAAATTATATGTACTTTAAAGTATAATATCATTAATACTTTATGAAAATATTATCATTAAAATAAACATTTAAACTGTGTATATTATCAGGGTAAAAATAATTGCATGAACTTATAATAGTAATGGCAATAAAAATAACCCAATACATGACCAAGGAGGGCATGTATTCTTGATGGTCTCTGAGTGGCTATGGAGCAGAGCCACCTAAGAATTCACTTTGAACATACACCTCAGAAAAAATGAAATGTCGCTGAGACGCTGAAATTCTGACCCTATTAATTATCGTCACTCAGACATACAAAATGAGAAGGGTCTGAGTGCGCATGTGGACATGAACTACTTCAGGAGACTTTCCACCCAGAAGATACTGGGCTCCCTTCAAAATATGGCACTTTCATGGAAGAACAGTTCTTATTGAGAGTGTGAATATTTCCAAAGCGTTAGGGTTAGATGTAATTTTAGCGTTAGATAAAGTCTTGGTTTGAGGTCCTCACTACTTTAATAGGCCTCCAGGATGCATTATAACTTAAGAATTACATACTTCTCTGAGCCTGAAGATGACTTCGAATACTGAAGAGAAGTATATCTGAGTAGACAGGAGAATACATTTTGGAATCAACCAAATCCAAACTCAAATATTTTTATCACCACTTATTGGCTGTGCAAACATGAACCAGTTATTAAATATTTGCAACTGTACTTTGCTCGTCTGGAAAATGGGGATAAGCAAATTTCTTCCTCTAGAATTGTTGTTACTGGGATTGAATGAAATATAATTTGAAAGCATTATTGAAGATAATGCTGCTTATAGTGTAGCTGACATTCTTATAGTATTGACTATAAACTACATTGTCATATGATTTACAAGCGTGTATCTGTACAAATACCAGCTCCCAATATTAGTCTGCCATAATTACCAAGGTAATCACAAATAGAAACAGTTTCTGATTGAAGACATTATCTCCATAAAATCAAAATCTTACCTGGATATAGTAAATATTAGAATAAATTGAAATATTATCTTTCCCCAATAACTTGGTACCAGATATGAGTGTTAGAATTTTGTTTTTTTATAGCAATTAATTATCAATATAAATAGCTTTCACAAATAGATATTATGGAAGGTATAGTAAAGATTATTTTAATAAGACAGCATCACAAATAGAAACTGCCAAACACATGATGATAACGCATCCTTGAGGTAACGTCTCAGTGGTCTAAATTAAATTAAATTGTAATAAAAATACTTTTGAGGTATTCTGGGCATTCTGAACATGTGCTTGCTTTCACATGTTTATCATTACACCCTAAGACACTTTCTATCTTTTAGGAAAATAAACTGAGTCTCACAGAGGTTAGGTGACTTTTAGAAATTCAAACAACTAGTCATTGAAAGAGCTAACATTATAATTCAGTTCTCTCTTCTATTCTAGTGCATTTTCCATGAGTCTATTGAAAATTGAATTAAAATAAGCCCATAATAAAAATATATACGCTATGTCTATGGTAAACAAAACCTACATTTCCATTAAAATCTCTAAGAAAAATATCTTTGTGTAATGAGACAAGTTTGGCTTGCTGGCATCCTGATTCCTGGAGTGCTCTGCTGAAACAGATCTCAGGATCTCAGTTCATTGCCATGACTGAAACTAAATATCTGGACACAAATGCTGCTCCCTGGCTTTGTTTCAGGGCTATGATTTGGCAGTCTTAGGCTTACCTGGGACTGGTAACAAATCAATAATGCCTTTATGGTAAGCTTTGCTTCTAAAGTTAGAGATGAAAAAGAAATAAGAAGTCTACAAACTCTTATCCTCATATAAGTACTTATTTCTAACTAATGAAACAGGAAACACCATAATTCAAAATACTTATTTCTATTATTTTCAGTAGCATATTCAAACACATCTTGGAGTATTGAGCATGTGCTGCTTACACAACCTTTATTTTTATGTCTTTAACCTCCTCAGTTGCAATATGAGCTTTTTGATAGGAACCATGTTTTATATTCTTTACCATACATAGCATACCAAGACAAAGCTGTTACATAGGAGATTTTGAAATACTTCCTTATTTAATTTTATTTGATTTATTGGGCTTGACTTAACCCACTCAACATTTGAAAATGCTACCAACTTTAGAAATATTGTTATTTTCTTATCATAATGTGTGTCCTGATAGTTTTTGAAATCGTATCATCTATTTTTTCTGCTAATAATTCTCCCCAGCTGCCAAATGATTTCAATAATTTTCTTCATTCTTAATTTGAATAACGAAATCACAATATATCATTGTTTTTGCTTCACTGCTACTTTATTCATGTAGAACTTCATCTCTTATTTTGTTCATTCATATTTCCAAAGAGTTATAAATAAACACAATTCTAAGTGTTTGATTAAATCTTGTTTTCAGGTTCTCACTACTTAATAGGCCCTTAGGAAGCAACAACCAAAGAACTACATCCTTCTCTAAGCCTGAAGAAAATGAGTATTAGAATAATGGGGAAAGAAAGCATAGCTGAGTAGATGGGAGAATAAATTTGGAGTCAAGCTTATCTAAAGTTGAATACTTTTCCCACTATTTATTGGTTGTATAAACCTAAACCACTTATTAAATGTTTGCAGCCCCAGTTTGCTCATCTGGAAAATGGGATAAGCATGTCTGTTCCCTAAGAGTTGTTACTGGGATTGAATGAAATACAATTTGAAAGCATTAACACAACATTTGGTATATAATAAGAACTAGCAGCTTTCATATGCTTACTAAGCTCTCAATAAATAGAAATTAATAACATGGTCTTGATTTTTACACAATCATATTGTGCTTCATATGTTATGAAGAATCGTTTCATCCCTGCCTTTTTCTATTGTTTTCTTCTCAAAAGTCTGAGAAAATGGATAGAACATTACTTACTGTAATTCTAATCTATGCTTTTACCAAATTAGAACATATTTGTAATTAGTTATTTGACCAGAGGTTTTTGCAAAAAGGAACCATTATTTAGTAAGTTTTTATCTATTAGAAAATAAACTGAGTCTCACAGAGGGTTACTGCATAGTGCTTAAAATACGGCCTGTACTTGAAAAGTAACAAATTATTGTAACAAATCAATATTTTATTTGGTATGCAATTTTACCACATTCCTGGATAAAATGAACACAAATTCTCTTTCATCATTTAGCATGCCTTCAAAATCTCAATGAAACTGAAAAATAACCCTCTAGACCTCAGGGATGAGCCAACAGGAGTACTTTATGAGAAATGATAGGTAGTTGAAAAAAATCTAATTGGTCCATTTATAATCTCTAAGCATTTTCCAGTTTTTCCTAACAAACACTTTCCTAACAAAGTGCTTACCATTGAGCACTCTATAGAAGTCCTAATCCACTGGATAGTTGCTTTATAACAAACTCAAAAATCCAACCTACTTTTCTCTTTCTCTCATACTTTTCCCATTTATGACTGAATTTTCAGTGATCCATGACATGTAGTCTGTATGTGACAAACTAGCGCTCCCTTTTCCTACTAAGTCATTTACATTCTCACATTATTCTAGCTGGTCTGATTTCATTTCTACAAAACACTTCTCAGATTTCAAATGGAATCCCCTAAAGAAAGAATCACAAAAGTCACCATTTTTTTCCCTTTACATTATAAAAATGTGCAGATTCTAGATGTCAGTGTGTTGTCTCTTAAAAGTCCGCTCCATATTCCAGGAGTTTAATGTCAAATGATTTTGTCAAGCATCTGGCACCACTCTGGGCTATGCTGGGTGTTTGGTGGGAATTAGATCTGGAACACCCTGAGAAAACAATCAGTTCTGCATTGTGTGGCTGAAGAGTCAGCTCTCCACCTGCCCCCACAGCTCACTTCGCTCTCCTGCAGGCAGTCTTGAAGAAGGTCCTTGATTGCAATTGGCCTGAGCTGCAGGATAGCTCTGGAGATATACATGTTTCTGTTTTTAGTCTATTTCCCCCATCTTCCAGATTTTCTGCCTGCTTTTGATTCTTGGGAATGAAAAATATGCATATTTACTTATATTCCATTGGGAATTTAAATTATCATATGTTCATATTATCACCAGGAAAGGTTTTACTTTTCCTGTTTCACCAGACCAATGTTGTATGTGGATTAGCCCTCTTCTCCCTGAGTTGTTCAGACACATTACTTTCCAGAAGTCATTGTAATAAGTTGTAGCTTAACAGTTGTTCCATAATCAACAAAAACTGCAGGGAATGAATGCAAGGATTGGAATAATTTATTAAAATGTATGTTTGTGGAAGGTCTTTCCTGAAGTGTTTGTGTTCCTTTGTTCCTATTTTAATGAGCAGCCCTTTGTTTGCAGTATAAAATGACTAAAATTGCTGTCATTATTATTTTTTAAAATACATTTTTATTGATTTCAGAGAGGAAGGGAGAGGGAAAGAGAGAGAGAGAGAAACATCAATGATGAGAATCATTGGTCTACTGCCTCTTGCACGCCCCACACCAGGGATCAAGCCCAGAACCCGGGCATGTGCCCTGACCAGGTTCAACCACTGAGCACACTGGCAAGGCTCAGTCATTATTTTTGATTACATAAAAGCAAGTGTGCCAAAATACATGCTTACAAATGTAAAGTGAATTAAGATATTTTTCTTTTAAGATTTTTTTTTACTCTGTAGAATACGTATAGATAACTTATTTCCTGGATTGTTGCTTTCAATTCCCTTATAATTATAAATGTGAGTTTAATTTTCAGAATGTTATAACTGCTGTACATAAGTTCATGAAACACCTTGTTTCTAATAAATAACTTGATATTTGTATCAAATTAATTATAAGGGAATTTATAAACTCAGTAATCTTATTTACTTCTTCTTACTTTTAACTTTGTACTTTTAACTTTTTAATTAAGCTAACTATTTTGCAATATGGAAAAACTAGGCAGTATTAATTCCCTTTTCAATTAGTTTCTCCTCTTATATCTAAAAGTCATAGATATTGCCTCATTTCCTATAATTTCTTCCTCACCTTCTTTCAGCACTGTCAGCATCACATAAACCAAAATACACATACAACATCCAATTTATAAGTACTTATGTATTTTAAGGAAGAAATGATAGTAGTTTTTTTTTCAATTTTAGTGGTATTTGTTTTACAAATTAATTTATTAATAAAAAATTAAACATTTATGGAATATCCAATGAGTGAAAGAATTTTATAGAAATCAAGACTCAACAAAATCAATATCTGAACTCATGATGTTCACATACACAAATAGAAAGTTAAGAGACATCAATATATAGAATGAGGAACAGCATAATTTTATGTGGTTTTTCTGCCTCAATATTAGAAACCTTTAATTCTACAGTGGCTTTGAGAGAGTGGTGAAATGTTGAGTTTGTGGAGGAAAGGGAAAGGAGAAACCAGAGAACATGATAATGAAGGTAATCAGCTGTTTTGAAGACACTTATTAGTAAACTCTTACAGACAGCAGGTATTTACCAAAAATGCCCAGCCAGGAATATTTATTTCACCTTTTTTTTCTTCATAAATGGACCTAGATCAGTGATGGGCAACCTTTTGAGCTTGGTGTGTCAAAACTAGCCAAAAAGTAGAGCATAATTCAGGTGGTGTGTCACTTCAAGAAAAAAAAACATAATTTTGAGATATTTGTAGTTTAAATAACAAAAATTTATAATTATACTATATAACTGTATTTAATAAACCAAAAACTAATTATTTAACTTACCTGCTTAGTGCCTTCTTTGTTCATCTGTCAGTCGGTTTCTTTTGTTGGTCTTGATATTATTTAACTTGTGTGGGGTGCCATGAACTAAGATAAGTGAGGTGGAGGGGGAATTCTTTAACTAACTTGCCTATTAATGACTTTTTGTTGCTGAATTTCATTGGCTAAACCTTTAGTTGAAGGTTGGTATTTTGTACACTTCAAGCCCAAGCAAGTGCTATTAACTTCATGTGTCAATCTGTTTCTTTTGTTGGTTTTGATATTATTTAATGCTGAGAATAAGGTCTCAAAATAGTACGTAGAGGAAAAATTGTGAGTAAAGCCATTGCTATATTTTTCAGGATTCTAAAAGTGTCTGGTAACCGGTTCCAGGCACTCCAAATTTCCTGTTTGTAGTCGCTCTCCTCTTGATTCTCCAAGCGGCACCTTTCCAGATTTTCTAGCTTTGATCTCAAGTCGACAAATACCTGAGCCCAGATGCTGTCTTGAAATTCTGCCAGTTGCATCTCCAAATCATCAATTTGCATCCATTGAAAACCATTTAATTCCAAACTACTGTAGACTACTACATCAGGATACTTAATTATTTTTATGGTTTGTTGTAGGCGTCTAAATTGATTAAATCTATTACTGAACTGTTCAAGTAAATTGTCTAAAACATGCGGGTACTTTATATGCAAGGGTTCCATTTCATTTCCTACCACTGCACTGGCCTTCTCAAAATACTTTGTTAGTTGAACAAAATACTTATAAGATTTAATTCCTATATCTCGCTTGAAAATTTTAAGTTTACTTTCAAAAGCTTTTATATATTCAAACATAATGTCAATACTTTTGCCAAAACCTTGTAACTTTAAGTTCAGTTCATTAATATGAACAGAGAGATCTGTAAAAAATATCAGGGTGTTGATCCACTTATCATCATTGAGCTGAGAAAAATTTCCCAAATCCTTATCCTCAAGAAATACCTTAATTTCTTCAAAGCACTCCACAAAGCGCTCAAGAACTTTGCCTCGGCTCAGCCATCTTACATTATTGTACATCAGCAGTTCACTGTAGGTGGAATCAACCTCCAGTAAAAGTGCAGAAAATTCTGGCTTGTTAAGGGGGCCAGCAGCTATTAAATTAACTATTTTTGTAACAACTGACATTAAGTCGTTTAAGTTGGTGAATACTGCCTAGGCACATAACACCTCCTGATGGATAATACAATGCAAAGGCACAATCAGATGGATGTCCAATAGCTTCTGTAAACAGTTTGACAAATCCAACTTTTTCCCGACCATGTTTGGTGCCCCATCTGTCGTCACTGACACAACTTTAGAGATGTCAATGCTTAGATCACGGAACGTTTGTATAGCAACCTTACATATTTCGCTTCCTGATGTGCTTGTTGGCACTGATACTAACTTTATCAAGTCTTCTCTCATTCTGGGACCATCAGAATATCGACCAATAATGGCCAACTGAGCATGTGATGTGACATCAGTAGTTTCATCAAGAGAGATTGAAAAATATTTACAATTACTTATGTCTCTCTTTAATTGATATTGTACGTATGTGTTCAGTCTTACTATTTGGTCTTTTATGATATTTCTACTGAGTGGTAAATCAGATATTCTCTTAATAATTGTATCTTTATTCTGCATATCGTGAAATGGAACTGGTGCACATCTTAGGAGAGTTTCTTTAATAAATTCACCCTCACTGAGTGCTTTTCCATGCTGAGCTATGGAGTGAGCAATGCCCAAACTTGCAGATGTTAAATTTCTAGAGCCTTTTATAAATTTAAGGATGGAATTAGATTGCCTCTTATAAAGGTGTAGCTGCCTGGAAATGTATTCCTTCCTTTCATCCTTCAAGAGCTGGGAATGATTAGTTTCAAAATGTCTATTTATATTCCACATTCTGCTTACTACCATTTCAGCACATAGAATGCAAAATGATCTGCCATTTTTTTCTATAATGCCATACATCTCAGTCCATGTCTCTTGAAAGGGTCAGCTACTGCTACTCCCACTTCCTTTACTTAACCTTGGTTTTTTATTTTTTGGGTTCTCCATCAGGGGGGGCAGTGAAAGAAGATATAATTATAGATAGCCTGTTAGCCCTGCAGGCAATTAGGGGTTAACTAGCCTAACTGGCCACAAGATAGCACATGTAGCTGTCTTTTAGGAAAGGGCAGGGTTAATAAGCAGAAATAGGAGTGAATAAGGATGCGCAACAGTAATAGTGGTAAAATGGAGTCTGCACTATGCTGCAAAATGACGTTCCTTATATAAATTAAGATAGCTGCCGCTATTTCTAATGGCAGGGAAACGACACCCATGGCACAGGCCCTCGCCTCTCCCAGCCTCCCCCTCACTTATCTCAGTAATGATGGTCAATTAGAAATCCATGACACCCAAAAACATTAGATTGGATGATGGTTGCTGTGGTTATGTGGTTGCTGGTAATGGTGATCACAGGGCCCCCAGAGATGCATCCCCCGTGGCATTCTGCTGCTCCCTGCTGAATGAGGTCAAAGATCCCCTAATGACCTAACTGGAAGTCCTAGAAGTAGACACACACGCTGTGCTGGAGTTCTGTTGTTTTGGCCTACAGACCTCTGGCACAGAGTGTCTACACTGCGCTACAGCAAATGTTTCATCCTCGGCTACTGCATCTGGCCATGCAGTAGCCGAGGATGAAATGTCCTTCTCGGCATGCGGCCCCATCCTTCTCTGTATGCGACCACATGCAGCCTTGTGTCATCGAAAATGGCTATGTGTGTCAGTGCTGACATGCGTGTCATAGGTTCACCATCACGGACCTAGGTCTATTGTTTTTTTTCATTTGTTGTTTGCTTGCTTGTTTGTTTATTTTTTAAGTTAGAGGCCCGGTGCACAAAATTTTTCCCAGAGGAAGTGTCCTTAAGCCCAGCTTTCACCCTCTCCAATCTGGGACCCCTTGAGGGATGTCCGACTGCCCATTTAGACTCGATCCTGGGATTGGGCCTAAACGGGAAGTCGGACAGCCTTGTCACAATCTTGGACAGCTGGCTCCCAACTGCTCACCTGCCAGCCTTCCTGATTGCCCCTAACCACTTCTGCCTGACAGCTGGTCACCCCCTAACCACTCCCCTGCCAGCCTGATTGATGTCTAACTTTTTCTCTGCCAGCCTGTTTGACCCTAACTTCCCTCCTCTGCTGGCCTGGTCACTCCTTACTGCCCTCCCCTGAAGGCTTGATCTCCCACAACTGCCCTCCCTTGCAGGCCTGGTCTCTTCCAACTGCCCTACCCTGCTGGTTATCTTGTGGTGGCCATCTTTTGTCCACATGGGGGCAGGATCTTTGACCATATGAGGGCAGCCATCTTGTGTGTTGGGGTGATGGTCAATCTGCATATTCCTCTTTTATTAGATAGGAGTGAGGCCTGGTGCATGGGTGGGGGCCTGCTGGTTTGCCATGAAGCATGTCCCGGATCAGGGTGGGGATTCCCTTGGGACATGGGGCAGCCTGAATGAGAGGCCTGTGGTGGTTTGCAGGCTGGCCATGCCCCCCAGCAACCCAAGATGAGGCACTGGTATCTGGGATTTATTTATCTTCTACAATTGAAAATTTGTAGCCTGGAGTAGAGCCAAGCTTTCTGCTCCCTCTGTGGTGGCAGCCATTTTTGTTGGGGTTTATTTATCTTCTATAATTGAAACTTTGTAGCCTTAAGTGGAGGCCTGGCTAGCTATGGTGTGGAAAGCTTGGCTTCCTCCATTGCTGGGGAAACCCAAGCCTCCCTCCTGCTCTCTCCATGGCTGAAGCCATCTTGGTTGGGGTTAACTTGCATACTCATTACTGATTGTCTAGTGGGTGTGGCTAGTGGGCATGGCTTTTGGTATAGTGGAGTGATGGTTAATTTGCATATTACTGCTTTATTAGATAGGATTATAATATATTTTAATATTTAATTTTTAAAATTCATCTTTGTTGTGAAAATATTACAGATGTCCCCTTTATTTTTTCCCCATTGACCTCCTTCCTCCCTAGTCTCTCCTCCTCTCCACCCCTTCACTGCACACTATTGTCTGTCCATGGGGCTTCTCCTTAACCTCCACCCTCCTCAATTGTTTTGCATAAGTTTATTTTTTATTGTTAATACTATTATAGGTGCCCCCAATTATTGTGAAAGATAAGAATTTTGCCCAGTAATATAATATGGAGTATTTTATGTACTAGAGAACCCATAGCATAATCATGGTGATTTGCTTATTCACCAATACTGGAAACCTACTCTGTGGTGGGAAATTTAAGGAAAGATGATTGGAAAAGAAACTGTGTGAAAAACACTGACTGGACCAATTAACAAACTAAAACTGCAAGAAAATTGTATAAGTCTTCACAGGAACAAGTATTTAAAAACCTCAGTTTATATGAAGGAGTAGTCTGGTTGGACTGAAACTCTCTTTAAAGGTGAGAAGAAATGTGACTTCAAGTAAGATAGGGGGAAAAGCATAGCTTTCCAAATTACCCCGTCATAAAGCTGCCTTTCAATGATACTACTGTGAATGAAATAGATGATCTGTAGGTATTTTAATACGTTGCTAATATTAGGTATACATTAAATGTTAGTTTCCTATCTCCATTAGAAGCAAGGACACAAATATTGGCTGCAGAAGCAATGATTTCTTTTTACATGTACTGGTAAGTCATAGAGAAGGCTCTGTTGTTTTTCATGCTAAAATATATAGTGGTCATTGTAACATTTGCTAAAATTTATAGTCTGCATTATATATATGTAAAGATGAATCTATATATTATGTGTTATAGAACAAAATATGAAGCTGGCATTACAGATATTTCATGTAATAAATCTAAGAAAAATAATTTATTCTCATGAACTTGCTAAAACATTCCCCAACACCATCTTTTTTGTGAGAAACCCAAAAGTCTCCTTCAAAGGCCAAATTTTTAATAACACCTGCTTTTAAGAAAGGGATTGAGCTATAACAAAATTACTCATGAATGTAAAAAGGACACTGTGTATCAGATGAGAGGCCAAAGTGGCATGATCTACAATAGTTTTCATGTGCATAGCTGGATTCACTGTTTTATAGCCTAGTCAGTGCACTCCTTGGGGACAGAGCACACTCCCTCTGGTCAATTGCTAAATTATTACGAGGTACTGCTGCATTACTGGGTAGAGATCAAGAATACTATATACATTGTAAAGCATGGAGAAGTCCTGTATATTAAAAAAAACTTTCTTTATCTTTATTTATTTATTGTTTTAAATATCTTTATTGATTTCAGAGAGGAAGGGAGAGGGAGAGAGATAGAAATATCAATGATGAGAGAGAATCATTGATTGGCTGCCTCCTGCACACCCATTACTTGGGATTGAGCCCACAACCTGGGCATATGCCCTTGGCAGGAATTGAACTTGGGACCCTTCAGTCAGCAGGCTGATGATCTATCCACTCAGCCAAACTGACTAGGGCAAATCTATCTTTAAAAAAAGAACAAAAAACAAAAAAAACAACACCATGTTTTATTGATTTTAGAAAGGAAGGGAGAGGGAGAGACAGAAACATCAATGATGAGAGAGAGTCACTGATTGAATGTGTACTTACTGAGAATCAAGCCTTGACCTCCTACTTCATAGTTTGATATTCAACCCCTGAGCCACACTGGCAGAGCAAATCTATCTTAAGACAGGTTTTGAATATCCCTCATTTCCATTTAAATTATCTAAACCTAGAAACTAATTCAGTTTTATGTATATACAAAATATTTTTCATGGTTGTAATATGCACCAAATTTCCTTGGAATTCATCTATAAATCAAAGGGACATTGTCCATGGTTTTTCAAATTTTGCCAAAAGTTACTCTGTATTTTGGAAAATTAGGTTACAATTGACAATGTTGCTTGTGATATTTTAGTCACCAACGTAACATATTTATGTCTGTTTGTATTTATAATTATTACATTTATGAAAATTATGTAAACACTAGTGGCCCAGTGCGTGAAATTCATGCACGGGGGAGGGGGGCAGGGGATTCCCTCAGCCCAGCCTGCATCCTCTCCAATCTGGGACTCTTCAGGCCTCTGCCTCCTAACCACTCACCTGCCTGCCAGCCTGATCCCCCTGACTGCTCTCTCCTGACAGCCTGTTTGTCCTAACTGCTCTCCTCTGCTGGCCTGGTCCCCATAATTGCTCTCCCCTGCTTGCCTGATTGCCTTGGCCCCACCAACATGGCTTTGTCGGGAAGGATGACTAGAAGGACATCTGGAAGGTCGCCAGGAAGATGTTCAATCTAATTAGCATATTACCCTTTTATTAGCATAGATGCTACCTTGTCCTAAAAATGCAGGTTGTTCCCAGGTTTTCCTATCATGGAAGGGGAGCCTGCAGTAGCATCCTGGGTTCTGAGCAGGGCTTAAGTGCTTGTGCTTTATCTCAGCAGATGTGATTCCTAGAAGAAGACTCTTGGATATACCTGGAACATTTCTATCAAATTTGCCAAGTCATCCTCCAAAAATGTCAACCACTTTAAACTCCCACCATCAACCATGCGTGTGCCCTCCATCCCACTTTGATGCCAATATCATTGATTTCTCTCTAGAAGCTTCCCTTTCATCAGCTGGGAACGCTTAATACTTGAGCCAACCTCATTGTTCAGCTGGGGACTTGATTTCCCAAGATAGAATTATGGAGGAACAAAAGTAGTTTTCCTCAACCTTTCTGAGTTCTTAGTGGAGACCCTGTAATGAAAGACAGATCGCCAAGAGAAAAACAAAAGTTCATTAACATGTGAACCTCATGTATATATGGGAGATCTCAGGGAAAAGTGAATAACTCCCCAAGGTGGCTTAGAATGCAGATTTAAATACCTTCTTCCTAGGGAAAGGGAACGGGAGATGTAGGCCTCCTAGAGGAGAGTAAGTGATTTTTAGGAAAGATGAATGGGGGTGGAGAGAAATAGTTTGTAATAAAGTTTGGGTGTTATGTCCTGTGACAGGAGTCAGTTTTCTCTGCCTGATGACACTTCTCCCATCAAGGGGACCTATGACATTTAAGCTCCTTTAGGGGCGTCCAATTTTAGACAGATCAGGAGACTTCAGTGAAATCCTCTGTATGCACTTGAAGTTTTTAAAGAATCTGCAGCTCAAGATAATCAATATAACAATAAAGCATATGTTGGTGTGGCATGTTCTCTGACCTTCAGAATAAACCCAACAAAAGCTTGTTTCCTCTCTCAGATGATTTGCCACAGTAGGTTATTCCCTGGAGACGGCATTCTGGGAGTGGTCATAACATACCCTGTGTATGTAGAAAGGTGTGGGCCACATCACTAAATAATCCAGGGACAATTTTCTCATCTTGAGGAAAGGGAAATAAAGTTATAATAGTTTATCTCCCGTTCCACAGGTTTCTTGTGGGTTTGTGTCTCAGCTGCCCCCGCCTGCAGCGCTTCCCCACCCCCAGCAGTCCCAGCTCCTATGCATTGGGCCTTGGGGCTGCTGGGCGCCAGGCCTTCGTGTTTGTATCTCTAGTCCACCCCCCTCCCATCCCCCAGCCCCAGGTCTGTGGTGGCGGGGCTTGGGGCTCTGAGTGCTGGCCTCCCTGCTGGTTTGTGTCTCAGATCCAGCCCCTCACAGCCCCAGCGCCCCCATGGCGGGGCTTGCATCTGCTGGGTACCAGTCTCCCTGCTGGTTTGTATCTCCAATCTGGGGGCCGCTGGGTGCTGGCCTCCCTGCAGGTTTATGTCTCCGATTCAGCCTTTGCAGCTCCAGCACCTGGGTAGCAGAGCTTGTGGGTGCTGGGTACCAGCCCCCTGTGGGTTTGTGTCTCTGATCCAGGGTCTATTGGGTGGTTTGCACCCTGCACGCGCCCCGCCCGCCGAGCCCCCCGACAGCCCAAGGCCTAAAGCCCCCGCCCCAGCCCAGCCCGCCCCAACCTGCAGCTTCCACGTTCTTCCCCCACCCCAGTACTTCAAACTCACTCCTACAGTGGGTCTGTCAAGAGAACCCCATTTCCCAGAATTCCTGGTGCCCAGGATACCCTGCAGGAACCAAGAACACTAAGAATTTTCTCCACCCCTTGGTGGCCACCGGGGTCTCTGCACACCCCAGAGACTGGCAGCAGCCCCCCACTCCCATAGTGAGTGCTGGGCTGGGGGGCATGCAGGTACCCCGGGAGCTCATTTGCATGTGATTCAGGCACCATAAGCTTAAGGAGGGCTGGCCCTTAAGTATCTTGTGGGCCATGCTTATAGGATGGTGGTGCTTTCACTTCACTGCGGCCACATTCCTGCTGGCCTCACCCCCTGTGTGCTGGCCATGCCCTTGCCCCACCCTCTGCTCTAACTGGCTGGTTGCATAGCTAATCAGGAGCCAAGGTACAGTCACATTTGCATGTTACTCTTTTATTAGGTAGGATATTTTTAAATCTTTATTTAAAATATCAAATATAGCTTTTCACTGCAGCCATTATTGAGGCCCACCACCATCCCTAGAGCCTGAGGTCCCTGAAGGCTGGGACTGCTGACTGTAGGCTCCCGATTGGGAGTGGGCATACCTGAGAGATCTGGGTGGCAGAAAGGAGCAGCATCCCACCCTGAGGCTGCAAATGAAGGATCGGTAAGAGCTGCGAATTGGAGTGAGATGCAGTGGCCTGCCCTGAGGTTTTGAGTGCTGAAGAATGGGGATCAGAGAGGCCATCCTTACTAATGATAGAGCCAATAAATGAATTTGGCAAACTTTTTGAAGGACAATTGTCATTTGGGTGTCATTAAATTTATGAATTTTCTAGTATTGTCTGTTGCTTAAAAGGAAATTCTGTACATTATAAAATTGCATTTGTTATATTGAGCAAAAGTCTGGGTTGTTTAAACTGGAATGAATGTCCATGCAATTACCATAAATTAACTTTGTAATAAAGGATTGTCTTTGATTTTAAAAAAGCCTTAGGTGACCCTGCTAGCAGTTCTCAACCTGTGGGAACCGCTGCTGTAGAGCCTAAGACCATTGGAAAACACAGATATTTACATTACAATTCATAAGAGTAGCAAAATTATAGTTATGAGGTAGCAACAAAAATAATTTTGGGAATTACCACAACATGAGGAACTATATTAAAGGGTTATGGCATTAGAAAAGTTGACAACCACTGTTTTAGAATGAACAAAAACTACAGAAATTTATTGCAAATTTTACAAACACATTGATTAAATTAACAAGAATATATCATATTTCTGAAATTTATAGAATTACTGTCACTGGACTGTTTCAAATATATCCTAAGAGTAATAAAGGTCCCATTATTTCTTACAGAATAGCACAATGTAATACAAGATGTTTAAGACCAAAAATATTAAAGAAAATCAATCTTTCTAGCTGATTGAGAGGTTGTTATTGTTATTTATAGAAAGTTCAAACTTTAAAAAAATATTCTTATGTTTCACTGGGCAATGATTTGTATCAAGAAAGCTTGATGGCTTGGCCAGTGTTCTGCAGTGATTGAATATCGACCCATGAATTAGGAGATCACAGTTTAATACTTAGGGCACATGCCTGGATTGTGGGTTCAATTGCCAGTAGGGCCATGCAAGAGGCAGCTGATTGATGATTCTCTCTCATCATTGATGTTCCTATCTCCCTCTCTCTCTGAAATCAGTAACATGTTTTAAATAAAAAGGTTTTTCTTAAAAAAAAAGCTTGATGAAATCATGAAAAAATGTTGAAGATTAGTTTTGTAATGAACTTCTATCAAGCACATTTTCCTGCAAAGTTGATAGTAATCCATTTTTAAAAAGCAATGTTAATGCACATATATATATATATATATATATATATATATATATATATACTTGAGTCCCAGTGCATGAAATCTGTGCAGGGGAAGGGTGTCGCCTCAGCTTGGTCTGCAATCTCTCCAATATGGGACCTCTGGCTCCTAACCACTCACATGCCTGCCAGCCTGATTCCCCTAACTGCTCTCCCCTGGCTTCCTGATTGCCTCTACTCTCCTCTGCCTTGGTCCAGCCAACATGGCTTTGTTGGGAAGGATGTCTGGAAGGACATCTGGAAGGTCTTCCAGAAGATATTCAATCTAATTTGCATGTTTCTCTTTTATTAAATAGGATGCCACCTTGTCCTAAAAATGCAGCATGTTCCCAGGTTTTCCTATCATGGAAGGGGAGCTCGCAGTAGTAAGCTGGGTTCTGATGAGGGCTTATGTGCTTGTGCTTTATCTTAGCAGATGTGATTCCTAGAAGAAGACTCTTGGGTATACCTTGAACTTGCCAAATCATCCTCCAAAATGTTGAACCACTTTAAACTCCCACCATCAACTATTCATGTGCCCTCCATCCCACTTTGATGTGAATATCATTGATTTCTCCCTAGAAGCTTCCCTCCCATCAGCCAGGACTTCTTGGTACTTGAGCCAACCTCATTATTCAGCTGCGGACTTGATTTCCCAAGATAGAATTATGGAGGAGGAAAAATAGTTTTCCTCTAACTTTTTGAGTTCTTAGTGGTGGCCCTTGTAATGAAAAACAGATCACCAAGAGAAAAACAAAAGTTCATTAACATGTGTACCTCACGTATATGTGGGAGATCCCAGGGAAAAATGAGTAAATCCCCAAGGTGGGTTAGAATGCAGATTTAAATACCTTCTTTCTATGGAAAGGGGAAGGGAGATATAGGCCTCTTAAAGGAGAGTAAATGATATTTAGGAAAGATGAATGGGATGGGGGGAAATAGTTTGTAATAAAGTTTGGGTGTGATGTCAACTTCTACTCTCCTGTCCTGTGACAGGAGTCAGTCTTCTCTGCCTGATGACAATTCTCCCATCCAGGGGACCTATGACATTGAAGCTCCTTTAGGGGGGTCTGATTTTAGGGAGATCAGGAGACTTCAGTGAAATCCTCTGCATGCATTTGCTGTTTTTCAAGCATCTGCAGCTCAAGATGATCAATATAAGAACACAGCATATGTTGGTGTGGCATGTTCTCTGACCTTCAGAATAAACCCTACCAAAGCTTGTTTCCTCTCTTAGATGATTTGCAACAGTAGCATTATTCCCTGGAGAGGGTATTCTGACCAGACCTTCCTGGGAGTGATCATAACATTACCCTGTGTTTGTAGAAAGGTGTTGGCCACAGCACTAAGTAATCCAGGGGCAGTGTTCTCATCTTGTGGAAAGGGAGATAAAGTTATGATAGTTTATCTCCCTTTCCATAGGTTTCTTGTGGGTTGTGTCTCTGCTGCCCGAACCCATGCCCCTCAGCAATCCAAGCGCCTCAGATGTAGGGGCTGCTGGTTGCTAGGCCTGCGGGTTTGTGGTTCGGATCAGGATCCCCACTGCCCCAGCGCTGCCATGGCCAGCTCAGGGCGCAGGGGGCCTGCCCGCCATCTTTATTGGAGGTTAATTTGCATATTGCTCCTATTGGCTGATAGCGTAGTGAAGGTATGGCTAATTTGCATGTTTCTCTTTTATTAGATAGGATACACACACACACACACACACACACACACACACACACACACAATAAATGCATAATATGCTAATTAGACCAGATAGTCAAATGACCTTCCAGACTAAGCCATGGCAGCAGGGGCCAAGGCAGCGGTAGTTAGGAGGATGAGGCAGGCAGCCAAGCAGTTAGGGATGATCAGGCAGGCATGCAAGCAGTTAGGAGTGATCAGGCAGGCAGGTGGAGGGGATAGGGTCATTCAGGCAGGCAAGTGAGTAGTTAAGGGGATCAGTCAGGCAACCAGATGCATAATTAGGAGCCAGTGGTCCTGGATTGCAAGAGGGTGCAGGCTGGGCTGAGCAACACCCCTTCATGCATGAATTTTATATACTGGGATACTAGTGGCCTGTTGCACAAAATTTGTGCATGGAGGGGGTATCCATCAGCCTGGCCTGCACTCTCTTGCAATCTGGGACCCCTCAAAGGATGTCCTACTGCCAGTTTATAGGGATCAGGCCTAAACCAGCAGTCAGACCTTCCTCTTGCAATCTGGGACTACTGGCTCCTAACCGCTCACCTGCCTGCCTACCTGCCTGATTGCTCCTATCCACTCTGCCTGCCTGCCTGCTTGCCTCCAACTTCCCCCTATCTCCAGCCTGTTTGCCCCCAATAGCCCCCCCAAGCCCGATCACCCCCAACTGCCTTCCTTGCTGACCTGCTCTCCCCTGCTTCCCTCCCCACTGGCCTGCTTGCCCCCAACTGCCTCCTGCTCTCCTGCTCACCCCAAACTCTCTCCCCACTATCCTGATCACCTCCAACTGACCCCCGCTGATGTCTTGCTCACTCCCAACTAGTCCCCCTGCTGGTCTGCTTACCCCCAATGGCCCTTCCCCCAACCTGTCTGATCACTCACAACTGCTGTCTCATCCTGGCCTGATCACCCACAACTGCCCTCTCCTCTTGTCCTCTAACCACCTCTACCTTGGCCCTGCCACCATGGCTTTGTCCAGAAGAATGTCCAGAAGGTCTCCTCGAAAGTCTCCCAGTCTAATTAGCATATTACCCTTTTATTAGTTTATATAGAGACCTAGTGCACAGGTGGGGGCCAGCTGGTTTGCCTGAAGGGGGTCCCAGATGAGGGTGAGGGTTCCCTTGGGGCATGGGGAGGCCTGGGTGAGGGTCTGAGGGCCATTTTCAGGCTGGTCAAGCTCCTTCGTGGGAATCCTCACCCCATGGGGGTGTGGCAAGCCTGGTTGAGAGGCTGAGGGCTGTTTTTAGGCTGGCCATGTCCTCTGATGACCCAGGCTCTCGCCCCTCCTTTTTTTCCTTTATTTTTCAGTGCCTCCTTGAGCCGAGGCCAGGGCCGGCTGGAAGTAGGTATCTGGGATTTATTTATCTTCTATAATTGAAACTTTGTAGCCCTGAGTGGAGGCCAGGACTGGCCAGGGAGGGCAGAAAGCTGGCTTCCTCCATCGCCGGGTACAATCCAAGCCTTCTGCTTGCTCCAGCTCCGTGGCCACTGCCATCTTTGTTGGGTTAATTTGCATATTTGCTCCTGATTGGCTGGTGGGTATAGCAGAGGTATGGTCAATTTCCATGTTTCTCTTTTATTAGTGTAGATACATATATACATATAGATGTATATATGTGTGTATTTCATAAAAATTTAGAAATCATGAAAGGATTCAGAAGAGGCAACCAATTGATGTCTCTCACATTAGTTGCTGTCTTTCTCCCTCCCTTCCACCCTGTAAAAATAAAAAAATCAATGCAAAAATGTCCTCAGGTGGTGATTAACCAAAACAAACAAACAAACAAACAAATCAACACCCATCCCCAGTGTGATTATTTAAGGAGCATATGAGTATTTGTTGAATGAACAGGAAGGGATGGGACTGTTTTAGCAACGCTGCAAGCCAGAGGGTTTATTTTTTAATTTAATTTTTATTGATGAATAATTTTAGAGAGAGGAAGGGAGTGAGAAAAACAGTTGCTTCTTGTCTGTGCGCTGACCAGGGATCCAACCCACAACCTTGCTGTATCAGGAGGAGGTTGTAACACAGTGCCCTGTGGGCTGCCTGTCAGGCCCCTCAACAAACCCCTCTGGCGTGTCCTGGCCCCTGCTGTGGGTTGGAGCTCCTCTGCCACAGCAAAAGTTTGGGTTCTGTCAGGGCACGTACTTAGGTTTTTGGTTTGATCCCGTCAGGGCTGACTGCTGCTCAGGAAGTGACTGAGGACTTTTGAGATCCATGTGCTCTAGTCATTCGGCGGGAAGTTGGGATTCCATGGCCGACTCCAATCCCCATGACCCCCAGTTCCTCCATCGAGGACAACTTCAACTATGGTAGCTGTGTGACCTCTGCTAGTGTACACATCAGAATGGGCAGGTTGCCCTTTCCGGGGCTTGCCAGGCCTGACTGCTGCACAATGGCCCCGGGAAGTGGATTTCCAGGCTCCCAGGGAGAGCAGGGACCAGGAGGGAAAAGAGTTTGCTCTGCCTCTCTTCGGGGCCCTCAGGCTGGAGCCCCTTCCTGTGCAGGACTCAGAGGGGACAGCCACCCTAGTGAGGTCTCCAAACTGGGTGCTGAGAAAACAAAATTGGAACCCTTTCTCCTTGAACCCTGTCATCTTTGATGTAGAAAGGGACAGACAGACAAAAGCCTCAGTAGCCTTACCAGGGCATCTTTAAATGAAGATGATATATATATATATATATATATATATATATATATATATATATATATATATATATATTTTTTTTTTTTTGTGGTGAAAATAAGTTCATTGTGTAATCAATATTGTGTAATCATTGACTACACACTAACCTGTATTGAGTTATCTGATGGTATGTTTGTGCTTTGGGGCATGTGAACGTATTTTAATTTATTTGATGCAAGTCTCACGTCCCCCAACCTTGAGTGGTGCGTAGCCATGTCCACCAGCTCCTGCTGGTCATACTCATGAGGACATCCTGGATAATTTGTATATTCTTCCATTATTATATAGAATTACTTTGTAATCTCTTTTTTTTCTTTATTTTACTTTTTCATTTGTTTTTCTATTTCTTTTTAAATTATTTTTTCATCATTCTATTTTTTATTTTATTCCATTTTTTAATTAATGTTTTTAAATGTATTATTATTATTATTATTTTCCTTTTCCTCTTTCTTCTTAGGCACTGATTCTCTTTCTACTTCCTCTATACTGAACTGAAGTCCTCCCCATATTCATTCAATTATTCAACCTCACTTTCTGTATATAATATTCTGCTCCCACCCTCTTTACTGGGTATTTTCTGTTTGTATGTTTTGGCTGATATGGTTGTTCTCTGATTATACACACACACACACACACACACACACACACACACACACACACACACATATATATATATATATATATATATATATATATATCCTATCTAATAAAAGAGTAATATGCAAGTTTGACCATTCCTTTGCCACACCCACAAGCCACGCCCACCAGCCACGCCCACCAGTCAATCAGGAGCAGATTATGCAAATAAACCCCAACCAAGATGGCTGCTGTCACTGAGAGCAGGAGGAAGGCGTGGGTTTCCCCAGCAACAGAGACAGCCAAGCCCCCTGCCATTGCCTGCCTAGGCTTCCACTCAATGTTACAAAGATTCAGTTATAAAAGATACAGAAATGGCAGCAGCCACTGAGCTGAAGAGAACAGAGGCTTGTGTTTCCCTGGTAATGGAGGAAGCCAAGCTTTCAGCCTGTTGTTACTGCCCTAGGCCTCCACTCTAGGCTACAAAGTTTCAAAGAGAAATGGCTGCTGCCACAGAGCCAGCAGAAGGCTTGGCTCTGCTCCAGGCTACAAAGTGTCAATTGTAGACATAGATTAATCCCAGATCCCAGAACCTCCGCTTGGATCGCTGGGGGGCATGGCTGGCCTGCAAATCTCCACAGGGCCCTTGCCCAGGATGCCCCTCGCCCAAAGGGAACCCCCACCCTGATCTGGGACACTCTTCAGGGCAACCCAGCTGGCCCCCACCCATGCACCAGGCCTCTATCCTATCTAATAAAAGAGAAATACGCAGATTGACCATCACTCCAACACACAGGAGGGCTGCCCCCATGTATTCAAAGATCCTGTCCCCATGTGGACACAAGATGGCCACCACAGGATGGCCAGCAGGGGAGGGCCATTGGGAGATTCCAGGCCCTGCAAGGGAGGGCAGTTGTGGGTGATCAGGCCAGCAGGGGAGGGCAGTTAGGGGTGACCACGTTGGCAGAAGAGGGAAGTTGGGGACAAACAGGCTGGCAGGGTAGCAGATAGAGATCAATTAGGCAGGCAGGGTAGTGGTTAGCAGGTAGTGGTGATCAGGCTGGCAGGCAGAAGTGGTTAGGAGCAATCAGGGAGGCAGGCAGGAGAGCAGTTTGGAGCCAGCAGTCCTGGATTGTGAGAAGGATGTCTGACTTCCCGTTTTGGCCCGATCCCAGTAGGATCGGGCCTAAATGGGAAGTCGGACATCCCTCAAGGGGTCCCAGATTGGAGACGGTGCAAGCTGGGCTAAGGGACATCCCCTGCCCCCCCTCCATGCATGAATTTCGTGCACTGGGCCTCTAGTATACACACACACACACACACACACACACACACACACACACACACACTGAGTGGCCAGATTATTAGGACCACCTGACTTTTGTAGGCAACTTAGCTGTACACTGCAGCATATGGGATGTGGAAGCCAAAGGCCTGTTTGAACACCTTTGCTGCCTGCAGTTACCAAGATAAAATGTCTCCAACTCACACAGGAACACAAGGATCGGGCAGTTGAGCATTGGATAAAAGTCAAGTGGTCCAATGAATCACATTTTCAATTGCATTATGCAGATGGCAGAGTGAGAATTTCACGGAAACAGCATGAAAGCATGTAGCCCACAAGCATGAGAACAACCCTTGAAGCTGGGGGTGGGGGTGTTATGGTTTGGGGAATATTTTCCTGGCATGATTTTGGCCCTTTAATTCATGTGGAACAACGTCTGAATAGCACAACATACCTAAGTATCATTGCTGATCAAGTTCATCCTATCATGTTGATGGTGTATCCCAATGGAGATTACTTCTTCCAACAAGACAATGCACCATGCCATGGTGCTCGTATTGTGCAGGAGTGGTTTCGAGAACATGAGGGAGACTTTACCTTGCTTAGGTGGCTCCCACAATCACCAGATCTCAATCCTATTGAGCATTTGTGGGATGAAGTTAAAAGAGCCATCAGGCAGCTGGTTCCACAACCATCAATTCTCACAGAACTGGACATTGCTATTCATCAGGCATGGTGTCAGATTCCTCCCACCACCTTTCAACATCTTATGGAGTCAATTATAAGAAGAATTGTCGCAGTATTGAAGGCAAAAGGTGGCCCAACAAAGTACTGAAGGGGTGGTCATAATAATCTGGCCACTCAGTGTATATATATATTTCCATTTTCTATTTTTTATTTTCTCTCAGACCATTTTCTCTCTTTCTGATATAATATGTGCTGTCTTTTCTCTCCCCTCATTCTCTTTTCTGTGGTGGTCACTTATATTGGGATTATTGGTGTTGTGAGTACATTCATGTGTCATGCTTTGTCAATGTGAATTTTATCCTGTTTGGCAAATATGGTAGAGGGTGAGCCACATAACCAGACACCTGGAAAAAAGACTCCATCCTGGAACTAAGATGGAGGCAAAGGTAGAACACCTATCTTGCCGTCATAATCAGCAATTTTAATACTACAACTTAATGAAAGAACAAACACCTTCCAGAATCACCAGAAAGCTCGCCGAGTGAAAATTCCACAAATAAAAGTGAAAATAAGACACTGTGACTCGGAGGAGCGGCGGCGAACAGCGTTGAAAGATTCGCACTCAGAGAGAGGTTTGGAGTGCGCGCCGCGGAGAGGGCGGGCGGCTGAAAACCGGCCAGTTTTCTCGAACGGGGAGACAAAGGCGTCCCACTGGACTGATTCTCCAGCTCTGGGTGAAGTCCAGAGAACCCACTATCACACGGGGTGAAAACTGGACAGTGGGAGGGCACACCGAAGTTTGGGTGCTGCCGGGTCTCCCGGCTTGTGGAGAAGGCAGCTTTTGCGAACAGCTCGGCTGCGTGATGGGGCAGAGAGCGCACCGTGACTTGCCTCTCATTCGGAAAACCGTCAGACTGCTTTGTTTTACGACCCTGGGTGAGACATTGCGCATGCAGACTCATTTTGGGAAAGTCTGAATTCCCCAGCAACCAGTAGCCTGTGGAGCTCCGCAGCGGCTCTCTCTCAGAGGTGCTGGCGGCCATTGCCCCCGGTACAGAGTCCCTGGGGCTGCATAGGGTGGAGCTAACGCTGTCTGCTTGGCCCGGAGACTCCTCCTACCCAACCTGAGCACAGCTGAGCTTCACAGACAATTGGCCTGGAGGTCAACCCTCCAAGTGCTAACAAAGATTAACTGAGCTTAACTTCAGCAAGACTGTGCAACCCATATCCACCTCAGGTAACTGGGGAGGCTGAGCCACTATCCCTAGTAGGAAGTCTACCACACAAAGCTAATTGACCAACTCAGGGAAGCAGCCACCGTGCAGCGACATGGAAAGAAATCAGATGTGAAAGAAATGGAAGGAAAAAAACGACTGGACATGGAATTCAGAATCACGGTTATAGGGTTTTTTAAGAGGCTCCAACAAAAGATCGAGGCCTATAAGGAAATAAGCAAGACCACAAAGGAAATGAATGAGTCCTACAAGAAAATGAACAACACCCTCAAGGATATAAAAGAGAGCTGCAAAGAAATAATCAAGACCAACGTGGAAATGATCAAGACCAACGTGGAAATGATCAAGACCAACGTGGAAATGAATGAGTCCTACAAGGAAATGAAAGAAACCCTCAAGGATATAAAGCAAACTCTCAAGAATATGAAAAAGGACCAACCAGAAATTAAGCATACACTGACTGAAATAAAAAAATATTATACAAAGACCTAAAAGTACCCTGGAGCACCCCAAGAACCAAGTTAAAGATTTGAAATACAAAGAGGTAAAATCTACTCAGCTGAAAAAGCAAGAAACCAAAAGAATCCAAAAAATTGAAGATAGTGTATGGGGCCCCTGGGACAACCTCAAGCATACCAACATCCGAATTATAGGGGTGCCAGAAAAAGAGAGAGGCCAAGACAATGAAAACCTATTTGAAGAAATAGTGACTGAAAACTTCCCACACCTGGTGAAAGAAATTGACTTAGGAGTCCAATAAGTGCACCGAACCCCAATATATAGGTATCCTAAGAGGACCACACCGAGGCACATCATAATTAAAATGCCAAGAGCAAAAGACAAAGAGAGAATATTAAAAGCAGCAAGAGAGAAACACTTGCTTACCTATAAGGGAGCACCCATACGACTGTCAGCGGATTTCTCAACAGAAACGATGCAGGCCAGACGGGAGTGGCAAGAAATATTCAAAGTGATGAACAGCAAGAATCTACAACCAAGATTACTCTATCCAGCAAAGATATCATTCAGAATTGAAGGTCAGATGAAGTGCTTTGCAGATAAGAAAAAGCTAAAGGAGTTTATCACCACCAAACCAACATTATATGAAATTCTGAAAGATATTCCTTAAGAAGAGGAAGAAGAAAAAGGTAAAGATGAAAATTATGAACAACAAATACACATCTATCAACAAATGAACATAAAAATCAAGTGAATTGATAGGCTGTTGAACAGGATAGACTGGTGAATATAACAGAGACATGGAAATAGAGAGGGAATGTACTGACAATTCTTAGGGAGAAAAGGGTTGTGGGAAGTGCAGCAAGAGACTGGACAAAAATCTAGCAACAATGGGAGAGCACAGTGGGGAGGGGGAGGTGAGGGTGGTGGGTGGGATAGGTACAGGGTGGAGGGAAGCTATAGGGGGATAAAAAGGGGAAACAATGTAATTAATAAACTGAACAATAAAGATTAAAAAAAATCATCAAAAAAAAAAAGACTCCATCCAAAAGTGGGTCAATAACACTCTAGGCCAAACTACAGAGGCAGGAAGAAGGTGACAGTGAGGGAGAGAGCATGAGTGAGTGAGGGAGCAAAAGAGGAGTGTGTGCACATGTGGTGTGTATGTGTTTGTGTGTGTGTGTGTGTGTGTGTGTGTGTGTGTGTGTGTGTGTGTCACAGTTAGATCCTGCACGAATTTGAAGGGAAGGTTGACTGGGCTTGCCTAATGAGGCAGACTCTGCTACTGTTGCAAACAGTCCTAGAGTGTCTGGCTCTTCACCAATGTCCCCTTCCTAGCACATAGGCCTTACAAGATAGAACACTGTCACCTTTTTGAAAGGAAGAGTTCCTGTGACTGGGAGCCCATCTGTGCCTCCACCCAGAGTGCCCTCAGATAACACCCAGGACTCTACAGCCATCCCTGTCAGAGTTCTGCTGCCGCAGCTGGGATCCCAAGATCACTGAGACTCCAGCCACCCTGGGTGCAGGCTCCTGTGAGTTCTGAATCATGCTCCCCTTCTGTCCAGCCCAATGCTTTAACCTAGGGCACTGCAACTATGCAGGCAGTAGCCACAAGAGCAGCCCACCTCCATCTGAAGAGCAGCATCCCTGCAAGAAGTACAACACAATCGGAGGAATAGCAGCCTCATACCGCCTGCCCCCGTCCAACGAGCAGTAGCCTCATGCAAAACCAACCTACATCCAAGGAGCCATAGTCCTAAACAGCCCAATCCCACCTGAGGAACAGAAGCTACAGGAGCAGCCCACCCCATGTACAAGGAGCAACAGCCCTGTGAGCACCCTGCCCTGTTCGATCAGAGGACCAGCAGCCATTTGAATAGTCTGCCCCGATCCAAGAAGCAGCAGTTGTGCATATTCTGACCCTGTCTGAGGAGCAGTGGCCTCATGAGCATCTCACCCCCGTCTGAGGAGCAGCAGCCTCATGAGCAACCTATCCCCGACAGTCAGAGGAGCCACCACTGCTATAAGCAGGACTCACCAGAGGAGCTGCTGCCAACTGAGGAGCAGTTGCTGCAGTGACTGCCTGAGGAGCAGTTGCCACCTGAGGAGCACTGCCAACTGAGGTGCAGATCATGCATGACTTGACTCCTAGATCTTTTGGTGATAAAAAAAAAAAAAATAAGGAGACAAAGAAATACCAAAAGGAAAGAAAAAGAGGAATTGCCAGAAAGGCAACTAAGTGAAGTAGAGGCATGCAATATGTCAGAAAAATAATTTAGTGCAAGGGTCATACAGTTCATAAAACAGATAGATGAAAAAAAGCAACAACTTACATAAGAATCAAGAAGAAACAAAGAGTGATATATCTGAAATAAAAAGCAGCATGGAAAGTTTCCACAGTAGACTAGAAGAAGTTGAGGACTGAATTGGCAAATTAGAAGACAGGGAAGCAAAACACCCAAACTGAACTGAAATTGAAGAAAATAATTAAAATTCAGGAGGAGAGCCTAAAAGAACTTTTGGACAACATGAAACAAAGCAACATATGAATCTTAGGGGTTCCAGAAAAACAGGAAGAGAAACAAGGTTTAGATTTGAAGAAATAATATCAGAAAAATTCCATGATGTGGAGAAGGGAAAAGTCACACAAGCACAGAGAGTCCCAAACAAGGTGATCCCAAAAAGACCCACACCAAGAAACGTCTTAATTACAATGGCAAACATTCAGGACAGAGAGACTCTTACAGGTGTCAGGAGAGGGGCAGGAAGTTGTATACAAGGGATCTCTAACTAGAGTACCAAATGCTTTCACAACAGAAACATATCAGACCTGGAAATATTGGAGAGTGGGAATTTTTGAGCACTCCATAGAGGCCGTGGACTATGCCTTGAGATAGAGTTGTCAGTACTGACAACAGGCCAGGCCTTGAGATACGATCTCATGCCCCCTTCCTAGCACATAAGCCTTACAAAATAGAACACTGTCAGCTTTCCGAAGAACAGGATGACCCTGTAGGTGGCATGACTCTGATGTAGCGTGGGAAAAACTGTTTTATCTTGGGTTGCTTGTTCTGCAAGAACAGGATGTGGTTAATGTGCTTAAAAGTGGTCCTATACAAAGGGTCGGGGCTACTCTCTGGTCTCCCTGTGTGGAGAATGGCAGAGCAGTCGCCGGGCTAATTTATAAAGGGAATGAAAGGAAATTTACAAAGTGATGCAAAGCAAGGGAATGAATCTAAGAATACTCTATCCAGCAAGGCTATCATTCAAAATTGCGTGCGGTAAAGGCTGGGTGGCAGCAAACCCAGCTGGTTTTCTCCAACTGGGATGGCAGAGGCGTCGCACTGCACTGATTCCCCAGTTCCTGGCGAGGTTGGAGGTCCAGGGAAGGCACACTAAAACCCGGCGTGGCAGAGGTCTGCAAGTTTGAGGAGAGTGCATGTAAACTTGGAACAGCAGTATGCGCGTAAACCTGGGGACAGAAGTGCACAACCGTGCAGAGAGGACTTGTGACTTGCTCCCTCATTTGGGAGACCACCGGACTGCTTTGTTTTACAACTCTGGGTGAGACTTTGGGGTTGCAGACTCATTTGGAGAGAGGCAGAGTTGTCTGGCAATGGGTGGAAACTGGCGGCTGCTTTCTCTCAGAGGTGTGTGCAGCCATAACCACCCGGCACAGAGAAGCACCCGCCGCATAGGGCAGAGCTGACGCTGCCTGCTCAACCCGGAGACCCTGCCTATCCAACCTGAACACAGCTTACCTTCACAGCCAATTGACCTGGAGGTCAAACTCTCCTAGTGCTAACAACAATAATCTGGGCTTAACTTCAACAATACTGTACAACCCATAAAGGATTGTAGTAAGAGTATCCACCTCAGGTAACTGGGGAGGCTGAGCCACTGTCCCTGAGAGGACATCTACCACACAAAGCTAATGGACCAACTTAGGAAAGCAGCCACAATGCAGAGAAATGAAAAGAAATCAGGTGTGAAAGAAATGGAGTAAAAATGACGACTAGACATAGAGTTCAAAATCACAGTAATAAGGTTTTTCAAGAGGCTCCTATAAAAGGCCGATAAACTTAATGAGAACTACAATGAAATGAACAAGACCTACGAGGAAATGAACAAGACCTTCGAGGATATGAAAAAGTATCAACAAGAAATTAAGCATACACTGACTGAAATAAAAAATATTACACAAAGTCCTAAAAGCAGTCCAGAGGACCACAAGAACCAAGTCAAAGATTTGAAATACAAAGAAGCAAAATCCACTCAGCCGGAAAAGCAAGAAGCAAAAAGAATCCAAAAAAATGAAGATAGTATAAGGGGCCTCTGGGTCAACCTCAAGCATAACAACATCCAAATTATAGGAGTGCCAGAAAAAGAGAGAGAGCAAGATAATGAAAACCTACTTGAAGAAATAGTGACCAAAAACTTCCACGACCTGGTGAAAGATATTGACTTAAAAGCCCAAGAAGTACACAGAACCCCAAAATATAGGAATCTAAAGAGGACCACACCAAGACACATCATAATTAAAATGCCAAGAGCAAAAGATAAAGAGAGAATAGTAAAAGCAGCAAGAGAAAAACAGTTACCTATAAGGGAGCACCCATACGATTGTCAGTGGATTTCTCAACAGAAAAGATGCAGGTCAGACAGGAGTGGCAAGAAATATTCAAATTGTTGAATAGCAAGAATCTACAATCAAGATTATTCTATCCAGCAAAGCTATCATTCAGAATTGAAGATCAGATAACGTGCTTCACAGATAAGAAAAAGCTAAAGGAGTTTATCACCACCAACCAATATTATATGAAATGCTGAAAGATATTCTATAAGAAGAGGAAGAAGAAAAAGGTAAAAATATAAATTATGAACAACAAATACACATCTATGAACAAATGAATCTAAAAATCAAGGGAATTAATAATCTGATGAACAGGATAAACTGGTTAATATAACAAAATCATGGACATAGAAAGGGAATGGACTGACAATTCTTGGGGAGAAAAGGGGTGTGGGAGGTGCAGCAAGAGAATGGACAAAAATCATGCAACTATGGGAGAGGACAGTGGGGAGGAGGTGGAGGGAGGGTGGGATGGGAACTGGGTAGAGAGAAGCTATAGGGGAGAGAAAGGGGGGAACAATGTACTTAGTAAACTGAACAATAAAGATAAAAAAAGATTTATGTGAACTCATCTTCTAGAAGCCATTTCAGTCACAAATTAAGGCTTCCAGCAGCCCCACAGAAGTTTACCATATGCTGTGTGGGCTCCTTCCTACTTGTCCACATAAACATAGCCTTTTGATGATCAAAGCCTCTTGTAACTTCACTAACCAAGGGATATTTCTATCTTTTTAGGCACACACACACACAAAAATAAATAAAGAAAGGAGCAAAGAGAGAGGGCCCATATAAACAAAATCAGAAATAAAAGAGGCAAATTAACAACAAACCTCACAGAAATACAAAGGAATGTTAAAAAATACCATGAAGAACTATCTTCCAACAAACCAGACAACCTAGAGGAAATGGACATATTCCTAGAAAAACACAACCTTTCAAAACTCAATCAGAAAGAATGTAAAAAACTCAATCCTATCTAATAATAGAGTAATATGCAAGTTGACCGTACCTCTGATCAAGCCATGCCCACAGCCAAGCCCACCAGCCAATCAGGAGCAAATTATGCAAATAATCCCCAATCAAGATTGCTGCCACCACTGAGAGCAGGAGGGAGGCTTGGGTTTCCCTGGCAATAGAGGAAGCCAAGCTTTTCTCCTGCCATTGCTGACCTAGGCCTTCACTCAATCCTACAAAGTTTCAAGTATAGAAGACACATAATCCTAACAGAAATGGGGAGAAGAGTCTATGGTTGCTGGGGCGATGGAAGAAGCCAAACTTCTGCAGCCCTAGACTAGGCCTCCACTCTAGGCTACAAAGTTTCAAACAGAAATGACTGTCACCTTGGAGTGAGTAGAAGGCTTGGCTCCACTCCAGGCTACAAAGTTTCAATTGTAGACAAAGATTAATCCCAGATCCCAGAGCCTCCGCTTGGGATCTGTGTGGCCAACCTTCAAAACACCATAGGCCCTTTGCCCAGGCCGCCCCTCACTCCAAGGGAACCCCCACCCTGATGCAGGATACCCTTCAGGGCAAACCAGCCAGTCCCCACCCATGCACCAGGCCTCTATCCTATCTAATAAAAGATTAATATGTAGATTACCATCACTCCAACACACAAGAGGGCTGCCACAATGTGGTCAAAGATCCTGCCCCATGTGGACACAAGATGGCCACCACAAGATGGCCAGCAGGGGAGGAAGTGGGAGGTTCCAGGCCTTCAAGGGAGGGCAGTTGTGGGCCATCAGGCCAGCAGGGGAGGGCAGTTAGGGGTGACCAGGTTGGCAGGGGAGGGCAGTTGGGGGCAAACAGGCTGGCAGGGAAGCAGTTAGACATCAATTAGGCTGGCAGGGTAGTGGTTAGGGGGTGATCAAGCTGGCAGGCAGAAGCGGTTACGGGCAATCAGGGAGGCTGGCAGGTGAGCAGCTTGGAGCTAGCAGTCCTGGATTGTGAGAAGGATTGTGATGGTAGGATCGGGCCTAATCGGGCAGTCAGACATTCCTCGAGGTGCCCCATATTGGAGATGTTCCAGGCTGGGCTGAGGGAATCCCTCAGCCCTGTGCACAAATTTTGTGCACTGGGCCTCTAGTAGGTTGATAACTATGGAGGAAATTGAAGCAGTCATCAGAAAGCTCCCAGCAAACAAAAGCCTGGGGCCACATGGGTTCACAGGGTAGTTTTACCAAACATTCAAGGAAGAACTAAAACCTATCCTCCTTAGACTCTTCAAAAAAATTCAGGAGGAAGGGACACTTCTAAGCTCATTCTATAAAGCAAGCATCACCCTAATACCAAAAGCAGATAAAGAAAACATAATGAAATTAGAATTACAGGTCAATATTCCTAATGAATATAGATGATAAAATCCTAAATAAAATTCTAGCAAATCGGATCCAGCGGTACATCATAAAGATCATACACCATGACCAAGTAGGATTTATCTTGGTGATGCAACCATGGTACAATAAACATGATACATCACATAAACAAATTGAGAGAGAAAAATCACATAGTCATATCAATTGATGCAAAAAAAATTGACAAAACCCAATACTTTTTCTTGATAAAAACTCTCACCAACATGGGAATAGAGGGATCATTCGTAAACATAATGAAAGCCTTATATGACAAATCTACAGGCAACATTATACTCAATGGGCAGAAACTAAAACCGTTTCCTCTAAGAACAGGTACACAATAGGGATGCCCACTTTTATCACTCTTGTTCAACATAGTTCTGGATGTGCTAGCCATAGCAATTAGACAAGAAGAAGAAATAAAAGGTATCCAAATTGGAATAGAAGATGTAAACTGTCATTATTTGCAGATGACAAGACACTGTACATAGAAAACCATAAAGACTCCTTAAAATTTATTAGACTTAATAAATGAATTTGGCATTGTACCAGGATACAAAATTAATGCAAAGAAATGTATGGAATTTTTATGCACCAGCTGTGAACTTATAGAAAGAGAGGTGTTTTTTTTTAATCACATTTACCATTGTACCAAAAAAAATTAAGATATCTAGGAATACACTTAACTAAGGAAGTAAAAGGCCTGTACTTGGAAAACTATAGTACACTGAAAAAAGAGATAGAGAAAGACATAAACGGATGGAAGAACATACTGTGTTCATAGATTGGTAGAATCAACATTATTAAAATGTCCATACTACCCAAAGCAAACTATAGATTCAATGCATTCCCCATTAAAATACCAATGACATATTTCACAGATATAGAACAAACTCTCCAAAAACTTATTTGGAATAAAAAGGACACCAAGTAGCTGCAGTAATCCTGAAAAAGAAGAACAAAGAAGGAAGGATCTCAATATCTTATATCAAGCTGTATTACAAAGCCATTCTTCTCAAAACAGCCTGGTACTGGCATTTGAACAGGCCTATAGACCAATTTAATAGAATAGAGAACCCAGAAATCAATCCAAACCATATGTTCAATTAATATTTGACAAAGGAGGCAAGAACATATAATGGCAAGACAGTTTCTTCAATAAATAGTATTGGGAAAATTGGACAGATACATACGAAAAACTGAAACTAGACCACCAAATTACACCATACACAAAAATAAACTGAACATGGATAAAGGACTTAAGAATAAGATGGGAAACCATAAAAATACTATTGGAATCTACAGGCAGCAAAATCTCAGACATTTGCCAGAGCAATTCCTTCACCGATACTGTTCTTAGGGCAATGGAAACGAAAGAGAAAATAAACACATGGGACTATATCAAAATAAAAAGCTTGTTCACAATAAAAGAAACCAATAAAACAGCAAGAAAGCCCACTGCATGGGAGAACATATTTGCCAATGTTATCACTGATAATGATTTAATTTACAACATTTACAAGAACTCATACAACTTAACAAAATTAATATAAACAGCTCAATCAAAAATGGGCAATGGACCTAAATAGCTTCTTTTTGAAAGAAGACAGAAGGAAGGCCAAGAGACATATGAAAACATGCTCTAAGTCTCTAATCATCTGAGAGATGCAAATCAAAACAACATCTCTCACCTGTCCGAATGGCTATAATCAACAAATCAATAAGTGACAACTTCTGGTGAGGATGCGAAGAAAAAGGAACCCTCATGCACTGCTGGTGGGAATGCAGACTGGTGCAGCCACTGTGGAAAACAGTATGAAGTTTCCTCAGAAAACTAAACATGGAACTTCCATTTGACCCAGTGATTCTACTTCTAGGAATATATCCCAAGAAATTAAATACACCAATCAGAAAGGATATATGCACCCCTATGTTCATAGCAGCACAATTCACCATAGCTAAGATTTGGAAACAGCCTAAGTGCCCATCAGCAGATGAGTGGATTAAAAAACTGTGGTACATCTACACAATGGAATACTATGCTGCAGTAAAAAAGAAAGAATTCTTACCATTTGCAACAGCATGGATGGAACTGTAGAGCATTATGTTAATTGAAATAAACTGTCAGAGAACGACAAATATCACATGATCTCACTCATTTGTGTAATATAATGAACTACATAAACTGGTGAAAAAACAGATCCAGAGAACAAGAAGCATCAATCAGACTATCAAACCTCATTGGGAAGGGACGTGAGGGTAGTGGTAAGTGGGAGAGATCAACCAAAGGACTTGTATGCATGCATATAAGCCTAACTACTGACTACAGATAATAGGGGGGTTAAGGCATGAATGAGAGGGTGTGGAGAGCAGTGGGGGAAATAAGGACACATATGTAATACCTTAATCAATAAAGAAAAAATAATAAAGTGATTCATTAAATGAAAAATTAAGCCATAAAATTAAGATATCACAAAAATGTGACACATCTTGGCAAATATATTTGTATGTTTTCAGTTAAATGGGATCCTTTATAAAACACTATAAATGAAGGCCAATCTTATCAGCAGAATTATCATAGTATTTGTCATCACACCTGTATATTTTAAAATTACTTTTTTCATTAAACATTTTTATATCTTTCAACTTTGTAGAAATTAGAGAAATGCAGATTGCTTTCTTTTGAATGGCTACTAAAAAAAGAGGATTATTAAATTTTTTAAAACTTTGGTTTATGCTGAGCAAAATAATTCAGAGAAAGGCAAGTATCCCATGATCTCACTTATATGTGGAATCTAATGAATAAAATAAACTCAAGAACCAAACTGATTCAGAGTCATTGAAACATGAAACAGTCTGATGTATTTCAGAAGGTAGGGGGCATTGGAAAATGGGCAAGAGACTAAGCAGAGAACTTATATGCATAAAAGCATAGCCCATAGACATACATTAGTAGAAGAAAGCCTTGGGAGGGGATGGGAGTAGAGTGGAGGGGGAAAGGGGATATTTGTAATACTTTGAACAATAAAGTTTTAAAAAATTAAAACAAAAACTAGAACAAAATACACCTTGACTTAAGTTACAAAACTGGTTTGGGTAATTAATTCATCTGAGACAGATGAACATATCAACCAAAATTTTCAGAAAAATGTAATTGAAAAAAACCAGTGCTGGAATCAAAGCACACTTCAATCATTCTAATTTTGAAAGTTTTGGATTGTGTTAAAATGTATAAGCACTTCTTTGGAAAGAAGCAAAATTCTTTAGATTCCTAATAACATATTTGGTTGAAATGGCTGTCAGGACTATAGTACTATTCTTTCAAAAACACCACCACCAATGTGCAGTGTAGCAAAAGAAAGATGAGATTCCTCTTAACATACTTTGAATAATTTTAATAACTCATATACAATTCAGGGTTATCACTAAATTTCATCAATGAAGATTGTTTTAGCTGAAACCAGTTTGGCTTAGTGGTTAGAGTGTTGGCCTGCTGAGTGAAAGTTCTCAGGTTCAATTTTGATCAAGGGCATGTACCTTGGTTGTGGGCACATCCCCAGTAGGGGGTGTGCAAGAGGGAGCTGGTCCATGTTTCTCTCTCATTGATGTTTCTGACTTTCTATCCCTCTCCCTTCCTCTCTGTAAAAAATTAATAAAATATATTTTTAAAAAAGATTGTTTCAAAATTATAGATGCATAATTTAGTATCCATAATTCAGAAATAAGTATAGGTTGCAGAAATTTCCTAATGAAATGATATATTTGTTATAGAAATTATATATTCAAACAAATTGGAGAGAGTCCTTACTGTTGCTAATTTTTAACTTGCTGCCATCCTCAAAGTTTACCACAGAAATGCAATGCAAGCCACAAATATGAACCACATATATAATTTTAAAACTTTTAGTAATCATATTAATAAAAGTAAAAGTAGCAGGGGAAAATAATTATAATTATATTTAACACTAGAGGCCTGGTGCATGAAATTCATGCATGGGGGGGGCATCCCTCAGCCCGGCCTGCACCCTCTTCAATCCAGGACTGTTCAGAGGATGTCTGACTGCTGGTTTAGGCCCCATTACATGTGCCTAAACTGGCAATCGTACATACCTCTCTCAACTCGGGACTGCTGGCTCCTAACCACTTGCCTGCCTACTGGCTTGATCGCAGCCTAACTGCTCCCCTGCCAGTCTGATCACCCCCAACTGCCCTCCCCTGCTGGACTCTGCCTCAGCCCCCTCCACTGTTGCTTTCTCTGGAAGGAAGTTGGATGGTAGGAACATGTCCAGTCTTCCTGTCTAATTAACATATAACTCTTTTATTAGTATAAATACTGCATCTTCAAATGATCATTTCAACCTATAATTAATCAATGTAAATATTATTGAGATACTTTATATTGATTTAATATTCTATATTAACCTAATTTAATTAAAATTAAATAACATTAAAAATTCAATTCTGTAGTGGTACTGACCATATTTCAAGAGTTCCACAGCCATTCAGGGATAGTGCTTACTATATTTGGACATCAGTGGTTTATACTAGTAGTCTTAATTATCACTGTTATTAATAAGTTAGCCTAACATCAGTTTTTATTTTAGTGTCCATGCATATCTCTGTTCTTCCATTTTCCTACATTTATTATATTAAGTTCCTTCTCTTAAATTCACACTTATAAGGAGGTGCAAGAATCTGACTACTTCATTACGTCTTTTATTGTAGCCAATTATTTTACTAAAAATAATATTTTCTTTCCTTGATAGTTGTATAATTAATATGTATTGTCAATAATGTATGACTTTCAATTATTTTAATGTGTGATTTTAGGTTATATTTTCTATAAAGGTATTTTTAGGCAATAAAGAGAGCTTCAGAATTATTTGTTATAGAGTTTAGGACCACTGATCCACATAAACACAGTAATGGTTTTCTTCTGTTTTTTTTCAGAAAAAAATAAGCCATGCTTTATTGGGTTTTGGTGAGAGAATTGTACTGATTTATTTTTAGACTTCTTAAACTAGTCAATCATCACAGTTCTCTGAACACAGCAAAACATTATTGGCAGTGCCACTGACCTTCTCTCTTTATTTGATTCTTCTCTATTGCTCCCTTCTGGTCATCATTTCTGTCCATCTCATATTTTTCCTAAGCACATTAGGTATATGGGTCTTTTAGTTAAGTGTTTAAAAACACAAAATGAGAAACATTTCACATATCAAAAACAACTATAAGAAAATGGATTAATTATAATACTACTAATAAAATAATAAGGCAAAATATATTCAAGTATTTACCATGTCTTAGTTACTGTCTTAAGAGCTCAACATATATTAGTTAACATATCTCAATGCTCTCTTTGAAAAAATGTACAGTTGTTTTTCTCTTTTACAATTGAAGAAGTTGTATTTGCCTTAGGTCCGATAAGTACTAAGTAGTGGAGTTGATAATCACATTAAGAACTTCATTATTCTATTCTTTGATTCTAAGTGGTGTGATACACTGCTCTTAAGGAAATAGATACAGTCTATTAACAGAGAATGGATGCTTCATAAGGACACATCTGTGTAGAGTGCATGGGAAGATTAATACAATTGCAGTTTGTGTAGTTTTTACTTCAGTTCTTTTAATTTAATAAACCATTGCTAGCAGTTCTCAAATGAACAACACAGATGCATTTATGTAAGAGTATCACATGATCAAAATATTATATGCTATTTCACTATCTGTACTGCTCTACAATATTAGGTTTGTGTTAGTCTTATAGCTGTTGCTAAATAGAGATTCCCAAAAACTGTCTGAGTTAATATTGGCTCCAATCATTCTGTGGCCTTGCAGAGTATCCAAGCATGACAGGGCTGCCATTACATTTCAAAGGCAAAGGACTTCACTATTCTCAGCTCACATACACGGCATAAACTGGCCTATATAACTTGCCCTTGTTTCACTTGGCTGTTGCTTTGCTCTCAGTATATGGAGTCATTTGCCTGTCAGGTCTTACCACCTGCTCACGAACTTCTAAGGCTAATCCCCTCCCCACTTCCCAATCCCCTTTAGATCACTTGGTTCAGCTTGCATTGAGAGAAGTAAAGATGTTAGCAATTTTTTTTCCTTAAAATATGTTTTCTGGACATTAGGGGGCACTCATGCTCTTGAGGGGACCAATTTAACAGGCTGTTTTTCTTGTTCTCTTTTTGTAAAGGACAGGGATTATTCTCTTACTTTAAAGGATTTTTCTAAGTAATTATTTGATGTACACTTTAGGGGACATTTTACTCATTATCACTTTGTTACATGTAGAGTACTGACATTTAGAAAAGTGGCTGAAATAGCTGGTATTAAAATAGTGAGGGGACATAATATTAGCAATTATGCAACTTTTACATATTTTCAATTATATCTATTAAACATATTAAAGCCATTTTATTTTAAACTAGTGGTCCAGTGCACAAAATTCATGCACTTGGGGGGGGGGGTTGTCCCTCAGCCCAACATGCACTATCTCCAATCCTGGACTGCTGGCTCCCAACTGCTCACCTGCCAGCCTGGTCACCCCCTCACCACTCCCCTGCCACCCTGATTGACATCTAACTCCTCCCATGCCAGCCAAATCGTCCTCAACTGCCCTCCCCTGACTATTCCCTCTTTAAAGTATTGGACAGCCCTAACTGATTTTGCTCAGTGGATGGAGTTTTGGCCTGCAGACTCTCCAATCTGGTCAAGGGCATGTATGTACCTTGGTTGCAGGCATACCCAATGGGGAGTGTGCAGGAGGAAACTGACCAAAGTTTCTTTCTCATTGATGTTTCTAGATCTATAATAAAAACACTGATGTTTGGATGAGGAAAAAATGGCAGTGGAACAGACGGACGTGTTCTGAATCTTGTCCCAGGGCAGATGGAGGGAGCAGCTGAGGGTCGCACAGGGAATGTTTGTTGGCAAGTTGGGGGACAGCTGGGCCCCGGGAGAAGGAGGGGAACTGCTGGATTTGCCTCCCCTGACCGAGTGGCCCCTGGTGCAGCTGGGTTTTCTCACGGAGCCACCAGCTTGGAGGCGGACTGCGCCATCTTGAAGAGGAAGGGCCTGAAAATATACAGCTGCAGTACTGGATGGCTGAGACCCCCAGAACACTGGTTCCTAGTTGACGCAGATGCGGATACAGAGGAGCTCTGTGCTCTGCCATGGAAAGGTCAGATTTCCCCTGGGGTTAGGGGAAGATGGCCAAGTGGGGAGATTTGCACCTAAAAAGAAGTCTGTGGCTGTTGGAGCTGGTAAACGTGAAAGAGGGCCCAGAGAGCTGGTGGCAGAGGGGATTCCTAGAAAGCAACCCATTTGGACCTGACAGAGAAGGGCAGCCCAACAATTTTGGAGGGTGCTGGCTGCTAAACCCAAGGGGGAAAGGAGATTTGCACAGACATACGAGCGGAACCTGAGTTTGCGCACTTGTGTTTTTTCCTCTCCTAATCCAAGCTTCTGGGTGCTAAGCCAGGAACCTGGGATCACCTGGTGGGGGACCGCAGGGGAGAGTTGTTTTTCTGGAGCCTGGGGATAAGAACAGGCAGTCACCATTAGAGAGGCAGCTCTGGGGAAGCCCGTTCCCACAGATCAGTATTGGATATCACAGGCATAGCAGGATTATAGTTCAGGCTAAAGAGGACCAATAGACCTGGAGGTCAATCCAGAAACACTGCCACCCAGGGGCTGAATCACAAACTGACTCTTGTGTAACACAAATTAAGGAATCAATTTTATTTCTACTACTATTTCACCTTTTTTTAAGTGCCCTTTTATTTCCTCTTTATTCTACTTTGGGATTAGTGTTATATAGTTTATTTTCATCTATCCTTTACTATCTTTTTACTCTATCTCAACTTCATCTTTATGCTAGCACTCTCTTGCTAGCCTTTCTCTATTCAGTGTCTTGTTCCCCTTACACTTTGCCTGCTTTATATTTTCCTTATTCTTTCTTTTTACCACCTGTTATAATTTCACCCCAGTTATATATCTAATCTTAAACCACCTGTTCCAGTTCCATGCACATCTCTCATTTCTCTGACTTCACGATCCTAAATTGTTTTTCTCTCTGTCCTGTTGTTGTTGTTTACTTGACTTTTGATTATATTGATATTTTATGCATGTTTGTGAGATTGGTTTGCTTATTCTTTTCTTTTGTTTTGTTTTGTCATTTTTTTTGGAAGTTTTTTGTTTTGTTGTTGTCATTTGCATTGTTTTTTTTTTGTTGTTGTTGTTAGATTTATGTCTGTGTTCCCTCACCTCCTTTGATATTAGTTGTTGTATGTAGTCTGTATCAATCTCCAGGTACTTGTTGCTGGATTTTGTTGGGATTAGTGGCTGTCCTATGGGAGTTTTCAATCCATATTTATAGTTTATTCCCCTTTTCTTTTGTTTTACTTTTTCCCCTTTTCCCAATTTCATTTTGACATTTCTCTTTCTTTTCTTCCTTCCTTCTTTCCTTCCTTCCTTCTTTCTTTCTTTCTTTCTTTCTTTCTTTCTTTCCTTCTTTCTTTCTTTCTTTCATTCTTTCCTTCCTTCCTTCCTTCCTTTCTTCTTTCTTTCTTTCTTTCTTTCTTTCTTTCTTTCTTTATTTCTTCTTTCCTTTTTTTGTGTGTGGGTTTGTGAGTGTCCCTGTGTGTGTGTGTGTGTGTGTCCCTTGCTGTGTGTGTGTGTGTATTTTCGTTTACTCTTTTCTTTTTCACCTATCACCTAATTTGCTTTTCACTGGCGTCACCTTTAATTTAGAGTTACCAATACTGTGAATATATTCCGGTTCAGTGCCTGGTCTGTTGCACCTGGTTGTGTTGTATTTTGAGCCTTTAAATAAATGCAGCAGAGTGAGAACTACATAACCAAACATATGGAGAAGACAGAACATGGGGAGACAAAGGAACAGCCTGCAAATGAAAGAAAATGAAAGAAAAACAAGGCTCAGCAGGAAAGGAGGTAAACAAAATGGAAGCAAGCAACCTGTCAGAGAAAGAATTCAGATAAATGGTCATAAGGTGGCTGAAGAAAATAGAAGACAAATTTGACAATATGAGTAAGAACCAAGAGGAATTGAAGAAGAACCAAGAGGAAATGAAGAAGACCCAAGAAGAAATAAGAAGAACCAAGAAGAAATGAAAAGTGACATCACTGAGGTAAAGAACTACATGAAAAGTATAAGAGTAGACTAGAAGAAGCACAGGACCGCATCAGTAGCTAGAAGACAAGGTAGTAAAAATAGCCAAGAAGAGCAGCTTCTAGAAAAAAAATTAAAAAGAAGGAGGAGAGCCTAAGGGAACTTTGGGACAACATGAAACAAAACAACATCTGCATAATAAGGCTTCCAGAGGGACAGGAAACTGAGCAAGGAATAGAAAACCTGTTGGAAGAAATAATGACAGAAAACTTTCCTGATATAGGAAAGAAAAACCCACACAAATCCAAGAAGCTCACAGAGTTACAAGTAAAACAAACCCCAAAAGACCTACACCAAGGCACATTATAATTAAATTGGCAAACACCAATGACAAAGTGAGAATCTTAAAAGCCGCCAAAGAGAGACAGAAAGTCACCTACAAAGGAACCCCCATCAGATTAGCAAGTGATTTCTCAACAGAAATTTATCAGGCCAGAAAGGAATAGAATGAAATATACAAACTCATGCAAAGAAAGGGTCTGAATCCTAGAATACTGTACCCAGCAAGGTTATCAATCAAAATTGAAGGTCAAATCAGGAGCTTCACAGACAAAAAAGGACTAAGGGAATTCATTACCACCAAACCAGCAATGCAAGAAATGCTAAAGGGTCTGCGGTAAAAAGAAACAGGAAACAAAGAAAGAACACAGGGGTAAAGAACAAAAATTGTAACAAATAAATACCTATTAATAATAACTTTAAATGTAAATGGTTTAAATGCTCCAATCAAAAGATATATAGTAATAGAGTAGATTAAAAAAATGACCCATATATCTGCTGTCTACAAGAAACCCACCTCCAAAAAAAAAGACGCACACAGACTGAGGGTGAAAGGATGGAAAAAGGTTCTTCAGGTGAGTGGAAATGGAAAAAAAACCTGGAGTAGCAATACTTATATCCAACAAATTAGATCTCAAAGTGAAGGACATAACAAGAGATAAAGAAGGCCACTTCATAATACTAAAGGGAGCAATCCAACAAGAAGAAATAACTCTGGTAAAACATATACACATTCAATACAGGAGCACAAAAAATATATAAAAAAACACCTGGATGATATCAAGGGAGAGATAGACAGCAATACAATCATAGTAGGAGACATTAATACCCCACATCACCATTGGACAAATCCTCTAAACAAAAAAATCAGTAAAGAAACATGAATCCTCAATGACTCACTAAACCAGATGGAATTAATTGATATTTTCAGATCATTTCATCCCAAAGCCACAGAATATACATTCTGTTCAAGTGCCCATGGTCATTCTCAAAGATAGACCATATGTTGGGTAATAGGCAAAGTCTCTCCAAATTCAAGAAGATAGAAATCATATCAAGCATATTTTCAGATCATAGTGGATAAAGCTGGAAATCAATTAGAATAAAAACAATCTAAAGAAATCAAACACATAGAGACTAAACAGCATGCTATTAAACAGTGACTGGGTTACCAGAGAGATAAAGAATGAAATAGAAAATATCATGGTAATAAATGACAGTGATAGCAAAACAATGCAAAATCTATAGGACACAATGAAAGCAGTTCTGAGAGGGAAGTTCACAGCTCTACAATCCTACTGCAAAAAAAAACAAGAAACAGCAGCAATAAATTATCTAACCAAACAGCTCAAAGAGTTAGGAAGAGAGCAACAAGAAAAGCCCACTTTAAGCAGAAGGAAGGAAATAGTAAAGATCAGAGCAGAGATAAACGACATAGAGACCAAAGAAACAATACAGAAGATCAACAAAACCAAGAGCTGGTTCTTTGAAAGAGTAAACAAGATTGATGAACTTCTAGCCAGGCTCACCAAGAAGCAAAAAAAGAGGACCCTAATAAATAAAATCAGAAATGAAAGAGGTTAAATAACAACAGACTCCATTGAAATACAAAGGATTGTTAAAAAATACTATGAACAACTCTACTCCAATTAACAGGACACCCTGGAGGAAATGGATATATTCCTAGAAAAATATAACCTCCCAAAACTCACTCAGGAAGAATCTAAACAGCTCACTAGAAAAATAACCATGGAATAAATTGAAGCAGTCATCAAAAAGCTGCCAGCAAATAAAAGCCCAGGGCCAGATGGCTTCTCAGGAGAGTTTTACCAAACATTCAAGGAAGAATTAAAACCTATATTTCTCAGACTATTCCAGAAAATTCAAGAGGATGGAACACTTCCAAACTCCTTCTATGAAGCCATCATCACGCTAATACCTAAACCAGATGAAGACAACACAATGAAAGAGAATTACAGGCCAATATCTCTCATGAATATAGATGCCAAAAACCTCAGTAAAATTCTAGCCAATCAGATTCAGCAGTACATCAGAAAGATCATAAACAATGACCAAGTAGGATTTATCCCAAGAATGCAAGGATGGTACAATATCCGCAAATCAATAAATGTGATACATCACATAAACAAACTGAGAGATAAAAATCACATAGTCACATCAATTGATGCTGAAAAAGCATTTGACAAAATCCAACACCCTTTCTTGATAAAAACTCTCAACAAGGTAGGAATAGAAGGATCATACCTCAAAATAATAAAAGCCATATATGATAAACCCACAACAAACACCATATTCAATGGGCAAAAACGACAACCATTTTCCATAAGAAGAGGAACAAGACAGGGATGCCCACTCTCAGCAGTCCTGTTTAACATAGTACTGGAAGTATTAGCCATTGCATTTGTACAAGAAGAAGAAATAAAAGCCATCCAAATTTAAAAAGAAGAAATAAAGCTATCCTTATTTGCAGATGACATGATATTGTACAAAAAAAACCTGAAAGACTCCATAAAAAACTAATAGACTTAATAAATAAGTTCAGCAATGTAGCAGGCTACAAAATTAATGCCAAGAAATCTATGGCATTTCTATACACCAATAGTGAACTTATAGAAAGAGGGACTAAAAAAGTAATCACATTTATCATCACACCAAAAAAAATTAAGATACCTAGGAATAAACTTAACTAAGGAGGTAAGAGACCTATTCATGGAAAACTACCGAACACTGAAAAAAGAGGTAGAGGACAATGTAAACAGGTGGAAGAACATACCATGTTCATGGATTGGGAGAATCAACATCATGAAAATGTCCATTCTACCCAAAGCAATATATAAATTTAATGCACTCCCCATTAAAATACCAATGACATATATCACAGACCTAGAAAGAACACTCCAAAAATTCATCTGGAATAAAAAAGACCCCAAATAGCCACAACAATCCTGAGAAAGAAGCACAAGGTCGGTGGGATTTCAATACCAGATTTCAAGCTGTATTACAAAGCCACTGTTCTCAAAACAGCATAGTACTGGCACAAGAACAGACATATAGACCAATGGAATAGAATAGAGAATCCAGATATCAACCCAAATCACTATGCTCAATTAATATTTGACAAAGTAAGCATGATTATAAAATGGAGTCAAGATAGTCTCTTCAATAAAAGGTACTGGGAAAATTGGACAGATACATGCAAAAAAATGAAACTAGACCACCAACTTACACCATACACAAAAATAAACTCAAAATGGATACAGGACTTAAACATAAGACGGGAAACCATAAAAATATTAGAGGAATCCACAGGAAGAAAAATCTCAGACATATGCCAAAAGAACTTCTTCAGTGATACAGCTCCTAGGGAAATGGAAGCTAAAGAGAAAATAAACAAATGGGACTACATCAAAATACAAAGCTTTTGCACAGCTAAAGAAATTATCAACAAAACAACAAGAAAACCCACTGAATGGGAGAACATATTTGCAAATTTTATCAGTGTTAAAATTTAATCTCAAGCATCGGTAGGAAACACATACAACTTAATAAAAGGAGGACAAAGGATCCAATAAAAAAATGGGCAGCAGACCTAAATAGAATCTTTTTGAAAGAAGACAAAAGGAAGGCCCAGAGACATATGAAAACTTGCTCAAAGTCACTAATTATCCAGGAGATGCAAATCAAAACCACAATGCGATACCTTCTTACACCTGTCAGAATGGCCTACATCAACAAATCAACAAACGACAAGTGCTGGCGAGGATGTGGAGAAAAAGGAACTATCATGCACTGCTGGTGGGATTGCAGACTGGTGCAGCCACTGTGGAGAACAGTATGGAGTTTCCTCCAAAAACTAAAAATGGAGCTGCCATTTGACCCAGTGACCCCACTTCTAGAAATATATCCCAAGAACTAGAAACAACAATCAGAAAGGCTATAGGCACTCCTATGTTCATAGCAGCACAATTTACCATGGCTAAGATTTCAAAACATCCTAAGTACCCATCAGCAGGTAAGTGGATTAAAAAACTGTGGTATAGGGCGAACCAAGATGGCGGCATAGGTAAAACACCTATCTTGCCGTCATGCTAAGCAATTTTAATACTACAACTTAATGAAAGAACATACACCTTCCAGAATCACCAGAAAGCTGGCTGAGTGAAAATTCCACAAATAAAAGTGAAAATAAGACACTGTGACTTGGAGGAGCAGCGGCAGACAGCATTGAAAGATTCCCGGAGAGAGAGGTTTGGACCACGTGCCAGTGGAGAGGGCAGGCGGCTGAAAACCGGCCAGTTTTCTTGAACAGGGAGACAAAGACGTCCCACTGGACTGATTCTCCAGCTTTGGGCGAAGTCCAGGGAACCCACTATCACACGGGATGAAAACTGGACAGTGGGAGGGCACGCCGAAGCTCGGGTGCTGCAGGGGTCTCCCGGCTTGTGGAGAAGGCAGCTTGTGCGAACAGCTCAGCTGCGACACCGTGCAGAGAGCGCTCTGCGAGTTGCTCTCTCATTTGGAAAACCATCAGACTGCTTTGTTTTATTACCCTGGGTGAGACATTGGGTGTGCAGATTCATTTGGGGAGTGTCTGAATTCCCCGGCAGCTGGTGGAGCTCGGCAGCATTTCTCTCTCAGAGGTGCTGGCAGCCATTGCCCCCAGCACAGAGTCCCTGGAGCCTCATAGGGCAGATCTAATGCTGTCTGTTTGGCCCGGAGACTCCGCCCATCCAACCTGAGCACAGCTGAACTTCACAGACAATTGGCCTGGAGGTCAACCCCTCCAAGTGCTAACAACGATGAACCTGAGCTTAACTTCAGCAAGACTGTGCAACCCATATCCACCTCAGGTAACTGGGGAGGCTGAGCCACTGTCCCTAGTAGGACGTCTACCACACCAAGCTAATTGACCATCTCAGGGAAGCAGCCACCATGCAGCGACAAGAAATCAGATGGGAAAGAAATGGAGGAAAAAAACAACTGGACATGGAATTCAAAACCACGGTTATAGAGCTTCTCAAGAGGCTCCAACAAAAGGTCGAGGCCTATAAGGAAATAAGCGGGACTGCAAAGGAAATGATCAAGACCAATGTGGAAATGAATGAGTACTACAAGGAAATGAAGGAGACCCTCAAGGATGTAAAGGAGACTCTCAAGGATATGAAAAAGGACCAACCAGAAATTAAGCATACACTGACTGAAATAAAAAATATTATACAAAGACCTAAAAGTGCTCTGGAGCACCCCAAGAACCAAGTTAAAGATTTGAAATACAAAGAGGGAAAATCCACTCAGCTGAAAAAGCAAGAAACCAAAAGAATCAAAAAATTGAAGATAGTGTTAGGGGCCTCTGGGACAACCTCAAGCATACCAACATCCGAATTATAGGGTTGCCAGAAAAAGAGAGAGAGCAAGACAATGAAATCCTATTTGAAGAAATAGTGACCGAAAACTTCCCACACCTGGTGAAAGAAATTGACTTAGGAGTCCAAGAAGTGACCCAAACCCCAATATATGGGAACCCTAAGAGGACTACACCAAGACACATCATAATTAAAATGCCAAGAGCAAAAGACAAAGAGAGAATATTAAAAGCAGCAAGAGAGAAACAGTTGGTTACCTATAAGGGAGCACCCATACGATTGTCAGTGGATTTCTCAACAGAAATGATGCAGACCAGACGGGAGTGGCAAGAAATATTCAAAGTGATGAACAGCAAGAATCTACAACCAAGATTACTCTATCCAGCAAAGCTATCATTCAGAATTGAAGGGCAGATAAAGTGCTTCGCAGATAAGAAAAAGCTAAAGGAGTTCATCACCACCAATACAATGTTATATGAAATGCTGAAAGATATTCTTTAAGAAGAGGAAGAAGGAAAAGAAAAAGTGTAAATTATGAACAACAAATACACATCTATCAACAAATGAATCTAAAAATCAAGTGAATTAATAAGCTGATGAACAGGATATACTGGTGAATGTAACAGAAACACGGACATAGAGAGGGAATGGACTGACAACTCTTGGGGAAAAAGCGGTGTGGGAAGTGCAGCAAGAGACTGGACAAAAATCATGCAACTATGGGAGAGGACAGTGGAGGGGGGTGAGAGCGGAGGGTGGGATGGGTACCAGGTGGAGGGGAACTATAGGGGGAAAATGGAACAATGTAATTAATAAACTGAACAATAAAGATAAAAAACACACACAAAAAAGTGGTATATCTACAGAATGAAATAACATGCTGCAGTAAAAAAGAAGGAGCTCCAACCATTTGCAACAACATTCATGGAACTAGAGAGCATTATGCTAAGTGAAATTAGCCAGGCAGAGAAAGATGAATATCACATGATCTCACTAATTTTTGAAGTATAATGAACAGCATAGACTGATGAACAAGAACAAATACAGAGACTGAGAAAAGTCCATCAGAATGTCAAACCTCAGGGCAAGTACCAGGTGGTGGGAGTAAGGGGGAAAGTCAATATATTTGACCTCTTGAACTAATGTAAGTAATTTGTGTTTTTACATTCCTGACAAAGTTTATATAAAGTTACACAATAAATTGGCAGCTAGTTTGAGATTGAATTGACATGGCCTAGAGCTTGTCATCTCCTATGGACACCAGTCCTTAGGCTAGGCCTCCCTTACCCGTAACCTCCTGTGACACCATAATACCCTTAATTTTTGATATTTGACAGCAGCATATTGTACAATTATCCAAAAGAAACTTACAAACTAATTCTTTGAATGTTTTGGCAGCAATTTAAAAAAGGACAGGAAAGAAATTAATCCCTTTCAGAAGGAATTAAGGCACTGGAAAGGCACTCGGGCATTCTATGTTGGCCCCTCTTGCCCTTTCTCCCTAGATGGACTCTCTTCTCACAACCTAAGTGCACACAGCTTTTGCCTGAACTTTCAGTTCAAGCTGTGGTTGAAGCCTCTGGGTGACTGGCACCATGGTTCTGTCTCTCCTCCAATGGTGCGAGTTGGGCCCTCTCTGGAGAAAAAACCTGAATCCTCTGAGATATGAGATCAGTAAGGAGACCCCGCCAGCAGGCAAGGAGATCCCAAGGAAGGTGCTGGGCATGGAGGCCATTGGGGCATAGTCTACCAAGGATACAGAACTGAACCTCACATCACTCTGCTTGGCCCTAGAGGATGGCTGGTTAGCCAGAGACAGGTAAGATTCCTCAGGGAAAGAACAACCTAAGACAGGCACAGTTATAGAGGGGCCAACAGGAGAGAACTAAAAGGTCAACAGAGGTGGGGCACAAACCCTCACCCCCTAACTTTACAGAGGCCTGAACTCTCACCCCTTCTGAGGGAGGTCTCCTGCCCCCATGGCTGCTTTACCTCCCATACACAACTCAGATTGGGACCCAGGTTGTAGACCGAGAATCAGCCAGCAACAGCTGCCCTATATCTAAATGCAGTATAGTACCAGGAATGCTCAGGGTCCACTCAAGAATGAAAATAATCCTTTCCACTAATATTTACAGGGTAAACTAAGATTATTGCTTGAGTATTAAGTTTGACAGTAAAATAGTAATCAAGTTTTCAGATTAATTTAAATTGGTCAAGTGAAATAAGTGAACACTCAAGAAAATTTAAGTGTAATGGACAAAAAGCTGTTTCTAAAATATTAACTCAAATTTCTATTAGTAGTTCATCTCATTGTAAAATTGCCTAACATCCAAAGAACCTAAAGCAGTCATATTTTTGTGCAAAAATTAAAATTTAAAGTTATCAAGACTGCAATATAAAATTTCCAAAAGCCCCCATTAATCAAAAAAAGGAAGGGGATAGTGGGGTAATATCATGTAAGGAAAAATATCCTGTAAGTAAATGACATCTAGAAAATTCTTACTCCAGAAAAGTAACTTCCATTTGTAATGTCAACAGTAGGACACCCATTGAAATCACACAAGATGTCAAAACAAGCCAAAGGAGAATCATTTGGGCAAAAATAGAAAGAATCCCAAGTCTGATTTACAGAAAAGATTCATTTATTAACTTTTGATTGAGAATATGTTTGTATATTCTCCGAAAACAACTCCAAGACCATATGGATTCCTGCAACAAAGAGGAACTGACAGGTCTGTTCCAACCACAAAGACAGCCCAGAGATGGAAGACACAGATGACACCTTGCCATGTTAGCAGTCAGCAGCTGTGCATCGCTGCAGGTGGCCCAGGACCAAACCAGAGAGAGTGGAACTTGCATTGCCACCATATGTTCACCATCTGGATATCATTGCTGACATGTACATATAAAGAACTATTTGACATTGAAACTGGGATACAGAACATGTGGACATTGAAACTGAGACTCAAACATTTTTTGTTCTAATACATTTATTTTCAGTATGCAGATCAAGATCTTTTTAAAGAACAGAAACAGAGGGAAAAGATTGATACAGAGGCAAAGAAGCATTGAACAGACTGTCAAACTACAGTGGGAAGGCTGGGAGGGCGGGGGGTGGGGACTATAAGTGATCAACCGAAGGACTTGTATGCATGCATATAAGCATAACCAATGGATACAAGACACTAGGGTGGGGGGGCAGGTGAGAACATGTGCTGGGAGGTAGGGAGGTTAGGGGAGGACTATGTGGGGGGGGGGAAACAGGAAAACATATCTACTATTTGTAATACTTTAAAGAATAAAAATAATTTAAAAAATATTGATGTTTGACTTTTTTTTCTCTCCCCATTTGCTCTCTTAACTATTAACTGCCTTTTTTGATTGTTTGTTTGTTTGTTTTTTGTTGTTGGGTAACTCATTCAGGGTAGAAGAAAGTAATAAAGGATAAAATTAAAAGGCCAGAAAATATATTAAATAATCAGTAGAGAAGTAATATGATATCAGATTCTTTGTGAGGAAAATAACGAATTTCCTATTCTTTTTTATTGTAAAGCATTTAGTGTTTGTTTTGGAGAGTTCCCTCCTTAAGACTTTATAATTCTTTGGTTCTAGCTGCCAAGAGCATCTTCTTTGATAGATATTTTAGATTGGTTGACTCAACAACTATAGTTGACCTGGATCAACTCATGATTTTGTGTATTTGGGATTCTCAAAAGAAATCCACTTTTTATTGCCAGGCACAATTTGATGCAAAAAAGACTTTCTCTCCTGCCACTGAAGCAACATTTACTGACTTATTGGCTTTACATTTGTCTTTCATTCAATTAACGTGGCATCCATTTTCCTTCTTTTAAAATAATTCCTATTGCTAATAAATGATCAGAAATTGTTTGCTGAGCAACGTTTAATCTTTCTGCAAGTTGTTTTTGAGTTTGACATCCATCTTCATCTAATAATGCTTGTAATTGTTGGTCTTCAAACTATTTTGGATGACCTGGATGTTCTTTGTCTTTCACATCAAAATAATCACTTTTAAAGTGTTTAAACCAGCATTCACAGGTATCTTGAGATGGAGCATGTTCACCATAAGTGTTCTGAAGTATACAATAACTTTCAGCAGCACTTTTCTTCAAAATAATTAATTAAAACTTCCCACAAATGCTCTTTTTTTTTTGGTCACAAAATTCGACATTTTTAAGTAGAAAAATATCTATGATGTTAACACCCTCAGAAAAATTTGATATATGAAGTTTTTAAGCTTGTTGTCAATACAACAAAATAGAATATATATAAAACCGCATATATATCAACATATGTGTAACTCTAACTAGTGAAAAAAATCCACATTATTAACCGGTACATCTCATACAAGCTAACTCATGTAATGTAAACACTCATGATAGCAGAGGATACTGTAGTGGCGCTTTCCAGTTTGACACACAATCATGGCTAGAGTAGCAAATGGAGACCTTGTTCTTTGTGGTAGCTTTAGGCCCACTTCTATCAGCTCAGGCTATTCTCATCAGCCATTCAGAAAATTCTCTAAGCCACTTAATACCATGTCATAAGTTCCTTTCTGTTTGATTAGCTAGAATGTATTTTTTTTAACATATTGAATACAGACCAATACAGTAAATATTTCCTGGCGATACTGAAAGTCAGAACCTCTCAAGAAAAGAGAAGGTTGAGCTTGCTAAACTGATCTGGTAGGATTTACCAGTAAAAATAGTAAATATCCTTCTAGATTTTAGAACTTAAGATCAAAGAATGATGCAATGTTAGTCATGGTACATAATTGTGAACAATTTACTAATATTATTGCCTGAAATCACCTAGAATAGAGTCATGGTTAAGTTATATAAAGGCTATATGTTGGCACCAACATTTGTAGCTTCCTTAGAGGACTTGTAGAAGAAAAAAAGATAAGCTAAAAGCTTTAAACTTATTGCTCATTGAATAACCAGAAGATGAGAGACCCCCTTGTGCTTCCTATTTTTTGCAGGCATAATTTTAACATACATAAATGAGAAAATGAATCTGATCTAATAGGTTGCTGAAAGTAAGTTGAATTCATAGCTTCCCTAAATATCTTTTTTAAATGTAGGAATTTATTGGAAAAGAATGGGACTCTAAAAATTAAAAGGGGGTTCTTTGGTAGAATCAGATACCTCATAGTACCTGAAGTCTGAACTCCACTGAGCCTTTCTTACAATGCCTTCTTTTCTGATAAAGTTGCCACTGCCTTATCTGAAGTTGTTGCCATTTGATTCAGTGAAAAAAGGGATGTTACACAGTATGCTCTTTATTATATGTCTTTTTCTTTTTTAGAATAATCAATATTTTTGCACATGTTGTAATTTGTTCATTTATTACTAAATACTTTTATGACATTAATATACAACAACTTGCTTACCCACTTTTCTGTTGGTAGATATTTGGACTATTTTTAATATGAATAAAGTCACTATTAATATCTTTTTTGAAGTTTTCTTTTGACGTATGCTTTCATTTCCTTTTCATAAGTATCCAGGAGTGATATTGCTTGGTCAAATGACAGGTGTCTAGCTGCCAACGAGTTTTATGAAGTGGTTTTAAATTGCATGGCCCATAGCAGTTTAAGAGTCCGGTTGCTCCAAATCCTTGCCAACAGGTGCTGTTGTTAGTCTTTTTAATTTTAGCCATTCTATTGGATCCATGTAGAATCTCATTCTAGTTTTAACTGATTTTTCTGATTACTAATAATGTTGATTATATTTTATATTCTTATACGTCTTTTTAATATATTCTTTTTGACTTGTCCAATTGAAGCTTTGGCCATTTATTTTAATTGGATTTGCATTTTTTGTAAGTGAATTACAGGAATTTTGTATATACTGTGGAATTTTTGCTTAATTATTAGTGAGATTCGTGGTCTGTCAAAGAAAACTATGTTCCCTCCACCCAAGGTTACAAAGATTTTCCACAATGTTTATAGAAGCTTTATATTTAAGGTATTTTGTGATGGTTTAGTATTACAGTTTCTACTTTTGCCTTCCTTTGGTTCACTCTTCCATTCTGTTACTATGAAGTTTTTCTCATAGTAACAGAATGTAACTCTCTTCTCTTTCAAAGTGTGTTTGCTAAGTAATGCTGGATCTTAGTTTTAGGAATCCATTCTGAGATTTTCTATTTTGCTGTTACTTTAACCAATAAATATTTATTTTACTGAGTGAATAAAAACAAGTTTTTTCTTTAAGTAGGCAGAATTTAAATCTACTTTTTTTGTGCTTCACTTGGTATCTAATTTGCTATTGTCATTTTTTCTATCATTTCTTTGAATCATAATTCCTTTTTTCCCTTCTCAATATGCTTGGCAGGCATTCCCTTCCTGATTGGTCTTACCACACCCCAGCTTCCAAAACATAATTTTGGTATTACTTTGAGTTTATGCCTTCTTTTGAATATTTTTTGTTTATTGTATATTTATAATGACACTGTGATTCAAATCTTGCTATAGGTAAATGAATTTGCTTTGAATATTCCTTCTGTCTCTAAACATGCTTCCCTCTGAAAGATCACAAAGAAAACATGGTAATAATAGAGCATACTTCAAAAGTGTATTTTAACATAGATCTTCTCCTTGCATGGTTATATGATTTTTAGAGACCTTGAAACAGTTATGTTGTTTAGTAATGACATGAACCCTCAGTCTCTCAAGTCCTTCCACCATCTTTTATGTATAAGAAACCCTTCCCATCTCTTATCACTCTATCCTTACTCAGCATCTCATAACAAAGCATTATCAAGTTCATAATGTCAAATATGTCAGTGTTGAGAAACTCTGATTTCAAGTGATGTTTATAAATGGAGATAATTCTATTTTAAAACTAACAGTGCATTCTAAACGATAATAGATTACAAAATTTTCATCTAATAATATATATTTTAAGAAAACATCATAATAAAATTCAACATTTTTAGACTGAAATAATACGTTCTTCCGCAAGAAAAATTAAGTGTTTGTAAGTAGTAAATGTGAAACAAAAAACTCTATGAATTTTCCATGTAGATGGAGACCAATAATGATGGAAGTATGTTATGACATATCTACACTTACAAACAGGAAATACAGATTATATGATGGAACTTAACATTCTCAAATATTATCAAACTAGAGGCCCAGTGCACAAATTTGTACATGGATGGGGTCCCTCAGCCTGGCCAGCGATCAGGACCAATCAGGGTCAAAGGGGGCCGGTGGGTCAGGAAGGGATCAAAGGAGGGCTCTAGGGAATGTCAGGCCCTCTTGCCCAATCTCTATCAGCTGAACCTCAGCAGCAAGCTAACCTATAGGTCAGAGCATCTGCCCTCTGATGGTTAGTGCACATCACAGTAACTGGTTGAGTGGTCGAACAGTCAACCAATTGGTTGGACACTTAGAATATTATGCTTTTCTTATATAGGATAAAAAATTGGGACAAAATAACATATTTTTTTCCTTTTTAATTGTTTTAAGCACTAACTAATGTTTTTTAAAATACTTTTAATTTTTTTTTGCAGTATAACTTAGATTTAATAGTAGTACATATGTTTTCTTCTTTTTCCCCCCATCATCCTCCCCAGGGCCTCCCCTACCCTCCAGCACATGTCCCCACCTGCCCCCGCCAACCCCAGTGTCTTTCATTCATTGGTTATCCTCATATGCATGCATACAAGTCCTTCAGTTGATCTCCCCCAGCACCCGCCCCCCACCTCCCCAGCCATCCCTTTGTAGCATGACAGCTTGTTCAATGCCTCCCTGCCTCTATATCAATCACTCTCCCCTGTTTCTTTTCTTCAAAAATATCTTTCATCTGCATACTAGAAATAAATGTACAAGAACAAAGAATGTTTGAGTCTTAGTTGCAATGTCCAACTGTTCTGAGTCCCAGTTTCAATGTCAAATAGTTCTTTATGTGTACATGTCAGCAATGGTATCCAGCTGGTGGACACATTGTGGCAATGCAAGTTCCTTCCTCTCTGGTTTGGTCCTGGGACAACTGCAGCCACACGCAGCTGCCAACTGTTAGCATGGCTAGGTATCGTCAGTGTCCCCCATCTCTGGACCATCCTAGTGACTGGAACAGACCTGTCAGATCCTCGCTGTAGCAGGAACCCACATGGTCTTGGAGCTGTTCTCTGAAAACACACAAACACATTATCGACCAAAAGTTAACAAAGGGATCCTCTCTGCAAATTAGACTTGGGATTCTTGTTATTTTTGCCCAAATGATTTTCCTTTGGCTTATTTTGACACCATGTGTGTTTTTTCATGGGTGTCCTGCTGTTGGTATTACAAATGGAAGTTACTTTTCTGGAGTAAGATGTATTTTACTTACAGGATATTTTCCATACATGATAACCCCACTATCCCTCACCCTTTTTGATTAATGGGGGCTATTGGAAATTTTAGATTGCAGTCTTGGTAATTTTAAATTTTAATTTTTTCACAAAAATATGACTGCTTTAGGTTCTTTGGATGTTAGGCAATTTTACAGTGAGATTAAAAACTAATAGATAGTTTAGTTATTGTCTTAGAAACAGCTTTTTTCCAGTACACTTAAAATTTCTTAAGTGTTCACTTATTTCACTTGGCCAACTTAAATTAATCTTAAAACTTGATTACTATTTTACTGTCAATTTTAATACTCAAGCAAAAATCTTAGTTTACCTTGTAAATATTAGTGGAAAGAATTATTTGCATTCTTGAGTAGGCCCTGAGCATTCCTGGTACTAGACTGCATTTAGATATAGAGCAGTTATTGCTGGTTGTTTCTCTGTCTACAACCTGGGTTCCAGTCTGAGCTGTGAGTGGGAGGCAAAGCAGCCATGGGGGCAGGAGACCTCACTAAGAAGGGGTGAGAGTTCGGCCCCTGCAAGGTTTGTGGGTGAGGGTGTGTGCCCCACCTCTGTTGACCTTTTAGTTCTTTCCTATTGGACCCTCTGTAACTGTGCCTATCTTAGGTTGTTCCTTCCCTGAGGAATCTTACCTGTCTCAGGCTAACCAGCCATCCTATGGGGCCAACCAGGGTGATGTGAGGTTCAGTTCTGTTTCCTTTGAAGTCTATGCCCTTGTGGCCTCCACATCCAGCACCTGCCTCGGGGTCCCCTCGCCTGCTGGCGAGGTCCTGGTACTGATCACATATCTCGGGGGACCCAGGTTTCTTCTCCAGAGAGGGCCCAGCTCACACCATTGGGTGAGGAACAGATCTATGGTGCCAGCTGCCCAGAGGCTTCAGCCACAGCTTGAACCGAAAGCTCAGGCAACAGATATGTGGATTTGGGTTGTAAGAAAGGGGTCCCTCTTGGCAAAAAAGGGCAAGAGGGGCCAATATAGAATGCTTGAGTGCCTTCCCAGTTCCTTAATTCCTTCTGAAAGGGATTAATTCCTTTCCTGTCCTTTTTAAAATATATGCCCAACATTCAAAGAATTAGTTTGTAAGTTTATTTGGGATAATTGTATAATATGCTGTTGTCAAATATCAAATATTATAATGACATTGTAGAATAATATAATGTAAGGGTATTATGGTGTCATGGGAGGTTAAGAAGGGCCTAGCCTAAGGACTGTTGTCCATAGGACATGACAAGCTCTAGGCCATGTCAATTCATCTAAAACTAGCTGCCAATTTTTATATAACTTTATATAAACTTTTTCAGGGATGTAAAAACACAAATTACTTACCTTAGTTCAAAAGGTCAAATATATTGACTTTGCCCCTTACTCCCACCACCCGTCACTTGCCCTGAGGTTTGACATTCAGATGGACTTTTCTCAGTCTCTGGATTTGTTCTTGTTCCTCAGTCTATGTAGTTTATTATATTCCACAAATGAGTGAGATCATGTGATATTTATCTTTCTCTGCCTGGCTAATTTCACTTAGCATAATGCTCTCCAGCTACATCCATGATGTTGCAAAAGGTAAGAGCTCCTTCTTTTTTACTGCAGCGTAGTATTCCATTGTGTAGATGTACCACAGTTTTGCAATCCACTCATCTGCTGATGGGCACTTAGGCTGTTTCCAAATCTTAGCTATGGTAAGCTGTTGTGCTATGAACATAGGGGTGCATATATCCTTTTTAATTCGAGTTTTTAATTTCGTGGGATATACTCCTAGAAGTGGGATCACTGGGTCAAATGGGAGCTCCATTTTTAGTTTTTGGAGGAAACTCCATACTGTTCTCCACAGTGGCTGCACCAGTCTGCAATCCCACCAGCAGTGCATGACAGTTCCTTTTTCTCCACATCCTTGCCAGCACTTGTCGTTTGTTGATTTGTTGATGTAAGCCATTCTGACAGGTGTGAGATGGTACCGCATAGTCGTTTTGATTTGCATCTCCTGGATAATTAGTGACTTTGAACAGGTTTTCATATGTCTCTGGGCCTTCCTTTTGTCTTATTTCAAAAAGATTCTATTTAGGTCTGCTGCCCATTTTTTCATTGGATCATTTGTCCTCCTTTTATTAAGTTGTATGGGTTTCCTGTAGATACTTGAGATTAAACCTTTATCACTGATAAAATTTGCAAATATGTTCTCCCATTCAGTGGGTTTTCTTGTTGTTTTGTTGATAATTTCTTTAGCTGTGCAAAAGCTTTGTATTTTGATGTAGTCTCATTTGTTTATTTTCTCTTTAGCTTCCATTTCCCTAGGAGCTGTATCACTGAAGAAGTTCTTTTGGCATATGTCTGAGATTTTTCTTCCTGTGGATTCCTCTAATATTTTTGTGGTTTCCCATCTTATGTTTAAGTCCTGTATCCATTTTGAGTTTATTTTTGTGTATGGTGTAAGTTGGTGCTCTAGTTTCATTTTTTTGCATGTATCTGTCCAATTTTCCCAGTACCTTTTATTGAAGAGACTATCTTGACTCCATTTTATAATCATGCTTACTTTGTCAAATATTAATTGAGCATAGTGATTTGGGTTTATATCTGGATTCTCTATTCTATTCCATTGGTCTATATGTCTGTTCTTGTGCCAGTACTTTGCTGTTTTGAGAACAGTGGCTTTGTAATACAGCTTGAAATCTGGTATTGAAATCCCACCGACTTTGTGCTTCTTTCTCAGGATTGCTGTGGCTTTTCGGGGCCTGTTTTTGTTCCAGATGAATTTTTGGAGAGTTCTTTCTAGGTCTGTGAAATATGCCATTGGTATTTTAATGGGGAGTGCATTAAATTTATAGATTGCTTTGGGTAGTATGGACATTTTAATTATGTTGATTCTCCCAATCCATGAACATGGAATGTTCTTCCATCTGTTTACATCTTCCTCTATCTCTTTTTTCAGTGTCCTGTAGTTTTCCACGAATAGATGTTTTACCTCCTTAGTTAAGTTTATTCCTAGGTATCTTAATTTTTTTGGTGTGATGGTAAATGTGATTGCTTTTTTAGTCTCTCTTTCTGTAAGTTCACTATTAGTGTATAAAAATGCCATAGATTTCTTGGCATTAATTTTGTAGCCTGCTACGTTGCTGAACTCATTTATTAAGTCTACTAACTTTTTTATGGAGTCTTTCGGGTTTTTTATGTACAATATCATGTCATCTGCAAATAAGGATAGCTTAACTTCTTCTTTTCCAATTTGGATGGCTTTTATTTCTTCTTCTTGTCTAATTGCAACTGCTAATACTTCCAGTACTATGTTGAACAGGAGTGGTGAAAGTGGGCATCCCTGCCTTGTTCCTGTTCTTAGGGGAAATGATTGTAGTTTTTGCCATTGAGTATGGTGTTTGCTGTGGGTTTATCATATATGGCTTTTATTATGTTGAGGTATGATCCTTCTATTCCTACCTTGTTGAGAGTTTTTTTTATCAAGAAAGGGTGTTGGATTTTGTCAAATGCTTTTCTTCATCAATTGATGTGACTATGTGATTTTTATCTCTCAATTTGAATATGTGATGTATCGCATTTATTGATTTGTGGATATTTATCATCCTTGCATTCTTGGGATAAATCCTACTTGGTCATGTTGTCTGATCTTTCTGATGTACTGCTGGGTCTGATTTGCTAGGATTTTATTGAGGATTTTGGCATCTATATTCATGAAGGATATTGGTATGTAATTCTCTTTCACTGTGTCATCTTTATCTGGTTTTGGTATTAGGGTAATGCTTGCTTCATAGAAGGAGTTTGGAAGTGTTCCATCCTCTTGAATTTTATAGTCTGAGGAGGATAGGTTTTAGTTCTTCCTTGAATGTTTGGTAAAACACCCCTGTGAAGCCGTCTGGCCATGGGCTTTTATTTGCTGGAAGCTTTTTTGATGACTGCTTCACTTTCCTCCTTATTTATTGGTCTATTGAGCTGTTTAGATTCTTCCTGATTGAGTTTTGGGAGATTATATTTTTCTAGGAATATATCCATTTCCTCCAGGTTGTGCATTTCGTTGGAGTAGAGTTGTTCATAGTATTTTTTAACAATCCTTTGTATTTCAATGGTTTCTGTTGTTATTTCACCTCTTTCATTTCTGATTTTATTTATTAGGGTCCTCTTGCTTTGCTTCTTGGTGAGCCTGGCTAGAAGTTCATCAATCTTGTTTACTCTTTCAAAGAACCAGCTCTTGGTTTTGTTGATCTTCTGTATTGTTTCTTTAGTCTCTATGTCGTTTATCTCTGCTCTGATCTTCACTATTTCCATCCTTCTGCTTACACTGGGCTTTTCTTGTTGCTCTCTTTCTAACTCTTTGAGTTGTTGGGTTAGGTACTTTATTGCCACTGGTTTTTTTTGTTTGTTTGTTTGTTTGTTTGTTTGTTTTTTTGCAGTAGGATTGTAGAGTTTTGAACTTCCCTCTCAAAACTGTTTTCATTGTGTCCCATAGATTTTGGATTGTTGTGCTATCATTGTGATTTGTTTCCATGATGTTTTCTATTTCTTCCTTGATCTCTCTAGTAACCCAATCATTGTTTAATAGCATGCTGTTTAGTCTCTATGTGTTTGATTTCTTTGGATTGTTTTTATTGTAGTTGATTTCCAGCTTTATGCCACTGTGATCTGAGAATATGCTTGATATGATATCAATCTTCTTGAATTTGGAGAGACTTTGCCTGTGACCCAACATATGGTCTATCTTTGAGAATGACCCATGGGCACTTGAACAAAATGTATATTCTGTGGTTTTGGGGTGAAATGATCTGAAGATGTCAATTAATTCCATCTGGCCTAGTGAGTCATTGAGGATTGATGTTTCTTCACCGACTTTTTTTTTCCTGCAAAAAGATTTATTGTTTCATTCAGTCCAATGCATTGGAGAGGGTTCCCGGGTAGTTAGAAGAATGGCTAGCAGTTTTGGGGAGAGGCTCAGGTAAAAAAGCCAGAGACACCAGGAGAATGCAGGGGTGGCCTCTGAAAGGTTTCTGGGCTCCAAAGGTGGCTCCTAGTCATGCTTGAGGGTGAGCCTTTCGAAGAGATACTCGCCCAGTCCAGCCTGGGGGCCAGCCAGCCTGCGGATGTTCGTCAGGTGGTCCCCATCTTCTTGATCAGTTTCACCTCCTCATCCAGGAAGTGGTTCTCCAGGAAGTCGCAGACATGTGGGGCTGCATGGTTAGAAGCCCGGGCGTGCAGCTTCAAAAGGGCCTGGTTGAGGCTCTTCTCCAAGGCCAGAGCAGCTTCCATGGTGATCAGAGTTTTGCCCCAGTCATCCTGGGAAGGTTTCTGCATGTCCTGGAAGAGGATGCAGCCACCTCACTTATTCTGCAGCTTTAAGAAATGCTCTGCGCCCTCGTTCTTCTTCTCTGCCAACTTGCGCAAGAAGTGGCCCACGCCCTCCAGCGCTACATCATTGCGGTCAAAATAGTAGCCCAGAGAGAGGTAGGTGTAGGAGGCCTGCAGGTGCAGGTTGACCAGGCGATTGACTGCAGCCTCCATCTCGGTGGAATAATTCTGATGAATTTGGGAGCCCATGGTTGTGCCGCAATGAGTTGTTCAGGTAGGAAAAAAAAAAAACAAAAAAATCGGCTGGTCCAGGAGAGTGGCCTGAGGGTGGAAGAGTGGACATCCCTGGGTCTGTTCCATCCAAACACTGTTGAAGCAAGAGACACATCCGGGACCTCCGAGTGTGCTGCTGCCTCTTTACTGACTTTTTGTTTAGAGGATTTGTCCAATGGTGATAGTGGGGTATTAAAGTCTCCTACTATGATTGTATTGCTGTCTATCTCTCCCTTGATATCATCCAGGTGTTTTTTTTATGTATTTGGGTGCTCCTTTATTGGGTGTGTATATGTTTACCAGAGTTATTTCTTCTTGTTGGATTGCTCCCTTTAGTATTATGAAGTGGCCTTCTTTATCTCTTGTTATGTCCTTCACTTTGAGATCTAATTTGTTGGATATAAGTATTGCTACCCCAGCTTTTTTTCCATTTCCATTCAGAACCTTTTTCCATCCTTTCACCCTCAGTCTGTGTGTGTCTTTTTTTCAGAGGTGGGTTTCTTGTAGACAGCAGATATATGGGTCGTTTTTTCTTATCCAGTCCGTTACCCTATGTCTTTTATTGGAGCATTTAAACTGTTTACATTTAAAGTTATGATTGATAGGTACTTATTTGTGGCCATTTTTGTTCTTTACCCCTGTGTTCTTTCTTTGCTTCCTATTGCTTTTTACAGCAGATCCTTTAGCATTTCTTGCATTGCTGGTTTGGTGATAATGTATTCCCTTAGACCTTTTATGTCTGTGAAGCTCCTGATTTGCCCTTCAATTTTGATTGATAGCCTTGCAGGGTACAGTATTGTAGGATTCAGACCCTTTCTTTGTATGACTTTGTATATTTCATTCCAATCCCTTCTGGCCTGATATGTTTCTGTTGAGAGATCACTTGCTAATCTGATGGGGGTTCCTTTGTAGGTGACTTTCTGTCTCTTCCTGGCAGCTTTTAAGATTCTCACTTAGTCGTTGATGTTTGCCAATTTAATTATAATGTGCCTTGGTGTAGGTCTTTTGGGGTTTATTTTGCTTGTGACTGTGAGCTTCTTGGATTTGTGTGGGTTTTTTTCTTTCCTATATCAGGAAAGTTTTCTGTCATAATTTCTTCCAACAGGTTTTCTATTCCTTGCTCAGTTTCCTGTCCCTCTGGAAGCCCTATTATGTGGATGTTGTTTTCTTTCATGTTGTCCCAAAGTTCCCTTAGGCTCTCCTCCTTCTTTTTAATTTTTTTTCTAGAAGCTGCTCTACTTGGTTATTTTTTCCTACCTTGTCTTCCAGCTCACTGATGCGGTCCTCTGCTTCTTCCAGTCTACTCCTTATACTTTCTTTCTTTTTGTTTTTAATATATTTTATTGATTTTTTACAGAGTGGAAGGATGAGGGAGAGAAAGTCAGAAACATCAATGAGAGAGAGACATCGATCAGCTGCCTCTTGCACACCCCCTACTGGGGATGTGCCCACAGCCAAGGTACATGCCCATGCTGGAATTGAACCTGGGACCCTTCAGTCCACAATCTGATGCTCTATCCACTGAGCCAAACCAGTCTTGGCTACTCCTTATACTTTCTATGGAGTTCTTTCCCTCAGCAATGTCACTTTTCATTTCTTCTTGGGTCTTCTTCATTTCTTCTTGGGTCTTCGTCATTTCCTTTGGTTCTTCTTCAGTTCCTCTTGGTTCTTAGTCATAATGACTTCTGTTCTCTTCAACCACCCTATGACCATTTCTCTGAACTCTTTCTCTGATAGGTTGCTTGCTTCCATTTCGTTTACCTCTTTTTCTGGTGAGGCTTGCTTTTCTTTCATTGGTGGGCTGTTTCTTTGTCTCCCCATGGACTCTCTTCTCTGTGTGTCTGCTTATGTAGTTCACTCTCCTGTGTTGATTTAAAGGCTCAAAGTACAACACAACCAGGTGCAATGCATCAGGCACTGAAGAAGAATGTATTCCCAGTATTGGTAACTCCAAATTAAAAGTGATTGCCAGAGGAAGGTAAACTAGGTGATAGGTGAGAAAGAAGAGAGTAAGAGAAAACACACTCACACACACAAAAGAAAAAAAAGAAAGAAAAAAGGAAGTAAGTAATGCCAAAAGGAAATTGGGAAAAGGGGAAGGAGTAAAACGAAAGAAAATGGGAATAAACTATAAATATAGGGTGAAAACTCCTAAAGGATAGCCACCAATCCCAGCAAAAGCCTGCAAGAAGTACCTGGAGATTGATACAAACTACATACAACTACTAATATCAAGGGAGGTGAGGGAACACAGAAGCATAAATATATTTAAAAAATGCAAACAACAACAAGATGAAAAATAATGCCCCCCCCAAAACAAATTAAAAGAAAAGAATAAGCAAACCAATCTCACAAACATGCATAAAATATCGATATAATCAACAGTCAAGTAAACAACATCAGCAGGACAGAGAGAAAAACAATTTAGGACAGTGAAGTCAGAGAAGTGAGAGATGTGTATGGACTTGGAGCAGGTGGTTTTTTAGATATTAAAGTGGGGTGAAATGTTAACAATGGGTAAAAAGAGAGAATAAGGAAAATCTGAAGCAGAAAATGAATAAGGGGCACAAGAAACTAACTAGGGAAACGTTAGCAAGAGAGTGATAGCATAAAGGTGAAGTTGAAGTAGAGTAAAAAGATACTAAAGAGTAGATGAAAATAGACTGTATAACACTAATCCCAAAGTAGAATAAAAATGAAATAAAATGGCACTTAAAAAAAAAGTTTAGCCTGAGAGAACCAAGATGGCGGCATAAGTAAACGCCTATTGTGCTGCCCCGTGCCATAATTCCAAAACTACAACATAACAACAAAACAAGCATCATCCAGAATCACCAGAAAGCTGGCTGAGTGAAAATTTCACAAATAAAAGTAAAGGTTGGACACTGAGACTCAAAAGAGCGGCGGAGTGCAGCCTTGAAGATACGCACATAGCCAGAGGTTCAGAGCCGTGGACATGAGCGGGCTGTAGGGCTGGCAGCAGCAACCCCGGATGGATTTCTCCAAGGGGGAGGGCGGAGACGACCCACTGCACAGATTCCCCAGTGCGAGGCGAGGTCCGAGCCCCGGGGTATGCACCCTAAAAGTTGGGCGTGGTAGAGGTCTCCTAGTTTGAGGAGAGTGCACACGCTAAAAGCCGGGCGCAGCAGAGAGGAGAGTGGACATAGCTTGGGAGAACAGTTTTGCGTGTAAAGTGTGCGACAGCACAGATGCTCGACATGCTCCCTGGCGACTTGATCCCTGGTTCGGGAGACTACCGGACTGCTTTGTTTTACAACCCTGGCAAGACTTTGGGGGTGCAGACTCATTTGGAGAGAGGCAGAGTTGTCTGGCAATGGGTGGAGACCAGCCGCGGCTTTCTCTTGGAGGTGCCTGCAGACATTACCACCCAACACACAGACCTGCATGCTGCATAGTGCGTAGCTGACACTGCCTGTTCAGCTCAGAGACTTCGCCCATCCAACCTGAACACAGTTTCCTTGCACAGCCAATTGGCCTGGAGGTCAAACCCTCCTAGGGCTAACGACAACAAGCTGGGCTTAATTAAAAAAATACTGTACAACCCATAAAGGATTATAGTAAGAGTATCCACCTCAGGTAACTGGGGAGGCTGAGCTACTGTCCCTTAGAGGTCATCTACCACATAAAGCTAATCGACCAACTCAAGAAAGTAGCCACCATGCAGAGATATGGAAAGAAATCAGGTGTGAGAGAAATGGAGGAAAAAAGACAACTACACATAGAGTTCAACCACGGTTACAAGGCTTTTCAAGAGGCTCGTAGAAAAGGCTGATGAACTTAATGAGAACTATGAGGAAATAAACAAGACCAACCAGGAAATGAATGAGACTTATAAGGAAATAAATGAGACCTACAAGGAAATTAATGAGACCTACAAGGAAATGAACAAGACCTATGAGGATATGAACAAGACCCTCAAGGATATGAAAAAGGACCAACTAGAATTCAAGCATTCACTGACTGAAATAAAAAAAAATATTACACAAAGTTCTAAAAGCAGTCCAGAGGGCTACAAGAACCAAGTCAAAGATTTGAAATACAAAGAAGTAAAATCCACTCAGCTGGAAAAGCAAGAAACAAAAGGAATCCAGATAATTGAAGATAGCGTAAGGGGCCTCTGGGACAATCTCAAGCATGCCAACATCCGAATTATGGGGGTGCCAGAAAAAGAGAGAGAGCAAGGTAATGAAAACCTACTTGAAGAAATAGTGACTGAAAACTTCCCCCACCTGGTGAAAGATACTGACTTAAAAGCTCAAGAAGTACACAGAACCCTAATATATAGGAATCTAAAGAGGACCACACCAAGACACATCATAATTAAAATGCCAAGAGCAAAAGATAAAGAGAGAATATTGAAAGCAGCAAGAGAAAAACAGTTAGTTACCTATGAGGGAGTGCCCATACGATTGCCAGTGGATTTCTCAACAGAAACGATGCAGGCCAGATGGGAGTGGCAAGAAATGTTCAAATTGATGAACAGCAAGAATGTACAACCAAGATTACTCTATCCAGCAAAGCTATCATTCACACTTGAAGGTCAGATAAAGTGCTTCACAGATAAGAAAAAGCTAAAGGAGTTCATCATCGCCAAACCAATATTATATGAAATGCTGAAAGATATTCTATAAGAAGAGGAAGAAGAAAAAGGTAAAAATATAAATTATGAACAACAAATACACATCTATCAACAAATGAATCTAAAAATCAAGTGAATTAATAATTTGATGACCAGGATAAACTGGTGAATATAACAGAATCATGGACCTAGAGAGGGAATGGACTGACAATTCTTGGGGAGAAAAGGGGTGTGGGAAGTGCAGCAAGAGACTGGACAAAAATCTTGCAACAATGGGAGTGGACAGTGGGGAGTGGCAGGTGAGGGTGGAGCGTGGGATGGGTACAGGGTGGAGGGGAGTTATAGGGGAATAAAAAAGGGGGAACAATGTAATTAATAAACTGAACAATAAATATAAAAAAGTTTAAATAGTAGTAGAAATAAAATTGATTCCTTAATTTGTGTTACACAAGGGTCAATCTGTGATTCAGCCCCTGGGTGGCAGTGTTTCTGGATTGACCTTCGGGTCTATTGGTCCTCTCTAGTCTGAACTAAATTCCTGCTATCTCTGTGGTATTCACTACTGATTTGTGGGAATGGGATGCCCCAGAACTGCCTCTCTAATGGTGAGCACCTGTTCTGTTCCCCAGCCTCAGAAAAACAGCTCACCTCTGCAGTCTCCCAGGTTATCCCCCACCAGGGGATCCCACGTTTTTGGTTCAGCACTGAGAAACTGGGATTGGAAGAAGAAAAATGCAAGCGCGGGAACTCAAGTCCCGCCTGTATGTCTGCGTGAAACCCTTTTCCCCCTTGGGTTTGGCAGCCCGCACCCTCCCAAAATTGTTAGGCTGGCCTTCTCCGTCAGGTCCAAATGGGTTTCTTTCGAGCAATCCCCTCTGCCACCAGCTCTTAGGGCCCTGTTTACCAGCTCCAACAGCCACAGACTTTTCCTCTTTTTTTCCCCTCCAGGTGTGAATCTCCCTGTTTTGCCACCTCCCAGGGGGAAATCTGACCTTTCTGTGGCAGAGTACAGGACTCCTCGGAATCTGCTTCTGCATCAACTAGGAACCGATGTTTCGGGGGTCTCAGCCGCCTAGTGTGTACTGCAGCTGTAAAGTTTTCAGGCTCTTCCCCTTAGGATGGCACAACCCGCCTCTGAGCCAGTGGCTCCGTGAGATACCCAGTCGCACCGGGGCCGCTCCATTAGGGGAGGCAAATCTAGTAGTCCCCCTTCTTCTCCCAAAGCCCAGCTGTCCCCCAACTCGCCAACAAACACTCCCCACGTGACCCTCAGCTGCTCCCTCCATCTGCCCTGGGACACAAATGATTATGCCTTCTTCTGTTCCGCCACCATTTTTTCTCTCCCAAACTTAAACTTCTTCTAACACCAATTCTTCAAAATATACTCACCCAGTTTGTTCTATTTTGTGGAAGAGCCATACTCAAGGGGCCAAAGAGTCACATGTGGCTCGTGGCAAGCCACGGTTTGCTGATCACTGTGCTAAGTGAAATATGCCAGACACAGGAAGACAAATACTGCATGGTATCACCTATGGAATCTTAAACAAATAAACAAACAAACAAACAAACCTTAGTAACAGAGAATAGGTAAGTGATCTTCAGGGGCTAGAGAGCGTAGGAAATAAAGAAAAGTTGGCAAAAAGGGACACACTTTACCTATAAAATGAATAATTTCTGAGGATCTAATGTAAAACGTGACTTATATAGTTGATAACACTGTATTTTGAAATTTGCTAAGAGAATAGAGTTAAAGGTTCTCACCAAAAAAAGGTTAAAAAGATGAATATGAAATGACTAGAGGCTTGGTGCATGGATTCATGCACCAGTAGGGTCCCTTGGTGATCAGGCCAAAACCGACTCTCCAACATCCCCCAAGGAGCCTAGATTATAAGAGGGCACAGGCCAGGCTGACGGACCCCACTGGTGCATGATCAGGACTGGAAGGGACTGCTGTGGCGGGGGGGGGGGTTGCCCTATTTTGCCTAGTCCCAGCTAAACCCCAGCAGCAAGCTAACCTACTGGTTAGAACGTCTTCCCCCTGGTGGTCAGTGTGCATCATAGCGACAGGATGAACGGTTGAACAAAGGGTCAGATACTTAGCATATTAGGCTTTTATTATATAGGTTATGTTAATTACAGGGCTGGAATCTTTTCACAATATATGTGTATATCTAATAATCAGAATGTACACTTTATGCTTCTCCATGTTTATTCATTTATTTTTATTATTTTTTTAAAAAATTATCTTTATTGTTGAAACTATTACGTATGTCCCCTTGCACCCCCCCACCCCATTGACTCCCTTAATCTCACTGCCCCCTTCCCTGCCAACCAGGGTTTCACTGCACTATTTTCTGTGTCCATTGGCCATGCACATATGCACATAAGTTCTTTGGTTAATCTTTCTCCACTCTCTCCTCTCCTATTCTTTCTGAGATTCATCAGACTCTTCTATATTTCCATGTCTCTGGATCTCTTTTTTTTTATCAGACATCTTGTTAATTAGATTCTACATATAAAGAGGTCATGTGATACTTGTCTGTCTCTGACTGGCTTATTTCACTTAACACAATACTCTCAGGTCCACCATGCTGTCTTAGAAGGTAAGTGATCCTTCTCTTTTAAAGCTGCGTGGTATCTTATCGTGCAAATACACCACAACTTTTTAAATATATTACAGTCTTATTTGTTTGTTATACCTCAATAAGGCTGAAAAAGTTATTAGACAGATAAGTAATGGAAGTGATATTTATAGAAATAGACATAAATATTACATAGGTAAAATAATCAAAAAATGGGTGTTCATTTTGACCAATACAAGAAATTTTATATATTGCGTGAGACATTTAAGTATGCTAAACAAGAAAACAAAGTTATATATACTTTGGAAGTGGTACAAAAAGAAAATATGGACAATCATGTGACTCAAGGCCATTCATATTGCATATTTTCAAAATCGGTTCACATTATCCTTCTAAATTTTTTGTTAGTAACTGGTAGTCTGACACTAATTATGATAACAGTGAAATTAATTTCCAAACAGCTGCGGAATTTTAAGAATATTGAATCCTATTAACGAAGCTTAAGTTAATAGCTGTAGGTAAATTAGCTATTTTTTACAATGTTAATCTTTTTCCAACTCAATACTGGACATTTTGCCCAATATTTTGACCTTGTCTCAAATTTAACCTGTAATAATTGTTCATCCTCTGTCCCAAACTTGCCTTACTTCTACCTTAAAAGAACAAAACAAAACAAAACAAAAACACACCAAAAAACTCATTCTCTTAATTCACTTGATTCTCCTAGTCATAAGTTCCTTAACCTTCATAGTCAGCTCTCTCTTTCCCATTTGATAAGTCTCTATAATCAGCCATTGTTTTGTAGATGCTGCTGGCAAGCATTTTACCATTTTTTATTTCTCCTAGATTCTTTGAAATCCTACTCAAGTAATTCTAATTCCGTTTTTAAAAAAAAATACATTTTCCTTGATCTCAGAGAGGAAGGGAGAGGAATAGAAAGATATAAAGATCAATGATAACAGAGAATCATTGATCCGCTGCCTCCTACCACCCCCCTCCCCCTCCCGCAATGGGGATCGAGCCTACAATCCAGGCATGTGTCCTTGACTGAAACAGAACCTGGGACCCTTCAGTCCGCAGGCCCATCCTCTATCCACTGAGCAAACTGGCTAGGGCTCTAATCCAGTTTTTAATTACATTAATGCAATATCTATTATGTTGAGTGTGTACCAGGAAATACAAAGCTGAGTATACTTTGAATGATCTCAGTTTAGTCTGTCTTCCTCCTGTGTCATGTCTTTTCTGGTCTCCTTTTTACCCATATCCATACCAGCCTAATTTACCCTGATTATTGCCACCAATTGAAGTCCAAAAATACTGATTTGATCATGTCACATTTTGATAATCTGCACATGTTCTTTTTCTGAAATACCAAGATTTCATTATGAATGAATAAAAAACATGGAAGTTGTTCTGAAGTTAATTTTCCTTAATTTCTCAACTGAAAGTGCCAGGAAGTAAGTAAAGAAACAGGAAGGTATCTTCTCTTGGAGGAAGGTCACTGGGCTGTTTGAGCATCTTTTGCTGTTGGAAAAGAAAAGAGAAGCTCTAAGGAACTTTTCATATTTTATACATTTGGAAAACCATGTCTTTTTAAATTCTTTTAAATTGCTGCAATCTGAAGTTTTACAGTGGAAAGTGGGACCAGAATTTTCAAAGATTAATTATGCAACTATTTAATGGGATTTTTTTACACTCACTTATCTTTTCTAAGTACTGCATAAAACAGAGAAAATAAAATTGCAAGTTGTTACATTATAGGCAAAATATAAAATAAGTAGAGGCTTAAGTATTTCCCTATTCAACATTTCTAAAATCTTTAAATTCTGTAATAAAATTATCATTCTACAAGTTTAAATACTCTAATAGTGTTAAAGTTTTTAGATTCTGTCAGATCCATTATTTTTATTTAAAATTTCCTAATTTTAAGAAACAAGAGTATAGATGAGATGTATAGTGATGGACATCACAATGCCTGTTTAAAGGAATATTATAGTTCCTCAAGAATAAGAATTTCTCCTTCAAGCAGTACCCACATAGGACATTTCTAATTATTAAATTTATTAGACTTAATAATTTTAATCACAACAGAATGAGACAGTTAAAATGTCATTTTACAGATAGGGAAATTGAGGTGCATGAAATTGAAATAATATGCCCCAAGTCACATTGCTAGAAAGCTGAGATGTAAGCCCTAGTTTTTGTTTCTGTTTTCTAATTATATTGTACATTACTAGATCTTTCAATTTTGCAACATTATACTAATAAACATGTTTACTAGATTATTTATCACTGCAAATATTCCAAATCCAATTATAGAAGTACTCAGAGGGAAGTTAAATTTTAGCCTTCAAATGCTGCTCACTGGGAATGTGGTAATGGTTCCTCAAGAACTGTTGTGATTTATCTTTAATTTTTCCTCTTCCCTGTTTCAGAGGGCTTAAATGCTGCTTCTATAAATATTTCACTGTCCAATTACCATCACTATTTCTAAGTGTTTCTTATACTTCCAACATTGTCCTCTAGATTTAATTTTTTTCTACTTTCTATCTCTTGTGCATAATCTCTCCTTCATGTTACTTTCTTTTTCTCCTATACAATTTAAGATTCACTTTTACCTCTTGTTTTTCAATTTTACTGTCATCTGCTCCTGCTTTATGTAGCACTAGAGGCCCGGTGCACAAAATTTGTGCACTGGGGGGTGGTGTTCCTCAGCCCAGCCTGCACGTTCTCCAATCTGAGACCCCTCAGGGGATGTCCAACTGCCAGGTTAGGGCCAGGTGGTGAATTGGTGAATTTGCTTTTAATTCTCAGATATTCATTTACCTTTACATTTCTTCACCTTTCTTGTGTAAGCCTATATGACTATTCATAATATAAATTATTTGTTTTATCTTGGTAGTTATGTTTGCAAAATGATTCAAAGCTGTTAAATAAATTTGTTTTCAGTAATTAAAACCCATTTAGGACCTTCCTATTGATAATTAATAATTTCTGATCACTACATTCCTTATTTGAATTACAAGTTTTTTCACCTCTTATTTTGAAATTTGTCCTCTGTTAACATATTAGAATATATATTATTTTAAATATTTCTTTAATATAAAAATTTCCTCTTTAATACAAATTTTACTTAGAAAAATCTGATCCATATAATGCCTGTAAATTTTAAAAGTAAATAGGAGATACAATTAAAAAATAAGAAAACCATAGGAATTCTAAGCTTTTCATAAAGTCTAATTTTTGAATAAGCAAGTCCTGCTAAGAAAGGTGTAGTATATCTTTAAAAATATGGTAGAAGGAATAGGGTAGGGGACAAAAGCTAGTAAGCAAGGACACAGATTTAGTTGGAGACTAGCTTTAGCGCGGTTCTACATTGGGTTCTGTGCACTGCAGAGTTAGTCTCAATTTGAAGCAAGACTTTTGTTCCCCACCTCAATTACCAGTTGGCTGTGGGCTACTGAGGTGGGGTGTGAGAAAGCTTATTTAGCCTAGGAGAGTTCTTTGAAGAATGGGCAGCTGTGAGCCATTATAGTGGTCAGCAGTTACAGTGTTAGCCATGAAATGGCACCAGTATGCTATGGGACATCTGTTGAGCAACCTTAGTACTTCAGTTGTGCAAAGAAAGGATTCAGAGGCAAGCAACCCAAATTATAAGAGAAAGTTTATTTTAAAAGTCACAGACGTAGAAAAGGTGAGCCAATTGGCTGCATGGGCTCAGTATATAAGTTACAGAGGCAAAGGAAGGTCCCTTGGAGCTTAGGAAAGAGAAAGGCAGAAAGAATGTGCCTGGTGGAAAAAGGAGTTTGGGAAAGGTGTGGCCAAGCCTAGAGAAAGTACTCTCTGGGTCCTCCAGCCTAATGGTTTTTATCCCCGCTCTAAAGGCAGGGATCTTAGAGGAGTTCCCAGGATAAGATCTCAATAGAATATTCATCAACTTTTTCAGTTGTGTTTTTTTCAGATTAGTAGTCTCTACTGATTGTCTGGTGCTAGGGGAGGCTGTCCAGGCGTCCTTACTCATCACAGCTGGTCCTGATGCCGGTAATGAGGAAAATAAGGCAGTTTTTGGCGGGAGACCAGCAGCCTGACTCTGTACCTAGTTAATCAGTATCCCTAATGAACATTCCTGTTAGTCTATAGTCTACTCACTGCCCCTTCCTTAATTATTTGGTATTATAAGACCTGTTTACCTAAATTTTCACATTTTATAGAGGTAACACACCATGAACAATACATAACCCCCAAAGCAAGCGGGGAGGAAGCCTTTAGGTGTGGTCTCACAGCCCCCCTTCCTCGCCCCCCAACACACAGGGCTTTTTGCAAAGCCTATGAAAGGTTCAGAACTCTGACCCTTATTTGGAGGACAAAGAAACAAAACGGTATAAAGAGAAAGGCTCCTCCATATTGATTTGCTCAGGATTTGGAAACAAGTTCTCTTGAGTCATGGTACTGGTAAATCTGGAAATAAATGGATTATTCTTGTATCTCTGGGTACTCCTGTGTATTTTTTGTTCACCTGGTAAATTGTGTAACACCAGCTATGGTGTTGCTCTGTCTGGTTTTGCTGCTTTTCTGGAAATGGAGCTGAAACACAACTGAGACCTAAATATCATCTTTAGTTTGACAAAAACTGCAACTCTGTGGTCGGCAGAGTTCTTAGTTCTTAATGTTAATTGATAAGGGCCAGAAACACACTCCTGAGGGTGAAGAGAGTGGTCATGCTAGAGCTTGTATGGGAGGTGAATGAGGTTATTCTTCGGTCGCCTTGTTACTCCTCTAATGAGGTCGACCACATAACTGGCTTCAGGGGAGGACCCCAACTACACGATGAGTGATATGAAAGGTCAGGGGTCTAAACTGCATGACCAGCAAGGAAAGGTCACCCTGGGGGTGAGGTCCTCATCTAGTCTTGCCCATTGCTAGGCACTCTGGCTTTCCATCTCGGTGACCTGCAGTCCTGGCCTGTGGCCTGTACTCCACTCATGCCCATCTAATGGTCTATTATATCAGAGGGTTATAGAATTGTTCCTTAAGTTATAGAATATTTTAACTGATCTACCAAGTTCACAATGTACATGATGTTAGGATAGGAATTAATGTGTGCGGTAGAATTTTATTGTTATTTAGAGACAATTTTTGTGAAATTAAACCTATGCACCTAAAATAAATATAGCAGATAAGTAGTAGAGCAGCAAGGTCTACTCCCCTGATTGTCAGAGTCATTATAAGCCTTTCACCATAAGTCAACAATGAAAGGTCATCTGGAAGGGGTGGAAAGTGAGTTTAACTTAACCTAATGGAAGCTAGCAGGTAAAGTATCTTATCTTGGCTAAAGGTTAGGCACAATTAGATAAAGTGTGACATTCAGAAAACCAAGTGATGTGAAAATCAAATATCCATGGAAGGCATTGGCAAGCCAACACACGCTGTTCATTCAAAAGCTCATGTCAAAGTCTGGGAATTCAGCAATTCATGCCAGGCATAGAGTATTGTTATTATTGCACAGTAAAAATAGCATATATATATATATATATATATATATATAACTTTATGTATATATAATAAAATATATGATAAGACATTACAAACCTTGATTTATTTTATATAATACTTAAACCCATCCATGGAAAATGTTATTTTTTTTTATATTGCTATCTGGCATTTTAATTAATTTATTTTTTTAAATCTTTATTGTTCAGTATATTAATTACATTGTTCCCTTTTTTCCCCCCTGTAGTTCCCCTCCACCTGGTACCCATCCCACCCACCTCCCTCACCCCCCTCCACTGTCCTCTCCCATAGTTGCATGATTTTTGTCCAGTCTCTTGCTGCACTTCCCACACCCCCTTTCTCCCCAAGAATTGTCAGTCCATTCCCTCTCTATGTCCGTGATTCTGTTACATTCACCAGTTTATCCTGTTCATCAGCTTATTAATTCACTTGATTTTTATATTCATTTGTTGATAGATGTGTATTTGTTGTTCCTAATTTACACTTTTATCTTTTTCTTCTTCCTCTTCTTAAAGAATATCTTTCAGCATTTCATATAATATTGGTTTGGTGGTGATGAACTCCTTTAGCTTTTTCTTATCTGCGAAGCACTTCATCTGACTTTCAATTCTGCATGAAAAAATATGGAACGCTTCACGAATTTACGTGTCATCCTTGCGCAGGGGCCATGCTAATCTTCTCTGTATCGTTCCAATTTTAGTATATGTGCTGCCGAAGCGAGCACGGAAAATGTTATTCTTATATTGAGGAAAGAAGCAAAAAGTCAGAACAAGAACAGAGTTTGGCATGTGGCCCTATGTCCTGAGGTAAAAGTTTCATACTTGTTTTATTCTCATTACTAAAATTAAGTCAATGCCTGAACTCACACACAAAGCTTATGGACATTAGTGGATCAGGAAATCAAACAACTCAACCTTGTAATTCCAATTCTCCCCAAAAATATATGTGTTCTCCTTATATTTTTCTGCTGTAAGTCTGAGGGAGCAAAAAATTATATGGAAATCCTGGGACAGCCACGTTGTGATATGAACTTTTGTTTAAAAATTATGCAAATTGGATTCATATGACTAGATTTTTATTTCTTTTACAAATTAATGCATTGATCAGTAATTACTAAGCACTGAGGCTGCTGTCACTGTGACTAGTGTTAGTTTTGTGTGTGTATGTGAAAAGCCACCGCCAGCACGGCTTTCAGGTTCAAAGGCTTGGAGAAAGAGCTGACGAGCAAATTAAAACACAAGATAAGAAATATAGATTTGGAATTATGGGGGGAAAGGTAGGGAAAGCTTAACTGTAGTAATCAAGTTCAACTGAGTCTCTGTTCCTGTCTGCTTTTATTTACTAGAATACACAATTTCCTTTTATGACTGCAAACAGACATATCAAAGTTAATTGTTTACTAAACAGTAAGATTATCAGGTTAGGGGGGAGTTTGTGTTAGGCCAGTGGTCAGCAAACTCATTAGTCAACAGAGCCAAATATCAACAGTGCAACAATTGAAATTTCTTTTGAGAGCCAAATTTTTAAAAATTAAACTTCTCCTAATGCCACTTCTTCAAAATAGACTTGGCCAGGCCATGGTATTTTGTGGAAGGGCCACACTCAAGGGGCCAAAGAGTCGCATGTGGCTCTAGAGCAGCAGTTTGCTGACCACTGCTTTAAGCCATTGAGTCAACAGTAGGTAATAAAATGCAAATTCACCCTGTGAATATCAAAGAAGCCCAGGTCACCCTTCTTGTATTTATGTTAATTACTGTTGATCTTGGTTTCCAGCATGTGTATATACATAACATACATATATAAATATGTACTTAATAGTTTGTGTGAAATGAGAAATTAGAAAAATAAAATTTGCTGAGTTTTTTTTAATTAAATTTGTTACATGTAAAGAATTATTCTTTATTTTCAGATAACAGATTTTTTACATTAAAATTAAATTGCTCTTTGACAAAATAGTAGTAAAATAATAATATGTAGTGAAAATATCTATTTAAAAAATTAGTAGAGCCAAAACTGGTTTGGCTCAGTGGATAGAGCATCGGCCTACGGACTGAAAGGTCCCAGGTCGATTCTGGTCAAGGGCATGTACCTTGGCTGCAGGCACATCCCCAGCAGGGAGTGTGGAAGAGGCAGCTGATCGATGTTTCTCTCTTATTGATGTTTCTGACTTTCTATCCCTCTCCCTTCCTCTCTGTAAAATATCAATGAAATTTATTTAAAAAATAAAAAAATAAAAAATTAGTAGAGACTGTATGTATATCAGGCACCATTCTTAGCTATTTATAAACACTAGTGCTGATATAAGAATGCTGCTTTCCTTAATGTGAGGAATTCTAGCAGTCTTCCACAGGGGCCACATAGAGGAGACCAAGGCAACACAGCTAACCACCAGTTATGTGAGTGTGGCCTTCTTCAGCTACCTAGTTCTAGTGAAAGTTCCTGATAATGACAAGTTCATAAATGATCCCAGCAGAGAAAACAGCACATAGTTTGAAATTGTTTTGTTATGCAATGAGTGATATCTAATATGTTTCACTATCAATTATACCACTCACTTCCTAGTGTGTTATTATTTATCCTCATTTTATAGATTAGGAAACTGAGGTCCAGAGATGTAAACAACTTGTTTAAGGTCATACCCTTAGCATATGGCATTTAATAATTCAGATGTAGGCAAAGTTTTAGAACCTAGGATGTTAATATGTTTATTTTATTTTTAAGCATTTGTGTCTTTTTTTTGAGTTGGCAAATGCCATATCAGTCCTTTATTTTTTAAAAAGTTGTCATTAAGTGAAGTCACAAACTACTATCAGAATATTTATGATATCATAAAGCATAAAATAATTATATTTCATAAAAATTCTTTATCTGCCCGTCACTCTGAAGTTCCTGAAAGGGATGATTGAGGGAACGTTTGGCATGTAGGTAGTTCATTTGGGAAGTGATCCCAAGGATAAGGAGTTAATAAATATAAGAAGAAAATGAGAAAAATCAGCCAAGGATGAAATATGAAGTTGGTATTTGTTACTAGCCACTTGAGCTCTATCCAGGTGGACCTCCTGAGGAGTCCTATTGAATTAGCCAGGATTCCCTACCATTGGAAGAAAGGGAGACAAATTTATCTTTATTAGTCAAGAGTGGATGTTAACTAACCCTTGTATCCTGAAGCATGAGAAAAGAAATATAGGGCCCTGGCCTGAGGCAAGGGACTGTCAAGTAAATCTTCACAAAGCTGTGTAAGCTTGCCAGAAATGAGTTTGAAGTGGCCACAAAATTCATCTTATACACATACTTGAATACTATATATCTTTGGCAGACACAGCAGGAATATTACTTTCTGTAAATTCTCGGTAGTTTAAATAATCTTAGATTGAATGCTCTGAAACCAAAATTAGAAAGATTAGTACAGAGAAGAAGGCATAAGCACTTTTCTTTATGACATCTGACTTCTAGAGATTTGCTTCCTACCTAGTGTCAAGAGCAAAGTAAGAGAGACTCATTAAACTGCAGGCTTTTTTTTTTTTAACTTTGCTTGAACTTTCACTAGTTTGCACCACCTCCTTTACTTAAAATGTATTTATTTTTTGCTTCTGCAAGCCAAGCATTAGTAATATTAACAGTAATGCTAAATGCAAAAGATATGCTGATATGTTCTTAATTAGCTACCGTTGTATGCAGTTTTATAAGGTCAAAGGAAAGTGCACTTTATATTTGAGCAAAGCCAGCTACTTACAGCAATGTCAGCGTGAGACAACCAATTTGAACTTAACATTAATTAGGTTTTCAGTGGGCTGTAGAATTAGCTCATTGTATGAAGTACTTTCTAATTATAGGAGATTATGGTTGTATTCTAAACAACTGAGGCAGAAAAACTCTGAATAAATCAAATTATATGTAGGTCTAAATATAAGGAAGTTCAATGTATTTCATATAGTTGGGAATGTCTTGAAATAATTTTAATATTGTGGTTTATATAAACTTATGCAAAATGCTACAGAATTATTAGGCACACAAAGGCAAAACTGTAAATTAACATTTATAATTCATGATGAAATAAAATTTCTTATCACTGGCACTAAGTTTTTCAAAGAAATCAGTCTGCTCACTATAGTACAGTATGATACTGAACACACATTATTTCACAAGGGCTTACTGTGCATCTATAACAAAAGGTAGTAATTTATGTTCCCTTATTTGAAAGGGGTAGCTGCTTTGCTCTTACATCAAACAACCTTCCTATAACCGAGACGTTTAAACATCCATACGTCACATATATAGGACAGCGCAACAATGTATACACATGTTGAATGATTATAAAGTCAGTGTTTATTAACATACAGTTCCTTTTAAAATTTTAGAGGAATCTACAGATATTAATATTGTTAGTCTCAATGCCTGTTTTTAAACTTATGAACTTTCTGGTCCAGGCACTGCTATAATGTGAAGCAATAGCATCTCAAACATCAATAATCATTTCGTTCAGTATTTGCATGCCCTCAATTTATCAACTGTTGCTGGTTTTGTACTGTAAATTTTACCTTTTATGTATTTTCATAAAAAATCAAGTGGCACTTTAGGATAATAATAATAATAATTATTATTTGATCAAGGCTTAGTCTGGCTTTGCCTATTATTTCAAGTCAATTAAACCTGAAAAGGAGTGAAAATTAAGTGAGTGATCAACTGTTAAAGTGAGTAAACATTTTTGGGGACACCCTATATCATGTTGCTTCCAGATCAATGTCAATTTCCTCCCCTCTTAAAACATTTTGGATTGTTATTTAGTGCCCAATAGGTAATTATAATAAAGGAAACTGATGAGATAGTGGAATTTTAAGATTAAGGTATATGAGAGTAAATAGTCACTGTTTAACCCATATTGAGAGTGTACTAGTAATTGTATAACTTGATGTGATAAATATCATGATATGGAATAATTTCATTAATCCAGAAAATACTATTTTGTTTGTCTTTACAGATTAATCTCAACCACTATAAACAATCACCCTTCTGATTTTTTAAAATATACTTTTGTCTTTTGATTATGGTGTCTGTAGACTTGTCATATGTGGCCTATATTATTTTGAAGCATAACCCCTCTTTTGCCACTTTGCTGAGAGTTTTACATATATGGGTGTTGGATTTTGTGGATTGCTTTTACTACATCTATTGATATGATCATATGATTATTGACTTTCAATTTGTTTATATGATGTATCACATTTATTGATTTGTGAATATTGTACCAGCCTTGCATCACTGGAATAAATCCCATTTTGTCATGATATATGATCTTTTTAATATATTGCTGGATCTGATTTGCTAATATTTTGATGAGGATTATGGCATCTATGTTAATCAAGCTATGGATCTGTAATTATCTTTATTTGTAATGTCTTTATCTGGTTTTAGAATTAGAATAATGCTGCCCTTATAAAAAGAGCTTGGTAATGCTCTTTCCATTTTTTTTGCAACAGTTTGAGGAGGATTGGTGTCAGTTCTTCTTTGTCTTTATTGTTCAGTTTATTAATTACATTGTTCCCCCTTTTTTATCCTCCTATTGCTCCCCTCCACCCTGTACCCATCCCACCCTCTTCCCTCACCTCCCCACTACTGTCCTCTCCCATTGTTGCAAGATTTTTGTCCAGTCTCTTGCTGCACTTCCCACACCCCTTTTCTCCCCAAGAATTGTCAGTCCATTCCCTCTCTAGGTCCATGATTCTGTTATATTCACCAGTTTACCCTGGTCATCAGATTATTAATTCACTTGATTTTTAGATTCATTTGTTGATAGATGTGTATTTGTTGTTCATAATTTATATTTTTACCCTTTTCTTCTTCCTCTTCTTATAGAATATCTTTCAGTATTTCATATAATATTGGTTTGGTGATGATGAACTCCTTTAGCTTTTTCTTATCTGTGAAGCACTTTATCTGACCTTCAAGTGTGAATGATAGCTTTGCTGGATAGAGTAATCTTGGTTGTACATTCTTGCTATTCATCAATTTGAACATTTCTTGCCACTCCCATCTGGCCTGCATCGTTTCTGTTGAGAAATCCACTGGCAATCGTATGGGTGCTCCCTTATAGGTAACTAACTGTTTTTCTCTTGCTGCTTTCAATATTCTCTCTTTATCTTTTGCTCTTGGCATTTTAATTATGATGTGTCTTGGTGTGGTCCTCTTTAGATTCCTATATATTGGGGTTCTGTGTACTTCTTGGGCTTTTAAGTCAGTATCTTTCACCAGGTGGAGGAAGTTTTCAGTCACTATTTCTTCAAGTAGATTTTCAATACCTTGCTCTCTCTCTTTTTCTGGCACCCCAATAGTTTGGATGTTGGCATGCTTGAGGTTGTCCCAGAGGCCCCTTATACTATCTTTAATTATCTGGATTCCTTTTGTTTCTTGCTTTTCCAGCTGAGTGGATTTTGCTTCTTTGTATTTCAAATCTTTGACTTGGTTCTTGCAGCCCTCTGGACTACTTTTAGGACTTTGAGCAATATTTTTATTTCAGTCAGTGAATGCTTCATTTCTAGTTAATCCTTTTTCATATCCTTGAGGGTCTTGTTCATATTCTCATAGGTCTTGTTCATTTCCTTGTACGTCTCATTCATTTCCTTATAGGTCTCATTCATTTCCTTGTAGGTCTTGTTCATTTCCTCACAGGTCTTGTTCATTTCCTCGCTGGTCTTGTTCATTTCCTCGTAGGTCTTGTTCATTTCCTCATAGTTCTCATGAAGTTCATTGGCCTTTTCTAGGAGCCTCTTGAAAAACCTAATTACTGTGGTTTTAAACTCTATGTGTAGTTGTCTTTTTTCCTCCATTTCTTTCACACCTGGTTTCTTTACATTTCTCTGCATTGTGGCTGCTTTCCTGAGTTGGTCGATTAGCTTTGTGTGGTATATGTCCTCTAAGGGACAGTGGCTCAGCATCCCCAGTTACCTGAGGTGGATACTCTTACTACAATCCTTTATGGGTTGTACAGTATTGTTGGAGTTAAGCCCAGCTAATTGTTGTTAGCACTAGGAGGGTTTGACCTCCAGGCCCATTGGGTGTGAAGGTGAGGTGTGTTCAGGTTGGATGGGCGGAATCTCCATGCTGGGCAGGCAGTGTCAGCTCAGCCCTATACGGTGAATGAGTCTCTGTGTTGGGTGGTAATGGCTGCAGGCACCTCCTAGAGAAAGCCGCTGCTGGTCTCTACCCGTTGTCAGACAACTCTGCCTGTCTCCAAATGAGTCTGCACCCCCAAAGTCTCTCTCAGGGTTGTAAAACAAAGCAGTCCGGTGGTCTCCCAAACCAGGAAGCAAGTCATTCGTCCTCTCTGTACTGTTGTGCACTTTACACACAAACTGCTGTTCTAAGCTATGCACACTCTCCTCAGACTAGGAGACCTCTGCCGTGCCTGGCTTTTAGGGTAAGTACCCCAGACCTCGAACCCCGCCTGGTGCTGGGGAATCTGTGCAGTGGGACATCTCCACCCTCCCAGTTGGAGAAATCCAGCCAGGATTTCTGCTGCCAGCCCTTCAACCCGCGTGTGCTCACGCCTCCAAAGCTCTCTCCGGGCGTATCTTCAAGGCCGCACTCCACCGCTCTTCTGAGTCTCAGTGTCCCACCTTTACTTTTATTTGTGGAATTTTTACTCAGCCATCTTTCCGGTGATTCTGGATGATGTTTGTTTTGTTGTTATGTTGTAGTTTTGGAATTGTTGCGCGGGGCAGCACAATAGGTGTTTACCTATGCCGCCATCTTGTTTCCTCTTCATTAGTTCTTCTTTGAATGCTTGGTAAAACTCCCATGTTAAGCAGTCCAGACCAGGGCTTTTGTTTGTTGGGAGTTTTTTATATTATTATTACTGTTTTAATTTCATCAATTGTTTTTGGCCTATTCAGGTTTTCTGATTCTTCCTTATCAGTTTTTGTAGATTGTATTTTCCTAGGAATTTTTTTCCATTTCCACTACATTGCTCACTTGTTGGCATATAGTTTTTCATAATATTTTCTTACAATCATAAACAAGATTAATGAACCTTTAACCAGACTCATCAAGAAATAAAGAGAGAGGGCCCAAATAAATAAATCAGAAAAAAAAAACAGTTAAATTAACAACTAACACCACTTATTTATTTACTTATTTATTTATTTATGTCTCTGACCACTCTTACCTTTTCCATTAAGGATTCCAATTACACAGTTTTTAGGCCATTTCAATTTTTCTTACAACTCACAAATGCTGTGTTCATTTTCTTTCAGTATTTTTCCTATCTGTGTTTTCTTTTAGAATATGTTTCTTCAAATTTATTTTTATTTTCTTGTGCAAAATCTAATATATCATTATTCCTATTTATATTGAAAAAATAATAGACACTGAAATTCACCTTACAAATTTATTTGGATTAAAAAAATACCTTCCTTTTTTTTCGACTAAACTTCTGAAAACAATATAGAGTTACTATAACTGTTTTAATGTCCTTTCCTATTCACTTTTAACATGCATGTCACTTATAAGTGAGTTAATTTATTTTGAAATTTGTAGTTTGTGAATGGGAGTATAGAACATAAGTATAGAATGTATACCATCATTAAAAATTTTAATATACTGAAATACAATGTATTGTCTATGTTGAAAAGAAGATGAGGTTGCTTTTATTACTTTTTCAGGTAGAGATATCTAGGAGGAAACTTCTTTTATCTCAAGCGTTAGCAATCTGTATTAAATTCAATTACTTATCTACCTTTCTCTCTATATTCTTAAATTCCTTATATAAGAATCTGGTTTGTGTGCATTTATGCATGCATATCTTTTTTTTTATCTCAGCACATGGTATAGTGTCCAGTATGTGGCAGGGACTGAATTAATTATTTATTGAATAAATAACTGTGTATATGAATGAAGAATGAGTGAATGAAAGAATGAGATTCAGAGAGCTTAGTAAACCTATTTGATGTAGAAAAGTCCAGGGGGAGAAATGTTCTGTTTGATGCTAGTTGAAGAGTTCAGGTTGAGAACTTAGTTTATAGAGTATACTTAAAAAAAAAAAAGATGTGTTTTAGCCTTTGTAAAAAAAACTTTGATTAAAAATGTTCTATCCTATATAATAAAAGCTTGATATGGTAAGTGCCCAGTAATCTGGTCATCCATTTAACCAATCAAAGTATAATATGCTAATGATATGCTAAGGCCGCTCAATCCCTTGCTATGATGTGCACTGATACCAGGGGGCAGACACTCTGACTGGTAGATTAGCTTGCTGCTGGGGTCTGGCTGATTAGGACTGAGTGAGACAGGTAGGACACTCCCTGGAACCCTCCTGCAGTCTCTCCCTGGCTGGCCAACTGCCCATGTCCCTCCCTGGCCCTAATCATGCACTGGTGGGGTCCCTTGGCCTGGCCTGTGCCCTCTTGCAATACAAGACCCTTTGAGGGATGTCAGAGAGCCAATTTCCACTCAATCCCACAGGCCAGGCTGGGGGACCCCATTAGTGCATTAATTCATGCACTAGGCCTCTAGTCATTTAATAAAATCAATCTAATATAAGAATCTGTTGTTTTAGGGACTGTATTCCTTTATAATTCTTTATGAATCTCATCTTGAACCTCATCTTAAATAAATGGACCTTGAAAATGTATTCTATTCAACACATTTTGAAAATTTATTCATTCATGAAATTGGTGCTCACACAGTATCCATGAAAAAATCCTCCTATATAATAAAGAAGTAATATGCAAATTGACTGGCACTCCAACACATAAGATGGGTACCCCCATGTGGACACAAGATGTTGCCACAAGATGGCTAGCATGGGAGGGCAGTTTTGAGTGATCAGGCCAGCAGGAAAGGGCAGTTGGGAGGGATCAGGCTGGCAAGGGAGGGCATTTAGGGGTGACTGGGTCAGCAGGGAGGGCATTTGGAGGCAACCAGACCTTCAGGAGAGGATGGTTAGGGGCAACCAGGCTAACAGGGGATGGCAGTTAGGGTTGACCAGGCCAGCAGGGGAGAGTAGTTAGGAGCAATCGGGCTGGCTAAGGAGCAGTTAGTCATTGATCAAGCTGGCAGGGGAGTGGTTAGGGGGTGATCAGGCTGTCATTTGAAAAAGTGGCTTTTCTGAAGGCCAGGTGCCACACCTGTTCAAGGCCCTTCTGTATACCATACTTAAATTAAACTAAGGGAAATATTCTAAGATTTCCTTTGTGAGAAAATTTGGGCAGAAAAGGGAAAGCATATTGACTCAACCATAAGTCCAAATGTTGAGTCTCATTTTAGGAGACAGTGATGTAGATGATTTCTAAAGTGAGGCATATACTATGTGCACAAGCAGTCAGGTAAATAAGGACATAGGCACATATTATATGAAAATGGAATGAAGAACAAAATAATACAAAGGTAAATGAACACAGCAAATAATAAACTAGTTGAGGGGACTTCCATATGCAAGGCTTTTGCTGGAATGAAATCAACCAATGACAATCTGATAGATTGTCTGAAGTTAGAATATTGCTGGTGATGTCATCAGGTGCAGAGGTCTGTGTGGCATACAAAAGACACAGATTTAAAAACAAAACTTTAAAGACAGTTACCTGCACTTGAATTCAATATCCATAATTGGACATTGTGTTTTTCATTGAAAAATACTTTTTCTCCCTAAGATTACCCTCATTTTACAAGAGACTGCATTAAGTCCAGTTTTAATTTGGCCTGATTATTTGCATAAGCACAACAAGAATAATAACTTATCAAATAGATCACACAGGCTTTTTAAATTTGCTTTGCTGGAATCTTTTACAAGGAATCTTTAGATTGAGCTTCAATGAGCAGTCAGAACCTCAGGCAGAGAAGCCATGTCACAGTTGCCATCAGAGTTCGCATGCAATGCTGGTAGGTTTGGTTCAATTCTTCAAGTCCTTGAAGTTTCCAAAATGCCTTGAGGTTTCTTCCTTGCCATATTTCAGTAAAGCAAACTTCATTCCTTACCTGAGTGTGAAGAAGCACAGGATTTGGTTTGAAAGTCTGTATGGAATATTCTCTGAAAGGTCAGGGGCTTCTAGGAGGACCTTGCCAAAGGTAGCAGCCACTGCCTTGACTTTTCCAAACAAGTCCAATCTCCTGAATGTTTTACTGGAATCTCTATGTTTAGTCTTTAGAAAGCATGTGGTTTCTCAAGGATGCTTACCCTGCTTATAGTATCTAATAGTTATCATAATTTTAGTTCAATCTGTTGTTACAATAAACCCTAAAGAGGTAGATGAAGGGGCTGTTTGGTGCCTATAGCCAACCAGTCCCTTAGCCCTCTTTTTCACAAAACCGTGTGTCTGAGTAATCCATTCATCTGTCACTCAGGGTCTGCTGGTCAGCCATGGCACATAGGAAGAGTGCTATGAATAATGTGACCAAGCAAGGTATCAGATTATTTCTGAAGTGGGCTTGATCAGCTTTGAAAATCACTTATATCATTAAGGCTTTCTGATGACATTCAGAGTCCAGGCATGTCTCTCTTATACATGGCATTCTAGTCAAAGTCTCAGTTAATGAAAATACAAGTGAAGACTGGTCTTGTGGAAATAATTGCATTGCCACTACTGACTCCTTAAGAATTTCCAAATTCTGGAGGGATAAGGTAGGGAGAAAAAAACTATAAGTAAGCAATTAGCAAAGATTAGTAAATACATCTCATAAATTTCATACATATAGGCTCTTTTACTAGCAAACATACATTTTAAGAGACATACTCACATTGAGAAAAGTATTTTAGAGCAAAACTCACTGATTTAGTAAATCACAGGTAAACTAAGTTACATTGATTGGCTCACGTAACTCCTTTGAGAAATTTAGATTGCAGGCATTAAAATTTCAGAGGCAGACCATTACTTATTTCTTTGAAAACCTTGCCAGTAAAATCCCTTGACAGAGTAGGCATTCTTGAAACATTGTGAATGAAAATTGTATGACAGATTTTGTGGAGAAAAACCTAAAAAACCCTTTGTCTTCTAAAAAGGGAGATTTGATAGCTGAGAGAGGCATGAACATCTTCTATGCTCCATAGCTCTGTCATAGACCAGAATCTGAGTGGCCTCTGATACCTTACTTGCTGTTGCATCCTATAGCCATCCTATATATGCAAGCAATGGAATTCATCCATATCCCTAAATCTTTCCCATGTCTAAGACAGAAATTCTTTCAGAAGTGCCAAAAATATTGCAACACAATTGTGCAGGTGTGGAGCTTTTAACACCAAACAAGAGATTCTGATAGCCTCTGACATTACTGGAGGTCTCCACCCTTTACTGTCTTGGCTATAAATATTCTAGCTTTTTAACTGGGCTAAAGGAGGGGAGAAAGAACATTCTCCATTAACCTTGCAAGATAGAGATTTAATACCCATGTTCCAGGTTAAATTCTGTTAGCCTCTTCCCACCTTTTAGGGGTAGCCAGTCTCCAAGATTAGATAACAAAAAACCTTTTATATCTTTGACCACCTCTACATTTAAGACTTTTCTCAATTACTTATACCTGTTGAAGAAGCATCCTATATAATAAAAGCCTAGTTGGCATTGTGTGACATTGTCACAAGGTGGCCTCTCCCATGTCGTCACAAGATGGCTGCCACAATATGGCCACTGCAAGATGGCTGCCCCATGTTGTAACAAGATGGTCACCACAATATGGCCGGCATGGTTGAGCAGTTAGGGGAGGCCAGACCTGCAGGAGAGGGCAGATAGAGCTGTGAACAGACCAGCAGGGGAGGGCATTTGGAGGTTATTGGGCTGGAAGGGGAGGGCAGGTGGGGCAGGCAGATTGGAGAGGGTGTAGGGGGTCCCAAAAGACCCCATACTAGAGAGGGTTCAGGACGGGGTGAGGGACAACCCCCTCTCCGCTATGCACAAATTGCATGCACCAGGCCTCTAGTTAATGATAAGTAGCAAGACTCGCATATCAAAATACACAGCAGTAGTGTTTGCATGAATTAAAATACTTATCAGTTGCATTTGTAATAGAAGCTAAAACTTACCAGTGGCGCCTGGATGCAGCTTCCACCATTCAACAATATGGGGACTACTAAGGGCAGATACAATTTACAATGCCCTCCCACAAGTGACATGGCATAGTGATGGCTGTAGTCCCCACCCCTTAGCAACTAGCAGGGCAGAGGGTGAGTCCAGGAAGCCAGCAGTTTCATGGGAACTCACCTGGGATCAGACAGATAAACAGCACACCTGCTCCCTGGGGTTGAGCCTGAAGACCTACTTGTCACAGCTGCCAATCCCTAAGCACACAGTGCTGGGGGTTGGGGTGGGGGCATGTACACTCAGCTACCAGAGAAGGGGAAATTTCTAAGCAGAGTTCTGGGTTGCAGATCCAAGTGAGGTCTGAGCTCCTGGAGGTGGCAAGCTTGCATGGTGCATGCCTGAGTGAAAGGGAGAGGGCAGAGAGAGGCAGAAGAGGAATGGAGCTGTGCAGGCACTGTGGCTAATGACAGTTTGCCCCACTGCACACTATAGAAGATAGGGGTGAAGCAGCTGGTTATGCTACAAACTATTAGGCTGCAAACCACACCCTAAGGTCCTGGCTAGGGCTGGAAATGCTAGTCCTTGATGGGGTTTATGCAAGCTGGGGGCACTTGGGGTTTCATGGGGCAGGAGTAAATTCCAAGCAAGTGAGTGTGTGCCTACTTTCCACGTTCTGTTCTGTGTTCCCCTAGCACCCACCTGCCTGTTGTCCTGCAGGGACCCACATGCTCAGGCTGTTTGTGAGCAGGCCTGGATGTTCCCAAGCCATTGTCTGAGCCCTGAGAGGTGGGAACAGGGAGAAGATGAACCATAAAAACACAGGCAAAATGTAGGCAGTAGGAGAAAGGTGGGGAGAGAGGAATTTTGTATACAGGGGAAATAGTAGGGAGCACTAGGAACAAAGTCCATGCAACATTGTGTTGCACACTTTGCCAGCTTTTTCTGTAGATTTATGTGGCTTTGGTGCTGGTAGCAGGGTGCCACTTTCTCCTGGACCTGGGTCAGAAGAAGCAGAGTGAAGTAGGTCAGAAAAAAAAGAAGAACATAGGAGTGCATATATTCATTTTGATGGGTGTTTCTGAGTTCTTGAGATATATTCCTAGAAGTGGGGTCACTGAGTCAACTGGCAATTCCATTTTTAGTTTTTTGAGGAAATTCCAAACTGTTTTTTCATAGTGGCTGCACCAGTCTGCATTCTCACCAGCAGTGCATGAAAATTCCGTTTTTCCACATCCTCACCAGTACTTGTCATTGATTTGTTGATGATAGCCATTATGACAGATGTCAGGTAGTACAGTACATCATTGTCATTATGACTTGCATCTCTGGGATGATCAGAGACTTTGAGTACTTTTGAATATGCCTTTGGCCTTCTGTATGAGAAAAACCCAGACATGCACCAATAGTCCAGGCCAGGTGATTCTTCTTCTGTACTTTTGCCCTCCAAGTGCTATAGGTCAGGAGGCTGTACATGCACTTTTATAGGGAAGGAGCAGAGAAGGGGTGTTTTACACATTTTACACAAGGCAATTTTTCTGGTGTCTGCCTTGTGTTGGGGGCCAAGCTATTATTGGCATCAGTTGGTAGTGGGAGTGGGCTTCTTGTGGAATCCTGAAAAAGTGAGTTTTCTGAGACTCACATGGCAGGATGAGATATTACAGAAAGTTTTTTTTTTCCTGTGGAATTATGCCCTGGAGTTTCTAAGGTTCCATTTCCTTATGTCTCTCCAAGGAAGAACTGTATTTGTGGCTTTAGCAGAACTGAAATGACAGTCAGTGTCCAGAGTTTCCAATCCCTGTTGGAACAGAATCTGACCCACCATTAGGCTAGCTTAATGGTGGCTAGTTTGTATTCCTAGCTGTCATCCATTTGTGCATTGCATGTGGAGTTTACGTAGCTGTGGGCCATGTAGGAAAGAGAGCAGAGAGAAAGCCAAGAGAATGCAAACTCCTCTGTCTGCAGGATTATGTCTCCCCAAATTATGGTGGGCTTGCATTGGCATTGCCTACTTTAGACACTGATTTCTGTTCTCAGGTTTGACAGACAGTAATCATCTTTGCTACATCATCCCAACTTCACTGCCCATGCATCCATCCTCCCCTTTGTCCAGTCCCTTCCCCCAGCAACCTGTAGGGAATGGGCTAGTGTTTCCATGGGGAGTGTGAAATTGCAACTTCTTTGTGAAGCTGCCAAATGACATGCTAATAATGTCTGGCCTACCTTTTGTTCCTTTCCTGTTATTACTAACCAGATAATTACAATGGTACCAAAGATACCACTATTTAATAACTATGCCATTTTACTTTTACATAAGAAGGAACTGCATTTTTATATAATCTCATCGCATAAGTGTAGTTTCTAATTTAATTTTACTTTGATAAAAATTAAATTACTTTCCATATTTTGAGTTTCAAAAATATTGGAGAAATCCTCTCAAAAATGTTTTGTTCTTGTGTGTATTATTTCTTTATTTGGATTAGCTGAAGTATTAGTTTAAGATTTTCTAGTACAGTTATGTAAAAGATGAACGAGGAAAATAAATGTTCAGAAAGCATTTTAGAGTAATAGTTTTTTTCCCAATGATATATGACACCTATTATCATGTCAAGCATATTAAATTCTATTGGAAAATAAATGCAGCACAAAGTGATTTGTATATCATATGTAAACCACAATATGGGATTACTTGCAAACAGACTTTATGAAATATTTTCACATCCACTAGAAAAGTTCATTTGGCACATCACAGCTAACAGAGTAGAATCTTTCTTGGGAAGAGATCTATATTTATAGAATACTTGTAGATTTTTCAGAACAAGTGTGTGTGTGTGTGTGTGTGTGTGTGTGTGTGTGTGTGTGTGTGTAACTGCTATTCTAGTAACACTTGATATCAGCAAATCATCTGATCTGAATGTGTATCACTTAATCCATACATCTCCCTGTCCACTTTCTCAAGAAACAAAGTTGATTTTCTCATCATATTTGAGTTCTCTGGAGGTGCCTAAGTATATGTGAGGTAGAGAGGCATGGGGGTCTGAAAATGCAGATAAAGGGACACTCCCATACCCTTACTCCCTTGAATTTATTTCACCCAGAAATATTTTATTTTTACATGTTATACTAAAGGCCTGGTGCATGAAATTCATACATGGCGGGGGGAGGGTGGTCCTCAGCCCAGCCTGCATCCTCACCAATCTGGGAACCCTTGAGGGATGTCCGATTGCCTGTGTAGGCCTGATCCCAGCAGTTGGACATCCCTCTCACATCCAGGACTGCTGGCTCCAAACTGCTCAGCTGCCTGCCTTCCTGATTACCCCTAACCAATTCTGCCTGCCAGCCTGATCAACCCCTAACCACTCCCCTGCCAGCCTGATTGATGTCTAATTGCTTCCCTGCCAGCCTGTTTGTCTCCAACTTTCCTCCTCTGCCAGCCTGGTCACCCCAAACTGCCCTCCCCTGCAGGCCTGATTCCCCCCAACTGTTCTCCCCTGTAGGCCTGGGTCCCCCCTAATTGCCCTTCCCTGCAGGCCCAGTCACCCCCAACATCCCTCCTCTGCCAGCCTGGTCACCCCTAACTGCCCTCCCCTGCTGGCCTGATGGCCCACAACTGCCCTCCCTTGCAGGCCTGGTCCCTCCTAACTGCCCTCCCCTGATGGACATTTTGTGGTGGCCATCTTGTGTGTTGGAGTGATGGTCAATCTGCATATTACTCTTTTCTTAGATAGGATAGAGTCCTGGTGCATGGGTAGGTGCCAGCTGGTTTGCCCTGAAGGGTTTCCTGGATCAAGGTGGAGGTTCCCTTGGGACATGCGGTGGCCTGTGTGAGGGGCCTATGGTGGTTTTGTAGGACAGCTATGCCCCCCAGTGATCCAAGCAGATGCCCTATTATCTGGTATTTGTTTATCTTCTATAACTGAAACTTGTAGCCTGAAGTAGAGCCATGCCTTCTGCTTGCTCCATGGCGGCAGCCATTTCTGTTGGATTATTTACCTTCTATAATTGAAATTCTGTAGTCTTAAGCAGAAGCCTAGGCCAGCCAGGACTGCAGAATATTGGCTTCCTGCATCGTGTGGGGCAACCCTAGCTTCTGCTCTCTCCAGGTCTGTGGCTGCTGCCATTTCTGTTGGGATTTATATATTTTCTATAATTAAAACTTTGTAGCATTGATTGGAGGCCTAGGCTGGCAAGGGCAGGAGGAAATGTTAGCTTCCTCCATTGTCAGGGAAACTCAAGCCTCCCTCCTGCTCTCAATGGCTGCAGCCATCTTGGTTGAAGTTTATTTGGATATTTGCTCCTGATTGGCTTGTGGGCATGACTTGTGGTTGCAGCGGAGGTATGGTCAATTTGTATATTATTCCTTTATTAGATAGGATACTTTGAGGTAATCCTATGATTCCATTTGAAAAAAAATTGTTTTATGTTCTAAAATATTTGGCAATCCTTGGACTAATATTATTAATTTAGGTTTCAGAAATTGTGGTATAATTTTGAATCAGTGTTATCATGATTATATGCATTATGTTTAAAATGCAGTTAAATGTAATATTACTGTTTATTTTCTCTTTAAGTAACTTAAGGTAGGAACAATGAAAAAAATAAATAGAAATTCATGCAATTCTTATATCACTAGAAGAATAAGAAAAATGCCTGCTCTAATAATGAACCAAACATATCTGAAAAGACAGATGGGTAAGGGGATCTTAAAGAAATTGTATGAATTAAACAAAATATGAAACAACTTTAATTTGATTGAAGGTACAGGAAATTTCCAGAGAAAACTGACAAAACATTAATCTTTAGACATAACACCTCCTCTAAACTATATGAGATCTTGCTTATGTTTAGAGTTTTCTATTTTTGAGTCTACGTAAGAGTTGTACAATTTATTTATATAAAGCCAATTGACAAATACTTTATTTAAATTGAATAATCACATTGAACTATTTGGATCTAGTTCATAATTGGAACTCAGAAAAAAAGAGCCAACTTTGCATTCATGATTGAAATAGCATGATGCAAATTAAAATTATATTCTGATTTATTTCTCTATATATTTATTAGTGCATAAAATACATTAGATTAGTAATTATGATTACTATCTCATCTCCCATTAATTATAAATCATTCTATAAGTAAGTTTGGACTCGGTGATAGAATTTTGCTATAGAAGAATACATTACCACAAAATACTTAAAGTTGTCTCATATTTTTAAAATTATCTTGTATTGGCCATATGTAGATTGTCAGAAAGACTGACAGTATGCTGAAGGATAGTAAAGAATAATGAAAAATAACAGATTGTCAAGTTGAAGGGAGTTGATACAGGGATCAATCTTAACATTAGCTTTATTAATGATTTGAAAAGTGATGTAAATGGAAATTAATTAAATATTCAGGTGATAAGTAATTATTTCATAGTTTGAAAATGGGAAAATAATAATTAAGAATTGCAAAAAGGAATAAATGGATGCAAACATGCTTTAAATAAGAAGGGAATAACAATTGATCTTCATATTAAGAACATTGGAATACACTTTTACAATGTTTGAAATAAAATATAGGCAGTAGTGAAAAGTAAGGGGAGATGGAGTTAAACTATGGATGTCATGTGTCGTATTCCTTTTGGTACCACAGATTGCTTGTCATCTAACTAATAGATATATACTCAGATAACATTTTTCTGAAGCAATATTATTTCTAGAAAGAGAGTTCCTTCTTAGTAATGTGATATACTTTTTTATTGTTAATGATATTTAGTCATTTTTGTTTATAGCTAAACTCTTGGTATTCAAAATGAACATCCTTGCAAGCTCTTTATAGATATCAGAGGAGTTTAAACTTGTGTTCCATGATGTGCTTTATCCTGATGCACCTTTATGAGCTGGCTGCCATCCAGGTTCACTTGGATTCGCTTGCCTACACTTTTACTTAGAAAAACCAAGTCCTCAGGGATCACATCTAGCAAGGTTGTCAGAGTGAGGCTCCTGGGATGCTTTTGTGTATTTGTTGATGTATTATTTGTTTGTTTCTTTGTAGGCTTTTTCAAGTTGGTTTAAGTAGAATTCTCTGAGCGATAAAGACAATGTGCTTCCACTGAACTATTTCTTCAATTTGCTTACTAGTTGGACTTGTACTGTCTGAAAAACATTTCAGTTGAGGAATAGGAACAAAGATAATAGCTTTCAGACCTACATCAACTTTATTTTATGGCTTGAGTATTCAACCCTGGTAGCTGGGCCTTGAGGCTATGGAGATCCTAGGAATTGTCTGTCTCAAACTCAGCTGGCTTCTCTCCATTGGGCTGCATGATCCTAATGCTGGAACTGAACTTGGCCTTCTTGGTGAGTGTGAACATGGGTAGAAGCCTAGGTCTCAAGAGAGCTCCTCAAGTTCTGGCAGCTGAAAAGCAATAATGTCATTCTTTTTAAACAATGAGAAATACTATTGCAAATAGAGAATAATTGTCAAATAAGGAAGTACTTTTATAAAATTCAACTATGTTCTAGAAATTGTCTTAAAAATCATGAAAGATGTATACTAAAATTGTGGAATTATATAAATATGTACTATATCCTTCCATGATTATCATTTTTGAAATTTAATATCTGAGTTAATTAGAAATCAGATAACATTTGTTAATGAAAGAAACATGGATTTTATCAGAAATCCCACACATGGAAACAAGGCTATTGCTACTCTATTGAGCAATTTACATTTTAATAAGTATTAAGTTTTGTCTATTTGTTTTTGGAATATAGGCTGAATTGCCAAATTATTATGATCTCTGAACACATAATAATCTGGCCACTCAGTGTATATCTTACATAACAAAAGGCTAATATGCAAATTGTCCTCTAAAAGGTACTTCACCTCTCATCTAGAAAGCATTTCACACTAAAATGTGTAAAACTTTTTTATTATATAGATTGTTTTAAGATGTCTTCTGAAATCACTGTGAAAAATAAGTAGTTTAAAGAATGGTATATATATATATATATATATACACACACACACATATATATGGCATGATATTTTATTTAGTCATTTTGTATATACATATATGTACAAAATTACATTTTTATTTATGCCATAGAAATAATTAGATTTCAAATAATTATAAATTTTAAAAAATAGAGAACCCCGAAAACATTTAGGTTTTATTATGGGAGAAAGCCTCTATGAATTTCTGTTAAAAATCAGTAAAACAAAAAAAATGTACTAGAAACATAGTCAGTGATCTCCCCCAGTTCCTCTGATTCTGCTTCAAAATTAGCTGAAGGTCATTTCTCCTTGCTTCTTTTGTGGGAAACATGGCTCCTATATCTCTAGAAGCATATTACTTAATATTTTAGGCTCCATTAATTTTGTCTCAAGTTAAAAAATCCTAGTGAAGATATCCAATTATTTCAGCTGCAGGTTAGGAAGTCCCTCAAAAACATTTTATTATTTCTCTCCTTAAAAGACACCAATGAGGAGGCACTGAGTTAAGCAGAAATAGCCTAAGACCGTGGTCAACAAACTGCAGCTCGAGAGCCACATGCAGCTCCTTGGCCCCTTGAGTGTGGCTCTTCCACAAAACACCACGGCCTGGGCAAATCTATTTTGAAGAAGTGGCGTTAAAAGTAGTTTAAGTTTAAAAAATTTGGCTCTCAAAAGAAATTTCAATTGTTGTACTGTTTTTATTTGGCTTGTTGACTAACGAATTAGCTGACAACTAGTCTAAGAGAATAGCTCTTTGAGATAAAATGTATTAAAAATTTTATGGGTACTAAATGGCTGTCTTAAAAACTGCCTGTGTACATTAACTCAGTTTGTCCTCAGCTAGAAAACAAGGTCTGATTAACTTCTGTTGGCCAGAATTTTGTGTGAGATTTGGAAAGATAATATAGTGCAATGGTAAAGAGAAAGGACTATGAGTTGTACTACTTTGAGTATTACTTCTGATTTTAATACTTCTTTAATGGTGAACCTGACAAAACTATTTAGTTTATTTTCCACATCTGTAAATTGTGCATTATAGAAATAATATTTAATTTAAAGTATTGCTAAGAATTTTTTTTCACTGAACAAATATAATTGGGTGCCAAAATTACCCTGACTACTTTTCATAATGTGGACACACCATTTGCAATGAGATATATGTTAAATACCTGCTTACATGGAACTTAGGTTCCATTTGGGAAAAGCAAATAATAATAATAAAAAAACCAAGTAAAATGCATAGGTATAAATAAGACAGGGAAAAAGATAGAGAGTGTTGGGTGTGGTTGCTGTTAAAATGATGTGGTCAGGAAGCTTGACCAATAGGAAGACATCTGAGAATAAATTTGAAGGAAATGAAAAAGGTGAAGCAGGCAGCTGTGCATAATCTGAGGGAAGAGCATTCTAGGCAGAGTAAATTGCAGTTGGAAAGGCTCTGAATCAGGCACAGTCCTGGAGTTTTGATTAAAAAAATAGAGAGAATATTGTGGCTGGAGAACACTTTGAATAGAGCTATCCCATAACTTAGGACCAGATAGGTTACTGAATTGTAAGTATATTTAGGAGAACTCTGTGTACCAACGAAAGAAGTTTACTTCTGTTATGAAGGCAATAAAAAATTACTGGAAAGTGTTAAGCAGTGACAATATCTGATTTATATTTAGAAAAGAATGACTATAGTTATTATTTTGAGACTAGACTATGTATGGATGGAAAAGCGAAGCAGGTATACCACTTAGGATGCTAATGCCACAATCTAAGCAAAAGATGGACCAGAATGGTAACAAGTGGAGGTAGTATCATTTGATTCTTGCAATAGTGAGAAGAATAATTTTTGAAGGTTCGGATATAGATGTGAAAAAAATGTAAAGGATTAAAAGTTTACTAGAAGATATTTAACTTGAATAATTGGAAAGGTAAAGTTACTATTTACCAAGATAATGATAACTATGAAAGGAACAATTGTGTTGGAAGACCATGCTTTCAATTTTGCACATATTAATTTGGAGATATATTAGGCTTAAAACAGGACATGCTAAGATAAAAATTCAACACATGGGTATTCATCCCAGATTAGAGGTCCAATATATAAATATGATCAATACATACCTATTGACATTTTTTATATTTATTCATTTATCATTATTTATCCTATTCCTTCTTTACTTTGTTTTCTCTTTTTCTTCTGGATCATTTTTTTCTCCCTCCCTCCCTTCCTCCCTCCCTCCCTCCCTCCCTCCCTCCCTCGCTTCTTTCTTTCTTTCTTTCTTTCTTTCTTTCTTTCTTTCTTTCTCTCTCTCTCTCTCTCTCTCTCTCTCTCTCTCTCTCTCTCTCTCTCTCTCTCTCTCTCTCTTTCTTTTTTCCTCTTTCCATTTTTATTAATGTATTACATGTGTACATATCTTCCCATTGCTCCTCCACACTCCACTCCCATACATGCCCTCTCCCCCCAGTGTCTTGCGTTCATTGGTTATGCTTATATACATGAATACAAGGCGTTCGGTTGATCTCTTATCTACCCCACCTACCTAACCTTACCACTGTAATTTGACATTCTGTTTGATGCTTTACTGCCTCTGTATCTATCTTTTTACTCATCAGTTTATAATGTTCTTTATTATTCATAAATGAGTGAGGTCATGTGGTATTTTTCTTTTATTGGCTGGTTTATTTCACTTAGCATAATGCTCTCCAGTTCCATCCAGGTTGCTGCAAATGGTAAGAATTCATTCTTTTTTATGGTAGCATAGTATTCCGTTGTGTAGATGCACCATAGTTTTCTGATCCAGTCATCTGCTGGTGGGAACCTAGGCTGTTTCCAAATCTTAACTATGGTAAATTGTGCTGCTATGAACATAGGGGTGCATATATCTTTTCTGATTGGTGTTTCTAGTTTCTTAGGATATATTCTCAGGAGTGGGATTACTGGGTCAAATGGGAGCTCCATTTTTAGTTTTCGGAGAAAACTCCATACTGTTCTCCACAGTGGCTGCACCAGTCTGCATTCCCACCAGCAGTGCACAAGGGTTCCTTTTTCTTTGCATCCTCACTAACATTTGTCGTTTGTGATTTGTTGATAATAGCCATTGTGACAGGTGTGATATGGTATCGCATTGTTGTTTTGAGTTACATCTCTCAGATAATTAGTGACTTTGAGCATGTTTTCATGTGTCTCTTGGCCTTTTTTCTGTCTTCTTTTGAAAAGATTCTATTTATGTCAATTGCCCATTTTTTATTGGATCATTTATCTTCGTTTTATTAAATTGTATAAATTGCCTATAGATGTTGGACATTAAACCTGTATCAGTGATAACTTTTGCAAATATGTTCCCCCATACAGTGGGCTTTCTTGTTGTTTTGTTGATGTTTCTTTTGCTGTAAAAAAGCTTTTTATTTTGGATGTAGTCCCATTTGTTTATTTTCTCTTTAGTTTCCATTGCCTTTAGGATTAGTATCAGTGAAGAAGTTCTTTTGGCATATGTCTGAGATTTTGCTGCTTGTGGGTTCCTCTAGTGTCTTTATGGTTTCCCATCTTATGTTTGAGTCCTAGGTCCATTTTGAGTTTATTTTTGTGTATGGTGTAAGTTGGTGGTCTAGTTTCATTTTTTTGCATTTATTTGTACAATTTTCTCAACACCATTTATTGAAGAGATTGTCTTGATTCTATTGTATGTTCATGCCTCCTTTGTCAAATATTAATTGAGCATAGTGTTTTGGGTTGATATCTGGATTCTCTATTCTATTCTATTGGTCTATATGTCTGTTCTTGTACTAGTACTATGCTGTTTTGAGGACAGTGGCTTTGTAATACTGCTTGAAATCTGGTATTGAGATCCCACCTACTTTGTTCTTCTTTTTCAGGATTGCTGCAGCTATTTGGGGTCTTTTTTATTCCAGATGAATTTTTGAAGAGTTCTTTCTAGGTCTGTGAAATATGCCATTGGTATTTTAATGGCGAGTGCATTGAATCTATATATTGATTTGGGTAGTATGGACATTTTAATGATGTTGATTCTACCAATCCATGAACATGGTATGTTCTTACATTTGTTTACATCTTCCTCTATCTCTTTTTTCAGTGTCCTATAGCTTTCCACGTATAGGTCTTTTACCTCCTTAGTTAAGTTCATTCCTAGGTATCTTAATTTTTTGGTGTGATGATAAATAGGATTTTTTTTTGTATCTCTTTCTATAAATTCATTATTGGTGTATAGAAATGCCGTAGATTTCATGGCATTAATTTTGTATCCTGCTACATTGCTGAATTCATTTATTAAATATATTAGAGGCCCAATGCATGAAATTAGTGCACTGCAGAGGGTGTCCCTCAGTCCAGCCTGCACCCTCTCAGATGTCTGACTGCAAGTTTAGGCCTGATCCCTATGGGCAATCAGAAATCCCTCTCACAATCTGGGACCGCTGGCTCCTATCCGCTCACCTGCCTGCCTGATTGCCCCCTAACTGCTCCCTTTCTGGCCTAATTAACACCTAACTGCTCCTCTCCCAACCTGATTGCCCCCACCTACTCTCCCCTGCTGGCCTGATAACCCCCAAGGCTTTTATTAGTATAGATATGACCCTTCACAGAAAATTTTACTAACCCTGCTTTACAATAAGGACCTGGCGATTGAATCATTAGGACCAGACACCAAGATTTCCTTTCTTTGAATAGTGGAGGGAAAAATTATCTTTAAGTTGCTCTGAAATTAAAATGAGATAATGACTTAGAAAAGTATAAAAGCATCATATAAAGACAACTATATTTTCATGTACTGAAAAAATAATGAAGTGGTAAAATGAAAAAATCTACTTTATTTTCCCCTTCCTTCTTTTACAGCCTTTATTTAAACTTTGAAATTTATAAAAATTTCACTCCAATTTTCATTTCTTTACATTCAATATTGTTTTATTTTGGTTTCAGCTTTTATATTAGTTACAGAAGAGTGGTTAAACAATCATACTTTACAAAGTGTTCTCCGATATTTCCAGTACCTACCTGGTATCATACTATCATTACAACACTATTGACTATATTCCCTATTTAAGTGACAATGGGTTTACAGGTTCTTTCCAGTTTTTCTTTGGTGTTTTTTGCATTTCCCTTTCCTTCTCACTCTTTCCTCATTTTCCTTATATAATATCTTAATTGGCCCTCAAAGCTCAGCGAAGGCACTGGGACACACTTACTCCATTTTACAGACCAGGACACTGAGGCCAATTCCAGTTGGCTGTGGAACTTGACTCAGTGCACAGGGAGCCCTCAGAGCCATGCTCTCTGCCTAAGGGCCAGCTGACCTGCAAACAGAGCCAACCTTCCCATCAGGCTTCTGAGCCTTTTTCTCAAGCACCTCTTCTTTGGGGACTCTCCACATTCTTTCCTCTCCCCAGTCTTCTGCCCCCATTCTTTACTGCCCCCCTTCGCCAGAGCAGGCAGAAGGCTTCGCACTCACCACCTAGGCATGGTCTGCCATGGGGTAGGGTGGCTTGGGCTTGCTTTTGGGTCAAGGCAGGAGCAGGAGTCGCCGCCTCTGGAGTGTGAAGGCCGCCTGGGTGAGGCTACTTAGCACTGGGAGCTTCTCTGAATCACATCAGTCAGTCCAGTACCTTACAGAGCGGCACCCCTCCACTGAGGTGGTACTGCCCCTCAACCGCCACCTCAGAGCTGCGGGTCCTTGCCCTTCTGCCCAGGAGTCCTTTCATGCCCTTGGATCCCTGGCCCTGCCCACCCGCATCTTGGAAACACTGCAGAACCTCTGTCTCTCTGCAGGTGAGGCAGACCCCTGCCCTTGGTCTCTGAGAAACTGTGAATCCGTGGTCAGAGACCCTGTCTGGATCTCAGCAACCCCATGCCTGCGATGTTCCCAGAACCCCACTAGAGTGGCTAGGCAGACTGCTGCCCCTCCCAGGGCCTGCAATGGATACGGACCCCTTTAGTGGTGCATGGCCCTGCCCATCTTGCCTCCCTGGCTGGATGGACTTGTACCTTGAGGATGGTGTCTGGCGCTGCCCACCTGGCCTCCTTCACCTCAGATGGACCTGGACCCCCAGGAGGAGGTCATGGCGCTGCCCGTCCTGCCTTTGTATGCAAATCAACCTCCCTCTTTGGTGGGTTAATTTGCATACTCACTCTGACTGGCTGTGGGCATAATGGAGGTGCGGCCAATTTACATATTTGTATATTATTAGGTAAGATTAGTTTTTTGGTGGAGACTTTTGGGTTTTTATGTACAATATCATGTCATCTGGAAATAAGGACAACTTTACTTCTTTTCCAATTTGGATGTTTTTTATTTCTTCTTCTTATCTAACTGCAATAACTAATACTTCCAGTAGTATGTTGAACAGGAGTGGTGAGAGTGGGCATTTCTGTCTTGTTCCTATTCTTAGGGGAAATGGTTTTAGTTTTTGCCCATTGAGTATGATGTGATGGTAAGTTGTCATCTAACTAATGGATATATACTCAGATAATAGTTCCTAGAAAGACTGGGGGGTTATCATATATAGCTTTTATTATGTGGAGGTATGATCCTACTATTCACACCTTGTTGAGAGTTTTTATCAATAAAGGGTGATGGGTTTTGTCAAATGCTTTTTCTGCATCAATTGATATGACTATGTGATTTTTATCTCTCAATTTGTTTATGTGATGTATCATGTTTATCGATTTGTGGATATTGTACCATCCTTGCATTCCTGGGATAAATCTTACTTGGTCATTGTGTATGATCTTTCTGATATACTGCTGGACCCAATTTGCTAGAATTTTGTTGAGGATTTTGGAATCTAGGTTCATGAGGGATATTGGCCTGTAATCCTCTTTCATTGTGGAAAAATATCCTTGGGTGAGGGTTAATAATAATAATAGCTAAATAAATAAATAAATAAATAAATAAATAAATGTTGAGGAATGATTGAATATGTTAAGTAGAGAAATAGAAACTTTAAACACCATTTAAATTGAACGTTTAAAGAGGAATAACTACCATGTGTGAGATAAAACATACATCAGATATAATTAATGGCTATTTAGAAAGTGTAGAAGAAAAGGCTAGAGAATTTGAAATAGAAATAGAACCTATCTGAAATGAAACAGAGAGAGAAAGGACTTAAAAATGGTACATCAGTGATCTGTGGGGCAAACTGAAATCAGTAGTTCAAGTTAAGGCCTGTGAGATAATGCTTCAAGGAAAAGAGCTGGTTTGGGATTTACTAAGTCAAAAACAATTACAAAAGGTCTGTAGTCAATATTAGGCTTAGGAAGTTCACTGATAGTACAGCTGAGTTAGAGGCAACAATCAAAAGTTCACATTCATGCTTTTTTCTGTTGTTTTCCATGGATATGCTGTATGTGTTGATCCTACTTCATGTGTCCTGAAAACTTCCAATTTCTCATACCTCTAAATTTTATGTCCTGCAAATCCTCATATTCATTATTTTATTTTTTTATAATTAACTTTTTTTTTATATTTGAAGTATTACAAATAGTAGTACATATGTCTCCCAATTTCTCCTTTAGGGATGTAAACACAGGTGACTAAGGGTGCCTCAGCCAGTATCTAAACAGACAGTGACACATAGGACCCAAAGTACTTACTCAATATTGACCGAGCATAAATTACGCAGGAGACAGACATGCAATGCCCAAATCACACACAGTTTATTTACCAGAGTCCTGGTGGTTTCCAGACCTCAGCAGTCACCCGAGGGTCTGTGCCAACAGACACACACACACACTGGACGTTGGGCTTTGCAGCTGCAGATTGGCGTCTTATTTGAGGCCTAGGTTCCAGGGCTCATGGTTCGCAGCAGAGCTCAGGCAGATGCAGGAAGGGGGATGGAGAGTGACCATCTATGGAGGAGCAGGCAGACTCTCTGATTTCCTCTGGTCCTTCCTCTTTTTATGTGCTCAAATGGGGGTCTTCAGTGTGTCTTATCAGTGACTCCCAGAAGCCTTGCTATCCGGTTTTACATATGGGGTACAGGTCACTTTATCTATTTTCTACATATAGGCCACTCAAAGGTTCTTATCAATTTGTTCATATTACATTCCACACTAAATTTGTTTATATTACATTTCATACTTTAGTTCCACACTTTAATACTTATTCTATATTGTATTTTATCCTTATTACTATTACTAAAACAGTATGTCTCCTTTTTCCACCCATTGACCCCCCCCCCGGCCTCCCCTACCCCCCAGTACCTGCCCCCCCCAATGTCTTGTATCCATTGGTTATGCTTATATGCATGCGTTCAAGTCCTTTGGTTGATCTCTTACAGCTCCTCTCCCCCCGTCAATCTCCCCTGCCTTCTCATTGCAGGTTGCCTAGGACCAAACCAGAGATGGTCGGACCTGCATTGCCACCATGTGCCCACCATCCAGATATCATTGCTGACATGTACACATTAGGAACTGTTGGACATTGAAACTGGGACTCAGAAATGTTGGACATTGAAATTGGGACTCAAACATTTTTTGTTATTATATGTTTATTTCTAGTCTGCAGAGGCAAGATTTTTAAAGAAAAGAAATGGGGAAAAATAGATACAAAGGCAAAGAAGCATTGAACAGACTATCAGCCTCATATTCATTATGATCAGAATTTTTCATAACATTGTGAAGCCATTAACATAGTGTTTGATGCATGCTGAAATATTTGATGAATGTCATTTTATTTCTTTAGTACAATCCTGAAAAAAATCAAGTTGTTAGGTATATTGTATTCCAAAACAACAGTTTCCAACACATAATTTGAACTAGTGCTTTACTAATTCAAGTGTAAATGTGTTTGATAGACTTCTTGACTTAAACTGGATACAGTCATAGACAAGGACACTTGCAATTTTCACAAGGCCATTTGACTTTTACATGCAGTTGGACACTGTATGATACTATTGCCTACTGTTTTTTACACACTAGGTAGTCACAGTAATCATTTAAAAGTTGTTTAGTTTGTCTTTAGAGGTGGATACTACAATTTATTTTATTTTATTTCTTAAAAATACATTTTATTGATATTTTACAGAGAGGAAGGGAGAGGGACAGAGAGCTAGAAATATCGATCAGGTGCTTCCTGCAAACTGCCCCCCCCCCCCACCATCAGGGTTGTGCCTGCAACCAAGGTACATGCCCTTGACCAGAATTGAGCCTGTGACCCCTCTGTCTGCAGGCCGACACTCTATCCACTGAGCCAAACCGGTTTCTGCTACAATTTACATTTGGGGCAGGATGATGCTTCATTTTAGGCAAATCACCTTAATGGACTACAGATTTAGTTAGTTGGTAGAGAAACAGTTAACTGGAAGTTAATATGTATGCCGGAGCTAATGTACTCTATTGGTAGGGGTAGATGTGCTAGAGATATATGTCTGAGGATGGTTCCTTTATTTGTATATGAGGTGAAGAGAGAAAGTGGGAGAAATGCATTATTGTGTGTTCTTGAATGAAGATAGTTTATTTCTGTAGTGAGGTTTTGAGAGGGTTTGCTGTTGATTTTTATTCATGGGTGATTTTTTTTTTTGCTGATTTTTACTGTTGAACAGCTGAGAGAAGGAGTCAGAACAACTTTCATGAAGAATTTCTAGAATTTTTGGGCTCAGATACTGTGGTGTGAGGCACATATAAATACTTTCAGCTCAGAGTTTAGAAGACAACCATTTTATTTTCAGCCACTATTTCTGAATATTATTTACTATTATTCTATCACAGAAAGAGGGCATTTTGGAGTACTGAGAAAAATAAGTCTGGCAAGGATATTAAAGTTCTCTTCAGAAACTAAATTGGCAGGTAGAAAGAAGTCACCCCTTATGATGATTTATGGGGCAATGGACAGGGGACCTTGGGCAGCAGCAAAATAAGACTCAGAGTAGCAATTACAGGGGGCATACTGCATTATAAAAACAAGGGACATGTCCTTTTATAGACTCCCAGTAATAACAAGATAGCTTTCTGGTTTGCTGAGAAGTTTGAGATGCAGCAATAAGTAAGAAACAAAAGGTTTTAAAGTATGGAAACATGACTTTGTATTTATTCACAGGTTGGAGAGGCCTGAACATTTGTGCTACTCGTGATTTGCATGTCATAGCAGGCAAGGAAGTAGGATTAATCGGCACATTTAAATTCTTGATGTGTGTGATCAATAGATAACCTTTATTAAATAGGGGATTATCCTTGAAAGCTCACACACAAACAATTACAGCTCATTATTTTCCAATTGCCTGTTGTTAAAGTGTTTATGTTTTGATGTGAACCTAGTTAATATTGATATTAACAAAAACCACTGACTAAAGAGCAAAATGATATTGAAAATCTATCTAATATTTGAACATAATTCTAAATGTAGCTCATTGACATGTTGCATACTAAAATGTCCAAAAAGAGGAGAAAGTGGCAAAACTGGCTACAGTTTATTTTTCAGCTCTAAATCATACTGCTCTCCTATAAATTAATGCTAAGGGACTGTTTGGGACATTATAGATTCTGAGGAAAGCAAACTGTGTGGAAACAAACAAACAAAAAAGATAATAGATTGGAGAGAACCAAGATGGCGGCATACGTAAAACACCTATCTTGCTGCCATATTCAGCAATTTCAAAACTACAACTTAACGAAAGAACAAACACCATCCAGAATCACCAGAAAGCTGGCTAAGTGAAAATTCCACAAATAAAAGTGAAGATAAGACACTGTGACTTGGAGGAGCAGTGGTGGACAGCGTTGAAGATTTGCACGGAGTCAGAGGTTTGGAGCAGAGCATGCGCCAGCAGATAGGGCGGGTTGCTGAAAACCGGCCAGTTTTCTTGAACGGGGGAGACAAAGACGTCCCACTGGACTGATTCTCCAGCTCTGGGCGAAGTCCAGGGAACCCACTATCATACGGGGTAAAAATTGGACATTGGGAGGGCATGCCGAAGCTCGGGTGCTGCAGGGGTCGGTGGGCTTGTGGGGAAGGCGAGCTTGTGTGGAGTGCACGTGAGCTTGGGAACAGCACAGTGCGTGATTGCGCAGAGAGCACTCTTGACTTGCTCTTTCATTCGGGAAACCATCAGACTGCATTGTTTGGCGACCCTGGGTGAGACATTGGGTGTGCAGACTCATTTGGGGAGAGTCTGAATTCTCTGGCAGCTGGTGGAGCTTGGCAGCATCTCTCTCTCAGAGATGCTATACCCTGGGGCGGCATAGGGCCGAGCTGACGCTGTCTGCTTGGCCCAGAGACTACGCCCATCCAACCCGAGCACAGCTGAATGTCACAGACAATTGGCCTGGAGGTCAACCCCTCCAAGCGCTAACAACGATTAACTTGGGCTTAACTTCAACAAGACTGTGCAACCCATATCCACCTCAGGTAACTGGGGAGACTGAGCCACTGTCCCTTGTAGGACATCTACGACACAAAGCTAATTGACCAACTCAGGGAAGCAGCCACCATGCAGAGACATGGAAAGAAATCAGATGTGAAAGAAATGGAGGAAAAAAAACAAAAACGACTGGACATGGAATTCAAAACCACGGTTATAAGGCTTTTCAAGAGGCTCCTAGAAAAGGTCGAGACCTATAAGGAAATAAGCAAGACCTACAAGGAAATGAACGAGACTCTCAAGGATATGAAGGAGACCTGCAAGGAAATGAACAAGACCAACGTGGAAATGAATGAGTCCTACAAGGAAATGAATGAGACCTACAAGAATATGAACAAGACTCTCAAGGATATGAAAAGAACCAACCATAAATTAAGTATACACTGACTGAAATAAAAGATATACAAAGACCTAAAAGCAGTCAAGAGCACCCCAAGAACCAAGTTAAAGATTTGAAATACAAAGAGGTAAAATCCACTCAGCTGAAAAAGCAAGAAACCAAAAGAATCCAAAAAATTGAAGATAGTGTAAGGGGCCTCTGGGACAACCTCAAGCATACCAACATCCGAATTATAGAGGTGCCAGAAAAGGAGAGAGCAAGACAATGAAAACCTATTTGAAGAAATAGTGACAGAAAACTTCCCACACCTGGTGAAAGAAATTGACTTAGGAGTCCAAGAAGTGCACTGAACCCCAATATATAGGAACCCTAAGAGGACCACACCAAGGCACATCATAATTTAAATGCCAAGAGCAAAAGACAAAGAGAGAATATTAAAAGCAGCAAGAGAAAAACAGTTAGTTCCTATAAGGGAGCACACATAGGATTGTCAGCGGATTTCTCAACAGAAATGATGCAAGCCAGATGGGAGTGGCAAGAAATATTCAAAGTGATGAATAGCAAGAATCTACAACCAAGATTACTCTATCAAGCAAAGCTATCATTCAGAATTGAGGGTCAGATAAAGTGCTTCCCAGATAAGAAAAAGCTAAAGGAGTTCATCACCACCAAACCAATATTATATGAAATGCTGAAAGATATTCTTTAAGAAGAGGAAGAAGGAAAAGAAAAAGTGTAAATTATGAACAACAAATACACATCTATCAACAAATGAATCTAAAAATCAAGTGAATTAATAAGCTGATGAACAGGATAAACTGGTGAATATAACAGAATCATGGACCTATAGAGGGAATGGACTGACAATTCTTGGGGAGAACAGGGGTGTGGGAAGTGCAGCAAGAGTCTGGACAAAAATCATGCAACTATGGGAGAGGACAGTGGAGGGGGTTGACGGCAGAGGGTGGGATGGGTACCAGGTGGAGGGGAGCTACAGGGGGAAAAAAAGGGAACAATGTAATTAATAAACTGAACAATAAAGATTAAAAAAAGATAATAGATTTGAAAAATAAGAGCACTATCTTAACTGTAGATAAGTTAGCCAGGTCATTTAAATGGATATGGATTTTAAAGTACTTTTTACAATTCAGAACTAATCTAATAAGCAAAATGTTGAGATTAATGGGCATTTAACTAAAATTCCACAGTAAAAATAAAATGGAGTTTTCAAATAATTAAATATTTTTCACTGACGTCTATATCTATATTTATATCTATACCTATACCTATACCTATACCTATACCTATACCTATCTATATCTATATCTATATCTATCTGTATCTGTATCTATATCTATCTATCTATCTATCTATCTATCTATCATCTATCTATATCTATCAATGTTGCATTGGGTATTTCAAGCATTTTCAAAATGTTACATCCTGTCAGGGAAAAGATAAGGTTGCAATGTCAGTTTCAGTTTATACATAGATTGAGTTGAAGTCACAGTTACCGCTGTGCCTCTGACAGAAGCTCTCAGATTTTGCATTTGGCATGTGACAGGCTCTTCTAAAAAGAAAGTTTTAAAAGCATAGAGTAACAAATACATTTTCTTGACAGAATTTGACCTTTATTATTTGGAGTAAGTCCCTGTTTCTTTCTGAAGTGGTTCACTTGATGGAGTCCAATTTTTAAATAATGTTAAATTTTATTTATTTTTTTAAAATTTAAGTTTATTGAAGTAACATGGGTTAATAGAATGAGATAGGTTTCAAGTGTACATTTCTATGATACATGACTTGTATATCGCATTGTGTACCCATCACCCAAAGTCAAATCATTTTCATTACTATATATTTTTCCCCCTTCACCCTTTGCTACTCCCACCCCCCTTCCATCTGGCAACCACCATCCTATTGTCTGCATTTAAATTTCAGTTTTATGTTCCACATATGAGTGAATTCATCTCCAGAAGACCTCCATTAAAGAAATACTCAAGGAGGTTATTTTACCTGAAACAAAAACAAAAGGTCACAAAACCATGAGTAAAATCACCAACAAATTTACAGCATATGCAGAGATAATCTGTGGCAATCCTATATAATAAAACCCTAATATGCAAATCGCCAAACAGAGGAATGACTGGTCGCTATGATGCACACTGACCACCAGAGGGCAGATGCTCAATGTAGGAGCTGCCTCCTGGTGGTCAGTGCACTCCCACAGGAGGAGAACTGCTCAGCCAGAAGATGGACTTACGGGCTGGTGAACACAGTGGTGGTGGGAGGATCGAGTCTAAGGTAGCAGGCAGAAATCCTCCAAGGGGTCCCAGACTGCAAGAGGGCAGAGGCTGGACTGAGGGATCCACCCTCCTCCCAGTGCACAAATGTCATGCACTCGGCCTCTAGTAAAACATAAAACAGGAGTGAGTAAAAGTCTGAATTTGCGAAGGAAGATGGAGAGCAGATGTATTAAAAAAAAAAAGGATCACTATATATATATGAAGGAGTCAACTTGTACACTGCCTTTCAGATAAGTACACAAAGGCTAGAAGTACTTTTAAGAATCTGGAATTTTTGCCTTTTCTTTTAATACCATAAGATAACACTGGAAGTAACAGAGAGCTTCAATAAACCCCAGTAATTGAAACATGTATAATATTTAAAATGAATTGTTTTAGCCATAATTTTCTGTAGAGTGATAGTTTAAAAAATTATTTTATATATTTGCATTTAAAATTGGGAAAATTTCATAGTATTAATGTATCCCACAATATTTAGTAAGTATAGATAAAGAAATAAAATATATTTATTGTTAATAAAATTATTTATAATTGATAAAATAGATCTTAAAGAGTATTAAATATGTGTGTCTTATCCTGGAGACAATTGTATCACCAGAATTTATTTGAAAGAAACTAAATGGGCAGTCAGACATCCTTCTCACTATCCAGGACTGCTGGCTCCAAACTGCTCGCCTGCCTGCCTTCCTGATTGCCCGTAACTGCTTTTGCCTGCCATCCTGATCACTCCCTAACCACATCCCTGATTGATGTCTAACTGCTTCCCTGTCAGCCTGATTGCCTCCAAATTCCCTCCTTTGCCAGCCTGGTCACCCCTAACTGCCCTCCCTTGCAGGCCTGATGCCTCCCAAATGCCCTCTTCTGCTGACCTGATGGCCCACAACTGCCCTCCCTTGCAGGCCTGGAACCTCCCAATATCCTCTCCTGCTGGCCATCTTGTGGTTGCCATCTTGTGTCCACATGGGGGCAGGATCTTTGACCACATGGTGGCAGCCATTTCTGTTGGGACATTTACCTTCTATAATTGAAACATTGTAGCCTGGAATGGAGGCCTAGGCTGGCCAGAGCTGCAGAAGCTTAGCTTCCTCCATTGCCTGGGCAACCCTAGCCTCTGCTTTCTCCAGCTTCATAGCTGCTGCCATTTCTGTTGGGATTATCTATCTTCTATAATTGAAACTTTGTAGCATTGAGTGGAGGCCAAGGCCAGCAAAGGCAGGCAGAAAGCTTGGCTTCCTCCATTGCAGGGGAAACTCAAGCCTCCCTCCTGCTCTCAGTGACTGCAGCCATCTTGGTTGTGGTTTATTTGCTCCTGATTGGCTGTTGGGTGTTTTGTGAGTGTGCCTTGATTGGAGGTATGGTCAATTTGCATATTATTCTTTTATTAGATAGGATAAATCTACAAAAAACTGATTTAATGACTACACTAAACAAACTCTTGTTTATTCTGATAGAAGTGATCTTAAAATAAAATAATTGAAAATATATTTAATTTCTGAAATATTTTTTCTTAAAATTCTATGTCCATCTTATTTAAGATGCTCTTTACCTCCTGGACCTGTATGTCTATTTCCTTAACCAGATTGAGGAAATTTGCTGTCATTTTCTCCATATAAGTTTTCAAATTTTTGCTCTTTCTGGTCTTCTTCTAGCACCTCCATAATGTAAATATACAAGATGAACCCAAATAGACCCACATTATAATTAAAGGGTAAAAGCCTAAGGACAAAGAGAATATCTTAAAAGCAACATGAGAAAAGCAGACAAATACCTATGTGAGAGCTCCCATAAGACTGTCAGCTGGTGTCTCAACAGAACCTTTGCAAGCCAGAAGGGTGTGGCGGGAAACATTCAAGGTGATGAAAATCAGTGACCAAAAACCCAGATTATTCTGCCCAGCAAAGCTATCATTTATAATCGAAAAACATATACAGAGCTTTCCATACAAGAAAAGGCTAAAGGATCTCATCACCACCAAACCAATTCTATGTAACAAAAGAGTAAGATGCAAGTTGACCATACTTCCGATCAAGCCATGACCACAAGCCACGCCCACCAGCCATTTAGGAGCAAATAAACCCCAACAAAGATGGCTGCAGCCACTGAGAGCAGGAGGGAGGATTTTGTTTCCCCTGCAATGGAGGAAGCCAAGCTTTCTGCCTGCCCTTGCAGGCCTAGACCTCCACTCAATGCTACAATGTTTCAGTTATAGAATATACATAATCCCAACAGATATGGCAGCAGCCACGGAACTAGAGAGAGCAGAGGCTAGGGTTGCCCAGGCAATGGAGGAAGCCAAGATTCTGCAGCTCTGGCCAGCCTAGGCCTCCATTCCAGGCTACAATGTTTCAATTATAGAAGGTAAATGTCCCAACAGAAATGGCTACCACCACAGAGTGAGCAGAAAGCTTGTCTCTGCTCCAGGCTACAAAGTTTCAATTGTAGAACATAAATAAATCCCAGATACCCGGGCCTCAACTTGGGTTGCTAGAGGGGTGTGGCCAGCCTGCAAGCCACCACAGGCCTTTCACCCAGGCTGTCCCATGCCTCAACCCTGATCCAGGACACCCTTGAGTACAAACCAGCTGACCCCCACCCATGCACCAGGCCTTTATCCTATCTATTAAAAGAGTAATATGCAGATTGACCATCACTCCAACACTCAAGATGGCTACCACCATGTGGTCAAAGATCTTGCCCCCATGTGGACACAAGATGGCCACCACAAGATGGACAGCAGGGTAGAGCAGTTGGGAGGGACCAGGCCTACAAGGGAGGGCAGTTGTGAGCGATCAAGCCTGTCGGGGAGGGCAGTTAGGGGTCACCAGGCTGGCAGAGGAGGAAAGTTGATGGCAAACAGGCTGGCAGGGGAGCAGTTAGGGGGCAATCAAGCTGGCAGGCAGAAGCAGTTAGGGACAATCAGGAAGGCAGTCAGGCAAGCAGTTAGGAGCCAGCAGTCCTGGATTGTGAGAAGGATATCCAACTGCCTGTTTAGGGCCTAATCCTGGTAGGCCTAAAAGGGCAATTGGACATCCCTCAAGGGGTCCCAGATTGGAGAGGGTACAGGCTGGGCTGAGGGACAACCCTCCAACTCTGTGCATGAATTTCATGCACCGGGCCTCTAGTAATACATAACATTCTTAAGAGTCTTGTTTAAGCAGATGAAGAACAAAGATAAAAAATATGAACAATAAAATCACAATAAATACTTGTCAACAATTTAAATATCAAAATAAATGAACAACCTGAATAGAAACAGATTCATACTTACAGAGAACATTTTGATTGTTGCCAGATGAGAGGGGGATATGGAAGATTAATAAAAAAGGTGATGGTATTAAGAAGTACAAATTGGTTGTTATAGAATAGTCATGGAGATGTAAAGTAAAGCATAGGGAGTAAAGACAATAGTATTTCATTAACTATGTACGGTGTCAGATATGAGTTTTATCAAGATGATCACTTAGTAAATTATAAAATGTCTAATTACTTGGGTGTACACCTGAAATTTATATAATATTGTATGTAAATTACAATTAAAAACTTTTTTAAAGATTTAAAAAAAATCTATGTTTATGTTAGGGACCAGTTTCAACTGTGAGCAACACATTTTCATAATGTTAAGGTAAATAAGTGAAGATGGTAATTATTAAAAACAGGTCAATAAAGAAGAGGTCCTGAATTTTTATACCCTTCACTTTTGAATAATTTTTTAACTTTCAAATAGTGATTCTAAAGAATGCTAAATAATTGGGGTAGACTTTATTTGTATGTAAATGCATTCTCAATAATGCTTTCCTTTTTTTCAAAATGGGTATTATTTGTTTATCTTTTTATTTTATTTCCATCAAAAAGTGTTTTCTGAGATTATCAGAGTACTTTATCATTTTATCAATCTTTCAGAATATCTGTAGAATCCCCATAGTACCATTCCCTGGTGGCAAGCAGACATTCTAAGAACATCTGAATTAAAACCTGGTTTACTAGACTGAAAAAGCCTGGCAGAAATTTAAAAAAATTACCATATTTGTTATATGTCATTTTGTTCAATATATATATATATATATATATATATATATATAAATGTTAATTATCATCAGCTTAAAGAAAAATAATAATGATGCTTCATATATGTGTTTTTTAAAGCTATTTAGTACGATGGTTAGATAATGAACAAAAATAAATTAGGTGTGTAAATTACAACAAAAATTAAAATAATTTACTCTATGGGTTGAAAAATAAGACTCTAAAAGTGATTCAGCTATACATGATAATATCACATCTGATATTTTTTCTCAGTAATAGAGCATGCATATTATAGCTTTAAAATAAAAAATAAAATATATGTATTACTTTTAAATGTATATAAATGAACTACTCATTTAAAAATGAGGAATGATATAGAAAATATACCCATTAGCAATTACTATATGATTATGATGTTATCTATGTAAGAAGTTAAAAATGTTAGGGTACTATTAGAAATCATATGAAAATTAAACATTACTGAATATTAAATTTCAAGCAAAACATTGGTCCCTCAGACAGAGCTATAAAGATACACAAAAAAATCCACTCTGTTCTCACATCTGGAATTAGAAACAAAGCATGACTACATTAAAAAAACATTATGTAAGTAGTGTTTTATGTCTAATATTTCATTGTCTTATATAATTTTCTAGAATATTTGTTTCTTTAATGAAAACAACATATGTAAAACCCATCATGACATGGAATATGGACACATATTCACATTTGTGAGGATTACAGTCAGAGATTAAGATATATAGAATTAGAATGAACATGACAGCTTAATAAGTGCTGAAATAGGGGTGTCAGGGTTATGGGATTGCTGAACTTTCTTACACAGAAGAAGAATGAGAAGGTAGCAGTGAAAATTTCCAGAGAAAAGAATCATAAAAACTAAGATTTAAGCTGAGTCAGAGTTAAGTTTTCAAGCATAGGAAAAACAAACAAACAAAAGCAAACAAACAAAAACAACACAGAAAAAAGGAGGAAAAATAGAGCTTGGAGAGTTTCAGAAATTAAAAAACAAAACAAACAACAAGGTTAGATTATGGGGATGTGTGTGGGAGGGTGGAGCCTTTCTGTAGATGGATTTGAAAAACAACAACAGTTCAAAGCGGGTCTTGTATGTTTTTTACATCTGCACTAGCTTTAGATTTTTATTCTCCTGCTTTTATTTGTTTTATATTTCTTCTGGATTTTTTATGACGAACTTCTAGAAATGATCATAATTGTTTCTGATTATTAACTTAAAAATTTTAAGTTATTCATTCTATCTTTTGGGATTGACTAATGAGTTTGCCGACCACTGGATTAAGGTGTTACACATGTATCCTTAGTCCCCCCATTACCCCCATTACTCCCTAACCCCCCTCCCTCAGGTCCTCACCACCCTGTTGTCCATGTCCATTGGTTAGGCTTATGTGCATGCATACATGTCCTTTGGATGCTCTCTCCCACTTACCCTGCCCTCCTCTACCTTCCTTCTGAGGTTTGAGGGTCTGATTGATGTTTCTCTGTCTCTGGATCTGTTTTGTTTACCAGTTTCTGTTGTTCATTATATTCCATAAATGAGTGAGATCAAGGAATATTTATTTTTCTCTGACTGGCTTATTAAACTTAGAATAATGCTCTCCAGGTCCATCCATGCTGTTGCAAATAGTAAGAACTTTTTTTTTTTTTTACCGTAGTGTAATATTCCATTGTGTACCACAGTTTTTAATCCACTCATCTGCTTATGGGCACTTAGGGTGTTTCAAAATCTTAGCTATGATGAATTTTGCTGCCATGAACATAGGAGTGCAAATATCTGTTCTAATTGGTGTTTCTAGTTTCTTGGGAAATATTCATAGAAGTGGAATCACTGGGTCAAATCGGAGTTCTATTTCTAGTTTTTGAGGAAACTCCATATTGTTCTCCACAGTGGCTGTCCCAGTCTGCATTCCCACCAGCAGTGCACAGGGGTTCCTTTTTCTCGCAGTCTTACCAGCACTTGTTTGATTTATTGAGGACAGCCATTCTGACAGGTGTGAGATGGGACCGCATTGTTGTTTTGATTTGCATCTCTTGGATGATTAGTAATTTTGAGCATGTTTGCATATGCCTCTTGGGAAAAGTATCTATTTATCTCTGTTACTGATTTTGTATTGGGTTGTTTATTTCTCTTTTATTAAGTTATATGAGTTCCCTGTAAATGTTGGAGATTAAATCCTTATCAGTGATAACATTGGCAAGTGTGTTGTCCATACAGTGGGCCTTCTTGTTGTTTTGTTGATGGTTTCTTTTGCTGTGCAAAAGCTTTTTATTTTGATGTAGACCCTTTTGTTTATTTTCTCTTTAGTTTCCATTGCCCTAGGAGCAGTGTCAGTGAAGAAATTGTTTTGGCATATGTCTGAAATTTTGCTGCCTGTGGATTCTGCTGGTATTTTTATGGCTTCCCATCTTATGTTTAAGCCTTGATCCATTTGGAGTTTATTTTTGTGTATGGTATAAGTTGGTGGTCTAGTTTCATTTATTTTTTCATGTATCTGTCTAATTTTCCCAACACCATTTATTAAAGAGACTGTCTTGACTCCACTGTATGTTCATGTCTCCTTTGTTGACTATTAATTGAACATAGGGATTTGGGTCAATTGCTGTGTTCTCTATTCTATTCCACTGATCTATATGTCTGTTCTTGTGCCAGTACCAGGCTGTTTTGAGAACAGTGCCTTTGTAAAATGCTTGATATCTGGTATTGAGATCCCACCTACTTTGTTCTTTCTCAGGATTGCTGCAACTATTCAAGGTTATTTTTTATTCCAGATGAATTTTTGGAAAATTTGTTCTAAGTCTGTGAAATATGCTGTTGGTATTTAAATGGGGGAGTGTATTGAATCAATAGATTGCTTTGCATAGTATGTACATTTTGATGATGTTGGTTCTACCAGCCCATGAACACGGTATGTTCTTGTATGTTCTTGTTTATGTCTTCCTGTATCTCTCTCTCTCTCTCTCTCTCTCTCTCTCTCTCTCTCTCTCTCTCTCTCTCTCTAGTGTCCTGTAGTTTCCAAGTAGTTTTATCTCCTTAGTTAAGTTAATTCCTTGGTATTTTAATTTTTTTCGTTCTATGGTTGATGGGATTGATTTTTTAGTCTCTCTTTCTGTAAGTTCACTATTGGTATATAGAAATGCCAACGATTTCTTGGTGCTACTTTTGTATCCTACTACATTGCCAAATTTATTTATTAAGTCTAATAATTTTTGATGGTGTCTTTAGGGTTTTCTATGTAGAGTATCATGTCATCTGTGAATAAGAACAGTTTTACTTCTTCTTTTCTAATTTGGATGCCTTTTATTTCTTGTTTTTGTCTAATTGCAATGGCTAGTACTTCTAGTTCTATGTCAAACGGGAGTGGTGAGAGTGACCATCTCTGCCTTGTTCCTGTTCTTAGGGGAAATGGTTGTAGTTTTTGCCAATGAGTATGATGTTTGCAGTGGGTGTATCATATATGGCTTTTATTATGTTGAGGTATGATCCTTCTATTCCCACCTTGCTGAGAGTTTTTGTCGAGAAAGGGTGATGGGTTTTGTCAAATGCTTTTTCTATGACTATGTGATTTTTATCTCTCAATTTGTTTATGTGATATGAAACATTTATTGATTTGGGGATATTGTATCATCCTTGAATTCCTGGGATAAATCTTACTTGGTCATGGTGTATGATCTTTCTGATGTACTGCTGTATCTGATTTGCTAGAATTTCCTTGAGGATTTTGGCATCTATATTCATGAGGGATATTGGCTTGTAATTCTCTTTCATTGTGTTGTCTTTCTCTGGTTTTGTTATTAGGGTGAAGCTGGTTCCATAGAATGACCCTGAAGTGTTCCTTCCTCTTGAATTTTTTGGAATAGTCTGAGGAGGATAGGTTTTATTTTATTTTTCATTTTTATTTATTTTTTATTTCTTAATTGATTAAAGTATTACATGTGTATCCTTATTCTCCCATTACCCCCACCTCCCATTCATTCCCCCACTGTTCTGGCACAAGGACACTGCCAGGACAGACCCTGGCCATGAAAAGCTGGGCCTCGCAGGTGGCTCACAGCCAGAAGTGTGGTTTGATATGCTTTAGCCAAGCATAACTCCTACCCTTCTTCTTTACAATGACCCCTTTAGCAACCCTGCCTAAGGTAACTGCAAGGCTGCACAAACAGAATTGCTTCAAGCTAACTTTATGTACCCACCTTTGATTTTGTAACCTATTGTTTAACTGAAATTTTCCATAGCTGCAAGTAATGTAATTGAGTTTTTGTTAAGAGCTGAATCAATCACAAACTGCCAAGTCCCCCTGTGTTGGGGATAAAAAGTGCTTGCTGTAAGGGCTCGGGCTCTTGCTGCTTGCTGCTGTGACAGTGGAGACTTGAGCCTGAACTCGAGTTCACAATAAAGGCTTCCTAAATTCCCGATTGGACTGTCTGGTGGTCGTCATTCGCGGGTCGCCCCACAACACCACCCTCCTGTTGTCTGTGTCCATTGATTAGGCTCATATGTATACATTTAAGTCCTTTGGTTGATCCCTTACCATCCCCTACATTCCCTGAGGTTTGACATTCTGATTGATGTTTCTTTGTCTCTGGATCTAGCATTATGAGAAGTGAAATGAGCCAGGCAGAGAAAGATAAATATCACATGATCTCACTCATTTGTGGAATACAACAAACGACATAAACTGATGAACAAAAATAGGAGGATAGGTTGTAGTTCTTTCTTGAACATTTGGAAAAACTCCCCTGTGAAACCATCTGGCCCTGGACTTTTGTTTGCTGGAAGCTTTTTGGTTACTGCTTCATTTACTTCCATAATTATTGGCCTATTGAGATTTTTAGAATCTTTCTGATTGAGTTTTGAAGGTTGTAATTTTCTAGGAATATGTCCATTTCCTCCAGGTTGTCTAGTCTATTGGAATAGAGTTGTTCATAGTATTTTTAACAATCCTTTGTATTTCTGTGGGGTCTATTATTGTTTTTGCCTCTTTAATTTCTGATTGTGTTTATTTGGATCCTCTCTCTTTGCTTCTTGGTGAGCCTGGTTAGAGGTTCATCAATCTTGTTTATTTTTTTCAAAGAACCAGCTCTTGGTTTTATTGATCTTTTGTATTTTTTTTGTCTCTATGTCATTTATTTCTTTCTATTTATTTATTTATTTATTTATTTATTTAATCTTTATTGTTCCATTTATTAATTACAATGTTCCCCTTTTTTTCCCGCCCTATACCTCCCCTCCACCCTGTACCCACCCTACCCTATGCCCTTACCTTCCCGCAACTGTCCTCTTCCATAGTTGAATGATTTTTGTCTAGTCTCTTGCTGCACCTCCCACACCCCTTTTCTCCCCAAGAATTGTCAGTCCATTCCCTCTCTATGCTCATGATTCTGTTATATTCACCAGTTTATCCTGTTCACCAGATGATTAATTCACTTGATTTTTAGATTCATTTGTTGATAGATGTGTATTTGTTGTTCATAATTTTTATTTTTACCTTTTTCTTCTTCCTCTTCTTAAAAAATATCTTTTAGCATTTCATATAATACTGTTTTGGTGGTGATGAACTCCTTTAGCTTTTTCTTATTTGTGAAGCACTCTAACTGACCTTCAATTCTGAATGATAGCTTTGCTGGATAGAGTAATCTTGGTTGTACATTCTTGCTGTTCATCACTTTGAATATTTCTTGCCACTCTCATCTGGCCTACATAGTTTTTGTTGAGAAATCAGCTGACAATTGTATGGGTGCTCCCTTGAAGGTAACTAACTCTTTTTCTCTTGCTGCTTTTAATATTCTCTGTCTTTGGCTCTTGGTATTTTACTTATGTTGTGTCTTGGTGTGATCCTCTTTGGAGTCCTATATTTTGGGTTTCTGTGTGCTTCCTGGACTTTTAAGACTATTTCTTTCACTAGGTCGGGGAAGTTTTCAGTCACTATTTCTTCAAATAGGTTTTCATTATCTTGCTCTCTCTTTTTTTCTGGCGCCCCTATAATTCGGATGTTGGTATGCTTAAAGTTGTCCCAGAGGCTCCTTACTCTATCTTCAATTTTTTTTGGAATCTTTTTGCTTGCTTTTCTGGCTGAGTGGATTTTGCTTCTTTGTATTTTAAATCTTTGACTTGATTTTTGCAGTCCTGTAGACTGCTTTTAGGTCTTTGTATAATATTTTTTATCTCAGTTAGTGTATGCTTAATTTCTAGTTAGTCCTTTTTCATATCTTCTAGGGTATCGTTCATATCCTCAAGGGTCTTGTTCATATCTTTGAAGGTCTCATTACATTCATTGGTCTTTTCTATGAGCCTCTTGAAAAACCTTATAACCATAGGTTTGAAGCCTATGTCCAGTCATTTGTTTTTTTTTTTCCTCCCTTTCTTTCAAATGTTATTTCTTTCCGTGTCTCTGCATTTTGGCTGCTCCCCTGAGTTGGTCGATTAGCTTTGTGTGGTAGATGTCCTCTGGGGGATAGTGGCTCAGCCTCCCCAGTTACCTGAGTCTGTCTATTCCAACAGACTCTTGGTTCAGCCCTTTATGGGTTGCACAGTCTTGTTGTAGTTAAGCCTATATTATTGTTGTTAGCACTAGAAGGGTTTGACCTCCAGGCCAATTGGTTGTGATAATCAGCTGTGTTTACTCTGTGAGAGCCGTTGTTCTCAGGTTGGATGGGCGGAGTCTCCAGGCTGAGCAGGCAGCCTCGATTTTCCGTCAGCTCCGCCCTATACGGCACCTGGGTCTCTGTGCCTGGTGGTAATGGCTGCACGCATCTCTGAGAGAAATCTGCAGCCGAGCTCTACCTGCTGCCAGACAATTCAGCCTTTCCCCAAATGAGTCTGCACACCCAAAGTCTCACCCAGCGTTGTAAAAACAATGCAGCCTGGTGGTTTCCCTTCTTTCTTTTTTCCCTCCCAAATGAGAGAGCAAGTCATGAGTCCTCTCTGCGTGCTTGCGTGCTTCTGCAGTTCCCAAGTTTATGTGGCCTCTCCTCAAGTCGAGAACCTCTGCTGCACCCGAGTTTTAGTGTGCTTCCTCCTTACTGTCCAATTTCACCCCATATGAGTGTGGATTCCTGGACCTCGCCTGGAACTGGCGAATCAGTACAGTTGGATGCCTTTGTCTCCTCCCTCCCAGTTTGAGAAAACCAACTGGGTATCCAACCGCCTGCCCTAACTGCTTGTGCACACAGCTCTGCACCTCTGACTCTGTGCATATCCGCAACTCTGCCCTCTGTAGCTCCTTTGAGTCACAGTGTCCTATCTTTAATTTTATTTGTGGAATTTCCACTCAGCCAACTTTCTGGTGATTCTGGATGATGTCCGTTCTGTCGTTTAGTTGTAGTTTTGAAATTATTATGTGGGGCAACAGGATAGGTGTTTACCTATGCTGCCATCTTGGTTCCTCTCTATGTTGTTTATTTCTTCTCTGATTTTATTATCTCCTTCCTTCTGCTCACTCTGGGATTTTCTGTTGCTCTCTTTTTAATTCTTTGAGTTGTTGATTTTGATGACTTATTAACATTTTTCCTTGTTTTCTGAGTTAGGCCTGTAGAGTTATAAAATTCCCTCTCAGGACTGCTTTCATTGTGTCCCATAGATTTTGTATTGTTGTGTTTTTATTGTCATTAGTTTTCAGAATGTTTTCAATTTCTTCTTTGATCTCTTTGATAACCCAATCACTGTTTAATACAAAGCTATTCAGCTTCCAAGTGTTTGAATTTTTGGGGCTGTGTTTATTGTAGTTTATGTCTAATAGTTGCTATTGTGGTCTGAGAAAATGCTTGATGATTTCAAACTTCTTCAATTTGGGGAGACTTTGCTTGTGACCTAATATGTTGTCTATTTTTGAAAATGTTTCATGTGCACTTGAGAAGAATGTATATTTTGTAGCTATGGGGTGAAATGTTCTGAAGATGTCAATTAAGTCCATATGATCTATTGAATCATTTAGGATTTCTGTTTCTTTGCTGATTTTTTTCTCTAGAGGATTTATCCTATGATGTCAGTGGTGTATTAAAGTCCCCTATTATGATTGTATTGTTGTCGATCTCTCTCTCTTGATATCTTCCAGGAGTTTTTTGTTATTATTTATTTGGGTGCTCCTGCATTGGGTATCAGGTTTATATCCTCTTGTTGTATCAATCCCTTTAGTATTATGAAATGACCTTCTTTATTTCTTATTATGGCCTCCACTTTGAGGTCTATTTTGTCAGATAAAAGCATTATTACCCCAGCTTTTTTTTTTCAATTGCATTTGCCTGAAAAATATTTTTTTATTCCTTCACTTTCAGTCTTTGTGAGTTCCTTGTTCTGAAGTGAGTCTCCTGTAGACAGCATATATATGGGTCATTTTTTAAAATCCATTCACTCAATGTCTTTTGGTTGGAGCATTTAGTCCATTTATTTTTAAAGTTATTATTGAGAAGAAATTGTTTGTAGCCATTTTTTTTGTGCCTGTGTTCTTTCTTCCCTTTTTATTTATTTATTTTTTTACATCCGTCCCTTTAGCATATCCTGCATTGCTGGCTGGGTAGTGATAAACTCCTTTAGTCTTTTTTTGTCAGTGAAGCTCCTGATTTCACCTTCAATTTTAAATGATAGTCTTTATGGATAGCGTATTCTTGGGTTTAGTCCCTTGCTTTGCATCACTTTTTAAATTTCCTTCCATTTCTTTCTGGCCTGATGTGTTTCTGTTGTGAAATAATTTGCTAATCTAATGATTACATACAAGCTCCCATGTATGTAACTTTCTGTCTCTCTCTTGCAGCTTTTAAGATTTTCTCTTTGTCCTGAATATTTGCCATTATAGTTATGATGTGTCTTGGTGTGGGTCTTTTCAGGATCCTCTGGTTTGGTACTCTCTGTGCTTATGTGACATTTTTCTTCCCCAAATCAGGGAAGTTTTCTTACATTATTTCTTTAAATATAAACCTTGTTCATCTTTCTATTGTTTGGCACCCCTATTATTTGTATGTTGCTTTGTTTCTTGTTGTCCCAAACTCCCATAGGCTCTCCTTTGTCTTTTAATTTTTTTTTACCAATTGAAGTTCAGTTTGGGTGTATTTTGTTTCCCTGCCTTTTAATTCATTAATTGGTCCTCCCCTTCTCTTAATCTACTTTGAAACTTTCCATTGTGTTTTTTTATTGCAGCTATATCACTCTTCATTTTTTCTTGATTTTTACATAAGTTATTGATTTTTTTATCCATTTCTTCTTGATTCTTACATAAGTTGATTTTTTCTTCCATCCAGTTTATGAACTGTATGACCCTTATTCTGATTTTTTTCTGATTTATTGTATGCCTCACTTAGCTGCTTTTCTGGCAATTCCTCTTTCTTTCCTTTGGGGGTTTCTTTGCCTACCCATTTTTGGTCTTACCGACTGATCTAGATGTGAAGTCATGCAACAGCTGCTTTTTCAATGTCAGTGGCTCCTCAGGCTGCAGTTGCTCCCCAAGCAGTCGCAGAAGCAGTGGCTCCTCATTTGGCACCAGTTCCTCTGGTGGGTGCTACGTGCACCAGTGGTGTTGCCTCTGGCTGGTGGGGGAGGCTGATCATACAGCTGCTGTTCCTTGGATGGCGGTGGGCTGATCATGAGGCTGCTTGTCCTTGGATGGGGGTGGGCTGCACACAGCTGCTGCTCATTGAATGGGGCAGACTGCTCACGTGGCTGCTGTTCCTTGGATTGGATGGGCTGCTCGTGATGCTGTCGCTTCTTTGACAGAGGCAGGTTGCTTGAAGGGCTGGTGCTCCTTGTACAGGGGCAGGCTCCTTGGGCAGATGCTGCTCCTAAGAGGGGGGATGGGCTGCTTGTATGGCTGCTGCTCCTCAGGTAGGAGTGAGCGGCATGTGCGGTTGTTGCTCCTTGGATGGGGATGGGCCACTCACCCAGCTGCTGCTCACCTGACAGGTGCAGGCTGTCTGTGGCTGCTGCTCCTCAGATGTGAGCAGTCTACTTGTATGGCTGCTGCTCCTCAGTTCAGGGCAGGCTGCTAGGGCAGCTGCTGCTCTTCAAATGGGGATAGGCTGCTTGCAGCACTGCTGTTCCTGGTGCAAGGGTTGGCTGCTCACACAGCTGCTGCTCCTTGGATGGGGGCAGGTTGCTTATGTGGCTTCTGCTCCTTGGAAGATGCAGGGTGCTGGCTATGCGTAGCTGCTGCTCCTTGGATAAGGGTGGGCTGTGCAGGGCTGTTTGGGCTGCTCCTCAATTGTGGGCAGACTGCTCTTGCAGCTGCTGCTCCTCTGATGGGGCGGGCTGCTTACATGGTTGCTGCTCCTTACACGGGGAGCAGGCTACTTATACAACTGCAGCTCCTTGGACAGGGCCAGGCCATGTGAGGCTGCTGCTCTTAGGCCTGGAGTGGGCTGCTCATGTGTCTACTGCTTGTGTGGTTGCTGTGCCCTGGGCTTTCTCCAGGGAACTTCTGCCCTTCCCAGCTGCAAACTGTCTCACCAGCTGAGTGTCCTTTGCCAATTCTGGTTGGATGTTATTCATTTCAGCTGCTCATTCTATTTGCTCTGTGACAAAGCTCGGGACACATTCATCTATTCCATCACCATTTTGTCTCCCTAAGAATTCATATTTGATAAAAGTCACATAAAATATTTATAAAAATGGTCATGTATTATATTAGATTACAAAGTTAACACCATAAATACCAATCTTAAGTAACATAAGACATGTAATATTAGAACTAAAGTTTTAATATTTAACTCTATTGTTCTATTAGAATATTTAAAAATTTAAATATTATGAGTATTTTTGTTGTTTGTAAATATTGTATTTGTTTTGTAAAAGTATATTTGATCATATTGCAGTATTTATTGATGTGTTAATTTAACTGTAATGCTTTAAAAATGTGGCTCTATCATTTTTGTTTGCTATGCAATAGTCAATATTATTACATTGTTATTTTAATTCACATATTATATGACTAGTTCCATTTATCATTCAAAAAGTTTTTCAGTGGTTGACCATCAGCCCTTGAAACAAGAGGTCTCTGGTTCTATTCCCCTTCAGGGTACGTGTTCAGTTGCAGGATCAATCCTGCCAATCCCTACTGGGGTGCATGCAGGAGGCAGTGTTCTCTCTTATTGATGTTTCTGTCTCACTACCCCTCTCCTTTTTTTCTCTTTCTTTTTTTTTCCTATAAAAACATATGTTTATTTTTCTTTTTAAAATCTTTATTGTTCAGTTTATTAATTACATTGTTCCCCCTTGTTCCCCCTATAGCTCACCTCCACAAGGTATCTATCCCACCCTCCGCCCTCAACCCCCTCCCACTGTCCTCTCCCATAGTTGCATGATTTTTATCCAGTCTCTTGCTGCACTTCCCACACCCCTTTTCTTCCCAAGAATTGTCAGTCCATTCCCTCTCTCTGTCTGTGATTCTGTCACATTCACCAGTTTATCCTGTTCATCAGATTATTAATTCACTTGAATTTTAGATTCATTTGTTGATAGATGTGTATTTGTTGTTCATAATTTACACTTTTATCTTTTTCTTTTTCCTCTTCTTAAAGAATATCTTTCAGCATTTCATATAATATTGGTTTGGTAGTGATGAACTCCTTTAGCTTTTTCTTATCAGCGAAGCACTTTATCTGACCTTCAATTCTGAATGATAGCTTTGCTGGATAGAGTAATCTTGGTTGTAGATTCTTGCTATTCATCACTTTGCACATTTCTTGCCACTCCCACCTGGCCTGTATCATTTCTGTTGAGAAATCCGCTGACAATCCTATGGGTGCTACTTTATAGGTAAATATCTGTTTTTCTCTTGCTGCTTTTAATATTGTCTCTTTGTCTTTTGCTCTTGGCATTTTAATTATGATGTGCCTTGGTGTGGTCCTCTTAGGATTCTTATATATTGGGGTTTGGTGCGCTTCTTGGACTCCTAAGTCAATTTCTTTCACCAGGTGTGGGAAGTTTTCAGTCACTATTTCTTCCAATAGGTTTTCATTACCTTGCTCTCTCTCTTTTTCTGGCACCTCTATAATTCGGATGTTGGCATGCTTGAGGTTGTCCCAGAGGCCCCTTACACTATCTTCAATTTTTTGGATTCTTTTGGTTTCTTGCTTTTTCAGCTGAGTGGATTTTACCTCTTTGTATTTCAAATCTTTAACTTGGTTCTTGGGGTACTCTAGAGTACTTTTAGGTCTTTGTATAATATTTTTTATTTCAGTCAGTGTATGCTTAATTTCTGGTTGGTCCTTTTTCATATCCTTGAGGATCTCGTTCATATCCTTGTAGGTCTCGTTCATTTCCCTGAAGGTCTCATTCATCCTTGTAGGTCTCGGTCTTTGCTAGGAGCCTCTTGAGAAGCCCTATAACAATGGTTTTGAATTCCAGGTCCAGTCATTTTTTTCCCTCTATTTCTTTCACAACTGATTTCTTTCCATGTCTTTGCATGGTGGCTGCTTCCCTGAGTTGGTCAATTAGCTTTTTGTGGTAGTCCTACAAGGGACAGTGGCTCAGCCTCCCCCATTACCTGAGGTGGATATGGGTTGCACAATCTTGTTGAAGTTAAGCCCAGGTTAATCGTTGTTAGCTCTTGGAGGGGTTGACCTCCAAGCCAATTGTCTGTGATGTTCAGCTGTGCTCAGGTTGGATGGGTGGAGTCTCTGGGCCAAGCAGACAGCGTCAGCTTCGCCCTATGAGGCCCCAGGGACTCGGTGCCAGTGGCAATGGCTGCCAGCACCTCTGAGAGAGAGCCACTGCCGAGCTCCACCGGCTGCCAGGGAATTCAGACTCTCCCCAAATGAGTCTGCACACCCAACGTCTCACCCAGGGTCCCAAAAAACAATGCAGTCTAACGGTTTCCTGAACTAGAGAGCAAGTCATGAGTGCTCTCTACACAGTCACACAGCTGCGCTGTTCCCAAGTTCACGCGCACTCTGCACAAGCCCGCTTTCTCCACAAGCTGGCAGACCCCTGCAGCACCCGAGCTTCAGCGTGCCCTCCCACTGTCCAGTTTTTACCCCGTATCATTGTGGGTTCCCTGGACTTTGCCTGGACCTGGGGGATCAGTGCAGTGGGACGTCTTTGTCTCCCCCATTCGAGAAAACCAGCCGGGTTTTCAGCCACCCACCCTATCCGCTGGCATGCTCTCCAAACCTCTCTCCCACGCGTATCTTCAATGATGTCCTCAGCCGCTCCTCTGAGTCACAGTGTCCTATCTTTTCTTTTGTTTGTAGAATTTTCACTCAGCCAGCTTTCCGGTGATTCTGGATCGTGTTTGTTCTTTCGTTATGTTGTAGTTTTGAAATTGCTGTGTGAGGCAGCAAGGTAGGTGTTTACCTATGCCACCATCTTGGTTCTCTGAAACATATGTTTCCTTTTTTTTCTCTTTCTAAAGTAAATAAATAAGTTCTTTTTTTATTTTATCATTTGTCTTTGTTTTATATACATTTGTGTAGATATTATTTAATATTCATTTTTAAAATATTCTTATCACATGTACTTAGGGTAACAAAACATTTAATATATATTTTTATCTTAGTGTATATTATTTTTGCTATCAAAGTTATAATATTTTACCTTTCCAATTTATTTTATCCCTCCTAAGCTTAGAATTTGCTCCTTCATACTTACTGACTATTCATCCTAGTTTACCTTAATTTTTTCTTATTGCTTAATTTACCTTAATTTTATATTTTTAATTAATCTTTATTGTTAAGATTATTACAGATGTCCCTCTTTTTTTCCTCCCATAGCTCTCTTCCACCCTATTTTCACCCTACCCCAAGCCCTTGCCACCCTATTGTCTATGTTTATAGGTAATGCATACATGCATATAAGATCTTTGTCTAATCTCTTCCTGCACCCCCACAACACCCTCTTCCCTCTGAGTGTTATCAGTTTGTGCCATTTCCATGCCCATGATTCTATTTTAATTTATTTTTAGATTCATTTGTTGATAGATGTGTATTTGTTGTCACTTTGTTGTTCATATTTTTTTTATCTTTACATTTTTCTTCTTCCTCTTCTTAAAGAATACCCTTCGAGTATTTCATATAATACTCGTTTGGTAGTGATGAACTCCTCTAGTTCTTCAACTCTTGTAAGGTTCCCATTTGATCAATAAGGAATAAAGTTGCATATCCTAAGTAGTTAAATAAAAACAACAATTAAATATTAAATTTGCACACACATTAATTTAATAGTTTCTTCCTTGGAAATCCTCATACATGTAATATTATCTGTCTTTATTTTTCATATTCTTTATCTCCTTATTAGCATTAGTTATCTACCTATCCTATTTAATAAAAGCCCAGCGACTGAACAGCAGAATGACCAGTCGACCAGTTGCTATGACTTTCATGAGCTAAATCCCTGGTGGACAGTGTGCTACCACAATGAGAGCTCCACTCAGCTGACTGGGATGAGTGGCTGCTCCAGCTGCAAACCCCAGGCCAGTGGGCAGGAAACTTGCTGTAATTATCACCTCCTTGTCCCAGTCACCTCCTCCTCACTTCCTGATGCTTCCACAGGATGCCCATAGGCCATGCGGTGCTCCCACCAGGCTCACAAAGCTGACTCTGGAGGCTGGGAGGCAGGTTCATGGCAGCTCCATGACTGAGACCTACTCTCACACCTCTCAGTGCTATTGTCTCTGAGCCTGGCCCCGAACCAGTCCCCTGGCGAGAGGAGTGCTCCGGCTCCACAGAAGATGCTAGACCAGGGAGCAGCTACTCAGAGGGGGGTCAATAGCGTGGCTAACCAGGATGAGCAGCACTCCCACAGTGGACTGATCCCCAGAGGCCACACCCTCTACCAGTAGATGAATCCCGTGCACCAGGCCTCTAGTATGGCTACATTGATAATTTTTATTATTTATTGCCTAAATATTATTTCCTTTGATTGATTAATTTTTGTAAAACAATTATAGGCTTATTAATATTACTACAGATTTATGATTTTTTTAGAATACTGAAGGATTTATGAGTCTTAGTGATTTAGGAAAGTAGACTGATTGAGTATAACCATATTTCTCCTTTTCTTTAGGCCTATACACACATTAAAATGTATAACTTCGTGAAGGTAGTAAGCATCTCTATCCTGTATATTTGGTCATTTTGTGTTATAGTTACCTGTACCCAGAACAGTGCTCACATACACTAGCTGCTAAAAAAATTTTGAGTGAGAACTAATCTTATTATAAATAGAAATCTTAGATACTCTTGAAACCTCATTTTACAAGTTTTTTAGCCAATATTTAGGAATGAAAATTCTATTTTTTTTAAAAAAGTATTTTATTGATTTTTTTTACCGAGAGGAAGGTAGAGGGATAGAGAGTTAGAAACATCGATGAGAGAGAAACATCAGTCAGCTGCCTCCTGCACACCCTCTATGGGGATGTGCCTTGACCAGAATCAAACCCGGAACCCTTGAGTCCACAGGCTGATGCTCTATCCACTGAGCCAAACCAGTTAGGGGAAATTCTATCTTTTTAAACTTAAATTCTTTATTGTTGAAAGTATTAAATATGTCTCTTTTTTTCTCCCATTGTCCCAGCCACTTCCACCCCCCAGTACATGCCCTCACTTCCCTACTGTCTGTGTCCATTGCTTATGTGCCAGAGCTGAGCAGCAGACCCTGAGCGACGATGAATGGATTACTTCAACCCAACATTTTCTGTGAAAGAGAGAGCAAAGGGACTGCCTGGCTAAAGGTACCAGACAGCCTTGATTGTCTGCCCCGTTAGGCTTTTTTTGTAACAGCAGTTTGAAATAAAGTTTATCTTTTAGATACAATCAGAAGGGTAAGTAATGCAGGCACATGGTCTGCAATGTTCTTTAGGCAAGGACACCTAAAGATTCCAGTAAACACCTGGGTGTCCCCATGTGCACAAACTTGTTTGGGAAGGTCAAGAAATAATTAGGGGCTTTGCCTTCGGGACTCCCCTAAGTTGGAATTCTGATAAATAGGATGGGCAGCCTTCCGCAAACTTCCCTTTTCTTGGAATGTCCTCCTACAAACTTCCCAAACAAGTCTTGTGTACTTCCAAATTATACCTACATGCTGGCATACTAGTCCTTTGGTTGATATCTTAACATCCTCCTCTCACCTTCCCCTGCCTTCCCTCTGAGGTTTGATATTTTGTTCAATGTTTCTATGTCTAAATCTATTTTTTGTTCATCAGTTTACATTGTTAATTATATCTCACAAATGAGTGATATGTGATATTTATCCTTCTCTGACTAGCTTATTTTGCTTAGCACAATGCTCTCCAGGTCAATCCATGCTGTTTCAAATAGTAAGAATTCCTTCTTTTTTTACAGCAGGGTAGTATTCCATTGTGTAGATGCACCACTGTTTTGTAATCCACTCATCTGCTGATGGGTACTTAGGCTGTTTCCAAATCTTAGATATTGTAAATTGTGCTGCTATGAATATAGAGGTGCATATATTATTTCTGATTGGTGTTTCTTATTTCTTAGGATATATTCCTAGAAGTGGGGTTACTAGGTCAAATGGGAGTTGCATTTTTAATATTTTGAGGAAACTCCATACTGTTTTCCACAATGGCTGCACCAGTCTGCATTTCCACCAGCAGTGGACAAGGGTTCCTTTTTCTCCACATCCTTGCCAGCACTTTGCGTTTATTGATTTGTTGATGATAGCCATTCTGATAGATGTGAGATGATACTGCGTTGTTGTTTTGATTTGCATCTCTCGGATGATTAGTGACTTTGAGCATGTTTTCAGATGTCTCTTGGCCTATTGTAGGTCCACTTTTGAGAAGTGTCTATTTAGGTTCTTTGCCCATTTTTGTGATTGGATAGTTTATCTTCCTTTTGCTAAGTTATGTGGTATGAATTCCCTATAAATTATAGGGATTAAACTCTTATCAGATGTCACGTTGGCTAATAAGTTCTCCCATGCAGTGTGTTTTTTTTTGTTTTGTTTTGTTTTGTTATTTTGTTAATAGTTTCTTTTGCTGTGAAGATATACCATGTTTATGGATGGGTATAATCAACATCATTAAAATATCCATACTACCCAAAGCAATCTATGGATTCAATGCAATTCCCATTAAATACCAATGACATATTTCACAGACAAAGAACACACTCTCCAAAAATTTTTATGGAATAAAAACAATAGCAACAACCAAATAGCTGCAGCAAACTTGAGAAAGAACAGCAAAGTTGACGTCCTCAAATTGTATAATTGCCTGCTTAAACACGCAGATCTCTCAGAAACATTTTCTTTTTAAAAATTTCTTTATTGATTAAGGTATTACATATGTGTCTTTATCCCCCATCTCAGAAATATTTTTAACTTAATATATCAGATTGAAACTCATGAGTATCCTTTCCCTCAGCTCCAAACCTAAAATTTCCATAATAATCCATAGCTCAATTAATGGAATCATCTCTTTGTAATTAATTCAGAAACAAGGGTGATTTGTTACATACATTTAAAAATTCTAACAATTTTTTTAGTCCTCATTGATACCACCCAACCTTAAGCAACCATTATCTTTCACCAGGAATATTTTGTTTATTCATATCCACGCTTCTCCTCCCCATCTCCCACTGCCATTATTCTCCATTCATTTATCTGAGCATATGAATAAGACTAGAGGCCTGGTGCACAAAATTCGTGCATGGGGGATGGGGGAAGAGTGTCCCTCAGCCCAGCCTGCACTTTCTCCAATCTGGGACCCCTCAAGGGTAGTCAAATATGCTTCTCACAATCCAGGACTACTAGGTCCAAACTGCTCGCCTGCCTGCCTCCCTGATTACCCAAACAACTTCTGCCTGCCAGCCTGATCACCTCCTAACCACTAACCTGCCAGCCTGATTGATGTCTAGCTGCTCCCCTGCTAGCCTGTTTGCCCCAACTTCCCTCCTCTGCCAGCCTGGTCACCCCTAACTGCCCTCCCCTGCAGGCTTGATCACAACCAACTACCCTTCATTACAGGCCTGGAATCTCCCGCTGTCCTCCTCTGCTGGCCATCTTGTGGTAGCCATCTTGTGTCCACATGGGGGCAGGATCTTTGACCACATGGGTAGCCCACTTGTGTGTTGGAGTGATGGTCAATGTGTATATTACGCTTTCATTATATAGAATAGAGGCCTGTTATATGGATAGGGACTGGCTGGTTTCCCCTGAAGGGTATCCTGGATCAGGGTGGGGGTTCCCTTAGGGTGTGGGTCAGCCTAGGCGAGGGGCCTATGGTGGATTGCAGGCTGGCCATGCCTTCCCCCCCCCCCCCCAGCAACCCAAGTGGAGACCCTGGGATCTGGGATTAATTTATGTTCTATAATTGAAACTTTGTAGCCTGGAGAGAAGCCAAGCCTCTGCTCGCTCCATGGAGACAGCCATTTCTGTTTGAAACTTTGTAGCCTAGAGTGGAGGCCTAAGCTAGAGCTGCAGAAGTTTAGCTTCCTCCACCATCCCAGCAACTGTAGCCTCTTCTCTCTCCAGCTCTGTGGCTGCTGCCATTTCTGTTGGGATTATATATCTTCTGTAATTGAAACTTTGTAGCATTGAGTGGAGGCCTAGGCTGGCAATGGCAGGCGGAAAGCTTGGCTTCCTCCATTGCCAGGGAAATCCAAGCCTCTCTCTTGCTCCCAGTGGTGGCAACCATCTTGGTTGGGGTTTATTTGCATAATTTGCTCCTGATTGGCTGGTGAGTGTGGCTGTGAGCGTGGCTTGATTGGAGGTATCATAAATTTGCATATTACTCTTTTATTAGATAGGATTATGGCATATGAATCAGCTTAATCTCATTCAACTCTTTATTATTCCAAACAAATTCTAAACTCCCTGTCATTCCTTATACTGATTTACATAATCTAAAGATCCTGTACTTTTCTGACTGGAATAGTTATTACTATACCATTTGTGCTAAAAGTTTTGTTAGTTCCCATGAATCTATTAATATATTACTTTATTTGTCTCAATAATGGGTTTATTCTCATTTTCTAAATTTTGTTTAATTCACTTCTGTGTAGAATCCTCAGACAAATACATATCCCTAACATTCTAAGTGATGACCCAATTAGGTCTTCAGTCATTAGCTCATCAATCTCTCTCTCTCTCCCTCTCTCTTTCTCTCTCTCTCTCTCTTCTATACACACACACACATACATATATCTTACCTAATGAAAGAGAAACATGCAAATTAACCATCACTCCACTACACCCACAGCCAATCGCAGTCAGTATGCAAATTAACCCAACAAAGATGGCAGATAATTTGCATATGCAGGCATGGAGCAGCTGGGAGGGTCAGGATGCCTGCTATGAGGGAAAGGAGGGCGATGGAGGGAGCTACAGGAGTGGCACTCTGAACAGAAGTCAGGACTTGCCAGGTCCTGGGCAGCTGGGAGTGAAGCCAGGTAAAGGAAAGCCTATTCTTGCATGAATATCATGCAACGGGCCGCTAGTATACATATCCTTTCTAATAAAAGAGTAATCTGCAAATTTGACCATACCTTCACTACACCCACAAGCCATGTCCACAACCTGCCCACCAGCCAATCAGGAGCAGATTATGCAAATAAACCCCAACCAAAGTGGCTGCTGCCACTGAGAGCAGGAGAAAGGCTTGGGTTTTCCCAGCAACAGAGGAAACCAAGCTTTCCACCTAACATTGCTGGCGTAGGCCTCCACTCAATGCTACAAAGTTTCAATTATAAAAGATACAGAAATAGCAGCAGCCACTGAGTTGGAGAGAACAGAGGCTTGGGTTTCCCTGGCAATGGAGCTGTTCCAGGCCTAGGCCTCCACTCCAGGTTACAAAGTTTCGAACAGAAATGGCTGCTGCCACAGAGTGAGCAGAAGGCTTGGCTTCGCTCCAGGCTAAAAGTTTCAATTGTAGTAGTAATTAATGGCAGATCCCAGGGCCTCGACTTGGGTCGCTGGGGGGGGGGGGGGTGTATGGCCGGCCTGAAAACCTCCACAGGCCCCTCGCCCAGGCTGCCCCCGGCCCCAAGGGAACCCCCACCCTGATCTGGGACACCCTTCAGGGCAAATCAGCTGGCTCTTACCCATGCACCAGGCGGCTATCCTATCTAATAAAAGAGTAATACACAGATTGGCCATCACTCCAACACACAAGAGGGCTGCCCCATGTGGTCAAAGATCCTGCCCCCATGTGGACACAAGATGGCCACTGCAAGATGGCCAGCAGGGGAGGGCCATTGGGAGGTCCCAGGCCCTGCAAAGGAGGGCAGTTGTGGGCAATCAGGCCAGCAGGGGAAGGTGGTTGGGAAGGACCAGGCCTGCAGGGGAGGGCAGTTGGGGGTGACCAGGTCAGCAGAGGAGGGAGGTTGGGGGCAAACAGGCTGGCAGGGGAGCAGTTAGACATCAGTTAGGCTGGCAGGGTAGTGGTTAGCGGTTGACCAGGCTGGCAGGCAGAAGCGGTTAGGGGTAATCAGGGAGACAGGCAGGTGAGAAGTTTGGACCCAGCAGTTCTGGACTGTGAGAAGGATGTCCGACTGCCCTTAGGATCGGGCCTAAATGGGCAGTCAGATATCCCTCGAGGGGTCCCAGAATATATATATATATATTCTATTTATTTTTATCTCTATTATCTCTTTCAATTATATCTTTACCTGTACTTATATCTATATTTATATATTTTAAAAAATCTATGAACACACAAAGTATCTCAAATATTACTCTCCTTTAAAAGCTTATTCCAACCATTTACCAATGTGCATTAAATATAGTTCAAAAAGTAACATGGCATTTAGTATAGTATGTGCATAAAATACATTTGGTCCTTTAAAATATATATCAAACATCTCTTTAGCCCTAAATAGTAATATATCTTTTGGTATAATTGCTCATTTTTTTGCCTTTCTACTAATGTGAAGCTTAGTTGGTTTGGGCTTTCATTTTACATTGGCTAATAAAATTCAGAACTGAAGCTTTTTTTATACATCTAGATTATATATCTATACCTTGCTTCTTTGACACATCCTATGTAATTCAATAAAGTCTAGTGGGATGATAACATATAATTTTAATCTACATTCGTTTGCTAATATATATTTTGTATTATAGTATAATATAATATTACATATATCTTTATTTTTGCAGTGAAAGATTTTTCTTTTTGGCTATTTTTGTGATTTTCCAATGTAGTTTTAACATTAGCAATGTTTTAGAAAATGAAATGTCATATGTAGTCAAGCACTTATTTCTTCTTCAAAAGCACTTAGACTATATTTTAATTGCTTATTTCCTTGAATTGGCTTTTCACAATTATAATATATCCAAACATCATAATATTATCAATATATAATTATTTATATGGATGAATTAAAAAAATAAATGTATTGGGGTGATATTGGTTAATAAATTTATATAGATTTCAAGTGTACCATTTGTTATACATTTATATATTGCATTATTGCTCGACTCCCAAAGCAAAATCTTCTTCCTTCACCATATTTTTGACCCCTTTACCCTTTATTACCTCCTCCCCATCTTCATTCCCTCTGGTAACCATACAGACACAAACTAATGGAGCTCATTTCCTTTTTATGTATTTATTGCAACATTTGAAGAAAGAGGTTATATTGGTTTTGGCAAGTGTTATGTTTCCAATATATATTAGCTGGTACTTACTAAATGATCAATATTTATTTAATGAAAGATTAATTGGTAAGGTTTTTTTGTTTGTTTGTTTTTTTACCTTAAAGCAATTATCAGACAAATATAAAATCAATAAAGCCTATTCATACACATATACCTTATATGCCATTGTTTGTTAAATTTCTGTTAAGATTTACATCTTTAAACAGTTTTCACTAGCAAAAAAATATTATATGCTGAAAAGCTGAGGCAATGACAAAAGAAAAAGAGTGCTTGAGCACACTATAGCTAATATCATATTTAATGCTGAGAGGCTGGATGATTTTCCCCAAATATCAAATACAAGGCCAACATATCCTATTTGATCACTTTTATTAGACACATTATTGGAAGTCTTAGCTAGTGTATACAGATAAGAAAAGTAATTAAAAAGTGTGCAGATTAGAAAGGGAGAAATTAAACTGCCTTTATGCATTGCCTGTCTAGAAATATCACATTATGTACAAAAATCCTGGAATTAATAAGCATAGAAAGTTGAAAGATATAAAGTTAATAAAAATCAATCGCTTTTCTGTATAACAACATTGATAACTACAATTTAAAATTAAATTTTAAAATTACATTATTTATAGTAACATTAAAAATTAAATACTAAGGTGTAAATATAAAAAATGTATAAAATTTAGACATGGAAAAGTAAAAAAAAATACTAATAAAAGAAGTAAAAAAGACTCAAAGAAATAATTCCAATGGCTCAGAAGTCTCTATATTGTTAATATAAATTCTTCCCAGTTTTCAATACAATACCAATCAAATCTCCAGCAAGCTATTTTTTAGACAATAACAAACTTATATTAAAATTTATATGGAAAGAAAAAAACATAAAATAGTGAATACGGTACTGAAAAAAACGATGTTGGAGGAGTCACACTACCTGACTTTAAGATTTCCTCTGAAGCTAGAGTGTTCAAAACAGTGCAATGAGTTGGCAAAAAAAAAAATAATAATAATGCATAGATAAATGCACTAGAATAGAGAGCTCAGAAGTAGACCTACACAAATATATCCAACTGACTTTCAAGAGTGAAAAGTCAATTAAAGGAAGCTGAGCTTTCCTTGAAAATTGGAGAAAGGAAAGTCTTTTCAACAGATGGTGCTAAACAACTGAACATCTATTTGCAAAAATTGAACCATAAAACTAACAGAAGGTGACCTTGAGTTTGATGATGATGTTTTAGATACAATACCAAATACATGGTTCATGAAAGAAAAAATAATGGCAGATTGGACTTTATTAAAATTACAAATGTGTGCCCTAAAAGAAAGTCAAAGAGAATGATAAAACAAAACACAGACTTTGAGGAAGCTCCAGCAAAACACATATCTGACAAAAGACTTGTGTCCAAAATATATAAAGAACTCTTAAAACTCAACAATAGGAAATCAATTAATCCAATTAAAAACAGGCAAAAAGAGGTGTCAACCTTACCAAAGACATCTATAACAAAGAAGCATATGGAAGGATGCGTAACATAATCTGAAATTAGGGAAATGCAAATTAAAACAATGAGATCTCAGTAAACATCTATGAGAAAGAGTAAAATCCCCCAAATTGATAAAAATCATTCTTCCTAAGAATACAAAGGAACAGAAACTCTTATTCATTGCTGGTAGGAATGAATCCAAAATGGTATAGCCACTCTAGAAGACAGTGGCAGTTTCTTACAAAGCTAAATATAGTCATATCTCACAATCCAGACATCATTTTTCTAGCAGTTTCACCCAATGAATCAGAGAATGTATGTTCATCTAGAAACCTACATAGGAAGGCAAGGAATAGTGGGTGGGAAGAGATCAACCAACGAACTTGTATGTATCCTATTTAATAAAAGAGTAATATGCAAATTGACCATACTCCTGATCAAGCCATGCCCACAAGCCATGCCCACTAGCCAATCAGGAGCAACTAAACCCCAACCAGGTTGGCTGCAGCCACTGAGAGCAGGAGTGAGGCTTGTGTTTCCCTGGCAATGGAGGAAGCCAAGCTTTCCAGCTTCCCTTCCCGGCCTAGGCCTCCACTCTGGGCTACAAAGTTTCAATTATGGAACTTAAATAAACCCAAACAGAAATGGTTATCTTCATGGAGCGAGCAGAAGGCTTGGCTACAAAGTTTCAATTGTAGAACATAAATTAATCCCAGAACCCAGGGCCTCCACTTGGGTTGCTGCAAACCACCACAGGCCCCTCGCCCAGGCCCCCCCCCCCCATACCCCAAGGGAACCCCCACCCTGATCCAGAATACCCTCAGGGCAAACCAGCTGGCCCCCACCCATGCAACAGGCCTCTATCATATCTAATAAAAGAGTAATACACACATTGACCATCACTCCAACCCACAAGTAGGGCTGCTCTCATGTGGTCAAAGATCCTGCCCCCATGTGGACAAAAGACGGCCACCACAAGATGGCCAGCAGGGGAGGGCCATTGGGAGGTTCCAGGCCTGCAAGGGAGGGCAGTTGTGGGTGAACAGGCCTGCAGGGGAGGGCAATTAGGGGTGACCAGGTCAGCAGAGGAGGGAAGTTGGGGGCAAACAGGCTGGCAGGGGAGCAGTTAGGCTGGCAGGGTAGTGGTTAAGAGTTGATCAGGCTGGCAGGCAGAAGCAGTTAGGGGCAATCAGGGAGGCAGGCAGGTGAGCAGTTTGGAGTCAGCAGTCCTGGATTGTGAGAAGAATGTCCAAATGGCATTGGGCCTAAATGGGCCGTCGGACATCCCTCGAGGGGTCCCAGGTTGGAGAGGGTGCAGGCTGGGCTGAGGGACACCCTTCACCTCCTCTGCAGGAATTTTGTGCACCAGGCCTCTAGTTCTAATATATAAAAAGCCAGGGGCCATCATGACCAAAACTGGACAGATGACTGAACACAAGCTCTGTGGGGTTACCAGGCCAAGAGGGGGGTAGTTGGTGGGCAACTAAGCTGGCAGGGGGCAGTTGGGGGTTACCATATCAACAGGGGGGCAGTGAAGGGTGACCAGGCTGTCAGACGGGGCAGTTGGAGTGACCAGGTCAGTGGGGTGGGAGGGAGAGCACACTTAGAAATGATTGGGGTGGAGGCAGAGGCCATTAGGGGCAATTAGGCAGACAAGCAGGTGAGCAGTTAGGAGTTAGCGGTCCTAGGTTGTGAGAGCGATGACCGATTGCTGGCAGTTGGTCATCCTCTGAGAAGTCCTGGATTAGAGATGGTACAGGATGGACTGAAGGGATCACCCCTTGCATTAATTTTGTGCACCAGACCTCTAGTATATACATAACTCGTGGACTCAGACAATGGGATAGTGAGGGTCTGGTGGGGACTGGTTAAGGAAGGGAGCATGCTAAAAGCGGTTTATGGGTTGAAAAGGAGGACCTATATAATACTTTCTACAATAAAGATTAAAAAATATTTGTAGAAACTTTATTAATAATTACCAAAAATTAGAAACAAACAATATATTCTTCAATGAATGAATAAACAAGATTTTATACATTTGTACTGTAATACAAATGACAATTATATACTACAAATCTGTAGTATGCATTTACAGCACAAATATATAAATGCGTGTTACATAATAATGTAATATTATTTAACTAGAGGCCCAGTGCATGAAAATTCATGCACTGAAGGAGGTGAGCCCCTCAGCCTGGCCTGCCCCCTCTCACAGTCTTTGAGCCCTCAGGGGTGAGAGGCGACTCAGTGAACAGGGGAAGTCAATGCCCCCATCACACCTCTGCTGCTGCCACTGCTGGCTGTGCAAGCCTCAGCCGGCCCTGGTTACTTGAGCCTCAGGTGGCCCTGGGTGGCTGGGAAGCCATCATTGGTGGCTTGCCGGTACCTTGGGCCAGCCCTGGGAGCCTGGGCAGCCACCATCTGAGGCTTGCCTGCACCTCGGGCTGGCTCTGGGCAGCTGTGGGTCTGAGGGGTCTGGGGGAATTCAGAGGCAGTTGTGCAGAGTGACCAGACCCACCTAGGGGCAAGCCCAGCCATGCCACATGCCTGCCACCCTGGTAGGGCTAAGGAGACTGGGTGCTGACATTTTGTGGCTGTGGGTGCCGCCATCTTTGAGGGTGTGGCATTCAATTAGCATATCCCCTCTTTATTGGCTGTGGATGCATCCATCTTTGTTAGGGTGTGACATCAATTAGCATATACCCACTTATTTAGATAAGATAATAAATAAAAGAGTGAGCTAGCCCTGGTTGATGTGGCTCAGTTGCTTGGGTATTATCCCATGCACCAGAAAAGATGCTGGTTTGAGTCTAGGTCAGGGAACATGACCAGGTTGTGGGCTTGATTCCTGGTAGTGGGCATGCAAAAGGCAGCCAATTGATGTGCTGCTTTCACATTGATGTTTCTCTCTCTCTCTCTTCCTCTTCTTCCTAAAATAATCAATTAAAAAATCTTAAAAAAAGAAGAGTGAGCCATATTATGCCATGAAAAATCACGAATAAAATTAAATGCATTATCTGTAAGAAGCCCATCTGAAAGAGCTAAATACTCAATAATTCCACTTCTGTGACATCCTGTAAGAGACATATCTATAGAGAAATAAGAGATCTGATGTTGCCTGGGGTTTGGAGTGTGTGTGTGTGTGTATATTGGAGAAGAATGGGAGAAAAAGATTAAATAAGTAAGGCACAGTGCAGTAACACCTTATAGTCAAGGGAAATATCGGAGATAGTCAATTTTAAATTTCTTAGAATTCTGGAAATTCCTACTCTTTGTAATTGGAAATTAAGTTGATGTAAGAAGAAAATAAAATTAAAATAACATAAAATTTGTGTTAATTTGCTACACATGTATATCCAAATGTCTAGCAGATATATGTATTTAGGAATGTCTCAAGAACACCCCTTACTTAACACTTTTTAAGTTGAGCTTACGGTCTTTCTTCTAATTTTATTCTCTTCCAGTATTACACATTTAAGGTAATATTTCTACCACCCATCCAATTATTTAAGCCATATGTATAGTAGTCTGTCTTGAGCACCTTCCAACACCACATATTTTCAAAGTTGGGTCAATTTTGTCTCATTAATATATCTTGAATTGATCCTTTCTCTCCATTTTCATTAGCTCTTTTCTATTAGTCCCTGGTCTGCTGAAATCAATTTTTATCAATTTTTATCTTTACACTATGGTCAATGTGATCTTTTCAAATTCAAATGTTTATCTCATCTCCCTGGATAAAAATGCTCAATGATTTTTTTCTATTAATCTTAAGTCTTGTACATAATATGAGTTAGACGGTTGGTTATACATAGTAGGTTGTACAAGGCAGTCTCAGTTTCTATCTGCTATCCTTTTAGCATAATTGTCCATTGCATCCCTTTTCACTCACAGGTGCATAATTGGAATGGTAAATTATATACTAAGCCTAACTATAAGGCTTTTTGTTATATAGACTTTATCTATATAGTATGCCTCATCCTGAAATTTGCCCCTTCTCATAATCATAGTGTCATAGTCCTGGCTTTTCTTTCCATTGCTCTGCACTGCCATCCTCTCCTACTGCAGGATACTTGCACCTGCTGTTTTCTATGTCTGGGATTCTATTTCTCTCATCCCCTCTTTTTGCCTTATTGTTGTTTACGTATTCTTTAGATAACCACTCAATTGCCAAATTCCCAAATCAAGAGGCCTCCCAAAATATTCAAATCCACTTATCATATGATTTCATAAGAACATGCACCTTTCCTTTGTAGTACCTATCAAAGAGTAATCCTACATTTTTATTTGATCATTTTTATTAATATCTGCTTCTCCTACTGAAAACTTACTAGTTCATAAGCATATGTCAGTGCCCAAATAAATAAAAAATTGTTAAGCTTAATAACTGCTATAAAAGCCGAGCAAAAATAGAATTATCCCCATCATTATTTACAATTTAGATTCCATAGGTCATCATTATAATTGCTTCCTTTCACAATCATTGAAACTACTCATCCTTTTTCTGTTTGATTTGTTTGCAGCAGACTCGTAACCTTTGAGGAAGCCAAATACTAGTTACCCATGGACCTTTAGTCCCATCAGATAATATTAATACCATATTTTCTCATCCTTTTAGAAAATGTTCATATCATATCCTCTCCTTGAAAATATTTCACAGTTCTCCCCCATTGTTATTCACAGGTGATAATTTGTCTTCCTGTTTTAACAAGAAAGGAACTTGCAAAGTTCCCTCAATGTACAGGGTGGAGCCTAAGGAGGCTTAGAATTGTGAGTAGGTGAAACAGAATTGATTCTTGTCTTATTAATTATTGTGTTCTCTTCCACAAAAATAACTGTAAACCTAGTTTTTGCCCACCTGTATTAATACTTATTACACTGATATCTGTGGTCATGGTCTTGTGCTCTGCCTTTCCTCTTGTTTATGTGAATGTTTCCATGTTTCCACCTAATAGCAATACTTTCACTAGTTCACTAGCCCAAAGCTCCTTCTCACATACTGAAAGGCAATTATTTCCACATCATCTATTTCCCTCCCTGCAAAAGCAGTTTTTATCAGCAATTAAATATGGTTCCGTTTTTAAAGGAAAAAAAATCCCTTTCTTAGCACCCTACATTTCCTTTAGTTATTGACCTATTTTATCTACCACTTTACAGAAAAAATAACTCTAAATTGTTACTTATACTTTCTTTCTCAGAAATTATTTATATCAGGCCCTTTTTCCACTCCTTGGGAAAAATTTTTTCCAGAATTATGAATAATTTCCATGTTGTTAAATCCAATGGTGATTCTAGTCTTTATCTCACTTGACCTATCAGTCAGACTTAAAAGAGGTGATCACATTTTCCTATTTGAAACACATTCTTCTCTTGTATTCTAAGACTATATGTTTTTCTGATTTTCCTTTTACTTCACTGGCTGTCCCTTCTCAGTCTCCTTTGCAGGTTCCTCCTCATTCCACCACTTTTAATATTTGCATGGTCTCAACTAAGTTCTCTGTCCTGTTATCATCTCTATCTATACCCTTTCCTCAGTAATTTCATTTCATCTTTTGGCTTCTAATATCATCTGCACTCTATGACTCTTCAAATTATATTTCCATATGGATTCTTTCCCCTTCCTTTAGATTTACATATCCAAACGCACACACAACATCTCGAATGGAGATGTAATAGTTGTCTCAAAATTAATATATTTAAAATAAAACTCTTTATCTTTTCCCCAAATCTGTTCCTCTTACAGTCTTTTCTGTTATTGTGAAATCCATTTTTCTAGTTTTCCCAAGCCAACACATGTTTGCTCCTTATTCTGTACTTAACATCTATCCTAGCCACAAGTCCTATTGACTCAAATTTCAAAATTTATCCAAGATCTAAATGCTTTACCTCATTTCCACCACTAACTCATGTTATAAACTACTATTATCTCTCAACAGAAATTTTGTACAAGTATTTTCTTTCCAGTGAATTATATTTTTATTTTTACTGAATATATGACTGGGACTAGAAATTGGGGGCTATTATGATTAGCTACTTAATTTTCAGTAAATTTATTGAGGTGACGTCCATATATATAAAGTCCCAGTGACCATTACAGCAGAACAACCAGGAGGAAATGAACAACCTGTGGCTATGACACCAGCCTGATCCGGCAGGGTCGCCCCCAGCAACCTGATCAGGGTGGCCAACTGCCTTGGCTGGCAGAAAATTATTGTCCCAGGAAATTAGAGGTGCTTGGTTCCAGGCATTTGCGTGGGCAAAGCTCTCCTTTGGCAGAAGTGGACCCGGGACCAGGGAGCTGGAGTCAGGCATAGGGTGGGGAGGCTTTCCTGGTGGCCAGGGCAGTCCCAGTGGGCCGCACGCAGCACCCAGGTATCTGGCCCTGGTTGGAGCAGTGGCAGAAATAGGGGCTGCGGAGCACAGAGAGCAGCAGCATACAAGAGCCAGGAGGCGTGAGGTCTGACCTGGGCTCTTACCCCTCCCTCGGGGCCCAGCAGCACCAGCAGGTGGGCCATGGTGTGCAGTGAGGTGCTGGGCCACCAACTGGAAGGGAAGTGAGTCAGGAGAGCAAGGCCCACACTTAGCCAGAGCCCAGAGCAGTGTGGGCGGGCAGGAGCCGGAAACCCTGGCAGAGCGGGCGGGGCTGCAGCCCTGCGCCTTTATGGCCTTGGCCCTGGCCTTGGAATTCTGAGGGTGACTAGTGTACTGGCTATCTGGGTGTCAGAGGTCAGCCCCACTCCAAGAGAAGGGCCGTGGCAGAAAGTGGCAAGGCCACAGGAGGGATGGAAGTGGTGTGGCCGTCTTTGGGAAACACAGCTGCCACAGTTCTCAGCAACTATGAACAGATAATTTTTGGTTTCCCTTCTACAGAAGAGGAAGCTGAAACTCAAAGAGGGGAGCCTTCTGCAACTCATCACCCACCTATCAGACCTGACCCTGTGCAGCATTGTTTTCGTAGAAAGTAGAGGATCCAAAATGTTTTTAGATCTTTGCTGTTTCATGCAGGAAAGAATTTAGCACAGGGAATCTGTGCCTGGGAAATCATCAGAAGGCTGGAGGAGTGGGCATTAGGCTGGGCCCCCAGGAATGACTCCCTGGCCAACAGGAGGAGCTGCCCCCTCAGCCACAGCTGAATTCTAGGACACTCTGGCACAGCTCTGACACGAGGATCAGAAACTGCTGCCCCACAAGTGCCTTCCAGCTCCTAAAAGACAGGTCACTGGACACTGCCTCTGCCACAACTGCCTGTGCACAGCCTGGATTCTGCTGCAGAAAACCTCCACATCTCTGCAAACGTGATCACCAGCAGCAAACACCACAAACTGCGGAAAGATGCCTCTGCCCCACTTCTGCCTTCAAAATATTGTGTAAGCGCATCCAATTGGCAGAAATGAATTTATATCCAGAAACTTAGTGGCCAATTTCAGATTTTTTCTAGGAGTGAGATCTTGGCAACGTACCTCATGTGCCTGGTATTGATAAAAATGGGGCCACGCTGGTGGGGCTCAGTGGTTGAGCATCGATCTATGAACCAGGAGGTCAATGATATGATTCCTGATCAGATTTCAGGCTCAATTCTCAGTAGGGGGATGTAGAAGGCAGCTGATCAATGATTCTCATCATTGATATTTCTATCTATCTCTCCATCTCCCTTCCTCTGAAATCAATAAATATTTTAAATGGGGTCATCATGTATATATGTGTTATAACAAGTTTTTTACTTCACAGTTCACTAATGTCTTTTCTGATAAAACCATACTTATGGGACATTATTTATTTACCATTCATTTTAGGTGATCACAGAGAGAAGAAGGGAGAGAGAGAGAAACATTGTTCCATTATTTCCCACACTCACTGGATGAGGTATTGAATCTGCAACCTGGACATGTGCCCTGACTGGCAATCAATCCACCACTTTCTGGAGTATGGGATGATGCTATGCTGGTATACTGACCCCAAAATCCAGCCTCCAGAACTGTGAGAAAAATACATTTTTTTGTTTAAGCCATACAAATTTATGATTTTTTTATGGCTGTCTGAACTGACTAATCCTATATAATTAAAGCCCAGAGACCAAATGGCAGAAAAACTATGGCTCCTCCCCATTGGGGAGGGCCAACTAAACCCCATCAGTGCATGAATTAATGCATGGAGCCTCTAGTTTGTTAAGAAAATTATATAGGTTTCAAGTATACAATTCAATGATATATCATCTGTGTATTTCAATGTTTGCCCATCACCCAAAGTCAATTTTTATATTGCCACTTGAGTGGTGCTTTAGATCACATGGCCATCTGGACACCTTAAAGAGCATCTTAGCTGGTCTTGTTGGCTCAGTCTTATCTTTTTGCAGGCTCTTCTCTATATAGAGTCTACAGTGATACTTAAAAATATAAATGTATATATCCTATTTAAAGTATTCTATTTAAAATCCCCATAACTTCCACTCTTACTGAAAAGAAAGGCCAGTGTCCCTATAATGCCCTACACTGCTCTGCATAATCTTTCCTCCCTTGTTTGCCTCTGCTGGTGCCTTTTATTAGTCTCCCTCTTGCTCAATCTGCTATAAACTTGCTAGTTGCAATGATATTCCTGACACTTTAAAATGGTCATAGCCTGTGTTCTGCTAACCAGCATCTGTTCTCCCACTTAATAACATCTCTTTTTTCCTTTATTCTTCACCCACTATTTAAGAGTAGGCAATCCTTATCCCTTTTCTTGTTATTGTTTTCCCAAATCAATCACTATAATTTTCATGCTGTATGTTCAACTTATGTATTAATTTTCTGTTTCTTTCCAACATAAAATTGGGAATTTGTTCACACTCTATATTTTCATTTTCATTGCTCTATTCCTCAGATTTAGAAAAGTGTTTGGCACATAGTATAATCCAATATTAGGCATGTGTGTAAGGTTAGGCAATTGGAGGAACAGGTGACCTGATTGCTAAAAGTATGGTAATAGGCTTGAGCCATTTAAACATAGCTCTTGTCCCTAGGGGACTGGTGAGAACTTGTGTACATTTGGAGAGAAAGACAAGGGAGATAGTGTTGGATGGCACTGCATAGTTAACAAAGATACATGTGTAAACTCATTTTATAACTGACAAATTTCTTACTTGGCATTGTAGACATAGAACAGAATGTTATTTTGTGGTATTGTTAGAGAGACTTTCCTAGATTTCAGTGTGGGATTTAGAACCTGCTATTTTCTGAAAATGATGTGGGATTACAGGAACAGGTTGACACAGATAAAGTTATATTCCTGGATCCAGGGGAAAAGAGGAGGTGGTTGGATTGATAAATACAAGGTTTACTTTACTTAAAACTCTGGCCTGAAATTGTGTACAGAATTTTGGGCAAGGGAGTCTAAGCCTAGTATATATGCATTCAATATTGCAAAAGCACAGGTATGAAAGTACAGTTACTTTTTTAATTAGATGTGAATGTAATAAGCTATTACAGTGGTGTTTGGTTTTATAAATAAAGTATTCTACTGTTAATGGAATGTAAGCTATGCACAGAACTTAAACTCAGTATGTAGCTGTATATCACTAGACCACTTGGGCAGTTGTTTAAAGGTGTATTATCAGTGTGTATTTATTTAAGAGATTGCCTAAGTATCTCAGCCTATAAGCCAGAGTAGAAGCAAAATAAAAAATCACATTGCAATGTATGAAGGCCTGCATACCATAAACATACTAATTACAACCATACCTTATAATGTGCAGTTATTACTTAAGTGTACATTTGGAAAAAAAATCCATTTGTTCTATAGAGAGGAAGTAGAGTAGTAAAAACACAAATGGATTCAGGGAGATAAACTAGAAGCTTATTGCAACTATTGACAGGAAAGATGAGAGGTGCGTATATGAAGGCTGAGTAGATAGATATGGATAAAACTAGATAACTTTTAAATTTACTAAAAAGTAAAACTGATTAGAATTCATACCGTTTGCCTTAGGCTGGTATAAAGAGAGGGAGGTATTATGGAAGCAGGTTTTTGATTTAAATATTTAATAAATGGTGGTACTGTTCAAAAAGGAAAAGAACTGCAGGTTTGTGAGTGTAAAATTTTAAATTCAGCTTGAAACTTCAGTTTATGATATACTAGAGGCCTGATGCACAAAATACATGCATGGGGGTGGGGAGCGGGTGTCCCTTAGCCCAGCCTGTACCCTCTCCAATCTGGGACCCCTTAAGGGATGTATGGCTGCCCGTTTAGGCCTGACTGCTGGCTCCCAATTGCTCACCTGCCTGCCTTCCTAATTGACCCTACCCGCTTCTGCCAGCCAGCCGGAACACTCCCTAACCACTCCCCTGCCAGCCTGATTAATGCCTAACTGCTCCCCTGCCAGCCTGCTTGACCCTAATTGCCCTCCCCTGCAGGCCTGCTCACCCCTAACTGCCCTGCCCTGCAGGCCTGGGTCCCCTCCAACTTTCCTTTCCTGTAGGCCCAGTCACCCCCAACTTTCCTCCTCTGCTGGCCTAGTCACCCCTAACTGCCCTCCCCTGCAGGTCTGGTCCCCCTCATATGCTCTCCCCTGAGCCATCTTGTATTAGCCATCTTGCATCCACATGGGGGCAGGATCTTTGACCACATGGGGGCAGCCATCTTGTATGTTGGAGTGATGGTCAATCTGCAAATTACTCTTTTATTAGATAGGATAGAGGCCTGGTGCTTGGGTCGGAGCCAGCTGGTTTGCCCTGAAGAGTGTCCTAGATCAAGGTGGGGGTTCCCTTGGGGTGTGGGGAGGCCTGAGCGAGTGGCCTGTGGTTGTTTTCAGGATGGCCATGCCCCACAACAACCCAAGCGGAGGCCCTGGGATCTGGGATTAATTTATGTTCTACAATTGAAACTTTGTAGCCTGGAGTGGAGCCAAGCTTTCTGCTCACTCCGTGGAGACAGCCATTTCTGTTTGGGTTTATTTAAATTCTATAATTGAAACTTTGTAGCCTAGAGTGGAGGCCTAAGTGCTAGGGCTGCAGAAGCTTGGCTTCCTCTATTGCTGGGGGCAACCCTAGCCTCTGGTCTATCCAGCTCCGTGGCTGTCGCCATTTCTGTTGGGATATATCTTCCATAGTTGAAACTTTGTAGCACTGATTGGAGGCCTAGGCTGGCAAGGGCATGTAGAAAGCTTGGCTACCTTCATTGCCAGGGAAACAGAAGCCTCCCTTCTGCTCTCTGTGGCCACAGCCATCTTTGTTGGGATTTATTTGCTCCTGATTGGCTGGTGGGCATGGCTTGTGGGCGTGGCTTGATTGGAGGTATAGTCAATTTGCTTATTATTCTTTTATTAGATAGAATAGTATAAGTCACATATTTGTGCTCTTTAGTTCAAACTTACTTCTTCATTTTGTGCTGACTAGTTTAAGGCAGAGGCTTAATGCTCTCCAGGTCCACCCATGCTGTTGCAAATGGTAAGAATTCCTTCTATTTACCACAGCATAGTATTCCATTGTGTGGATGTACTAGAGTTTTCTAATCCACTCAGCTTCTGATTGGCACTCAGGCTGTTTCCAAGTCTTAGCTATTGGAAATTGTGCTGCCATGAACATAGGGGTGCATATGTCCTTTCTGATTGGTATTTCTGTTTCTTTGGGATATATTTGTAGAAGTGGGATCACTGGGTTAAATGGACATTCCCTTTTTAATTTTCTGAGGAAACACCATGTTGTTTTCACAGTGGCTGCACCATTCTGCATTCTTACCAGCAGTGCAAGAGGGTTCCATTTTTCTTTGCATCCTCTCCCTCACTTGTTGTTTGTTGATTTGCTCATGATAGCCATTCTGACAGGTGTGAGATGGTACATCACACTGTTGTTTTGATTTGCATCTATCACATAGTTAGTGACTGAGCATGTTTTCATATGTCTCTCAGCCTTCTATATGTCTTCTTTCAAAAAATGTATATTTAGGTGCTTTGCCCATTTTTTTTTTTGTTTATCTTCCTTTTGTTAAGTTGTATGAGTTACCCATAAATTTTAAAGATTAAACCCTTATCAAAGATAATATTGGCAAATATGTTCTTCCATGCAGTGGGTTTTCTTATTATTTTGTTGATGGTTTCATTTGCTGTGCAGAAGCTTTTTTATTTTTATGTAGTCATATTTATTTATTTTCTCCTTAGTTTCCGTTACCCTAGGAGCTATATCGGTAAAGATGTTAGGACAAATGTCTGCTATTTTGCTGCCCATAGCTTGTTTTAGAATTTTTATGGTTTCCCGTAATATATTTAAGTCCTTTGTCCATTTTGAGGTTTTTTTTTCCAGGACTGCTGGCTCCAAACTGCTTACCTGCCTGCCTCCCTGATTGCCCCTGACCACTTCTGCCTGCCAGCCTAACAACTTACCTGCCTGCCTCCCTGATTGCCCCTAACCACTACTCTGTCAGCCTAAATGATTTCTAACTGCTCCCCTGCCAGCCTGTTTGCCCCCAACTTGCCTTCTCTGCTTGACTGGTCACCTCTAACTGCCCTCCCCTGCAGGGCAGATCGCCCCCAAATGCCCTCCCTTGCAGGCCTGGTCTCTCCCAACTGCCCTCCCCTGCTGGCCTGATTGCCCACAACTGCCCTCCCTTGCAGGCCTGGAACCTCCCAATGGCCCTCCCCTGCTGGCCATCTTGTGTCCACATGGGGGCAGGATCTTTGACCCCACAGGGGCAGCCCTCTTGTGTGTTGGAGTGATGGTTAATCTGCAAATTACTCTTTTATTAGATAGGATAGAGGACTGGTGCATGGGTGGGGACTGGGTGATTTGCCTTGAAGGGTGTCCCAGATCAGAATGGGGGTTCCCTTGGGGTGTGGGGAAGCCTGGGTGAGAGGCCTATGGTGGTTTTCATGCCAGCCACACCTCCAGTGACCCAAGTGGAGGCCCTGGGATCTGGTATTAATTTGTGTTCTACAATTGAAACCTTGTAGCCTGGAGCAGAGCCAAGCCTTCTGCTCACTCTGTGTGGACAGCCATTTCCATTTGAAACTTTGTAGCCTAGAATGAAACCATAGGCTAGGGCTGCAGAAGTTTGGCTTCCTCTTATCGCCCTGGCAACCCAAGTCTCTTCTCTCTCCAGCTCTGTAGCTGCTGCCATTTCTGTTGGGATTATGTATCTTCTGTAATTGAAACTTTGTAGCATTGAGTGGAGGCCTAGGCCACAAGGGCAGGTGAAAAGCTTGGCTTCCTCCATTGCTGGGGCAACCCAAGTCTCCCTCCTGCTCTCGGTGGTGGCAGCCATCTTGGTTGGGGTTTATTTGCATAATTTGCTCCTGATTGGCTGGTGGGCATGGCAGTGGCTTGATCAGAGGTACAGTCAATTTGCATATTACTCTTTTATTAGATAGGATTACATTTCTAGAAATAATGACCTATTTCTACCTTTTTTGTATTCAATATATTCTCCTTTTCTCCCCATAAACTTCCTGACAGTGGTAAAAGCCTACTTTTCAGTTGACTTAAGAGAAGAATTTTTGAAATCTCTCCCACAATTGTATATTTCATCTCTCTAAGAGAGGAGGATGTGCAAACTACTAAGAATATAAAAATTTCTTTATCTTTTTACATTTGTGTACATTCTTTTCTAGAAAGGATTGGGCACAGGATTTATGACAAGTGCCTTTATGCAGCCAGATTTTTGACCTTATTTAAAATACAGTCCAGATTTCTACTTAAATTTGTCTCTTTCAATTAAATATTTACATTAAATACTTATGTTCAAACCTGCAAGCCTGCCTAAATTTTCTTTATTTTACAACTTAAATTATGTAAAGAATCAATGAAGTAAATTTCAAGTTTCCTCAACAGTTCCAAGTTGTAGGTTGAGGTAAGTATTATCCTTCCCATGGCTTGCATTGCTGTTTAATATTACCTAATGACAATGGGAACAAAAAAATGTACCCAGTTGTTTGGTTTGTAGACTGTAACTTTATTCTAGCTTTAGAGATAGATGGCTATCAGAGTACTAATTTATTTTTAAAAGGTAAATCCCAATATTTAAGACAAATTCATACTGATGAGCTCAAACTCAAATAGCATATTTCTTCATATATGACCTAAAGTAAATTTATATCCCATTCATAATGCATTCAAGATTAGTTGTATTATATTAGTTTATATTTCCTTTTCTTTTTAAGAAGATGATACTGCATTTATCTTTAACCCTGTGTATAGTATGGCTACAAATTGGTTATGTCATGTAACTTAGGAATAAATAGAAATAGATTTCAATGCCAGAATTAGAATTAAGAAAGTAAATTATTAGTGAAGCCATCAATACAGAAAAGTAAATTATATTATCTCTCTTATTTTTCAACTGATTTTGGAAAAAAAGGGACTCAAAGATCCTTTGCATGGCAATATTTAAAAAAACATTAGGCTTCTAATGAGTAAAGATAAAAGAATAGAATATTTTTTAAATGATCTTTTTTCCCCTAATACTGAGCTAATCAGCTATGTCAGAAGTATGAAATCCTCTAGTCAGTTTTACAGTGTACTGAGAGATTATATATTATATCAGTAGTTCTAGGATAAAGAAGACAATAAATGGAGGTGAGACATAAGGGATGCCCAAGAGCCTGGGGAAACATATTTACAGCAACCAGTGTTCTGACCAGAATTTTAAATAAAATAGAAGTTTTAGAGCATATTAAACTCACATAGAGAGCTTTAAAAAAGTTTTGATATCCATAGTGCATGTAGATCAATTAAATCAGAATTTCTGGAAGTGGGAACCAAGTGTGGCTATATATCTCTGTGTGTGTGTGTGGGGGGGGAGGAGATGACATTCATTAATAAAATTATATAGGTTTTAGGTGTACAATTCTATAGCACATCATCTGAATATTATATTGTGTTTATAACCCCAAGTTAAATCTCCTTCTATTACCATTACTACTTATCCCTCCATATCCTCTTCTACCTCCCTCCAGCCCATTCCTCCTTGGTAATCACTGGCTGGTGTTTGTGTCTATAGTTCTTTTGTTGCTGTTGTTGTTGTTTAATCCCTTCACCTTTCTCATCCAGGCCTGCAATTTCCCTCCTCTCTGACACTGTAGGTCTGTTTTTCTTCTGAGTCTGTTTCTATTTTGTTTGTTAGTTTATTTTGTTCATTACATTCCACATATTAGTGAATATAAAAATATACACACTAGAAGCCTAATGCAAAAAAAATTCATGCATGGGGGTGGGGGGAGGGTGTCCCTCAGCCCAGCTTGCACCCTCTCCAAACTGGGACCCCATGAGGGATGTCTGACTGCCCGTTTAGGCCCGATCCCAATCCAGGACAGCTGGCTCCCAACTGCTTGCCTGCCTGTCTTATTGATTGTCCCTAACTGATTCTGCCTGCCAGCCTGATCACCCCCTAACAACTACCCTGATAGCCTGATTAATACCTAACTCCTCCCCTGCTAGTCTGCTTGCCCCTAACTTCCCTCCCCTGCAGGCCTGGCCACCTCTAACTGCCCTTCCCCACAGGCTTGATTGCCCCTAATTTCCCTCCCTTGCAGGCCTGATCCCTCCCAGCTGCCCTTGTCTGCTGGCCATCTTGTGGTGGCCATCTTGCATCCACCTGGGGGCAGGATCTTTGACCACATGGGGGCAGCTCTCTTGTGTGTTGGAGTGATGGTAAATCTGCATTTTACTCTTGTATTAGATAGGATAGAAGCCTGTTGCATGGGTTGGGGCTAGCTGGTTTACCCTGAAGGGTATCCCGGACCAGAGTGGGGGTTCCCTCGGAGCATGGGGTGGTCTGGGTGAGGGTCCTGTGGTGGTTTGCAGACTGGCCACACCCTCCAGTAACCCAAGTGAAGGCCCTGTTATCTTGGATTTTTATATTCTACAATTGAAACCTTGTAGCCTGGAGCAGAGCCCAGCCTTCTGCTTCCTCCATGGCAGCAGCCATTTCTGTTGGGATTTATTTATCTTCTATGATTGAAACCTTGTAGCGGAGGCCAAGACAGGCCAGGGCTTCAGAAGCTTCAATTCCTCCATCATCACTGGCAACCCTAGCCTCCTACTCTCTCCAGCTTCTTGGCTGCTGCCATTTTTGTTCGGATTTATTTACCTTCTATAATTGAAACTTTGTAGCCTGAAGTAGGCTGGCCAGGATGTGCAGAAAGCTTGGCTTCCTCCATCACTGGGGAAACCCAAGCCTCTCTCCTGCTCTCTTCGTGGCTGTGGCCCTCTTGGTTGAGTGAATTTGCATACTCACTCCTGATTGGCTGGTGGGCATGGCTTGTGGGTGTAGTGAAGTGATGGTTAATTTGCATATTACTATTTTATTAGATAAAATATATATGTTCACCTGAAGATATTTTTCCATTGATTTTTAGAGAGAGTAGAAGGGAGGGGGAGAGACAGAGAGAAAGATAAACATCAATGTGAGAAAGACACATTGATTGTTTGCTTTGCATACGCTCTCTGACTTGGGCTGGGGATCAAGCCTGCAACTACAACTGAGGCACGTGCCTTTGATCAGAATCATACTTTTATTCCTTATGTTGGCAAGCTGGTACTCTATCCACTGAGCCAAACCAGCTATGACAAGTGGGATATATTCTTAAATTTCCTAGATAATTCAAATATGGGGTTCAGGTTATGAATCATGCATTTATCTAATGGTATAAAGAAATGTTGTAATAGTCATCAGTGAGAGAGGAATTTGATACCCTGTCTATTATTTGCTTACATGAGCAGCTTGTGTGTTTTATTTTTCAGATTGACTCAGTGCATTAAGAATAGTGACCCAATGTTTATAGGTCAAATCAGTGAGATTAGAATTATTTTATTATACCAAGAAAAAGCTGACATGTCATAATGACTAACCAAATTAAAAATTGGACAGGAGGAGATACTTTAGGAATCAGCAGAATTAGTCAATATATAAAAGTTAGAGGCCATTGCATTATTTTGTACCCAGGTATTTATTTTCCTTTAAATTTTGCTCTCATGTTGAATATCAAGTAGATAATTCTAAAAATTAATGTTTTTGCATAGTTATCCTATCTAAAAAAAGAGTAATATGAAAATAAACCACCACTTCGCTACACCCACAAAGCTACACTCACATGGCATGCCAATTAGCCATTCAAGAGTGAGTAAGCAAATTGACCCCAACCAAGATGGCTGCAGCCATGGAGAGAGCAGGAGGGAGGCTTGGGTTTCCCTGGTGATGAAAGAAGTCAAGCTTTCCTCAGACCTTGGCTGGCCCAGGCCTCTGCTTAAGGCCACAAAGTTTCAATTAAAATGGCGACAGCCCTGGAGCTAGAGAGACCAGGAAGCCTAGGGTTGTCCCAGGTAATGGAGGAAGCCAAGCTCTCCAGTTAAGGCTACAAAGTTTCAATTATAGAAGATAAATAACCCCCAACAGAAATGGCTGCTGCCATGGAGGAAGCAGAAGGCTTGGCTCCTCTCCAGGCTACAAAGTTTCAATTGTAGAAGATAAAATAAATCCCATATACCAGGGGCTCCACTTTGATTGCTGGGGATGTCTCTGGCCACCAACCTCCACAGGCCTCTCAAGAACCCCAGCCCTGATCCCAAACAACCTTCAGGGGAAACAAGCTGGTCCCCACCCATGTATCAGGCCTCTATCCTATCTAATAAAAGAGTAATATGCAGATTGACCACCACTCCAACACACAAGTTGGCTGCCCCCATGTGGTCAAAGATCCTGCCCCCTATGTGGACACAGGATGGCCACCACAAAATAGTCAGTAGGGGAAGGCAGTTGGGAAGGACCAGGCCTGCAAGGGAGGGCCATTGGGGGTGATGACGCCTGCAGGGGAGGGCAGTTAGGTGTGACCAGGATGGCAGAGGAGGGAAATTTGGGGCAAACAGGCTGGCAATGAGCAGTTAGACATCAATCAGGATGGCTGGGGAGTAGTTAGGGGGTGATCAGGCTGGCAGGCAGAAGTGGTTAGGGGCAGTCACGAAGGCATGCAGCTGAGCAGTTGGGAGCCAACAGTCCTGGATTATGATAGGTATCCCAGATTGGAGAGGTGCAGGCTGGGATGAGGGACACCCTATGTCCCCTGTGCACGAATTTCATGCACCGGGCCTCTGGTTTAAATATAAAATAAATAATTCAATTGGAAATGATGCAAATACTAGTTTTTCTCAATTAACATGTCTTCAAGATTTGTTCTTTCAATCAAAATGTTATAATCAAGAGTTTTAGCCAGATTTGCTTATTTCAGAATTTTTAAAATTAAAAATATAAATTTTTACTGATTTCAGAGGGGAAGATAGAGGGAGATCGAGAAGAAACATCAATGATTAGAAAGAATCATTGAGCAGCTGCCTCCTCCATGCTACGTACTGGAGATTGCACAATATGGATGTGTATCCTTACTGGGAATCAAACTATGACCTCCTGGTTCACAGATCAACACTTATCCACTGAGCCATGCTGGATGGACAATTTCAGCATTCTTGAATTGTGTTTATACTGTAGTTAGCATGAATCAGAATAACATTAATTGTTTATTAGAAGTGAACATTCATGATTCCTGCCGTATATACAGAACTATTTTCTCTGAGTGACTGCTTTTGGAACATATATTTTATTCACAAGCTTCTCAGGAGAGTTGGATGCACATTAAAATTTTAAAAACATTGTTTTACTTTCCTCTGATGTAAAACTCAGGATTTATATGCCGTAGTAGTCCAGGAGAGGGTAGCAGAAAGTTGAAGTTTATGGTAGGAAATTAAAGACTTGAGGGACCTTGGAAGTCATCTACAATTTGGGACAACCTACATATAAGAAAGTGGATTGTGGGGGAACACAACAGACTTGGCTGGAAAGTTGATAAGGAGGAAATTATGACCTATGGAAGTTGGCTGAGGGCAGCAACCCCTGTTTATCAGAATCCCTTAGGGGAGTTGGCTGAAAGCAACCACCCATAATTATTCCTTGACCTTTACAAACTGGTCTGTATATGTTCAGACCCTTGGGTATTTACTGGAATCTTTATGCTTAACCTTTAGACTTCCTTGTTTAAAGAACACTGCAGATGCCATGTATCCTCCCAAGAATGCTTATCATACTGATTGTATCTAAAATTTCTGTTATAATAAAAGCCTGAAGAGACAGATGAATGAGGCTATTTGCCTTCTATAGCCACGCAGTCCCTTAGTCCTCTCTTTCGCAAAAATCCTGTGTCAGAGTAATCACTCTTCTGTGGCTCAGGGTCTGCTTGTCAGCCCCAGCAGTGGATGGAATTTTTAATTCCAACTAAGAAGTAAATCTATTGGTCCATTTTTTAGGCGCCTTAAAAATCCCTTAGGAGGTTGGAGGACTCCATTCAAAACCATAAGTCAAAATGGAGAGGAAGTTATATATATATATATATATATATATATATATATATATATATATATATATATATCAAGAGTATATATAATGGAAAAACTGTAATATGTTTAAAAATATAAAATTTTTTAATTTTTACTTTTTCTTACTCCTTTTTGATGCCCTTCCTTTCTTTGTGTAGATCTGAATTTTTGACTCATATTGTTTTCTTTCCTCCTAAAGAATATCTATTAACATTGCTAGCAAGGCAGGTTCACTGACCAAAAATGTCCTCATTTTTTTTTGAAGAAAAATCTTTATTTTTTCTTTTTTTTTTTTAAATATTTAATTTCTTTATTGACTAAGGTATTACATATGTGTTATCATCTCCCCATTAACCCCCCAACCCTCCTCTCATGTCCTCACCCCCCTTGACTGTGTCCATTGGTTAGGCTTATATGCATGCATACAAGTCCTTTGGTTGATCTCTCCCCCTTACCCCACCCCTCCCCTACCTTCCCTCTGAGGTTTGACAGTTTGATAGCTGCTTTTGTGTATCTAGATCTGTTTTGTTCATTAGTTTCTGTTGTTTATTGTATTCCACAAAAGTGAGATCATGTGGAATTTATCCTTCTCTGAGTGGTTTATTTCACAAAGCATAATGCTCTCCAGTTCCAGTTTCATCCATGCAGTTGCAAATGGTAAGAATCCCCCTCCCTTTTTTTTTCTACTGCAGCGTAGTATTCCATTGTGTAGATGTACCACAGCATTTTAATCCACTTACCCGCTGATAGGCACTTAGGCTGTTTCCAAATCTTAGCTATGGTGAATTGTGCTGCTATGAACACAGGGGTGCATATATCCTTTCTGATTGGTGTTTCTAGCTTCTTGGGATATATTCCTACAAGTGGGATCACAGAGTCAAATAGGAGTTCCATTTCTAGTTTTTGAGAAAACTCCATACTGTTCTCCACAGTGGCTGCACCAATCTTCATTACCACCAGCAGTGCAAAAAGGTTTCTTTTTCACTGCATCCGAGCCAACACTTGTCATTTGTTAATTTGTTGATGATAGTTATTCTGACAGGAGTGAGATGATACTGCATTGTCCTTTTGATTTGCATCTCTTGGATGATTAGTGACTTTGAGCATGTTTTCCTATGTCTTTTGGCATTCCTTCTGTCTTCTTTTGAAAAGTATTTATTTAGGTCCATTGATCATTTTTTGATCAGATGGTTTATCTTCCTTTTGTTAAGTTGTAGGAGTTCCCTGTATATCTTGGAGATTAAACCCTTAACAGTGAAAACATTGGCAAATATGTTCTCCCATGCAGTGGTTTTTCTTGCTGTTTTGTTGATGGTTTCTTTTGCTATGAAAAAGCTCTTTATTTTGATGTAGTCTCATTTGTTTATTTTCTCTTTAGTTTGCATTGCCCTATGAGCAGTGTCAGTGAATAAATAGCTTCAAGATATATCGGAGATTTTGCTGCATGTGGATTCCTCTAGTATTTTTATGATTTCCCATTTTATGTTTAAGTTCTTTATGCATTTTGAGTTTATTTTTGTGTATGGTGTGAGGTGGTTATCTAGTTTCATCTTTTTGCATTTATTTGAACACCATTTATTGAAGAAACTGTCTAGACTCCATAGTATGTTCATGCATCCTTTGTTAAAGATTAATTGGGCATAGTGGTTTGGGTTGATTTTTGGGTTCTCTATTCTATTCTGTTCTGTTCTGTTCTGTTCTGTTCTGTTCTATTCTATTCATCTATATGTTTGTTCTTGTGCCAGGACCAGGCTGTTTTAAGAACAGTGGCTTTGTAATACAGCTTGATATCTGGTATTGAGATCCTACCTACTTTGCTGTCCTTTATCATGATTGTTTGCAACTATCGTGGTCTTTTTTTTTAATTTAAATTCAAGACGAATTTTTAGAATGTTTCTTCTAGGTCTGTGAAATATGCGGTTGGTATTTTAATGGAGATTGCAATGAATCTATAGATTGCTTTGGGTAGTATGGACATTTTGATGAGGTTGATTCTACCAATCCATGAACACGGTATGTTATCCCATCTGTTCCTGTCTTTTCCTATCCCTTTGTTCAGTGTCCCTTTGTAGTTTTTTGCATATAGGTCATATACCTCAGTTAATTTTATTCCTAGATATCTTAATTTTTTTTTTGGTGCAAAGGTAAATGGGATTGCTTTTTTAGTCTCTCTTTCTGTAAGTTTAATATTGGTTTAAAGAAATGCCATAGATTTCTTGACATTAATTTTGTATCCTGCCACATTGGCGAATTCACTCATTATGTCTAATAAATTTTTTGATGGAATCTTCAGGGTTTTCTATGTAGAGTACCATGTTATCTGCAAATAAGGACAGTTTTACTTCTTTTCCAATTTGGATGCTTTTTATTTCTTGTTCTTGTCTGATGGCAATGGCTAATACTTCTAGTACTATGTCGAAGAGGAGTGGTGAGAGTGGTCATCCCTGTTTTATTCCTGTTCTTAGGGGAAATGATTTTAGCTTTTGTTCATGAGTATGATGTTGGCTGTGGGTTTGTGACAGATGGCTTTTATTATGTTGAGGTATGATCCTTCTATTCCTACCTTGCTGAGAGTTTTTATCAAACATGGGTGATGGATTTTTTCAAATGCTTTTTTTGCATCAATTGATATGACTATGTAATTTTTTTTTACCTCTCAATCTGTTTATGAAATGTATCACATTTATTTATTTGTGGATATTGTACCATCCTTGCATTCCTGGGATAAATCCTACTTGGTCATGGTGTATGATCCTTCTTATGTATTGCTGGATCCAATTTGCTAGAATTTTGTTGAGGATTTTGGCATCTATGTGCATGAGGGATATTGGCCTATACTTCACTTTCATTGTATTGTCTTTATCTGGTTTTGATATTAGGGTGATGCTGACTCCATATACTGAGCTTGGAAGTATTCCTTGCTTTCGAATTTTGTGGAATAGCCTGAGGAAGATAGGTTTTAGTTTTTCCTTGAATGTTTGGTATAATGCCCCTGTGAACCTGTCTGGCCCTGGACTTTTGTTTGCTGGGAACATTTTTATGACTGCTTCAATTTCTTTCATACTTATTGATCTATTGAGATTTTTAGAATATTCCTGATTGAGTTTTGGAAGGTTGTAATTTTCTTTTTAAAAAAATATATTTTATTGATTATTTGCAGAGACGAAGGGAGAGGAATAGAAAGTCAGAAATATCAATGAGAGAGAAACATCGATCAGCTGCCTCTTGCACATCCCCTACTGGGGATGTGCCCACAGCCAAGGTACATGCCCTTGACCAGAATTGCACCTGGGATCTTTCAGTCCATGGGCCAATGCTCTATCCACTGAGGCAAACAGGTTTAGGCTGGAAGGTTGTATTTTTCTAGAAATATATCCATTTCCTCCAGGTTGTCTAGTCTGTTGGAATAGAGTTGTTCATAGTATTTTTTTAACAATCCTTTGTGTTCCTTTGGGATCTGTTTTTATTTTTTCCTGTTTCATTTCTGATTTTGTTTATTTGGGTCCTCTCTCTTTGCTTCTTGGTAAGCCTGGTTAGAGGTTCATCAATATTGTTTATCCTTTCAAAGAACTAGCTCTTGGTTTCATTGATCTTTTTTATGTTTTTTTTTTGTCTCTATGTCATTTATTTCTGCTCTGATCTTTATTATCTTCTTCCTTCTGCACACTCCGAGATTTTCTTGTTACTCTTTTTCTAATTCTTTGAGTTAAAGAATTAGATGATTTACTACCATTTTTTTTTTTTAGGTCGGTTTGTAGAGCTATAAATTACCTTGCAGGACTGCTTTTTTTTTGTCCCATAGATTTTGAATTGTTGTGTTTTTATTGTCATTAGTTTCAAGAATGTTTTTAATTTCTTCGTTGATCTCATTGGTAACCCAGCCATTATTTCATAGCATGATATTTAGCTTCCAAGTGTTTTAGTTTTTTGGATTGTTTTTATTGTAGTTTATTTCTAATACTAGTGGTCCAGTGCATGAAATTCGTGCAAGTGGGAAGGGTGTCCCTTAGCCCAGCCTGCGCTTTCTCCAATCTGGGTCCCCTTGAAGGATGTCCTACTGCCAGATTACAGGGATCGGGCCTAAACAGACAATCAGATATCCTTTTCACAATCTGGAACTCCTGGATCCCAACTGTTTACCTGCCTGCCAGCTTGCTCACTTCCAAATGACCTTCCTGCCAGCCTGCTCACCCCCAATGCCCCCTGTGCCAGTGTACTTGCCCCCAAATGCCCCCCCTGCTGGCCTGATCATTCCAAACTGATCCTCCTGCTCTCCTGATCACCCCCAATTGACCCACATTAATGGCCTGTTCACCCCCACTGGTACCCCTGCTGGTCTGCTTATTTCCAACCGAACCCCCCTGCTGACCTGATCACCCATCACTGCTGTCGCATCCTGGCCTGATCATCCACAACTTCCCTCCACTCTTGGCTTCTAACCATCTCTACCTTAGCCCTGCCACCATGGCTTTGTCCAGAAGAATGTCCGGATGGTCTCCCAATCTAGTTAGCATATTACCCTTCTATTACATGAGTGGGGACAGGCTGGTTTTTTCTGAAGGGCTTGCCGGATTAGAATGGGGGTTTCCTTGGGGCATGGGGCAGCCTGGGTGAGGGGCCTGTGGTAGTTTGCAGGCTGGCCATGCCCCCATGGGTTGAGGGTCCCTGCTGGGTGGCATGGCCAGCCTGGATGAGGGGCCAAAGGCTATTTGTAGACTGGCCATTCCTCCTAGTGAGACCCTCACCACATGGGGGCATGGTCAACCTGGGTGAGGGGATGAGGGCTATTTTCAGATTGGGCACACCCCCTTCAAGGTGGGAGTCCCACTGGGGTGCCTGGTCAGCCTGGGTGAGGGGCTGGTGGCTGTTTGCAGGATGACCAAGCTTCCCAGTGGGGACCCTTACCCCATGGGGATGTGGCCAGTCTGGGTAAGGGGCTGAGGGTAATTTTCAGGCTAGCCACGCCCCCTGGTGACCCAGGCTCCCTGCCCCTCCTTTAGCCGTGGCCAGGGTGGGCTGGAAGCTTGGTTCCTCAGTCACCATGCTGAAACAGAGACCCTGCTGGCATGTGCCAAAAAATCAGAGTTCTCTAGCGCCTGCCAGGATTCAGAGTACCCCTATGCCTGCACCCAGAATTGAGTTTCAGTGTCTCTGTTGCTTCCTGCAGCTTTGCACTGAGAATCAGGGTCCCTGTGTACACCTGCACTAAGAATTGGAGTAAGGGCTCCCAGGTGCACATTATAAGAAACAGAGTCAATTCACTGGTCCTTAGCGCTGCCTCCCATCCAGAGAATCGGATCCTGGTCAGCTGGGGGGACTGTGTTGCACAGTAGCACTGTGTCAGCAGGAGGTCCGCTCCTGCGCTGTGGAAAACAGACATCTGTGTGCGCTTGGCCAGAATCAAAGTCAGGTGGCACTGCCAACCTGCGTGGGTTTTAGGTTTGTTTGCCCGATTGTGTTGCGGGGACCAGATTCCCAGTGTCTGCATGTGCTCCCATGCATACAATTCCTATAACAGAGCTGCGGCAAGGGACAGGTCTATCATTTACTGTGGCGCTGCCCGCAAGCCTGTGGGGACAGGGATAGGATCTGTGACTCACAGAAATCCGCGGAAAGGATGTCTGGATTCTTAGTGTCTGTAGCTCTGCAAGCTGTGGTTGCAGGTCTCTGTCCCCAGTGGCTGCAGGGCCCTGGTTTGCATTTGAGACCAGACTGGGTGGTGCTGAGACCAGGATCCTAGTCTCAAGCAGCTTTGTTTCTCAAGATGGCGAGGTCTCTCTGCCCGCGCCGGCTGCCCTGGAGTGTCCACATTGGGAGCAGGGCTCCGCCATCTAAGACTGCCCAGTTTGGCAGCGCCTTGAAAGACCTGCAGAATCTAACTGTCCCTAGCTCACACACACACACACACACACACACACACACACACACACACACACACACCACACACACACACACCATACACGTCCACACACTCTTCTATCGCTCCCTCACTCTCTCACACTCTCTTCCTCCCTACCTTCCTGCCAGGCACCATCTTCTACTCTTTCTTTCCTTCAATTTGGAAGGATAATTTCCAAGAGTACAGAATTCTAGGCTGATGGTGGTTTTGTTTTTCTCAACATTTTAACTATTTTACTTTACTTTCTTTTGCTTGTGTGGTTTCTCAGAATAAGTCAGCTGAAACTTTTATCTTTGCTCCTTTATCAGTAAGCTATAATTACACTTTGGCTTCTTTCCAATTTTTTTCTTTAATCTTTGAGTTTATATAATTTAAAACTGATATGAATCAGAATAATGTTCTTCACATATATCTGACTTGGTGTTTTTTGAGCTTTCTAGATCTATGGTTTAGTGTCTGACATTAACTTAAGAAAGTCACAGTCTTGAATATTTCAAATATGTTTTTGCTCCATTTTCTTTTGCATCTTCTGGTATTCCCTCTCTCTTTTTTAAATTTCTTAATTGACTAAGGTGTTACATATGTGTCTTATTCCCACATTATCCCCACATCCTCCCACTCATCCCCTCACTCTCTGTTGTCTGTGACCATTGGTTAGGCCCATATGCATGCATACAAGTCCCTTGGTTGATCTCTCCCCCTTACCCCCACGCTCCCCTACCTTTCCTCTGAGGTTTGATGGATTGATCGATGTTTCTCTGTCTCTGATATATTTTTGTCCATCAGTTTATGCTGTTCATTATATTCCACAAAGGAGTGAGATCATGTGATATTTATCTTTCTCTGACTGACTTATTTCACTTAGCATAATGCTCTCCAGTTCAATCCATGCTGTTGCAAATAGTAAGAACTCTTTTTATACCTCAGTGTAATATTCTATTGTGTAGATGCTCCACAGCTTTTTAATCCACTCATCTGCTGGTGGGCAGTTAGGCTGTTTCCAAATCTTAGCTATTGTAAATTGTGCTGCATGAACATAGGGATGAATATATCCTCTCTAATTGGTGTTTCTAGTTTCTTGGGATATGTTCCTAGAAGTGGAATCACTGGGTAAAATGGGAGTTCCATTTCCAGTTTTTTTAGGAAATTCCATATTGTTCTCCACAGTGGCTGCACCAGTCTGCATTTCCACCAGCAGTGGACAAGGGTTCCTTTTTCCCTATATGCTCACCAGCACTTGTCGTTTGCTGATTTGTTCATGATAGCGATTCTGACAGGTGTGAGATGATACTGCATTGTCATTGTGATTTGCATCTCTCTGATGTAATAATTAACTTACAAAAAGAGAGACTAAAAAAGCAATCCCATTTACCATCGCACCAAAAAAATTAAGATACCTAGGAATAAACTTAACTAAGGAAGTAAAAGACCTATATGCGGAAAACTACAGGACACTGAAAAAAGAGATAGAGGAAGACATAAACAGATGGAAGAACATACTGTGATTTCATGCATTGGTAGAATCAATATCATCAAAATGTCCATACTACCCAAAGCAATCTATAGATTCAAAGCACTTCCCATGAAAATACCAAGGGAAAATTCTGCGAGCCTGGAACGAACTCTCCAAAAATTCATATGGAATAATAATAATAATAATAAAAAAACCTGAATAGCTGCAGCAATCCTGAGACAGAAGAACAAAGTTGGTGGGATCTAAATACCAGATATTAAGATGTGTTACAAAGCCTCTTTTCTCAAGACAGCCTGGTACTGATGCAAGAACAGACATATAGATCAATGAAATAGAGTAGAAAACCTAGAAATTGACCCAAGACACTATGCTCAATTAATATACAACAAAGGATGCATGAACATCCAATGGAGTCAAGACAGTGTCTTCAATAAATGGTGTTAGAAAAATTGAACAGATACATGCAAAAAATGAATCTAGACCACTAATTTATACCATACACAAAAATAAAGTCAAAATGGATACAGGACTTAAACATAAGATGGGAAATCATAAAAATACTAGAGGAATACACAGGCAGCGAAATCTCAGACATATGACAAAGCAGTTTCTTCAATGGTACTGCTCCTAGGGCAATGGAAACTAAAGAGAAAATAAACAAATGGGACTATGTCACAATAAAAAGCTTTTTCACACAAAAGAAACCATAAAAAACACACAAAAAAACAGAAAAGCCCACTGCATGGGAGTACATATTTGCCAATGTTGTCATCGATAAGGGTTTAATCTCTAATATTTACAACTTAACAATTTAACAAAAGGAAGATAAAAAACCCAATAAAAAAAATAAGCAATGGACCCAAATAGGTACTTTTTGAAAGAAGACAGAAGGAAGGCCGTATAAAACATATAAAAACATGCTCAAAGTTACTAATTATCTGAGAGATTCAAATCAAAATGACAATGAGTACCATCTCACACCTGTCATAATGGTATTCTCTTTATACATATGATAGATATTTGTAGCTTTTCCACTGTTCTTGAATATTCTGTTCTATTTTTGTGTGGGGGGGAGGGGGGTTTCTCTTTGCCTTTAAATTTTGAAGATTTCTATTGACATATTCTCAAGTTCAGAAATTCTATGTCCAGCTTTGTCCAGCCTACTAGTAGGTCCATTAAAGGCATTCCTCATTTGTATTGCAGTTTTTTAAAATCTTCCAGGTTTATTTTTTATTTTTTCTTGAAATTTCTTTCCCTCTGCTTACATTGCACATACATTGTTACATACTGTATACTTTATCTAATAGAAACCTTAGCATATTAATTACTAGAGGCCCAGTGCACAAATTCATGTTCCAGTGGGGTCTCTTGGCCTGGCCTGCGGAATTGTGGTAAAACTGGCTCTTTGACATCTCCCAAAGTGTCCCAGATTGTGAGAGAGTGCAGGCCAGGCTGAGGGACCCCCATCAGTGCATGATTGGGGCCGGTGAGTGATGAGGGAGGGTAGCCAGACAGGAAGGGATGGTAGGAAGGCTCCAGGGTGTGTCTGTCCCATATAGCTCAGTCCTAATCAGCCAGACCCTAGCAGCAAGCTCACCTACTGGTTGGAGCATCTACCCTCGGTGGTCAGTGCATGTCATAGCGACTGGTCAACTGGTTGACTGTCTTCCCCCTGGTGGTCAGTGCATATCATACCTAGTGGTTGAGTGGCCTTAGCATACCATTAGCATAATATGCTTTGATTGGTTGAACAGATGACTGGAGACTTAGCATATTAGGCTTTTATTATTTAGGAGTAAGGGCCCAGTGCATGAATTTGTGCACCACAAGGCTGTAGTAGGAACAGGAGTTGATCTTGGCCCATCCTCCACATCCCTTACCAACCCTTCCCTCCTTGGCTGCCAGTCACCTATCTGCTGGCAGCCCTGCTCCTGCCACCACCACTCCCACACACTGATAGTGCCAACCTCGCTCACACCCGCTGAATGCACAAAGCAATTGGGGGCAGTCTCAGCAGGAGGTGCATGTGGGGCTGGTGCTGTCAGTGGGTGTGAGCAGCAGCTGCTACCCCAATTGCCCCTCAGGAGTAGGGGAGGTGGAGAAGCACTCAGGGATGATCGTTGCTGGCAGTTGCCACTTGCACCCAATGATGGTGATGAGTGATTGGGACCTGCGCCAGGCACCAGCAGCAGGTGTGAGTGACAGCTCCAGCGCAGCTGCAGGTGCAAGAACCAGGCAGGATTGTGGTATGCGGGAGCAAAGAATTTTCAGTAACCATCAGAGGCTCACGGTGATGACAGCGACTGGTGCCCTGCCTTGGTCTGGCACCCCTGCTACCTGCCCCACCATCTCGCTGCAGCTGATGCCTGCCATGTCCCGCGCATGCCTCCTGCTAGTCAGCGCATGCCATAGGAACCAGTTGTTTGGTTGATCTGGTTGTTCCACTGTTTGGTCTATTTGCATATTAGCCTAGTTGTGCTAAATTCTTTGTCTGACAATTCCAATATCCTTCTCATTTCTGTTTCTGATTCTTGCTTGTCTTCAGATTGTTGTTTGCCTTTTAATATTCCTTGTAATTTTTTCTTGATAGCTGGACATGGTATACTGAGTAAAAGGAACACTGTAAATAGATCTTTAGTGTAAATATTTCTCTCTTTTCCATGTCCAGTGGGGCTAGAGAATGGTCTGATTCCTGAGTAGGTGCTGCTGAGAATTGAGAAAATGAAAGAGACAGACACAGAGATAGAAGGAAAAAGCTGTGGTCAGGTGGGATCTGTCTCTGACAGGGACAGGGACAGAACCCTTAGCCAAACCAGTGTGTTTATTTTATATAGCAAAAATAAAAACAACAGGAAGTTTTACTAAAAGTCAAGACAAAGGATATAATGTGCATCCTTGGGTGGGTGCTAGTCGAATTCATTCCTGGAGAGAGGCTGGATTTAAATAACAAAACCCACAGCCTGGCACCTGGGCTGAAGGTCAAGCTGACAACACTCTTGCCTTTTGGCAAAACATGTCTCCAGTTCTTGGCTTTGCCAATGCCACTGGATTCAGCTGACAATAACTAAAGAAATGGCAATGTGTCCTCCCACGTGCTCTCTTTAGTTTTGTGGTGGTGAGGTGTGGGAGTCTTATGATCAGTACTCGTTAACTGTGAATTTCACAAAATGTTATTTTTCAGGTTTGGTGGCTATATTTATTATCTTAGGCTAGGTTTTTTTTTTTAATTGGATTTACTGGGTAAAATCAATAAAGTTTCTACATCCATACTGTCAAATGCTTTACCCCCAAATTGTTTGATTTTCACTACCATAATCTGTATGTAATCAAAATGCACATTTAAACACAATTTATATTCTTCCATTATAATATAAAAATATTTAATATCTGCATGTCATTTTTATATTATGTGCTTAAAATTAAGATTGAGATATTTTCTTTATGATCCAGTTACTTATTTCATTTTTTGTGTAATGTTTCTTTATGTCCTTTTTCATGTATATTAAGAAATTAACATTTTTTCATGAATAATTTGTTCATTTTTACCCTTTGTCTTTGATAGTTGCTATAACTACTACCCTGTTGTTTTTTTTAATTCACCATTGAAAAACTTTTGCATGTATACTTATTGTGCCCTATTTTGTTTGTTTTGAGTATTAGGTGCTCTTAATATTTTTTTTCTGATTTTATTGGGAGTGTTAGAACAGTTAAATGTTAAAATTAATCTAGGTTTTGAAAGGGCAGAGCGGGACTGCGAAGAACAATTCAGAGAGCTGCCATTTTGGACTGTGTGACTTGGCAGCCACCATGTAGGCCACATGATGTGCAAACATACCTGGGGCTGCCATCTTGAAATCACAAAGACCAACCCCTCCCTTTGAATTAGCCAATCACAAAAGATTGTGCGCTTGAGCTCCAATCAAGAGCAAAGGACAGGACAGGTCACGTGCATTAGGGATTATTTACATCACTAGCCCCAGCCCTCACTCAACCAATCAGAATCTGCCAACTCCGCAGTTTGAGTTTGGCCCCACCTCCCTATAAAACAGCATCCCATGTTTTGGATTTTTTTTCCTTCTTTTGCGTCCTGCCGCTGCGATGGTGGGGGCAGAGGGCCAAGCTAGCTTGAATAAAGGCTCTTTTGCTTTTGCATCGGACTCGGTTCCCTGGTGGTCTCTTTGGATCTTGAAATCTGGGCATAATAGTTTTAATAGGAGATAAAAGTACAATGTTATGAACATATCCTGTGATTTTGAAATTTATAAAAAAAAGATTGTTTTAGCTGTTCTTTAAGTTGTTTTAGTTTAATATTTTCTGTAATGCTGGTCTGTAGGTGATGAACTTTTTCAACTTTTGTATGTCTGAAAAAGTGTACTTACTTCACATTAAAAAGAAATATTTTCTATGTATATGGAATCCTATATTGAATTTCTTTACAACACTTTAAAAATGGGCTCTGTAGCTGAAACCGGTTTGGCTCAGTGGATAGAGCGTTGGCCTGCAGACTGAAAGATCCTAGGTTTGATTCTGGTCAAGGCATGTACCCTGATTGTAGGCACATCCCTGGGGGGGGGGGGTGTGTGCAGGAGGCAGCTGACCGATGTTTCTGACTTTCTATCCCTCTCCCTTCCTCTCTGTAAAAAATCAACAAGATACATTAAAAAAAATAGAATAAAAATGGGTTCTGTTATCTTCTCACTCACAATGTTTCCAATGAGAAATACGTTGTCATCTATATCTTTATTTCTTTGCAAATGTGTCATATCTTACTGCTTTACAGATTTTCTCTTTGTTGCTGGATTTTAACTATTTGGCTAGGATATATCTCTCCTCATATATTCTGTGAATTTTTTGCTTTATATTTTTCTCAAATTTGAACATTTTTCAGCCTTTATTTCTTCAAATACTTTTGCTTCCCCTTTACAATTCTTGCTGTACAACTCACAAAAGCTTTTAACTCTCTCAGTGTTTATTTTTTTCTAGTTTGTATTGCCATTTTATAAATTACTAATCTTTTATTCACCATTTCTAGTTGTAAAAAACTCAACTAAATTAATTTTTATTCTATACACTGTAATTTTAAACTGTAGAAATTTGACTTGACTCTTCTATTTATGTCTTAACCTTACTTTTGAATATATGGAATTTAGTTCTAACAAATTTTTAAATGTCCCTGTTTGCTAAATTTAATATTTTTGGTCAATTTTCCTCAAATGGATGCTCTGAATTAAGCAAACGACTGTAGAAAAAGCTATTTACATATAGTTAGAGAATGAATATGCAATAGTAGAATATGTGTTATTTAATACAATAACCACCCCTTCCCTTTTAGCTGCGGTTTACTTTTCAAGGTTTTAATTACCATGGTCAACTGTGATCTGAAAATATTATATGGATAATGTCAGAAATAAACAGTAAGATTTAAAATGTGTGCCGTTCTGAGTAGCATGTTGAAATCTTGTGTCATCCTGCTTCATCTTGCCCAGCATGTGAATCATCACTTTGTCTAACAGCCACTCCATATAGCCTACCTGCCTATTAGTCACTTAGCAGGCTTCTTGGTTCAGATGGACTCTCCTTGGTATCACAGTGTTTGTGTGCAAGTAGTAGTTGCAGTAGCCTAACACTATGTCACAATACCTATTGTCATTTTTCTAACTTCGTCATAAAGGCATTGTATTATCTCACATTATCATAAGAAGAAAGGTGTATACAGTATATTGAGATATTTTGAGAGAGACATAATTTTTAGTATATTATATTATTAAAATTGTTCTATTTTATTATTAGTTATTATTGTTAATATCTTATTGTGTCTAATTTATATGTTGAACTTTATCAGAGTGCTCTTAGAATATAACATCCTCAGATAAAGAATGACTGCTGTAATACAAGATGACCAAGGTTACTGTTATAAAACATCAGCCCCAAACTATTAAAATTAAGCCATCCAACCCCATTATAATAAAAATTATCCATCTTTATGTTTAAGTTATATATTGTTTCTTATATCTGTCACTTTAGATCTTTTAAAAAATCCTCACATAAGAATATATTTATTGATTTCAGAGTAAAAGGAAGGGAAAGAGAGAAACATTGACCTGTTGCCTTACACAGGCACCTGACTGGAGAACAAACTCAATGTAGGTATGTGCTCTGACTGGGAAGTGAACCCACAAACTTTTTGGTGATCCTAGAAAGATTTTTACCTGTAGATTATCTTTATTTTTAGATATTTAAGACTTTATATATCAATTATTTAGTGTTTTAAATATTATTTTTATTTTGAGAGCATCAAACACACAAAGTACCTAGGATTTAATTTAATAAAAATGTGCACAGAATATAAAAGTTAAAGAAGACCAAAGTAAGTGGAATGGAGAGATATAGCATGTTTACATATTGGATGTTTTAGTATTCAAAAGTTCTAATTGTTCAAAATTTAATTATAGGTTTAATAGATCATTATTAAAATCACAATTTTTGTGAAATTGACAAGCTGCTGCTAAAATTCATTTGGAAATGCAATGATTAAAAAATTGCAAGTTAGTCATAAAGAACAAAGAGTACTTGTTTCGCTGGTTTGGCTCAATGGTTAGAGCATTGGCCTGAAGACTGAAGGGTCCAAGGTTCGATGCCTGTCCAGAACACCTACCTTGGTTGCAAGTTCCCCAGCCCTGGTTGGGGTGAGTACAGGAGGCATCCAATCAATGTATCTTACATTGATGTTTCTCTCTTTCACTCTCTCTAAAGATCAATGGAAAAATATTCCCAGATGAGGATTAACCAAAAAAAAAAAAAAAAAGGACAAAGAGTACTTAGGTTATCATTTATAGACTCTAAAAGTATAGCTACAGTAATGAAGACAACAGAATTTTTGCTTAAGGACAAACAAGTAGACTCGTAGAATTTAAGAGCTCAGAAATGGTAATTAACTGTAAGATAGTACTAAGCAGTGAGGCCAAGACAGCATTTCAGTTTTAAAAAGCTGATCTTAACGGACATTTCTACAGGAAAAAAATAAATACATTGGGCACTACATCACACAAAATAAGTAAGTTTTACTTAGATCAAAGACTTGAATGTGAACTCCAAAATACATATTATAGAATATATTTTAGAAAGTATTTTCTTATAATTCATAATAAAAATGACTTCTGAAAGAAACAATAAGAAATCTGGATCCCTTTCTGCAATTCCCCATCCCCCATCCCAGCCTATCCTGCAAGCCCACCTTTATTCTCCATCTCTGCTCTAAGTGAAAGGCTGTGGACACCACTGCTTCTCAAGGCTTTTGCCCACTTCAGTGGAAGCCAGAGTAAGGGAGGGGGTGGGCATTTGTAACCAGCCAATGCCTCTCCACAGAGGTGGGACAATTACAAAAAGGGGGTGGTTCTCTTTGTAAACAGCCCAAAGCAGGGGTGTCTATAAGCAACCCTTGATGGTTCTGGGAGAAGATATTTGTTAGATATACAAATATACAATAGAAAATTATCTAGTACCTGAGTGGATAAGGAATGCCCACAGCAATGAGAAAAAGAGAAGTGAGACACATTAGAATAAATATTTCTCATGTGAGGAAATCTAAATAGCTGATAAACACATGTAAAGATTTTCAAAGAAAATGCAAATTAAATAGACATGTTATCAATCAGAAAAGTATGATGGTAACTATTGGCAAGGTTGTAGACACAGTATCTTCATATCTATATCTCTTTATATAAAATCCTAATATGAAAATAGACTGAATGGCAGAACAACCAAACAACCCGTCACTATGATGTGCCCTGACCACCAGGGGGTACGCACAAAACATGGTGGGTGTCAGCAGCAGCCAGCAGAGTGTGGAACATGGCAGGTGTCGGCTGCAGTGGGGTGTTGGAGCAGGTGAGCGGGGGCATCAGACCAAGGCCAAGTACTCGTCACTGTCATTGAGGTGAGTCTCTGGCGGTTATTGAAAATTCTTCGCTGCCAGCACCAGTCCTGTTCGCACCTACTGCTGGCACCTGAACCACCACTCACATCCAGTGCTGCCGCCCATTGCTGGCCCTGATCATTTAGTGCCATCAGTGGATGCAAGCAGCGGTTGGTGGCACCAATCTCCACTCAGGGCTTCTCCACTGGTCCTGGTGCTGAGGGGCAATTGGAGCCTGCAGCCACCTCTTGCACCCCTGCCAGTGTCGGTCCTGTTGGCACCTGCTGCTAGCACCTGCCACAATTGCTCTGCACTGTCAGCAGGTGCAAGTGGGGCCAACACTGTCAGCACATGGAAGTGGGGCAGTGAGAACAGGGCTGCCGGCAGACGGGGCCTTGGGGCTCTGGCAGGAGAGGCTGGGCGGGGCATGGGAGATGGGCTGAGACCTGCCCCTGTGCCTGCTGTAGCTTCTCCACCCACAGTTCCTTTAAAGGTGCACAAATTTATGCACTGGGGCCCTAGTTATGTTATAAGAATATAAATTGCTTCAACCACCTTAGAACACAGTTTGGCATTATTTAACATATTTTAAGACACGTAAGTTCTAATATATTTTCTTCTAGGAAAGTATGCACATCTTCTGTTCAGGTTCTTCATAATATGTGAATATTTTCTTTGCATATTTGTTTATAATATTTAAATTTGATAGTAAGTCACACATGCTATCAGTAAAATGGATAAATTATAATATAGTATATTCACTCAAGCAAAAATAAGCAAGAATTTAATAAACAATGTGGACTTTATAGTGGAATTTCAGAAACAACATTTCTTGAAGAAAAAAATCATAAAATAATCCATATGATTACATTTATCTAAAAGTATAGAGATGAATAACTTCAGAAAAAAATGTGCATAGTTTGATATACTTCTTGATTTTTTTATGATAGCCATATCTTTTCACATTAACAACTAAAACAGACAGGAATTCAAGTTTATTGAATATTCAAGAAACCATGCTACCAAAAACTCTAAAATAAATATTCAGCATAGTTAACCTGTTAGAACTAAAATATGGATTACAGAAGCAACATTAAAATTAATACAAAAATTAATTCTCACTGTCAGGATCAGTAAGGTATTTATTTTAACTAAGGCATTGTTTTAAAATTAGAGGCCTGGTGCATGAAATTCATGCAAGGAGGAGGGGTATTCCTCAGCTCAGACTGCACCCTCTCCAATCTGGGACCCTTCAAAAAATGTCCTACTGCTGTTTTACAGAGATTGGGCCTAAACTGGCAGTCAGACATCCCTCTCACAATCTGGGACTGCTGGCTCCAGCCACTTGCCTGCCTGCTTGCCTGCCTGCCTGATTGCCCCTAATCACTCTGCTTGCTGGCCTGCTTTCCCCCAACTGCCACCTGCCGCCTGCTTATTAGCCCCCAAAAGCTCCCCCCCCTGCTAACTACTTGTCCCCAACTGGACCCCTGCTCGCTTGCTCACTCCAAACTGCCCCTCCCACTGTCCTGATCACCTTCAACTGACCCCCACTGTTGGCCTGCTCATCCCCAAGAGGCCCCCTGCTGGTCTGCTTACCTGCAACAGCCTCTACCATCCCACCCTGGCCTGATTACCCTCCGGTGACTCAAGGTCCCAGCCCTCCTTTTTTTTTTTTTTTTTTTTTTTAGCTCCTCCTTGAACAGAGGCCAGGGCTAGCTGGAAGCAAGTATCTAAGATTTATTTATCTTCTATAATTTAAACTTTGTAGCCTTGAGTGGAGGCCAGGGTGAATGGGAAGCTTTGCTTCCTCCATTGCCAGGGGCAACCCAAGCCTCCTTGTTGTTCCACTCTGTGACCACCGCCATTTCTGTTGGGATTTATTTATCTTCTATAATTGAAACTTTGTAGCCTTTATTGGAGGCCAGGGGTGGCCAGGGTGGGCAGGAAGCTTGGCTTCTTCCATTGCTTGGGGCAACCCAAGCCTCTGGCTGGCTCCAGCTTTGTGGCTGCTGCCATTTTTGTTGGGATTTATTTATCTTCTATAATTGAAACTTTGTAGCCTTGAGTGGAGGTCAGGGCCGGTCAGGTATCTTGGCTTCCTCAACTTCTGGGGGGCAACCTAAGCCTCCTGCTCTCTCCAGCTCTGTGGCTGCCACCGTTTTTGTTAAGATTTATTTACCTTCTATAATTAAAACTTTGTAGGCTTGAGGGTAAGCCAGGGCCAGCCAGGACAGGCATGAAACTTGGCTTCCTCCATTACTGGGGCAACCCAAGCCTCCTGCTTGTTCCAGCTCTGTGGCTGGCCACCATCTTCAGTGGATTAATTTGCATACCCACTCCTGATTAGGTGATGGGCATGGCTTGGCATAGTGGAGTAATGGTTAATTTGCATATTTCTCTTTTATTAGTGTAGATTGCAATTAATGATAAGTAAATGTGTTTATTCAGATTTGGGGAAAATAATTCTATTTATTAAAATATAAATATTAATCCCTTGATTTAAGAAAAATATTTAGAATATGGATATAACTTACTTCATAAGCCAGACTTTAAATTTTTACAAAAAAAAGTTCAAAATATAAATTCAAAGAGACTTCTGGTCTCATGTGTTGTACTTACTTGCACATTTAAAAAGAAAATGCTATTGTAATTAATTTTCTATTTTATTTTTGCTTTAATTTCTAAACTGTCAGGATCAATTCAAAGTTGTGTAAAATGTGGTCTATTAACAGAGCACAGCTAGTTTGTGGGCATCTATAATTTTATACTATGGAAACAGCAGATAACTATGTGGGAATGGGAAGTACATGCTTTTAATGTTAATTTTTGACAATCATTAGTTGAGAAAGTAGGATACAAGTGTTTTTAAATAGCAGGTATCTATAATTAAAAGTATTATAAAATAAAATTTATTTTCTCATACCTAGTATTTTAATATATGGAAGAAGATTAAAAGGTAAGATTTTATAAAGCATTTTTTCAAAATTCAAAGTGTATTCTCTCCAGTAACTATCTTGTAACTCCTAAGCTATCATTTTATTTTCATGATACTTGTTGTTTTTTTTCTTATATGTAATTAGTCTGGAGATAACTTTTGCCAGGAGCCAATTCCAGCATGTCATAATTACAAGAGTTTTATCAAAAGGTTGATAAAACTTGGGGGCTCAATAAGGGCCTGAGTCACATATGTAATTAATTGTTGGAATGGCTCAAAAGCATCTCCCCCAAACCTGAATGGGATGATTGTTTGCTGTCAGACAGCTCAGGGCATCTTAATCTCCTGTTATTGCCCCCTGTTGGCCAAACACCTGAAGAGCTGTAGGCTGTTCCTCAATCTGACAATGCTTCTGTACCCTACTCTTTGAAGAGTATTATCTCCACCTTGCCTTAGGACAAATTGTGTTAATAAAAATCAAGTGTCCAGAGACAAGGAGACTTTTAGCTCCTTTAGCTGAAGCCCCTCTGACCCCAGTGCTTTTCAAAACTATCTTTTATCTTTGAACTCCTACTTAATCTACTCATAGCCTTTCTCCAGATTGCTGAGCCCCTTCTTAATGCTGGTACAAGAACCCTGGCATTAATGGCCACTTGAACTGGGGCTTCCTGAACACTGGAAAACTTTTATTTTCTTCTTTATTTTTTCTTTCTTCCTTCCTACCCTTCCTCTCCTACCAAATTATCTTCTGGAATAACATAAACCTTTTTAACTTCTGGTTATAGAAAATTGGAATACAGTTTTAGTTAACTTAAATACAAGTGGAAATTCATTAATATACTTTAATTATTTTAAAACTTGAGCATAAAAACATAAAATATGTTTCAACTGTGCAAGTTGGTTGTGCCACCTTCACACACGCTTTCCTGCAAGTTAGTGTCATTTAATTCCTTATGAGAATGTGTGGGGTTAAGGTATTATTTTCTCAATAGGTTGGAATAACTCTCACATGCCTGTGACTTTCAGGCAATTATTCTTTCAAATAATGATTAAATTCAAAATAATTGTTGTTGTGAAAATTATAATGTACATACACATTTTGAATTTTGTATGGCACTTAACCTAGTCAAGTTAATTTTAACTTTGTTGCAATTATCTTGGCCATTATTATAACTACTTTTTGGCCTTTATTTTTAAAATTAAATTTATTGGGGTGATATCTATCTATATAATAGAGGAATATGCAAATTAGCATTATTGAAAGAATAATTGACTGAATAGGAAGGAACTGAGGCTGCATGGCACCTGGTCAAGGCCAGGGTCTTCAGGCCACACCCTCTGCCACACAGGGCTTGATGGGGACTTCAGACCACGCCCTTGCCCTGGTGCAGGGGGATCTGAGGCTGTGCCGCTATCTGGCAGGGCTTCATGGGGGACCTGATACTGTGCTCCCCCACCTGTGCCAGGCTGGGGGACCTGTGGGTGTGGCCCCTACCCTAAAGGGCTTGATAAGGGTGGGACTGGCCAGGTTTGGATATCCTGTGATTTCGAAGCACATGCGGGTGGGTGGGGACTTGGCTCTGGGTCACATGGCATGCCCCAGATTTTGACAGATTTTATTTAATCTCTGACACTTCTATTATAGAGAAAGGGCAAATAGCAATATTAAAATATTTCCTCTAATTAATTCCCTTTTAATGTGCACAAATTTTGTGCACCAGGCCACTAGTTGGGTAATAAAATTATATAGGTTTCTATTGTACACATCCATAATACATCATCTGTATATTGCATAGTGTGCCCACCATCCAAAGTCAAATCTTCTTCCTTCACCATTGGTTTGACCCACATGACCTTACTACTCCCCATCCTCTTCCTTCTGATAACCACCATCCTGTTTTCTGTATTTATGATTTTTGTTTGTCCTAACTGTTTATTTGTTACTTTTATTATTATATCCCACATATGAGTGAAATCATATGTTTCTTTGCTTTTTTTCTGATTTATTTCATTTAGAATAATAGTCTCAAGATACATCAATGTTGAAAATGACAGTATAAAATTCAACTGTTAAAACAAATCAAGATTCTAACATTCGTTTTATGGCTTTGGTGATGTCACATGAGCTTCAGTGGTATTTCTTGCATATGTACACTGAAGAGCTTTTTCACCTTTGTTCCTAAGCATTGCCTACAATAGGTTGGAAAATTACTAGATTCTACTTAAATGTGTACTCACTGAGGAAATGATAGGAGTTAAGAAGAAACACAAAAACAATTGTCTTAAATTACTACTAAAATTGTGTGTTTGAGTGTTAGTATCTGTGTCTTCTTACATATGATTTCATTTCCAAGCATGATTGACTTCTACAAGTGGCCAAGTTATAAAAATTATATTCAAATAACTCAAGAAACTAGCATATTACAGTTGTAAGATAACCCCCTATTCAGCAGAGTATGACAGTTTATTTCAAGAATAGGGGAGCTGCTAACTTGCCTCAATTCTTCTTTGTCAGACTGTTGACAACTTTGAAAAATCTACAAATTAAATCTTACAAAAATTTCCCCAAAAAGTAAAAACATGTTATATGCATAATTCAAACTTTGTTTTTTTTTTTCCCCACACTGGTATTCCTTCCCCATGGCTGTTTTTCAGGATTCTAAAAGAAAAATAATCTACATTTCTTTGGTGACAATATTTAAAAAATGAGAGCTAATTCTGGCACAAATGGTCCAAACCTTAGGCAGTAGTGTTTCTTAATACACATTACAGGTTTAAATATCAATGTCTTCTTTCGCTGAGAAACTGTACCTTTCATCTGCTCTGACCTCCAATAACTCTGATTGCAACTCAGTTCCTGACAAATATGACAAAGAGGTTGCTCTGAACTGCTCATAGGTTCATATTCAAAATGCAGATTTTTACAACAGCTATCAAAATGGCTGTTTTTCTCAAAATAATCTCAGTAAAAGCTATGGAAGTGAATAAAAACGTCTCTAGTGCAATGTTGTTGTGGTGCTATTATGAAAACCTTTGTGCTATGTACATGAAATGAACAAAGGAGAGCCAGAGGAAGTGCACTGTAAAATCATATTTAAGGATGGGGCGCAAGCAGTGGGAGTCAAGGGCGCCTCGCTGCCAACGGACACGGGCATCCCAGGCGCGGCCCCAACCTGGAGCTGCTGACAGCGAGGACCCAGCACTGAACCCCATCGCGCCAGGTGGAGGCCAGGCTGGCAGAGAACCTGTGAGCTGTGCGGAGGCCAGAGAGGTGAGGATGACAGAACGGGAGCGGCAGCTGAAGGAGAGAAATGGTCTCGGTGGAGAGTTCTATGGACCACAGCCCCTGAGCAGAACATCTGGCAGGGTGGAAGACAGACCAGAGAAACAGTTCACTGAGAAGGGGTCTCAACCCGCTGGGCCGGTCTGCAGCCACCGGCCTCGCTGGGTGGCGCGCCTCCTCCCGGAGGGAGAGTGGGACACCTCCATCTCCATTGACACAGCGGCGTCCCTTAGGGAGATGGAGGACTCGGTAGCAGAAGCGGAAGAGAAGTGTAAGAAGGCGATGGCTTCCAGAGCCCAGCTGGACACGGAGAAGATGAACTGCATGTACCAGGAGGATACCCTGAAGGACACGCTCCTGGAGCCGGAAGAACAGCTGGCGGAGTCTAGGCAGAATGAGGAGAAAAGCAAAGAATTCGAGCAGGAGAAGCACACCACAGCCTGCTGCATTTTCAGTTCGCCCAGGTGAAAGCCGCCCTGCAGCAGAGAGAGGAGATGCTGGAGAAGCATGGAGTAACCCTACAGTTAGAAACAGCTACCGATGGAGAGACTTCAGACCCCCAAATAGTGCTGGGCACCCAGGGCCCACCAAGAGGACAAAACAAGAGTTGAATGCCCTCAAGGCGATGGGGACGGCACTCTAGGAAATGCCATTGCGATGGAGTTGAAACATCAAATTGTGGAGAATATGGGGAGATAGGAAAATGGCGTCGGAAGGGAGGGAAGTGATCTGAGACTGCTCTCAGGGCAGAGGGAGGGAGCAGCTGAGGGTCACGCTAGAGAGCGCTTGTTGGCAGTTGGGGAACAGCTGTGCTCCGGGAGAAGATAGGGGACTGCTGGGCTGGCCTCCCCAGCCTGAGCGGCCCCAGTGCTGCTGGGTTTTCTCCCTGAGCCAACTGCGCGAGGAGGCGCGGGGAGGCAGACCACGACATCTTGAAGGGGAAGGGCCTGAATATATACAGCTGCGGTACCAGTACCGGCTAGACCGCTAAGGCTCCCAGAGCACCACACGGCGCCCAGTTGGCTCGCAGGCACACAGAGTCCAGGGAGCTCTAAACTCCAGCACAGAAAGGTCAGATTTCCCTGGGGGTACTTTGGGCAGGAAACTGAGGGGGCTGGCAGTCTGGGAGATCTGCACCTTGGAACTCAAAGCCTGGAGATCTGCACCTGAAATAAAATCTGCAGCTGTTGGAGCTGGTAAACCTGGGAGAGGGCCCTTGGAGCTGGTTGCAGAGTTAATCCCTGGAGAGCAATCAATTTGGACCTGACAGAGGAGGGAGACCCGGAAGAATTTGGGAGGGTCCTGGCTGCTGAAACAGCAGTCACCATTAGAGAGGCAGTATTGAATACCACAGGGACAGCAAAATTTTAGTTCAGGATAGGGAGGACCAATAGACCCAGAGGTCAATCTAGAAACACTGCCACCCAGGGGCCAAATCACAATTTGACTCTTGTGTGACAGGGAATTGATTATATTTTCTCTTCGACCTTGGGAATACAGTCTATTTTCATCTACTCTTTAGTATCTTTTACTCTACCTCAACTTCACCTTTATATCACCACTCCCTTGCTGACCTTTCCCTACTTGGTGCCTTGCTTCCCTTACACTTTTCCCGCTTTAAACTTACCTTAATTCTTTCTTTTTACTTGTTAAAATTCCACCCCACTTATATATCTAATCTCCAACCACCTACTCCAAGTCCATATATATCGCTAGCTTCTCTGACTTCACTATCTTAAACTGTTTTTATCCCTGTCCTGTTGTTGTTGTTTACTTGACTGTTGATTATATTGATTTTTTAAGCAGGTTTATGAGATTGATTTGCTTATTCTTTTATTTTGGTTTGTCTTGTAAGGGGGGTTATTTTTATTTTTGGTGTTGTTTCTTGTTTTGTTGTCCTCATTTGCATGGTTTTTTTAGATAGATCTTTGCTTCTGTGCTCCCTCACCTCCCTTGATATTAGTAGTTGTATGTAATTTGTATCAATCTCTAGGTACTTGTTGCGGGTTTTGGTTCAGATTAGGGGCTGTCCTATGGGAGTTTTCACCCCACATTTATAATTTACTCCTTTTTTTCTTCTTCTTCTTCCCCTTTTCTCATTATCATTTTGGCATTCCTGTCTTTCTTTTCTGTGAGTGTGTTTGTGGGGGGGTCTCTTTCTTTTTGTGTGAGTGTGGGTGTGTGAGTGTCTGTGTGTGACTGGGGGAGGTTCTCTTTCTTTTTTCTCACATATCACCAAATTTGCCTTTCTCTGGCAATGACCTTTATTTGGAATTACCATTACTGTGACTACATTCCGGTTCAGTGCCTGGTGCATTGCACCTGGTTGTGTTGTATTTTGTGCCTTTAAATCAACGCAGGAGAGTGAGAACTACATAACCAGATACACAGAGAAGAGAGACCATGGGAAGACAAAGAAACAGCCCACATATGAAAGAAAAGCAAGGCTCACCAGAAAAGGAGGTAAACGAAATGGAGTTAACAACCTGTCAGAGAAAGAATTCAGAGAAATGGTCATAAGGTGGCTGAAAAGAATGGAAGACAAATTTGATAATATGAGTAAGAACCAAGAGGAAATGAGGAAGACCCAGGAAGAAATGATGAAGATTCATGAAGAAATGAAGAGGAGCCAAGAAGAAATGAAAAGTGACGTTGCTGAAGTAAAGAACGCAATAGAAAGTATTAAGAGTAGACTAGAAGAAGCAGAGGATCGCATCAGTGAGCTAGAAGACCAGGTAGGAAAAAATAACCAAGTAGATCAGCTTCTAGAAAAAAAATTAAAAAGCAGGAGGAGAGCCTAAGGGAACTTTGGGAAAACATGAAACAAAACAACATCTGTATAATTGGGCTTCCAGAAGGACAGGAAACTGAGCAAGGAATAGAAAACCTGTTGGAAGAAATAATGACAGAAAACTTCCCTGATATAGGAAAGAAAAAACCCACACAAATCCAAGAAGCTCACAGAGTCCCAAGCAAAATAAACCCCAAAAGACCTATGCCAAGGCACATTATAATTAAATTGGCAAACACCAATGACAAAGTAAGAATCTTAAAAGCTGCCAGAGAGAGGCAGAAAGTCACCTACAAAGGAACCCCCATCAGACTAACAAGTGATCTCTCAACAGAAACCTATCAGGCCAGAATGCAGTGGAATGAAATTTACAAAGTCATGCAAAGGAAGGGTCTAAATCCTAGAATACTATGCCCAGCAAGGCTCTCAATCAAAATTGAAGGTCAAATCAGGAGCTTCACAGATAAAAAAGGACTAAGGAAATTCGTCACCACCAAACCAGCAATGCAAGAAATGCTAAAGGATCTGCTGTAAAAAGAAATAGGAAGCAAAGAAGGAACACAGGGGTAAAGAACAAAAATGGCAACATATAAGTACCTATCAATAATAACTTTAAATGTAAATGGTTTAAATGCCCCAATCAAAAGACATAGGGTAATAGACTGGATAAGAAAACACGACCCATGTATCTGCTGTCTACAAGAAACCCACCTCCGAAAAAAAGACGCACACAGACTGAGGACAAAAGGTTGGAAAAAAGTAATTCAGGCAAATGGAAATGAAAAAAAAAGCTGGGGTAGCAATACTTATATCCGACAAATTAGATCTCAAAGTGAAGGACATAACAAGAGATAAAGAAGGCCACTTCATAATACTAAAGGGAGTAATCCAACAATTAGAAATAACTCTGGTAAACATATACGCACCCAATACAGGAGCACCCAAATATATACAAAAACTCCCAGAGGACATCAAGGGAGAGATAGACAGCAATACAATCATAGTAGGAGACTTTGATACTCCACTATCACCATTGGACAGATCCTCTAAACAGTAAAGAAACATCAATCCTCAATGACTCATTAGAGCAGAAGGAATTAATTGAGATCTTCAGATCATTACACCCCAAAGCCACAGAATATACATTCTTTTCAAGTGCCCATGGGTCATTATCAAAGATAGACCATGTGCTGGGCCATAGGCAAAGTCTCTCCAAATTCAAGAAGACTGAAATCATATCAAGGATATTCTCAGATCACAATGGCATAAAGCTGGAAATCAACTGCAATAGAAACAACCCAAAGAAATCAAACACATGGAGACTAAACAAAATGCTATTAAACTATGACTGGGTTACTAAAGAGATCAAAGAAGAGATAGAAAACATCATGGAAACAAATGACAATGATAGCACAACAATTCAAAATCTATGGGACACAGTGAAAGCAGTTCTGAGAGGAAAGTTCATAGCTCTACAATCCTACCTCAAAAAACTAGAATCAGCGGCAATAAATTATCTAACCCAACAACTCAAAGAGTTAGAAAGAAAGCAACAAGAAAAGCCCAGTGTAAGCAGAAGGAAGGAAATAGTAAAGATCAGAGCAGAAATAAATGACATAGAGACCAAAGAAACAATACAGAAGATCAACAAAACCAAGAGCTGGTTCTTTGAAAGGATAAACAAGATTGATGAACCTCTAGCCAGACTCACCAAGAAGCAAAGAGAGAGGACCCTAATAAATAAAATCAGAAATGAAAGAGGTGAAATAACAACAGACCCCATTGAAATACAAAGGATTGTTAAAAAATACTATGAACAACTCTACTCCAACAAACTGGACAACCTGGAGGAAATGGATATGTTTCTAGAAAAATATAACCTCCCAAAACTCAATCAAGAAGAATCTAAACAACTCAATAGACCAATAACTGTGGAAGAAATTGAAGCAGTCATCATAAAGCTTCCAGCAAACAAAAGCCCAGGGCCAGACGGCTTCACAGGGGAGTTTTACCAAACATTCAAGGAAGAACTAAAACCTATCCTCCTCAGACTATTCCAGAAAATTCAAGAGGATGGAACACTTCCAAACTCCTTCTATGAAGCTAGCATCACCCTAATACCAAAACCAGATAAAGACGACACAATGAAAGAGAATTACAGGCCAATACCCCTCATAAATATAGATGCCAAAATCCTCAATAAAATTCTAGCAAATCGGATCCAGCAGTACATCAGAAATATCATTCACCATGACCAAGTAGGATTTATCCCAGGAATGCAAGGATGGTACAATATCTGCAAATCAATAAATGTGATACATCACATAAACAAATTGAGAGATAAAAATCACATAGTCATATCAATTGATGCAGAAAAAGCATTTGACAAAATCCAACATCCTTTCTTGATAAAAACTCTCAACAAAGTAGGAATAGAAGGATCATACCTCAACATAATAAAAGTCATATATAATAAGCCCATACCAAACATCATACTCAATGGGCAAAAACTACAACCATTTTCCCTAAGAACAGGAACAAGACAGGGTTGCCCACTTTCACCATTCCTGTTCAACATAGTACTGGAAGTATTAGCCATTTCAATCAGACAAGGAGAAGCAATAAAAGGCATCCAAATTGGAAAAGAAGAAGTTAAGCTATCCTTATTTGCAGATGACATGATATTGTACATAAAAAACCCGAAAGACTCCATAAAAAAGTTAGTAGACTTAATAAACGAGTTCAGCAATTTAGCAGGCTACAAAATCAATGCCAAGAAATCTATGGCATTTCTATATACTAATAGTGAACTTACAGAAAGAGAGACTAAAAAAGCAATCCCATTTACCTTCACACCAAAAAAATTAAGATACCTAGGAATAAGCTTAACTAAGAAGGTAAAATACCTATTCGTGGAAAACTACAGGACACTGAAAAAAGAGATAGAGGAAGATGTAAACAGGTGGAAGAACATACCATGCTCATGGATTGGGAGAATCAACATAATTAAAATGTCCATACTACCCAAAGCAATCTAAAAATTTAATGCACTCCCCATTAAAATATCAATGGCATATTTCACAGACCTAGAAAGAACTCTCCAAAAATTCATCTGGAACAAAAAAAGGCCCCGGATAGCCACAACAATCCTGAGAAAGAAGCACAAAGTCGGTGGGATTTCCATACCAGATTTCAAGCTGTATTACAAAGCTACTGTTCTCAAAAAAGCCTGGTACTGGCACAAGAACAGACGTAGAGATCAATGGAATAGAATAGACAATCCAGTTATCAACCCAAACCACTATGCTCAATTAATATTTGACAAAGTAAGCATGATTATAAAATGGAGTCAAGATAGTCTCTTCAATAAAAGGTACTGGGAAAATTGGACAGATATATGCAAAAAAATGAAACTAGAGCACCAACTTACACCATACACAAAAATAAACTCAAAATGGATACAGGACTTAAATGTAAGACAGGAAACCGTAAAAAATATTAGAGGAATCTACAGGAAAAAAAATCTCAGACATATGCCAATAGAACTTCTTTGATGATACTGCTCCGAGGGCAATGGAAGCTAAAGAGAAAATAAACAAATAGGACTACATCAAAATCAAAAGCTTTTGCACAGCTAAAGAAACCATCAACAAAACAACAAGAAAACCCACTATATGGGAGAACATATTTGCAAATGTTATCAGTGATAAAGGTTTAATCTCAAGCATCTACAGGCAACTCACTCAACTCAATAAAAGGAGGACAAATGATCCAATAAAAAAAATGGGCAACAGACCTAAATAGAATCTTCACGAAAGAAGACAAAAGGAAGGCCCAGAGACATATGAAAACTTGCTCAAAGTCACTAATTATCCGAGAGATGCAAATCAAAACGACTATGCGGTACCATCTCACACCTATCAGAATGGCTTACATCAACAAATCAACGAACGACAAGTGCTGGCGAGGATGCGGAGAATAAGGAACTCTCCTGCACTGCTGGTGGGATTGTAGACTAGTACAGCCACTCTGGAGAACAGTATGGCATTTCCTCAAAAAACTAAAAATGGAGGTCCCATTCGACCCAGTGATCCCACTTCTAGGAATATACCCCAAGAAACTAGAAATGCGAATTAGAAAGGATATATGTACCCCTATGTTCATAGCAGCACAATTTACCATAGCTAAGATTTGGAAACAGCCTAAGTGCTCATCAGCAGATGAGTGGATTAAAAAACTATGGTACATTTACACAATGAAATACTACGCTGCGGAAAAAAACAAGGAGCTCCTACCATTTATAACAACATGGATGGATTTGGAGAGCATTATGCTAAGTGAAATTAGCCAGACAGTAAAAGACAAATACCACATGATCTCACTCATTTGAGGAATACAATCAATGACATAGACTGATGAACAAGAATGGATCCACAGACTGAGAAAAGTCCATCAGAATATCAAACCGCAGGGTAAGTGGCAGGTGGTGGGAGTAAGGGGAAAAGTCAATATATTTGAACTCTTGAACTAAGGTAAGTGATTTGTGTTTTTAAATCCCTCACAAAGCTTATATAAAGTTATAAAAAAAAAAAGGGCAGCTAGTTTGAGATTGAATTGACGTGGCCTAGAGTTTGTCATATCCTATGGACACCAGTCCTTAGGCTAGGCCCTCCTTAACCTCCCGTGACACCATAATACACTTACATGATATTATTCTACAATGTCATTATAATAATTGATATTTGACAACAGCATATTATACAATTATCCCAAATAAACTTACAAACTAATTCTTTGAATGTTGGGCAGCAACTTAAAAAAGGATAGGAAAGAAATGAATCCCTTTCAGAAGGAATTAAGGCACTGGGAAGGCATCCGAGCATTCTATATTGGCCCTTCTTGCCCTTTCTGCCAAGAGGGACCTTCTTCTTTCTATCCAAATACACACAGCTGATGCCTGAGTTTTCAGTTCAGGCTGTGGCTAAAGCCTCTGGGCAGCTCGCACCATGGATCGGTATCTCGACCAATGGCGTGAGCTGGGCCGTCTCTGGAGAAGAAACCTGGGTCACCCGAGATATGTGATCAGTACCAGGACCCCGCCAGCAGGCGAGGGGACCCCAAGGCAGGTACTGGACGTGGAGACAACAGGGGCATAGACTACAAAGGAGACAGAACTGAACCTCACATCACCCTGTTTGGCCCCGGAGGCTGGCTGGTTAGCCAGAGATGGGTAAGATTCCTCAGGGAAGGAACAACTAAGACAGGCACAGTCGAAGAGGGGCCAACAGGAGAGAGGTAAAAGGTCAACAGAGGTGGGGCACAGAACCTCACCCACAAACCTTGCAGGGGCTTGAATTCTCACCCCTCCTGAGGGAGGTCTCCTACCCCACGTCTGCTTCGCCTCCCACACACAACTCAAAGCGGGACCCAGGTGGCAGACAAAGACTCGGCCAGCAATAGCTGCTCTATATCTAAATTCAGTCTATTACCAGGAATGCTGAGGACCTACTCAAAATTGCAAATATTCCTTTCCACTAGTATTTACAGGGTAAACTAAGATTTCTGCTTGAGTATTAAAATTTACAGGAAAATAGTAATCAAGTTTTCAGATTAATTTAAATTGGCCAAGTGAAATAAGTGAATACTCAAGAAAATTTTAGTGTACTGGACAAAAAGCTTTCCCTAAAACATTAACTTAAAAATCTATTAGTAGTTCACCTCACTGTAAAATTGCCTAATATCCAAAGAACCTAAAGCAGTCATATTTGTGTGCAAAAATTAAAATGTAAAATTACCAAGACTGCAATACAAAATTTCCAAAACCTCCCATTAATCAAAAAAGGGGAGGGGGCAGTGGGATAATATCATGTAAGGAAAAAAAATATCGAGTAAGTAAAATACATCTAGAAAATTCTTACTCCAGTAAAGTAAATTCCATTTGTAAAACCAAGTGCAGGACACCCATGAAAAAACACACATGGTGTCAAAATAAGCCAAAGGAAAATCATTTAGGCAAAAGAATCCCAAGTCTATTTTGCAGAGAGGATCCCTTTGTTAACTTTTGGTCGAGAATGTGTTTGTGTGTTTTCAGATAACAACTCCAAGACCATGTGGGTTCCTGCGACTGTGAGGAACTGACAGGTCTGTTCCAGTCACGAGGATGGTCCAGAGATGGGGGACACTGACGACACCTTGCCATGCTAGCAGTCGGCAGCTGTGCATGTCTGCAGGCAGCCCAGGACCAATGCAGAGAGGATGGATCTTGCATTGACACGATGTGTCCACCATCGGGATACCATTGCTGACTTATACACATAAAGAATTATTTGACACTGAAACTGGGACTCAGAACAGTTGGACATTGAAACTGAGACTGAAACATTTTTTGTTCTTATACATTTATTTCTAGTATGCAGAGGCAAGATATTTTTGAAGAAAAGAAACAGAGGAGAGTGATTGATATAGAGGCAGGGTGGCCTTGAACAGGCTGTCAAGCTACAGGGGGAAGGCTTGGGTGGATGGGAGGTGGATGTTGGGGGAGATCAACTGAAGGACTTGTATGCATGCATATGAGCATAACCAGTGAATGAAGGACACTGGGGCGGGAGGGGGGAGGGTGGGGATATGTGCTGGGGGTTGGGGGAGGCTGGGGGGAGGATAAGGGGAAGGGGGAAAGGAAAACATGTACTACTATTAATTATAAGTTATACTGCAAAAAATCAATAAAAATATTTTTTTAAAAAAGAGAGAATATGGGGAAAAGAGAAATCATGCAAAATACTGGGCAGGAACAGCACAAAGGGGACCCCTAGGACTATATGGACACCAAGGTCTTTCCTCCGGGTGACAGTGCCGAGGGATCGGAAAACCTCTGAAGACAGTGTTCCCCCCGCCCCCAGGAACATTAGCTACAAATAAGGGACAGGTTCAATGCCCAGTTCTAGAGAGCACACCCTTCCTTGAACATGCAGAGCAGGTTGAAGCCAAGGAGCTCACAAGCATCCAGATGCTAGGACCGGTGCTCCACTTGAACAGTCTAAGCGTTCCAGAGAACCAGATGGTGAAACCCCGGGTCCTACGACTGGGCAGGGCAGCCGGAACGCCTTGAATATCAAAAACCAAAGTGAAGAAGCTGCAGAAAAACAGAAACAAGATGAGCAAGATTTTCAAACCAGTTTGGGAAAGGTTAGCACAAAACCACATCAGGAACCTGTTCCTTTGCAAATACCTGAAGTTGAAAAGGTGGGCAGTTCCCAGGGTGTGGTGGAGGCAGGACTAGCTGGATTGGAGGCCTACGCACACACTGTGGCCTCACGCTTCCAAGGTATAGTGATGGCACAGTGAGTCATGACACACATCCGGCCAATGTCCCCAAAGAGTTGGGCCCAAGTTGAGAGAAAGAGCTCTCCAATCAGGAAGGGGCTGAACCCAGGAAGGTCCCAGTTCCCAGCTCGGGAGCAGCGGGAAAGAACAGTGAGGAAGAGGACAAGGACTGAATGAGAAACCAGTCCAGACAGAAGTTCCTGACCGTTCCTCTTCTCTAGCAGCCAGTGCTCAGGAGGCAGCAGGTGCACTTACAGTAAAGGCCAAGAGAGAACCCAATGAAGATAAAGAATGAGCCACAGGGAGAGGGATTGGATTCATCCCAAAGGAAGATGCAAAACAATAAAAAGAAGAACATGAAGAAAAAGTCACTGGCACCTGTAGAAACCCCTAAGGATGTTAAGAAATAGTTAACATTTCAGAACCCAGATCTAAGTGAAGTTAAGGAAGAAAAGCAGGTAAAATCTGTTGAAAAATCAGGGGTGGAAATACAAAATGAGGTCACTGGAAATCCAAAACAGAACATTGTGGCTGGAAGCAGTGAACACCTGGGCTTTCCAGAATACCCTCAGATGGAGTTGGTTGGAACACTGAACCATAAAGATGGTGATGTAAATGCCGAGGTGGGGAAAGAAGAGCTGATGGAGAATCATTACTATTTGAAAGTGATACCAGCCAGGCCTCAGAGAATGAAGATGTGTCTAACAGTGTCAGGCTCGGAAATGAAAGGCCCTCTGAGGACATTAACACTGCCTCTCAAACAGAAGGGACAGAGGGCTGTGTGATGGCCGAGTGTCCAAGCCAGGGAGTCAGAAAGGTTTTAGGTAGCATTAGTCTATAAAACGATGACTTGGCAACAGCAAGAGAGTCAGAGAACTCCGATTCAGGTACAAAGAAGAGATAAAGTGAGAAGGACAAAAGCAAAGAAGACTGCAGGTTGTCATAGGCTGAGGCTTGCTTTTAAGGCAGAGTCAGAGAGTGGCCAGGACAGCACAGTGAGTCCAAGCAACAGACTCTTGTCCATTACCTCTGCTGGTGAGATCCATGAAACGTTCTAGATGGACATAGACATGTATGGCAATTTGCCACCACATTATCTACTACTCTAAGTTATCGACTATTACTGATAGGTTTATATTTTACTAGAGGCCTGATGCACAAAGATTTGTGCAAGAATGGACCTTCCTTTCCCTGGCTGCCTGCCAGAATTGCCTTTGCTCTGGCCTGGAGTCGCCTTTCTGCCTTCCCTTGCTGCCCAGAGGCCTCCAGTGGCTGAGGCTGTGGGGAATGCCTGCATTATTACCATGGCGATGACCAAGTCTGCCCCACCTCTGTGGAAATCCTTTTCACATCCTGCGTGTCCAGGGTTCCCATGTCAGGGTTCAGCGTCTGGAGGAGGCTGCACACAATGAATAGAGACTTAGAAAAGCATAAATTTAGGAAATGGGGGCCAGGCGGTAGCCAATCTCTAGTGGAAAGACTGCCCTGTGCTCTGGCCTGGCCATCCCTTTTATTAAGGCTATGGGATCCAGAAAATTCCAACAACAGAAATACACAAAGAACAAACAGAGGTGTTTCAGTTAACAATGTTTTTAGCTCTGACCTTTCAGAGCAATTAAGGTTGTTTACCAGCCTCCTGGACTTCCTGTCCACATCTTTCTATTAGTGAGACAGGATTGGTTTCCAACATCTCCCCCCTTTCTTTTCTTAAAAAAAAATCTTGCATTTTCAGACTAGAAATAAACAGATAAGAACAAAAAATGAGACAAGCAACAATGGCCATACTGAGAGGCAAATCAATCAGTCTGCAGTAAGTTTCTTTCTGGGCCAACAGTTTTCTGAGTCCCAATTTCAATGTCCAACAGTCTTTTGAGTCCCAGTTTCGATGTTAAACAATTCCTTATATGTACATGTCGGCAATGATATTTCAGTTATGGATGGTGGACATATGGTGGCAGTGCAGGTCCAGTCCTCCCTGGTTTGGTCTTGGGCAACTTGCAGCAATGCACAGCTGCTGACTGCCAGCATGTCAAGGCGTTGTCAGCGTCTTCCATCTCTGGACTGTTTTCCTCCTGTCTTCATGGATGGAGCATGCATGTCAATTCCTCTGTTTCAGGAATCCACATGGTTTTGAAGTTGTTTTCTGAAAATACACAAGCATAGTCTCGACCAAAAGTTAATAAAAAATCTTTTGACTTGAGATCCTATTTATTTTTTCCCCAAACAATTTTCCTTTGGGTTACTTTGACATCTTGTGTGTTTTTTATGGGTGTCTTACTGTTAGGATTACATATAAAAATGATTTTTAAAGTAAAAAAAATTTTAATGTACTTATAGGAATAATTTTTTCTTACATAATATTGCTCCACTATCACCCCCCCCCTTTTTTTTGGAATTAAATGGAGGCATTTGGAAACTTTATAATGCAGTTTTGATAACTTTAAATTTATAATTTTTTGCATAATAGGTTCATCACATGTTAAGCAATCTTACCATGAGATGAACTACCAATAGAAATTTTAGTTAATACTTTAAGAACAGCTTTTTATCCAGTACAATTAAATTTCCTAGAATTTTCACTTATTTTCTTTTAGCCAAATTAAATTAATCTGAAAAACTTGACTGCTATTTTACTGTCAAATTTAATACTCAAACAACAATCTTAGTTTACCCTGTAAATATTAATGGAAAGGATTGTTTGCATTTTTTGTGTAGGCCCTGAGCATCCCTGGTGATAGATATAGGGTAGCTGCTGTTAGCCAAGTTTCTGTTTGTTGCCTTGGTCTGATCTGGGCTGGTCCAAATCTTTGTCTGTTACCTGGGTCCCGATATGGGCTGAGCATGGGAAGTGAAGCAGCCATGGGGCAGGAGACCTCCCTCAGAAGGGGCGAGTGTTCAAGCCCCTGTAATGCTGGGGGGGAGGGGTGAGGTTCTATGCCCCACCTCTGTTGGCCCCCATGTTCTCCTGATGGCCCCTCTGCGACTGTGCCTGTCTTAGATTGTTCCTCCCATGAGGAATCTAACCAGCCATCCTCAGGGGCCAAGCAGGGTGATGTGAGGTTCATTTCTGTCTCCTTGGTAACCTGTGCTCCCATGGCCTCCACGCCCAGTGCCTGCCTTGCGATTGCCTTGCCTGCTGGCAGGCCCCAGCACTTGATCACGTATCTTGGGGAACCCAGGTTTTTTCTCCAGAGAGGGCCCAGTTCACTCCATTGGGCGAGAGACAGATCCATGGTACCAGCCACCACAAGACTTCAACCTCAGCATGAACAGAAAACTCAGCATGCCCAGGCAACAGCTGTGGGCAATTAGATTGTGAGAATAGGATCCCTTCATAGCAAAAAGTGCCAACATAGAATGTTCAAGTGCCTATCAAAAAAGGAGATCCACACAGTGGAAGGGATTAAGTCCTTTCATGTCCTTTTAAATTGCTGCCAATCATTCAAAGATTTAGTTTATAAGTTTAAAATAATTGCACAATATGCTATTGTAAAATATCAAAAATTATAATGACATTGTAGAATAATATCATATAAGAATATTCTTCCCCCAAGCCATGACAATTAAATTTCCAAACTGGCTGTCAATTTCTTTTTGTATAGATGTAGTCTAATTACATGTTTCTGCACCTCTCCTAGGAGCAAGTGGTGATAGTAAATGTGATTATAGCTTTTGTCTACCCTCCTTTGGTGTCCATGCAAGGCAGAAGCCTTTCTTTAATTTTGCACACAAAGGAGTAGTGATTTGAATTTGTGTCATAAAAAAAGAGAAGCTGGGTAGCGACACCTATGTAATTATTCTTCCTTGCCCCACTCCTGTGGCTCTTGGATGAACTAAGGTGTTTGGTACATAGGTGATTAAGCCACATAAGGGTTCTTACCCATGAAAGGTCAGGAACATAAGTCCAAAATACTTTCCCATTTTGCCCTAGGTAATATTACCGTACTGTTGATCACTGCTATTATGGCCAGAAAGATGTCCTCAGGCATCTGTACCATCTTCTTTACCATGCTCTGGGTGGTCTCTGGGCTGTTGTTTTCTTCCTGCTGTTCTTCATCTTCAGTGGATTGCTTGGAGTCGCTGCTCTGTGTCTGAGGTAGCTGATTGTCTGCAGCTGCATGGTGTGGCTCCAGGTGCAAGGTCCTCATAATTTTGACTAGTTTCCCTTTTGGGTCCCTGATGCAGTTTAATATTTCTAGCAGGGATCCACACGGGTTTGGAAAAATTCTCTGGAATTGACAGCTTGTATAAGCAGGACCATTATCAGTTTTTAAAAATTTTGGAACTCCCATGACAACAAAAGCAGCTAGGCAATGATTAATAACCTGTTTTGCTGTCTCTCCTGTAGATGCAGTAGCCCATAGGACTTTTGAAAAGGTGTCTACAGAGACATGTAATGCTCCAAGGCGTCCAAAGGGAGTATAATGCGTTACATCCATTTGCCAGATATGGTCTCTTGACAAACCTCTAGGGTTGACTCCTGTGTTAGGCCCTTGAGGTAGATGTAACATGCAAGTGGGACATTCCTTAATAATCTGTTGTCGAGTGATTGAAAATTGGTTAGACAACATTTTGATAGGCTGATGTAAAAGCTGATGAGATTCTGAGGCTTCTTTTAATAAAGCAAACAATTGATCAGCATGTGCATTTCCTTTTGTTAAAGGACCAGACAGGATACTATGAGGCCTGATGTGAGTGATATAAAAAGGATACTGTCTCTGTTGTACAATCTGCTGAACTTGTTTAAATAATAAAAATAAACTTTGATCACTAAGCCATTTCAACTGGGCAGTTTCAATTCTGTTCACTAAGTTTGCAGCATTAAGAGGAATCAGAGACTATATTAAGAGGCTCTTGGAAGTCCTGGAATGCAGCCTTAATAGCTTTAAGTTCAATTCTTTGTACAGAAGTATGACTGGTCAATATGACTCGATCTGAATATATTGTATGATTGGCAGCTTTCCCATTAGATGATTCATCAGTAAAAACAGTTAAAACTCTAGGAATAGGTTCCTGTCAAGTATTTTTTGGTATAAAGATGGAGATATTATATAAAAACTGTAGTAACTTATCTTTTAATAGGTGGCAGCTAAGTTCCCCTAAATATCCACTTATTGCAATTTGTCAATTCATATCAGTTTGAAGTAACATTTCTAATTGCTTCCCAGTGAAGCGGAGGTATAGACACTGGGGCTTTTCCCCTCTAAGCTGTTTACAGCGTTTTCTAATTTGAAATAATAATTGGACTATTAGTTCTACATATGTAACTGCAATTTTAGAGGATTGATGTCCTAGATGGACCCATTCTATAATGGCAGGAGAATTATTATATTGAAAAATGACTCCAGTGGGACTATATCCAGTAGGATTAATTTGTTCCAATAAAGGTAATTTGGGCTGGATCCGTGCTACCTGGGCTAAGGAGATTGCCTGCTCAACTCTTAGCAACTCCTTTCTAGCTTCCTCTGTTAAAGTTCGGGGAGAGGAAAGACTAGAGTCACCTCTAAGTAAATTAAATAAATTTGTCATTTCTCCTGTAGAGATTTTCAGATAAGGTCTTAACCAGTTAATGTCCTCTAATAATTTCTGAAAGTCATTCAAAGTTTTAAGACAATCTTTCCTTATTTCCACCTTCTGAGGCCTAACGCATTGGTTTTCAATTATGGTTCCCAGATATTGAAAAGGCGTTTCTTTTTGTACCTTTTCTGGAGCAATTCTTAAACCCCATTTAGGGAGTTCCTCTTGTAACTGGGAAAACATAGCCAAAATCTGATCTTCCCATGGGCTTGCTAAAAGCAAGTCATCCATATAATGAATAATATAACATTGGGAGTATTTGTCTCTTAAAGGCTGAACAGTTTGAGCCACATATTTTTGACACAAAGTAGGGCTATTGGCCATTCCTTGAGGCAAAACATTCATAACATTTAATATTTGTATAAGTAAAATATATTAATTTTATTTGGAAAAACTTTCTATGCTATTTGAAGTATAATTTTAAAATATTTAAGAGAGAATATACTTTTGAAAACATTTCTGGGCCCTTGAAATGTCCAAAAGTTATGCTCACAGTCTTGAAATATACTTGGAAAGATCAAATATATATATATGTATATATATAATTTAAAGATTATATATTTAAATTACTTTTAAAGAATATCAATTAAATTTAAACTGGATCATAGAATTCTCCTTTGTAAATTTAGACCAACAAGTAAAATATTTTGAATTTCTAATTACCAGAGAAAACAATCCTTTTTTAAAAAAAATAAAAAAGTTATATTAGGGATTTAATTACCACATTTATATAACTTCTCCCAATTTAATTTACACTTTGAACTTCTAAAGCTGGAAAGTTAAACATTTAGGAGTTCCTAAGTTAATAATACTTCACATTTCTAAGAAAAATACAAGACATTATCAATTAATAACTTCAATTCTGCCCTCTAGGTTTTTCTCATGAGGAAGCAAAGTTAAAATTTTGATTTTTATTAGCCCCTGTGTCTGGAAAACCAATTTTGATTTTTTCAAATGTAAATTACCACATTCCTTAAAGATGGCTGCTGGCAGGAAACCAGTTCTACCTTTGTGCTGGGGGAAGGGCAACTACCCTTCTTCCTCCATTAACAAAGGGCATAGCCAGTTACCTGGACTTTTTAGATCTTTATAATTAATAGATTATTTATCTATTTTCAACAATTTTTGAGTTTCAAATCCAATTCCAATTATTTTAAGACATTTACTTTGAATAACTTCTTTTGTAACACAATTTACTGATTTAAAGGCCTTAGCTTAGCTTTTTAACACCCTCCATTAGCATTTTAAAAAGCCACTCTTCATTATGGAAATACTAGTCTGCTCCTGGAACTAGCTTGAGTTGTTTTCTGCTGGTTCATATCCACCATCTTCCTTGGATTGAAAACATTCAGGTTTTTATTCTGTACATAGTAAAATGTTAAGTTCAGCTTTCTTTCTTTCTTGCTTTCTTTCTTTCTTTCATTCTTTCTTTCTTTCTTTCTTTCTTTCTTTCTTTCTTCCTTTCTTTCTTTCTTTATTTTAATTTTATTTACAATATAACTTATATTTAATAGTAGTACATATGTTTTCCTTCCCCCCCCAATATCCTCCCCCCAACCTACCTTACCCCCCAGCACATGTCCCCACCTGCCCCCCTCCCCGCCCCAGTGTCTTTCATTCATTGGTTATGCTCATATGTATGCATACAAGTCCTTCGGTTGATCTCCCCCAGCATCTGCCTCCACTCCACTCCAGCCTTCCCCCTGTAGCTTGACAGCCCGTTTGAGGCCACCCTGCCTCTATATCAATCACTCTTCCCTGTTTCTTTTCTTCAAAAATACCTTGCCTCTGCATACTGAAAACAAACGTATAAGAGCAAAAAAAGTTTGAGTGTCAGTTTCAACGTCCAACTGTTCTGAGTCCCAGTTTCAATGTCAAATAGTTCTTCATGTGTACATGTCAGCAATGGTATCCAGATGGTGGACACATCGTGGCAATGCAAGATCCATCCTCTCTGGTATGTTCCTGGGCCGCCTGCAGCCCCACACAGCTGCCGACTGCTAGCATTGCAAGGTGTCGTCAGCGTCTGCCATCTCTGGACCGTCCTCGTGGATGGAACAGGCCCGTCAGTTCCTCATTGTCGCAGGAACCCACATGGTCTTGGAGTTGTTCTCTGCAAACACACAAACACATTCTCGACCCAAGGTTAACAAAGGGATCCTCTCTGCAAAATAGACTTGGGATTCTTTTTATTTTTGCCTAAATGATTTTCCTTTGGCTTATTTTGACACCATATGTGTGTTTTTTATGGGTGTCCTGCAGCTGGTTTTATAAATGGAATTTTCTTTTCTGGAGTAAGAATTTTCTACATGTATTTTACTTATAGGATATTTTTCCTTACATGATATTACCTCAATGTCTCCCACCCCCCTTTTTTTTGGTTAATAGGGGCTTTTGGAAATTTTATCTTGCAGTCTTGGTAATTTTAAATTTTAATTTTTGCATACAAATATTACTACTTTAGGTTTTTTGGATGTTAGGCAATTTTGCAGTGAGATGAACTACTAATAGATAATTTAGTTAATGTTTTAGGAAAAGCTTTTTGTCCAGTACAGTTAGATTTTCTTGAGTATTTACTTATTTCACTTGGCCAATTTAAATTAATCTGAAAACTTGATTACTATTTTACTGTCAATTTTAATACTCAAGCAGAAATCTTAGTTTATCCAGTAAATACTTGTGGAAAGGAATATTTGCATTTTTGAGTAGGTCCTCAGAATTCCTTGTAATAAATTAAATTTAGATATAGGGCAGCTATTGCTGGCCAAGTCTCTGTCTACCACCTGGGTCCCGGTGTGAGTTGTGCGTGGGAGGCGTAGCAGCCGTGGGGGTAGGAGACCTTCCTCAGGAGGGGTGAGAATTCAAGCCCCTGCAAGGTTTGTGGATGAGGGTCTGTGCCCCACCTCTGTTGATCTTTTAGTTCTCTCCTGTTGGCCCCTCTGCGACTGTGCCTGTCTTAGGTTGTTCCTTCCCTGAGGAATCTTACCCGTCTCTGGCTAACCAGCCATCCTCCGGGGCCAAACAGGGTGATGTGAGGTTCAGTCCTGTCTCCTTTGTACTCTATGCCCCAGTGGCCTCCACGTCCCGCACCTGCCATGGGGTCCCCTCGCTTGCCGGCGGGGTCCTGGTACTGATCACATATCTCGGGTGACCCAGGTTTCTTCTCCAGAGAGGGCCCAGCTCACGCCACTGGTTGAGAGACAGATCCATGGTGCCAACTGCCCAGAGACTTCAGCCACAGCTTGAACTGAAAGTTCACACATCAACTGAGTGTATTTGGATAATAAGAAGAGGGTCCCTCTTGGCAAAAGGGCCAGAGGGGCCAATATAGAATGCTCGGATGCCTTCCCAGTGCCTTAATCCCTTCTGAAAGGGATTTCCTATCCTTTTTTTAAGTTGCTGCCCAACATTCAAAGAATTAGTTTGTAAGTTTATTTGGGATAATTGCATAATATGCTGTTGTCAAATATCAAATATTATAATGACATTGTAGAATAATATCATGTAAGGGTATTGTGATGTCATGGGAGGTTAAGGAGGGCCTAGCCTAAGAACTGGTGTCCATAAGAGATGACATGCTCTAGGCCATGTTAATTCAATCTCAAACTAGCTGCCAATTTTTTTTATAACTTTATATAAACTTTGTCAGGGATGTAAAAACACAAATCACTTACCTTAGTTCAAGCATTCAAATATATTGACTTTCCCCCTTATTCCCACCAGCTGCCACTTACCCTGAGGTTTGACATTTTAATGGACTTTTCTCAGTCTCTGGATCCATTCTTGTTCATCAGTCTGTGTCATTCATTATATTCCTCAAATGAGTGAGATCATGTGATATTTGTCTTTGTCTGCCTGGCTAATTTCACTTAGCATAATGCTCTCTAATTCCATCCATGTTGTTACAAATGGTAGGAGCTCTTTGTTTTTTACCGCAGTGTAGTATTCCATTGTGTAGATGTACCACAGTTTTTTATTCCACTCATCTGCTGATGGGCACTTAGGCTGTTTCCAAATCTTAGCTATGATAAATTGTGCTGCTATGAACATAGGGGTACATATATGCTTTCTAATTCGCATTTCTAGTTTCTTGGGGTATATTCCTAGAAGTGGGATCACTGGGTTGAATGGGAGCTCCATTTTTAGTTTTTTGAGGAAACTCCATACTGTTCTCCACAGTGTCTGCACTAGTCTACAATCCCACCAACAGTGCAGGAGAGTTCCTTTTTCTCTGCATCCTCACCAGCACTTGTCATTTGTTGATTTGTTGATGTAAGCCATTCTGACAGGTGTGAGATGGTACCACATAGTCGTTTTGATTTCCATCTCTCGGATAATTAGTGACTTTGAGCAAGTTTTCATATGTCTCTGGGCCTTCCTTTTGTCTTCTTTAGAAAAGGTTCTATTTAGGTCTGTTGCCCATTTTTTTATTGGATCATTTGTCTTCCTTTTATTGAGTTGTGTGAGTTGCCTATAGATGCTTGAGATTAAACCTTTATCACTGATAACATTTGCAAATATGTTCTCCCATACAGTGGGTTTTCTTGTTGTTTTGTTGATGGTTTCTTTAGCTGTGCAAAAGCTTTTGATTTTGATGTAGTCCCATTTGTTTATTCTGTCTTTAGCTTCCATTGCCCTCGGAGCAGTATCATCAAAGTAGTTCTTTTGGCATATGTCTGAGATTTTATTTCCTGTAGCTTCCTCTAATGTTTTTATGGTTTCCTGTCTTACGTTTAAGTCCTGTATCCATTTGGAGTTTATTTTTGTGTATGGTGTAAGTTGGTGCTCTAGTTTAATTTTTTTTGCGTGTATCTATCCAATTTTCCCAACACCATTTATTGAAGAGACTATCTTGATGCCATTTTATGTTCATACCTCCTTTGTCAAATATTAATTGAGCATAGTGGTATGGGTTGAGATCTGGATTCCCTATTCTATTACATTGATCTATATGTCTGTTCTTGTGCCAGTACCAGGCTGTTTTGAGAACAGTAGCCTTGTAATACAGCTTGAAATCTGGTATGGAAATCCCACTGACTTTGTGCTTCTTTCTCAGGATTGCTGTGGCTATCCGGGGCCTTTTTTTATTCCAGATGAATTTTTGGAGAGTTCTTTCTAGGTCTGTGAAGTAAGGCATTGGTATTTTAATGGAGAGTGCATTAAATTTATAGATTGCTTTGGGGAGTATGGACATTTTAATTATGTTGATTCTCCCAATCCATGAACATGGTATGTTCTTCCATCTGTTTACATCTTCCTCTATCTCTTTTTTAGCGTCCTGTAGTTTTCTGCGAATAGGTCTTTTACCTCCTTAGTTAAGTTTATTCCTAGGTATCTTAATTTTTTTGGTGTGATTATAAATGGGATTGCTTTTTTAGTCTCTCTTTCTGTAAGTTCACTATTGGTGTATAGGAATGCCATAGATTTCTTGGCATTGATTTTGTAGCCTGCTACATTGCTGAACTCGTTTATTAAGTCTATTAGCTATTTTATGGAGTCTTTCTGGTTTTTTATGTACAATATCATGTCATCTGCAAATAAGGATAGCTTAACTTCTTCTTTTCCAATTTGGATGCCTTTTATTTCTTCTTCTTGTCTAATTGCAATGGCTATTACTTCCAGTACTATGTTGAATAGGAGTGGTGAGAGTGGGCAACCCTGTCTTGTTCCTGTTCTTAAGGGAAATGGTTGTAGTTTTTGCCCATTGAGTATGATGTTTGCAGTGGGTTTATCATATATGGCTTTTATTATGTTGAGGTATGATCCTTCTATTCCTACCTTGTTGAGAGTTTTTATCAAGAAAAGATGTTGAATTTTGTCAAATGCTTTTTCTGCGTCAATTGATATGACTATGTGATTTTTATCTCTCAATTTGTTTATGTGATGTATCACATTTATTGATTTGCAGATATGGTACCATCCTTGCATTCCTGGGATAAATCCTACTTGGTCATGGTGAATGATCTTTCTGATGTACTGCTGGATCCGATTTGCTAGAATTTTATTGAGGATTTTGGCATCTATATTCATGAGGGATATTGGCCTGTAATTCTCTTTCATTGTGTCATCTTTATCTGGTTTTGATATTAGGGTGATGTTAGCTTCATAGAAGGAGTTTGGAAGTGTTCCATCCTCTTGAATTTTCTGGAATAGTCTGAGGAGTATAGGTTTTAGTTCTTCCTTGAATGTTTGGTAAAACTCCCCTGTGAAGCCGTCTGGCACTGGGCTTTTGTTTGCTGGAAGCTTTATGATGACTGCTTCAATTTCTTCCACAGTTATTGGTCTATTGAGTTGTTTATATTCTTCCTGATTGAGTTTTGGGAGGTTATATTTTTCTAGAAACATATCCATTTCCTCTAGGTTGTCCAGTTTGTTGGAGTAGAGTTGTTCATAGTATTTTTTAACAATCCTTTGTATTTCAATGGGGTCTGTTGTTATTTCACCTCTTTCATTTCTGATTTTACTTATTAGGGTCCTCTCTCTTTGCTCTTGGTGAGTCTGGCTAGAGGTTCATCAATCTTGTTTATCCTTTCAAAGAACCAGCTCTTGGTTTTGTTGATCTTCTGTATTGTTTCTTTGGTCTCTATGTCATTTATTTCTGCTCTGATCTTTACTATTTCCTTCCTTCTGCTTACACTGGGCTTTTCTTGTTGCTTTCTTTCTAACTCTTTGAGTTGTTGGGTTAGATAATTTATTGCCGCTGTTCCTAGTTTTTTGCAGTAGGATTGTAGAGCTATGAACTTCCCTCTCAGAACTGCTTTCACTGTGTCCCATAGATTTTGGATTGTTGTGCTGTGGTTGTTATTTGTTTCCATGATGTTTTCTATCTCTTCCTTGATCTCTATAGTAACCCAGTCATAGTTTAATAGCATGCTGTTTAGTCTCCATGTGTTTGATTTCTTTGGGTTGTTTCTATTGTAGTTGATTTCCAGCTTTATGCCATTGTGATCTGAGAATGTGTTTGATGTGATTTCTATCTTCTTGAATTTGGAGAGACTTTGCCTATGACCCAGCACATGGTCTATCTTTGAGAATGACCCATGGACTCTTGAAAAGAATGTATATTCTGTGGCTTTGGGGTGAAATGATCTGAAGATGTCAATTAATTCCTTCTGGTCTAGTGATTCATTGAGGATTGATGTTTCTTTACTAATTTTTTGTTTAGAGGATTTGTCCAATGGTGATAGTGGGGTATTAAAGTCTCCTACTATGATAGTATTGCAGTCTATCTCTCCCTTGATATCCTCTAGGAGTTTTAGTATGTATTTGGGTGCTCCTGTATTGGGCGCGTATATGTTTACCAGAGTTATTTCTTCTTGTTGGATTGCTGCCTTTAGTATTATGTAGTGGCCTTCTTTATCTCTTGTTACATCCTTCACTTTGAGATCTAATTTGTCGGATATAAGTATTGCTACCCCAGCTTTTTTTCCATTTCCATTCGCCTGAAGAACATTTTTCCATCCTTTCACCCTCAGTCTGTGTGCATCTTTCTTTTGGAGGTGGGTTTCTTGTAGACAGCAGATATATGGGTCGTGTTTTCTTATCCAGTCTATTACCCTATGTCTTTTGATTGGAGCATTTAAACCAATTACATTTAAAGTAATTATTGATAGATAGCTATTTGTAGCCATTTTTGTTCTTTGCCCCTATGTTCTTTCATGGCTTCCTATTGCTTTTCACAGCAGACCCTTTAGCATTTCTTGCATTGCTGGTTTGGTGGTAATGTATTCCCGTATACCTTTTTTGTCTGTGAAGCTCCTGATTTGACCTTCAATTTTGGTTGAGAGCCTTGCTGGGTACAGTATTCTAGGATTCAGACCCTTTCTTTGCATAACTTTGTCTATTTCATTCCAATCCCTTCTGGCCTGATAGGTTTCTGTTGAGAAATCACTTGCTAATCTGATGGGGGTTCCTTTGTAGGTGATTTTCTGTCTGTCTCTGGGAGCTTTTAGGATTCTCACTTTGTCGTTGATGTTTGCCAATTTAATTATAACATGCCTTGGTGTAGGTCTTTTGGGGTTTAATTTGCTTGGAGCTCTGTGAGCTTCTTGGATTTGTGTGGGTTTTTTCTTTCCTATATCAGGGAAATTTTCTGTCATTATTCCTTCCAACAGGTTTTCTATTCCTTGCTCAGTTTCCTGTCCCTCTGGAAGCCCTATTATACGTATGTTGTTTTGTTTCATGTTCTCCCAAAGTTCCCTTAGGCTCTCCTCCTGCTTTTTAATTTTTTTTTTCTAGAAGCTGCTCTACTTGGGTGTTTTTTCCTACCTTGTCTTCCAGCTCACTGATGCGGTCCTCTGCTTCATCTAGTCTACTCCTGATACTTTCTATGGAGTTCTTTACCTCAGCAATGTCACTTTTCATTTCTTCTTGGGTCTTCTTCATTTCTTCATAATTCTTCATTTCTTCATAATTCTTCTTCATTTCTTCATATTTCTCATTCATTTCTTCCTGGCTCTTCTTCATTTCCTCTTGATTCCTCTTCAATTCCTCATGGTTCTTACTTGTATTGGCTTCTGTTCTCTTCATCCACCCTATGACCATTTCTCTGAACTCTCTCTCTGACAGGTTGTTTGCTACCATTTCGGTTACCTCTTTTTCTGGTGAGGCTTTTTTTTCTTTCATTGGTGGGCTACTTCTTTGTTTCCCCATAGTCTTTCTTCTCTGTGTGTCTTGTTATGTAGTTCTCACTTTCCTGTGTTGGTTTAAAGGCTCAGACTACAACACAACCAGGTGTAGCACACCAGGCACAGAAGAAGAATGTATTCACAGTATTGGTAACTCCAAATTAAAAGTGATTGCCAGAAGAAGGTAAATTATGTGATAGGTGGGGTAAGAGAGTAAGAGAAAACACACTTGCACACACAAAATAAAGAAAGAACAAAAGAAAGAAAGAAAGGAAGGAAGGAAGGAAGGAAGGAAGGAAGGAAGAAGGAAAGAGAAAGAAAGAAAGAAAGAAAGAAAGAAAGAAAGAAAGAAAGAAAGAAAGAAAGAAAGAATAAAAAAAGGGAATGCCAAAATAAAGTTGGGAAAAGGGGAAGGAGTTAAAAGAAAGGAAAAGGGAGTAAACTATAAATATGGGTTGCAACCTCCCAGAGGACCACCACTAATACCAGCAAAAGCCAGCAACGAGTACCTGGAGACTGATGGAAACTACATACAACAACTAATATCAAGGGAGGTTAGGGAACACGGAAGCATAATTCTATCAAAAAACAATGTAAACATCACCAATACACAAAACAATGCCAACTCCCGCCCCACAAAACACATTAAAAGGAAAGAATAACCAAACCAATCTCACAAATATGCATAAAATATAAACAACATCAGCAGGACCGAGAGAAAAACATTTTAGGATAGTGAAGTCGGAGAAGCATTAGATGTGTATGGACTTGGAGCAGGTGGTTGGAGATTGGATATAAAAGTAGGGTGAAATTTTAACAGGGGCTAAAAAGAGAGAATAATGAAAATCTAAACCAGAAATGTCTAAGGGGAATAAGACACTAACTAAGGAAAGGTTAGCAAGAGAGTGCTGGCATAAGGGGGAAGTTGAAGTAGATTAAAGAGATACTAAAGGGTAGATGAAAAAAGACTATATATCACTAATATCTGAGTAGAATAAAGATGGAATAAAATGGCACTTAAAAAATTTTAAATAGTAGTAGAAATAAAATTGATTCCTTAATTTGTGTTACACAAGAGACAATTTATGATTCAGCCCCTAGGTGGTAGTGTTTCTGAACTGACCTCCGGGTCTATTGGTCCTCTCTAGCCTGATCTAAAATCCCGCTATGTCTATGGTATTTACTACTGATTTGTGGAAATAGGCTACCCCAGAGCTGCCTCTCTAATTGTGAGGACCTGTTCTGATCCGCAGCGTCAGAAAAACAGCTCGCCCCTGTGGTCTCCCAGGTTCTCTTCCACCAGGGGATCTCCCCTTCCTCGTTCAGTGATGAGAAATTCAGATTTAGAGAGCACAATCGCAGGCGCGAACTCAAGTCCTGCTAGTATGTTTGCACGAAGCCCTTTCTCTTTGGGTTTGGCAGCCCGCTCCCTCCCAAAACTGCCAGGCTGGCCCTCTCCTTCAGGTCCAAATGTGTCGCCCTCTATGTATCCCCCCTCCTGTCACCAGCTCCGAGGACCCTCTTCCACGTTTGCCAGCTCCAACAGCCGCGGGTTTTCCTCTTTTTTCGCCAGGCGCGAATCTCCCTGTGTTACCAGCTCCCTTAACCCCCGGAGAAACCTGACCTTTCCGTGGCTGAGCACAGGTTTCCTCGGAATCTGCTTCTTCACCAACTAGGAACCGATGTTGGGGGGGAGGTGGGCGTCTCAGATGCCCAGTGGGTACCACAACTGTAAAATTTTTAGGCTCTTCCCCTTTAAGATGGCGCAGCCGCCTCTGAGCCAGGCTCCGGGAGAGAACCCAGCCGCACCGGAGCCACTCCGTTAAGGGCGGCTAATCTAGCAGTCCCCCTCCTTCTTACGTTCAGCTTTAAAAATCTCTATCTAAAATGTCTAAATTTGGACAATTGCACGCGTCTTAGTTTTAAAACTGTCCTTTCCCTTTACAGGTGTACAGAAATCCCCAGCGCATTTAGATTTTGTAAAAGTTTTAAGTTACTAAAACTGGAAAAAACATGGCGAAGATGAGACCCTTTTGTAATGGCCTCTGGGGGTGGCGTCCATACTGGATCGCCACAGGCTCCCTTCCCCCACATCCTGCTTACTTCGCGGGAAGCATCAGCAACAGATCTGGCTGAATTTCTTTTCATGCTTAAAAGAGAAAGACAGATCTTAAACCTTTTCTTTCTTTTTTGCTTTCTAAAGTAATAACTAACACCCAATTTGGCCAAAATTTGCATTTCCCTGTGAGTTCTTTTATAATTTTTAAATACCTTAAGCAATCTCATTGTGGGAGAGCAGATAGCCCTGCCCTTTTTTGCCACCTTTGAAATTCTCCTCACCAGAGGCGGTTTCAGCAGTGGAATTTCAGTTCTCTTTACAGTTTTTAGATTCCAAATACAAACCAATATTTTAATTTGCACAAGAAACCACATTATTTTACAATCTAATCCTTCCCCGTTAGCCTGGTATAGAAAGACGTTCCCACCCTACTTACAGACCGCAGCTCTCCAGTTAGTCCGTGGGCTTTGTGTACGGTGAAATTTCCACACCTTCCTCGGTGTGTTTCCTCCTTCGCTCTTTTAGGCGAAAAATATCACCTCCTTCACTCTAGGCGAAAAAATACTTTCCTCCAGACGTTTCCAGGTTGGTTGCCAGATGTGGAAATCCTTATCACGTCCCGCGTGTCCAGGTTCCCATGTCAGGGTTCAGCATCTGGAGGAGGCCGCACACAATGAATAGAGACTTCGAAAAGCATAAATTTGGGAAATGGGGGCCCGGCAGTAGCCATTCTCTAGTGGAAAGACTGCCCCATGCTCTGGCCTGGCCATCCCTTTTATTAAGGCTATGGGATCCACCCATAGCCCCTAGGCAGGAAATTCCAACAACAGAAATACACAAAGAACAAACAGAGGTGTTTCAGTTAACAATGTTTTTAGCTCTGACCTTTCAGAGCAATTAAGGTTGTTTACCAGCCTCCTGGACTTCCTGTCCACATCTTTCTATTAGTGAGACAGGATTGGTTTTCAACACACCTCCTGGCACCTGCATATGCAAATTAACTCACCATCTTTGTTGGGTTGATTTGCATACTCACTCCTGATTGGTTGGTGGGGATTGCGAAGTTATGGTTAACTTGCATCTTTCTCTTTTATTAGTGTAGATTAGGGTTATCACCAAGATTAGAAAGACACATTTGTTATCCTGTGTTAACTGAGAGCATTCCAGTAGTATCAAACAATAACATAAACTGTTTCTATTTCTGCATATAATCAAAATAAACATATGGTAGTTCATGCTTGCCTCAGGCTGATCTGAATGTGGATATTCTCTTTTTTTAAAAAAAACTTTATTAATTACATTGTTCCCCCTTTTTTATCCCCCTATAGCTCCCCTCCACCCTGTACCCATCCCACCCTCCACCCTCCCCTCCCCCTCCCCACTGTCCTCTCCCATTGTTGCATGATTTTTGTCCAGTCTCTTTCTGTACTTCCCACACCCCTTTTCTCCCCAAGAATTGTCAGTCCATTCCCTCGCTAGGTCCATGATTCTGTTATATTCACCAGTTTATCCTGTTCATCAGATTATTAATTCACTTGATTTGTAGATTCATTTGTTGATAGATGTGTATTTGTTGTTCATAATTTATATTTTTACCTTTTTCTTCAACCTCTTCTTAAAGAATATCTTTCAGCATCTCATATAATATTGGTTTGGTGGTGACGAACTCCTTTAGCTTTTTCTTATCTGCGAAGCACTTTATCTGATCTTCAATTCTGAATGATAGCTTTGCTGGATAGAGTAATCTTGGTTGTAGATTCTTGCTATTCATCACTTTGAATATTTCTTGCACTCCCATCTGGCCTGCATCATTTCTGTTGAGAAATCCGCTGACAATCATATGGGTGCTCCCTTATAGGTAACTAACTGTTTCTCTCTTGCTGCTTTTAATATTCTCTCTTTATCTTTTGCTCGTGGCAAAATTATGATGTGTCTTGGTGTGGTCCTCTTTAGATTCCGATATTTTGGAGTTCTGTGTACTTCTTGGGCTTTTATGTCAGTTTCTTTCACCAGGTGTGGGAAGTTTTCAGTCACTATTTCTTCAAGTAGGTTTTCATTACCTTGCTCTCTCTGTTTTTCTGGCACCCCCATAATTCGGATGTTGGCATGCTTGAGGTTGTCCCAGAGGCCCCTTACACTATCTTCAATTATCTGGATTCTTTTTGTTTCTTGCTTTTCCAGCCGATTGGATTTTTCTTCTTTATATTTCAAATCTTTGACTTGGTTCTTGTGGCCCTCTGGACTGCTTTTAGGACTTTGTGTAATATTTTTTATTTCAGTCAGTGTATGCTTGATTTCTAGTTGGTCCTTTTTCATATCTGTAAGGGTCTCATTTATATCCTCACAGGTCTTGTTCATTTCCTTGTAGGTCTCATTCATTTCCTTGTAAGTCTCATTCATTTCCTTGTTAGTCTCATTCATTTCCTCCTTGGTCTTCTTTATTTCCTCGTTGGGCTTATTTATTTCCTTGTAGTTTTCATTAAGTTCATCCGCCTTTTCTAGGAGCCTCTTGAAAAGCCTTATAACTATAGCTTTGAACTCTATGTCTAATCGTCTTTTTTCCTCCATTTCTTTCACACCTGATTTCTTTCCATGTCTCTGCATGGTGGCTGCTTTATGTGGTAGATGTCCTCTAAGGGACAATGGCTCAGCCTCCCCAGTTACCTGAGGTGGGTACTCTTACTGCAATCCTTTATGGGTTGTACGGTATTTTTGAATTTAAGCCCAGCTTGTTGTTGTTAGCCCTAGGAGGGTTTGACCTCCAGACAAATTGGCTGTGAAGGGACACTGTGTTCAGGTTGGATGGGCGGAGTCTCTGAGCTGAGCAGGCAGCCTGACTGTCAGCTACATCTTATGAAGTGCTTGCACGCAGGTCTCTGTTGGATGGACATGGTTGCAGGCACCTCCAAGAGAAAGCTGCTAGTCTCTACCCCTTGCCAGACAACTCTGTCTCTCCCCAAATGAGTCTGCACACCCAAAGTCTTGCCCAGGGTTGTAAAACAAAGCAGTCTGGTGGTCTCTGGGACCAGGGGGCAAGTCGCCAGGGAGCAGTTTACGCACCCAAACTGCTGTTCCGAGCAACCTGGATTCTCAGACTAGGAGACCTCTGCTGCTCCTGGCTTCCAGGGTGCATACCCTGGACCTCGGACCTTGCCTGGCACTGGGGAATCCGTGCAGTGGGACGTCCTCACCCTCCCCATTGGCGAAATCCATCTGGGTTGCTGCTGCCAGCCCTACAGCCCGCGCGCGCGGCCACGGCTCCTAACCTCTGTTTCCGCGCATATCTTCCAGGCTGTGCTCCACCGCTCCTCTTAGTCTCAGTGTCCCACCTTTACTTTTATTTGTGGAGTTTTCACTCAGCCAGCTGTCCGGTGATTCTGGATGATGTTTGTTTTCTTGTTATGTTGTAGTTTTTGAATTGTTGCACGGGGCAGAACAATAGGTGTTTACCTATGCCGCCATCTTGGTTCCTCTCCTGAATGTGGATATTCTTGACCAAATATATGAGCATCTAATTGAAATAACAAGGTAGCATTCTAGGATTCCTACATCATGAGTAAATTAATTTGTCTCATTCAAATATATATGCTTTCATATCTGCTTTTGATATGTACATGATGACCTGCATGGTATTTTATTTAAAAAGGAGATAAATGGCCAAACATCATGTAGGTCACTGAGTGATAAGATTTGCACCTTAGGACAGTAGTTCATCATTTTAGGGATAATGAACATCTTAAAGTCCTGGGAACTCTTACTAGCTTTACCTCATATAATGATTTTATCTCAGGTAATGCTTTGGACTTCATTGTTCGTGATACCTGAGATTTTTTTTTCTTTTAAAAATTAATAAACTTTAATTAAAGGGATTAAGTGTGAGGGACGGATGTGTTGGGCAGACACAGAGAGAAACATCAATTTGATAGAGACACATCGATTAATTGCCTCTAGGGGAAGGGATCCAACTTGCAACCCAGTAATCGAACCTTCACTCTTTGGTGCATGGCTGACATTCTAACCATTGAGCAACCCTGGCCAGGACTTATTTTATAGATTTTGACTTCACTCCATGCCAAGTATGTATCTAAGTCATTTTACACAAAGATTTTTAAAATTATTTTCTGGAAGAGACGTATGTTGAAATTGCATTTTCTATACAATATTAGGGAGGGAAATCATTTCTAACATTTAACCTTAAAATTACTTCTCTTTTTGTTTGCCTAATCATTATTCAGAAGACCGATAGAAAAGAGTACTGTTCTTCAGCAAACTGCTAATTAGACTATAATAGGATATTTTCAATAGCTGAATCACTTTTGGTATTTTAGTATAAATGTTTGCATTTGTTGTGTCTCTGTATAGTCTTATTGGAAAATTAATGTTCTGGTCTTCCAGAACAAAATATATATATTTCCTATGTAAAAGAGAATTTAAAAAATAATTTTAAAATTAAGTTGAAAAATAATTATAAAATATTAAACTCACAAGGGAATGAGCATTATGAATACTGTTAACATTTTATGAGAGTATATGACTCTATAGTACTGTTACAAGATATAATTAAGTGCAAAAAAGACCAAAGCCTCAATAAAATTTGAGGCAAACTTGTTATCATGTATTTGAAATAAAGACATTTTTTCTAGTGTAAATTAAAATTAAATTGTATTAAAAATACAAGAATATACAGATGATTGCAACATTTGTTCTTTTTTTATGGGGTCTTTTTCATATCCTGGTGACTTCCATTTGAAGCACTGTTGTGGGAACTAAATTGAGCTAGTCCCTATAACACCTTATCCATGATTACATAGACAAATAAAGTGTGGAAAAATTTGCTCTTAAATGTTTTTTTGTTAACAATGGTAACAGCATTAGTTTTTAATTTATTAAAATCACTTGCAATTAGCACTTTACATCTCCCATTACATTTGGACATTTAAATTTGCATAAATTTGAATGATTAATTTTGAGAAATTAAGCTATTGCTTTTTAAAAAACATTATTATATTTTTATTGATTAAGGTATTACATATGTGTTCTTATTCCCCCATTGCTCCCCAACCCCCCACTCATGCCCTCAACTCCAGTGTCTGTGTCCATTGGCTAGGCTTATGTGCATGCATACAAGTCCTTTGGATGATCTTTCCCCCAATCCCCAACCCCCAAACTCCCTTACCTTACCTCTGAAGTTGGCTTTTAACTTTCAACTTATATAAAATATTTCTCTGGCTAAATTTTGAAATGGACAAATGTAATAAATGCTTAGAGAAAAAGCAAAAGTAACTTAAAGTTTGTTCTTGTAAGTAGCTGTTTGAGAAAATATCAATTATGGAGGCAGGCATTTTAAAAATAAAGAAATCACTGCTTTGGTTATTTCTAAAATACATACATAATGGGGGAATAAGGACACATATGTAATACCATAATCAATAAAGAAATTAAAAACAAAAAAAGAAAAATAAATCTTTCATCAGGCAAAAATAAATAAGGCTTACAGGAAGCTTAGCCAATGAGTGTTAGAAAAGGTGTTTCCTCAGCAGCTCACATGTAGAGGCAGGACTGCTGGCAAGCTGAGATTGGCTCCCACACATTCCCTCCCCCACCTGCTCAAGCCTCTGATGCAGCTTGGGCAGGGCCCCCTGGCTATGGTTAAGCTTGTGCCACACTTGGACAGGCCCCTACCCCCTGGCTCTCTCAGGCTCTGCTCAAGCCTCTGCAGTCCTCCCCCGTACCGCTCTGCACCAAGGCTGGTAGGACAGGAGTGGCTGGGGGCTACTGGGATACTGGCAGCTCAGGGCCTATGCAGGGGTCTACAGACTTGGAGCAGCCTGGGTCCTGAGGATGTTCCCAGGACCCAATCAGCTGGATGCCTACTTATGCAAATTAATCAGCCATCTTTGTTCGGTCAATTTGCATAGGCACTTCTGATTGCCTCGTGGGTGTAGTGGAGGTATAGTCAATTTGCATCTTTCTCTTTTATTAGTGTAGATGATATCATTAGAGAATATCAACCAGTATTGAAATGCTCACCAGCAAATCTGACACTCTTTTGAAAATGAATTGCAAATGGACCCTAATCAATATAAACATCTATTTCTTGCTATGAATAAGATAGAAAATCAGTCTAGGAGTATATTAGTCACAAACACTATTCCTTTAATTCAAACATCTCTCTCTCTCTCTCTCTCTCTCTCTCTCTCTCTCTCTCTCTCTCTCTTTAACTGACAGCCTTCCTATCCTTTTTTCATCACCATTTTCACAACCAGGGAGTTGAAAGGATCAGTGCAGATCCCCAAGAATTTCCCAGTTGTATTTCTCAATAAAACTTTAGAACTTATGGAGCCCCATGAGGGAAAATAAGGAAGCCCAAGGCTGCAGCACCACACATATGAAAAGAAATCACAAAATACTCCTGTGGCTTCCTCAAATTCTAATCTCTTCAATCCTTAGAGGTGTTGGAGAGCTCTACTTATCTGGTTACTTTCATTATTTATTGAAAAAGTACTGTGGGGAGCATTGTGTTGCTCCCCATAGGGTTATTTGGTAGATAATGAATTAACGAAAAGGGTAGCAAAGAGAATTGTGCATCAGGAGGAAAGAAAAAAATATTTGTGTACATAAGAGAAGAGACTAGGAAGAAAAAAATATAGAGAAAAACTTCTTACAGAATATAAAAGGAGGTGCTCTTGTTCCAATACCTTGCTTCCTTCACCCACGTAATGAAATGATGAGAATGGGGAAGAAAGAAAGAATCCTACCATCAGAAAGTCCAGTGTGGAAGACTGAGTTCTCACCTTTTTGGTCTTAGTATTGATAAAGTAAACTTATGTCAATAGATAAAATAAACACACTATGCAATGGTTTTAATTCATAAAGAGTGAATATAAATGGCTCAGAAACATCTAGTCATTAATATGAAAGCCATTTTTTGTTGCTTTACAATAAACAGAGAAGACTAATCCAGATAATTGATGGTATTTTAAGAACTCAAAATGTTCATTTCAATCTAGCTCTGGACTGTATATGAGGTATTACTTCTCTTCCCATATGAAATGCCTTCCCTATCCACTAGATCTCTTTTCTTGTAGGAGCTAGGAGAGTGATGGGTAAACTTTTGAGCTTGGTATGTAAAAATTCGCAAAAAAAAAAAAAACCGAGCATAACTCGGATGATGTGTCACTTCGAGTAAAAAAAACCCATAATTTTGCAATACTTACAGTTTAAATAACAAAAATGTATAATTATAATATATAACTGCATTTAATAAACCAAAAACTAATAATTTAACTTACCTGCTTAGTGACTTCTTTGTTTATCTGTCAGTCAGTTTCTTTTGTTGGTCTTGATATTATTTAACTTCTGTGGGGTGCCGTGAACTAAGTAAGATAAGTGAGGGGGAAGGGGAATTCTTTAACTAACCTGCCTATTAGTGACTTTTTTGTTGCTGAATTTCATTGGCTAAACCTTCAATTGAAGGTTGGTATTTTCTACACTTCAAGCCCAAGCAAGTGCTACTAACTTCATCTGTCAATCTGTTTCTTTTTTTGGTTTTGATATTATTTAATGCTGAGAATAAGGTCTCACAAAAGTACGTAGAGGAAAAATTTGTGAGTAAAACCATTGCTATATTTTTCAGGGTGCTAAAAGTGTCTGGTAATTGGTTCTAGGCACTCCTAATCTCCTGTTCGTAGTGACATTCTTCTTGATTCTCCAAGTGGCACCTTTCCAGATTCTCGAGCTTTGACCTCAAGTAGACAAACACCTGAGCCCAGATGGTGTCTTGAAATTCTGCCAGTTGCATCTCCAAATCATCAATTTGCATCCATTGTAGACTACTACATCAGGATACTTAATTATTTTTATGGTCTGTTCTAAGCTTCTAAGTTGATTAAATCTATCACTGAACTGGTTAAGAATGAGTCTAAAATACGCTGGTACTTTATATGTAAGGGTTCCATTCCATTTTGTATAGCTGCAGTGGCCTTGTCAAAATACTTTGTTACTCGAGGAAAATAATTATCAGTTTTAGTTTCTACATCTCGCTTGAAAATTTTAAGTTTACTTTCAAAAGCTTTTATGTATCCAAACATAATGTCAATACTTTTGCCAAAACCTTGTAACTTTAAGTTTAGTTCATTAATATGAAGAGAGAGATCTGTAAAAAATATCAGGATGTTGACCCACTTATCATCATTGAGCTAAGAAAAGTTTCCCAGATCCTTATCCTCAAGAAAGACCTTAATTTCTTCAAAGCACTCACAAAGCGCTCAAGAACTTTGCCTCGACTCAGCCATCTTACATTATTGTAAATCAGCAGTCCACTATAGGTAGAATCAACCTGCAGTAGAAGTGCAGAAAATTCTCGCTTGTGAAGAGGGTGAGCAGCTACTAAATCAACTATTTTTGTAACAACTGACATTAAGTCATTTAAGTTGGTGAATCCTGCCTAGGCACATAAAACCTCTTGATGGATAATTCAATGGAAAGGCACAATCGGATGTCCAATAGCTTCCATAAACAATTTGACAAATCGACTTTTTTCTCCATCATGTTTGGTGCCCCATCTGTTGTCACTGACACAACTTTAGAGATATCAATGCTTAGATCACGGAATGTTTGTATAACAACCTTACATACTTGGCTTCCTGATGTACTTGTTGTCACTGATACTAACTTTATCAACTCTTCTCTTATTGTGAGACTATAAGAATATTGACCAATAATGGCCAACTGAGCATGTGATGTGACATCAGTAGTTTCATCCGGAGAGATCAAAAAATATTTACAATTACTTATGTCTTTCTTTAATTGATGTTGTACATTTGTATTCAGTCTCATTATTCAGTCTTTTATGATATTTCTACTGAGTGGTAACTCAGATATTCTCTTAATAATTACATCCTTATTCTGCATATCATGAAATGGAACTGGTGCACATCTTAGGAGAATTTCTTTAATAAATTCTCCCTCACTGAGTGCTTTTCCATGCTGAGCTTTGGAGTGAGCAATGCTCAAACTTGCAAAAGTTAAATTTGTAGAGCCTTTTATAAATTTAAGGATGGAATAGATTGGCTCTTATAAAGGTGTAGCTGCCTGGAAATAATGTATTCCTTTCATTCTCACTTTTTTTTTTTCAAGAGCTGGGAATGATTAGTTTCAAAATGTCTATTTATCTTCCATGTTCTGCTTACTACCATTTCAGTACATAGAATACAAAATGATCTGCCATTTTTTCTATAATGTCATACATCTCAGTCCATGTCTCTTGAAAGGGCAGCTGTTGCTGCTACCACTTCTTTTACTTAACCTTGGCTTTTTATTTTTTGGGTTCTCCATCAGAAGGGAAGTGACAGAAGATGGAATTATAGATAGCTTTACAGACAATTAGGGGTTAACTAGCCTAAATGACCACAAGATGGCTAACTGTCTTTTAGGAAAGGGCATAGTTAATAAGCAGAAATAGGGGTTAATAAGGATGCAGAACATAATAGTGGTGAAATGGAGTCTGCACTATGCTGCAAAATGATGTTCCTTATATAAATTAAGATAGCTACCGCCATTTCTAATAGCAGAAAATGGCACCCATAGCACAGGCCTTCACTTCTCCCAGCCTCCCCCTCATTTATCTCAGTAGTGATGGTCAATTAGAGATCCATGACACCCCAGAACAGTAGATTGGATGATGGTTGCTGTGGTTATGTGGTTGCTAGTAATGGCAATCACAGGGCCCCCAGAGATGCTTCCCCTGTGGCATTCTGCTGCTGCCTGCTCCGCTGGCCGGAAGTGAGGTCAAAGATCCCCTAACAGCCTAAATGGAAGTCCCAGAACTAGACGCTTTATGCCGGAGTTCTGTTGTTTTGGCCTATAGACCTCCGGCACAGAGTGTCTACACTACACTACAGCAAATGTTTCATCCTCGGCTACTGCACCTGGCCATGCAGTAGCCGAGGATGAAATGTCCTTCTCATCATGTGGCCCCATACTTCTCTGTATGTGACTGCATGTGGCTGTGTGTCATCGAAAATAGCTATGTGTGTCAGTGCTGAAACGTGTGTCATAGGTTCGTTATCATGGAGCTAAGAGATGGTAAGTTTGCTAGATACTCTCACAAACCTTTCTTATGGTTTCTTTGGACACAAACATATCTACAGAACTGCTACTAAGTAAACATAAATAAATAGATAATAGATCAAACCTGTTCTTATAGGGTGCAAAACCAGTCAATCCATATGAAAACTGCCATATCATATTTTGAAAATATTGCCACTCTTTAATCAGAAAAGTTTCTGTATAAAAATTGAGAACTCAATGAAAATGAATTAAATGGAATTCCATTCCAAATATTTTTTAATATAAAGCTAAATATAAGAATGGTATTTCTGATGCTACATTTCTTTTCCCCATAACAGAAAGAGTTATTTCTCCTCTTCAACTAATTTGAATAGTTTTAAACATAAGAGAGTAGGTGATTCACTGGCTGCCATATGCATCTGCATAAACCTGACTAGGGACTCTATAAGTACATATTCCCACATACACACATGTAGATGGAATATAAAACTTGTTGGAGGGAACTAAGGGGTAAAATAAGCCTCGAGGTAACTTTCAAATGAGTATAAAACATGAAATAAAGAAAAATTATTAAAATATTGAAAATATGAAATTGAGATTAGGAGGTGTACTAAATGTACTATAAAACTAGAAGACAAATTTAGACCATGTGAAGGAAATAGGGCACCAAAAGAGTGTATGCTATGCCAATGTCATTGTTCTTATACTGAAATTTGTTAAATGCTGCAAAGTAAGGTTGACTAGTATGAAATGTTTTAACAATAAATCTAAACACATATAATTAACTAATCAACAATGACATCCTGATCTAAATACTGTATAGTTGGTATGAATTTTGTTTTATTTATAGCTAAGCTCCCCCCATATTTCTTCAATATACTGCTGTAATAATGTCCATGTTCTAGAGCACTGCTTGAAGTGCCACGGGATCCACAGTTTGTGTGTGTCTGCACAGGACTTGGCTGCCAGCAGGAGGGTCCAAAGCAGGTTTGTTAGCAGCATGGGTCAGCCAACTTCCTTAGGTCTCCCCCGTCCCCCCGCCATCCCCACCCCTCCACCTCTGCCCACCTTCACCTGCCAGTCAGCTGTCAATATTAATGACTCAAAAATCTGTTTCTGAAAGGGCTTTTTAGGAGGAACCGGGAGTTTAGACCTCTGGGTCTCCCGTGAGGGGGAAGATTTCAGGGAAAATGGATTTCAGGGAAAATGGTAGGTGTTGTCCTGTCCCAGAACTGCTCCCCTGTGAGTGGTCCTGAATATTCCCCTGCCTCTGGCTGGGCAGAGATCCTCACCTGCAGTCCATTGGGATCTGGTAGAACCCTGAAACTTCTATCAGCTCTTCTGTGTGGGGGAACCATCAGTCAGGTTCCTTAGATAGTGGGGCAGATAGCCCCTCCCCCAATCCAGTCACTAATGCTCCCTAAGTTTGTTCAAAGGCTTGACTCTGCTGTTCTTTCCTCGGCAAAGGTCAAAAGGCAGGGTTTGGTAGGCAGGGCTCCTGAGGGTAGGCCTGGCTGTGTCAGCTGGATTAGGGTGTTTTCCTTTTTCTGAGCTGTGGCTTCTGGGAGCAGCTATCCTCTTTTAGGAATGATAGCCATTTCAGTCTGGGGGCATATCCCGTCCGAATGCAGGTGTCCTGGCTACTGCTTTCCCATGTCTCCCCACAATGCTTCCCCCAGCCTCTCCTTTTAGTCACCTCAAATCCCCACAGCCCTCCCTGCAGCAACCCCTGTAGTTTACTCGGTTGAGTAACTACAAATAAAACTCCTGTGCTCTGGGTCTAAAAAACAAACATCCTTCTCCCCCACCAGAAACTGAGGCTCTCTCTCCAACCAGCTCCAGTCTACTGACTCCCTACTCTCCGGGAGCCAAAAGCCCTGCTGACTCTCATGGCTGGATGTTACTTTGGCCTCTGGTCTCAACTCTGGGTCTCGGCTGTGGAGCCCAGCCTGGGTCCGGGCCTGTATCTTCTGAGGGACCAGACTCTCCCATAGCCCAGAGCTCCCTCCTCACTCTTAGTCCCTGTCACAAACTCACCCTTCCTACCAGTTTCCAGGTGTGTTCTGTCTTCCACCAATCTATGTCTATTTTTCAGTTGGACCTTGGTAATTCCTGATATATGTTCCCCACTTTAATTTCATTTCCAGTCTGGCTCTGGGAGGACGTTGAAGCAAGGCCTGCTTATTTGGCCACATTTTCTTTTTTCCCGAATGGTATAGTCCATTTTTCTTATTTTTGCCATTTTGTTTCTTCCATTTCCTTAAAAACAAAACAAAACAAAACAAAACAAAAAAAACACCTCATAACGGCTTTTGATTTAATACAATTTTTTCCCCTTTTTGGAGGTACTGTTATATTTCTTTAAACTTGTTAGATTTTAATTTTTGTGGACTGATTTTCTTTTGTTTGTGTTTTATTTTTCACTGTAAAGATTTTTTAAAATACATTTCATTAATTTTTTTTTAACAGAGAGGAAGAGAAAGGGATAGACAGAAACGTCGATGAGAGAGAAACATTGATCAGCTGCCTTCTGGACACCTCCTGTGGAGGATGTGTCCGCAACCAAGGTACATGCCTTTGACTGGAATTGAATCTTAGTACCTTGCAGTCCATAGGCTGATGCTCTATCCATTGAGCAAAACTGGTTAGGGCTGTAAAAATTTTTTTATTTGTTAATCCTCACCCGGGGATATTTTTCCATTTGGTTTTAGAGAGTGGGAGGGGGGGAGACAGAGAGAAATATTGATGTGATAGAGACACATTAATTGATTTCCTCCTGTACATACCCTGACCTGGACCAAGGATCCAGGTATGCAACCCAGGTATGTGCCCCCACCTGGCAGGGCTTGACAGGGGACCTCAAGCCGCACCCCCATCCCAGCACCAGACTGGGGGACTTCAGACCATACCTCTGCTCCAGCACCAGGCCAGGGGACCTGAGGCTGTGCCCTTCCTGCCTGGCTGGACTTGACAGGGCACCTCAGGCTGTGCCCGCCACCCAGCAGGGCTTCACAGGGGACCTGAGCCTGTGCCCCAGTGCCAGTGGGGATTGAAGGGCCACTTGAGGCTGTGCCTCCCTCCTTGTGCTAGGCCGGGGGACCTGAGGCTGTGCTCCTGTGCCTGGTGGGGCTTAATAGGGGACCTCAGGCCATGCCCCCTACCCAGCAGAGCTTGACAGGGGATCTCAGGTCATGTCTCCCACCTGGTGGGACTTGATGAAGGACCTCAGGCCACACCCCCTATCCTGATGCTGGGCCAGGGGACCCGAGGACACCCCCTGCCCTGTGGGGCTTGACAGGGTTGGACTCGCCGGGTCTGGATCTATCCCAATGCGGGGTTTGGGTGGAGGGAGGTTGCTGGGTCTGGGTCTCACATGATTTTGAGGCACATGTGAGTGAGTGGGGATTTGACTCTGGGTCCCATGGTGTGCCCCAGACTCTGACAGGAAGAAGGTTTTCATATACATTTTACTAATTTTCTTTAGTCTCTGATACTTCTATTATAGATAAAGAGCAAATAGCAATATTAAATTATTCCCTCTAATTAATACCCTTTGAATGTGCATGAATTTCTTGCACCGGGCCACTAGTTGAAAAATAAAACTAAAAAAAAATCTATCTAATATATAAAGACCATGGATTTTGAGTCTCTTCCCTTATTAAAAAGCCCATTGAGAATCTGTATATAATTTGAAGAACTGCTTTTCCAGAAGATTCTCACGATCACTGGGCTCATTAGCTCCACAACTAATGGAGAAGGGGTCTCTACTTCTCTGCTGACCATAGACCCAAACTATGAAGAACTCTGGAAATATGGATAATAGAAACCAGGATTCTTCCCTTTCTCCATGAGGAAACTGGGAAATATCTGTCCTATTATTTCATAAAGAATTTAATTATACTTTCTTCCTAGCATTTATCTGGCTCTTCAGATATTTTATATTTGATTTTTCTTACCATTTTTTACTTTGATCTTTGGTAACCTGAGAGAGAGCAATGATAAATTGTCTTGTATATACATGAGTTTAATTCAGTTCCCCTTTATGCTGAATGTAACACTTTGTCATAGTATTTATGAAGTGTATTTTGTAATATGATATAACTTTTAGTTTGTATGATTAACTTTATTTAAAATAAAAAATGTTCCCCAAATAATTTGTTGTTGTCTCTAGCTAAGTATTTATGTTCAGTTTGGAAGCACTTGATATATAATTTAAATTATTTATTTTTTCTCTCTTTTAAAATATATATAATTAGAATTAAAGTAGAAAAATGAGCAATTAAAGAGTTTTAAAATCTCTGCAATGATGTTGAGAAAATGTAGATAAGGAAAATAACTAAAATACACACATCTAACACTACATATATAGATTGTAAATAATTGGTGTATAACATTGGAGTTTATTTTTATGTAATGTAAAACACTTTAAATACATTAGTAAAATAATATAAAGTTTCGTATACAACATAGGTTTTATGTATTATATAAATAGTTAAATTTATTATATTGGAATATTTTATTTTGAGTACTGAAGTACAGACCCCTTCTCCATTAGTTGTGGAGCTAATGAGCCCAGTGATCATGAGAATCTTCTGCTGATCATGTTGCTATCATTACTTTTAATATTAGTGCTTAAAATTTTACTATAGGATGTTTGAATTCTCTAAAGAATATCTAGCTATTATTTATTCTATTAAAAACATTTACCCAATATATCTACCATGTATGCAATCAATATTCCTGTTTATTACTCCTATTGCATAAAGTTTACAATGAGAAAAATCAGATGTGACTATAAGCATTATGATTTACTTCAAGATTATTTCTTTTTTATTTTTATTTTTTTTAATTTTTTAATCTTTATTGTTCAGTTTATTAATTACATTGTTTCCCCTTTTTTATCCCCCTATAGCTCCCCTCCACCCTGTACCTATCCCACCCTCCACCCTCACCTCCCCATCCCCACTGTCCTCTCCCATTGTTGCAAGATTTTTGTCCAGTCTCTTGCTGCACTTCCCACAACCCTTTTCTCCCCAAGACTTGTCAGTCCATTCCCTCTCTATGTCCATGTCTCTGCTATATTCACCAGTCTATCCTGTTCAACAGCCTATCAATTCACTTGCTTTTTATGTTCATTTGTTGATAGATGTGTATTTGTTGTTCATAATTTTCATCTTTACCTTTTTCCTCTTCCTCTTCTTAAAGAATATCTTTCAGCATTTCATATAATGTTGGTTTGGTGGTGATGAACTCCTTTAGCTTTTTCTTATCTGCGAAGCACTTCATCTGACCTTCAATTCTGAATGATATCTTTGCTGGATAGAGTAATCTTGGTTGTAGATTCTTGCTGTTCATCACTTTGAATATTTCTTGCCATTCCCGTCTGGCCTGCATCGCTTCTGTTGAGAAATCCGCTGACAATCCTATGGGTACTCCTTTATAGGTAAATATCTGTTTTTCTCTTGCTGCTTTTAATATTCTCTCTTTGTCCTTTGCTCTTGGCATTTTAATTATGATGTGCCTTGGTGTGGTCCTCTTAGGGTTGCTATATATTGGGGTTCGGTTCACTTCTTGGACTCCTAAGTCAATTTCTTTCACCAGGTGTGGGAAGTTTTCAGTCACTATTTCTTCAAATAGGTTTTCATTGTCTTGGCCTCTCGCTTTTTCTGGCACCCCTATAATTCGGATGTTGGTATGCTTGAGGTTGTCCCAGAGGCCCCTTACACTATCTTCAATTTTTTGGATTCTTTCGATTTCTTGCTTTTTCAGCTGAGTGGATTTTACCTCTTTGTATTTCAAATCTTTAACTTGGTTCTTGGGGTGCTCCAGAGCACTTTTAGGTCTTTGTATAATATTTTTTGTTTCAGTCAGTGTATGCTTAATTTCTGGTTGGTTCTTTTTCATATCCTTGAGAGTCTGCCTTATATCCTTGAGGGTTTCTTTCATTTCCTTGTAGGACTCATTCATTTCCACATTGGTCTTGATCATTTCTTTGCAGCTCTCGTTTATATCCTTGAGGGTCTTGTTCATTTTCTTGTAGGACTCATTCATTTCCTTTGTGGTCTTGCTTATTTCCTTATAGGCCTCGATCTTTTGTTGGAGCCTCTTAAAAAACCCTATAACCGTGGTTCTGAATTCCATGTCCAGTCGTTTTTTTCCCTCCATTTCTTTCACATCTGATTTCTTTCCATGTTGCTGCATGGTGGCTGCTTCCCTGAGTTGGTCAATTAGCTTTGTGTAGTAGACTTCCTACTAGGGATAGTGGCTTAGCCTCCCCAGTTACCTGAGATGGATATGGGCTGCACAGTCTTGCTGAATTTAAGCTCAGTTAATTGTTGTTAGCACTTGGAGGGTTGACCTCCAAGCCAATTGTCTGTGAAGCTCAGCTGTGCTCAGGTTGGGTGGGCAGAGTCTCCGGGCCAATCAGACAGCGTTAGCTCCGCCCTATGCGGCCCCAGGGACTCTGTGCTGGGGGCAATGGCCGCCAGCGCCTCTGAGAGAGAGCCGCTGCAGAGCTCCACCGGCTGCCAGTTGCCGGGGAATTCAGACTTTCCCAAAATGAGTCTGCATGCGCAATGTCTCACCCAGGGTCATAAAACAAAGCAGACTGACGGTTTTCCGAATGAGAGGCAAGTCGCGGTGCGCTCTCTGCGCCATCACGCAGCCGAGCTGTTCATGCGAAAGTTGCCTTCTCCACAAGCCAGGAGACCCGGCAGCACCCGAGCTTCGGCGTGCCCTCCCACTGTCCAGTTTTCACCCCGTGGTGATAGTGGGTTCCCTGGACTTCGCCCAGAGCTGGAGAATCAGTCCAGTGGGACGCCTTTGTCTCCCAGATTGAGAAAACTGGCCGGTTTCCAGCCGCCCGCCCTCTCCGCGGCACGCACTCCAAACCTCTCTCTGTGCGAATCTTTCAAAGCTGTTCGCCGCCGCTCCTCCTAGTCACAGTGTCTTATCTTCACTTTTATTTGTGGAATTTTCACTCGGCGAGCTTTCTGGTGATTCTGGAAGGTGTTTGTTCTTTTGTTAAGTTGTAGTATTAAAATTGCTGATTATGACGGCAAGATAGGTGTTTTACCTTCGCCGCCATCTTAGTTCCTCTCTCAAGCTTATTTCTGTTATATAAATATTTAATGTGTTTGTGGAAATTTTTGTTTTTTTTTTAAACTGCCCGTATTTTACACTTTTTGGTGCCCTCAAAACACTGTTTTGGTATAAGGATCACAGTTGTCAGAGTTTGTCTCAGTTTTTTCTAAGAGAAATTTAATCCACTTCCAAAATTCAAAAAATTGGGAGACTCCCCAGAAGTATAGATTTCTATTTTTCCCACAAAGTTTATAATTCTCACAATACAAGCAACATTAGACCAGGAGTTGTGACTACTACATAAATGAAGGCATGAGCTCCACAGTTCACTATAGTCTCTACTACTCCTTGTAAACCCAAAACAACCTGATTTGGCCTTTTATAATTGCTAACTGTGTAGACACTGTATGCATTTAAATTGAAAATCTGGCTTTATTGCTTTTTTTTTTTGGTCTTTCACCATCAGCATTCTTCTTGTGAAGCAATCATCTTATTCCCTCAGGTTTACCATATTTTGTGAAATTTATAGGTGTTTAACTATAACATGCTCACTGTAACAGGGTTGCAAATGCAATTATAACTCATCTGATTTTTTATAAAAATGCATGAGTGTCCTTTATTTTCTAATTAGAAGCACCTAATGAAGTGTGATTGTGATTATCATGGTAAGAATGCCTAAAATATATTAGATTATTGATTAAATTATACTCCTCATGTGATTTGAAATAGTAAGATATAGTGAATGCCTAGCTTTGGCTCATGTTCATAAATGTACCATCAACTGTATACTTCTTTACCTTATGGCTGGTTATTGATAAACAGCAGGGTGTAATGATAGATGGCAGCTTTCCACTTGCATGAGGATCAACCTGGCCATTAGATTTCAACAATGCCTAAAATAAAGCTAAGCAGTAAAAAGGGTTGAACTGGTTTCAGAAAAAGTCTGGGGAATTAAAAATCCTGGAAAAGCTATTATGAAACAAATATACATAAAAAACATCATTTTTATAAAATATTGTAAGAAGTAAAATATTGAATAGTGGAAATAATGAGTTTAGAGCAAGAATATGTGGGATTTAATTCCTTACACTTGTGATATTTAGCTATTTAATATGTTCATATTAACCTAGAGAAATTAGTTAACCTCTTTGAGAACTATATATGATTAAAATATATTTGAGGTGCACACACATGTATTTGTCTATGTGTGTGTGTATATTTATACATATATGTATACTAGTCATAAAATAAACAGTATCATTCCACATTCCACATTCTTCTCAAGTACACACAGAGTTAGAATAGGCTGCATATTAGGCCACAAGATGTCTCAATAAATTTAAGAAGGCTGAAATCATATAAGCTTTCTTTCTAAATACAATGATATGAACCTAAAAGTCAATTATAAGAAAAAACCTGGGACAGACACAAACATGTGGAGGTTAAACAACACTACTAAATAATCAAAAGTTGAACAAAGAAATCAAAGAAGAAAAAATATATTAAGACAAATGAAAATTGAAACACAAAATTTCAAAATCTAGAAGGCATAGGTAGGATTATAAGAGAGAAGTTTATAATTCCATAGGCCTACTTCAAGAGACAAGAACATTTTCACATTGAAAAATAAGTAAACCTTATACCTAAAGGAACTAGAAAAATAAGAACAGATGGATAAATTAGTAGAAGGAAGGGGATAATTAAGCACACATGGGAAATAAATAGAGAATACAAAGATAACAGAGATTAATGAGATTACGAGTTGTGGGTTTTTGTTGTTGTTTTCATTTTTTTAAGATGAGGAAAATTGATAAACCCGTAGCTAGACTTATCAAGACAAAAGGAATGAGGGCCCAAGTTAATAAAGTCAGAAATGAAAGAGGAGAAGTGACACCTGATACCACAGAAATACCAATGATTATCAGAAAATATTTTGAACATTTGTACCTCAACAAGTTAGACAAACTAGAAGAAATGAATATGTTATTTAAAACACACAAGATTGAATCAGAAGAAACAAAAAATCTGAACATACTCATTACTAGTAACAAAATTGAATCAGTAATAAAAATATTCCCAACAAATAGAAGTCCAAAATCAAATATTTATAGTTCACTTTTACTAAACATTTAAAAAGAATTTATATCTATCCTTTATAAATTATTACAAAAAGTAGAAAAAGAAGGAATTCTTCCAAACTCATTCAATGAGCATTACATTTATAATAACACTAGACAAAGACACTCTAAAAAATTTAAAACTACGGACTAATATTTCTGATAAACATTGATGAAAAAATTCTCAATAAAATATTGGCAAACTGAATTAAAAAAAAACATTAAAAAAATCATGTACCATGATCAAATGGAATTCCAGGAATGCAAGCATGATTTGATGGCTGCAAACCAATCAATGTAATATACCACATTAACAAAACAAAGGATAAAAATAATATCATCGTAACATATGCAGAATTAGCACATGACAAAATTCAGCTTCCTTTATGATAAAACCCTCACCAAAATGAGTATAGAGGGGTATAACTTAAATTTGAAAGTATACCTACCATTTGCACAACAATTCCATCCTTGGACATTTGTCTGAAGAAAATGGGAACACTAATCAAAAAGATATGTTCACACCATTGTAGCATTATTTACAATATCTAAGACATGGCAGCAATTGAGGTGGCTATGAATGAATGAATGGATAAAGAAGATGTGATATCTAATAAAAGAGTAATATGCAAATTGAGCATACCTCCAATCAAGCCATACCCACAGCCATGTCCACCAGCCAATCAGGAGCAAATTATGCAAATAAACCCTAACCAAGATGGCTGCCACCACTGAGAGAAGGAGGGAGGCTTGGGTTTCCCTGGCAACGGAGGAAGCCAAGCTTTCCACCTGCCATTGCCAGCCTAGGCCTCCACTCAATGCTACAAAGTTTCAATTATAGAAAATGCATTATCCCAACAAAAATGGTGGCAGCGACGGAGCTGGAGAGAGAAGAAGCTAGGGTTGCCAGGGTGATGGAGGAAGCCAAATTTCTGCAGCCCTAGTACCTAGGCCTCCACTCTAGGCTACAAAGTTTCAAACAGAAATGGCTTTCTCAACGAAGCAAGCAGAAGACTTGGTTCTGCTCCAGGCTACAAAGTTTTAATTGCAGAACATAAATTAATCCCAGACCTCAGGGCCTCCGCTTGGGTTGCAGAGGGGCAGGGATGGCATCCAAACCACCATAAAATCCTCGTCCAGGCCTCCCCACACCCCAAGGGAACCCTCACTCTGATCCAGGACACCCTGCAGGGCAAACCAGCTGACCCCCACCCATGCACCAGGCCTCTATCCTATCTAATAAAAGAGTAATGTGCAGATTGACAATCACTCCAACACACAAAAGGGCTGCCCCCATGTGGTCAAAGATCCTGCCCCCATGTGGACACAAGATGGCCACCATAAGATGGCCAGCAGGGGAGGGCAGTGGGAGGTTCCAGGCTTGCAAGGGAGGGCAGTTGTGGGCCATCAGGCCAGCAGGGGAGGACAGTTGGGAAGGACCATTCCTGCAAGGGTGGGCAGTTGGGGGTGATCAAGCCAGCAGGGGAGGGCAGTTAGGGGTGACCAAGCTGGCTGAAGAGGGAAAGTGGGACAAACAGGCTGGCAGGAGAGCAGTTAGACATGAATTAGGCTGGCAGGGTAGTGGTTAGGGAGTGATCAGGCTGGCAGGCAGAAGCAGTTAGGGGCAATTAGGGAGGCAGGCAGGCAAGCAGTTTTGAGCTAGCAGTCCTGGATTGTGAGAAGGATGTTTGACTGCCCATTTAGGCCTGATCACCTAGGATCGGGCCTAAATGAGCAGTCAGACATCCCTCAAGGGGTCTCAGATTGGAGAGGGTGCAGGCTGGGCTGAGGGACATCCCCTGCACCTCCTTGGGCATGAATTTTGTGCACTGGGCCTCTAATATATATACATACACACACACACACACACACACACACACACACACACACACACACGAGACCCATTAAAGGAAGATTCCTGAAAGAATAGAGGTTCCTGTGGCCTGAGCAAAGCTCAGGGGAGTGGTTATGGGGTATTCAGGGGTTGGGCAGAAGCAGTTAGGGGCAATCAGAGAGTCAGGCAAGTGAGCATTGGGAGCCGGTGGTCCCCGTTTGTGAGAGGGATCCCAGATTGGAGAGTATGCTGTCTGGGCTGAGGGACACACACACTCTGAATGAATTTCATGCACCACGTCTCTAGTCTATATATATATAAGCCTGAATGACTGGAATGACTGGAATGACATCACCACGGGGCAGATGCTCAATGCAGGAGCTTCCCCCTAGTGGTCAGTATGCTCCCACAGCCAACTTGCCACTGCCGGCCTACCTCTGTGGTTTCTTCCCCTGATTGTCCAATCAGGGCTGGCCCCCGGGCTGGGATGGGGAACCAAGGGTAGGTGGTGGCAGACGTGGCTCCTTCCCCAAGAGGGTTGAGGGCCGGCTCCCTCCTCGGTGATGGCAGCCAACCTTCTATGCTCTGTTTTTCCCCCAGCTGGCAGGCCCCAACAGGCCTACCACTGGCTCACCTCAGTGGTGGTTGGCAGTGAGGCAAGGAGGAGGGAAGGTTGGGACCCACATGGTGGCGGGCACTAATGATAGTGGCATTGGTGTCCAGCATATGTTCCTTCCTCTCAGGCCCAGTCCTGATTGGCCTGGCCCTGATTGGCCCTGATTGCTGATCAGGCCTAGGGACCCCAGTTGTGCACGAAATTCATGTACTGGGCTTCTAGTAATATCATAATGACTTTGTATGATGACAGATAATTACTAGACTTATCATGATGATCACTTCTTAAAGTGTGTATAATGTCAAATCACTATATGGTACAATTGAAACTAAGAAAATAATGGACGATAACTACATTTAATTTATAAATCAATATTTTGGAGAGAATACATTGGGGAGGCTTCTAAATCACAAATTTTGTTTTAAAATCTTTACTTCATCACTAATTAACAATAATTCTTGGTATGTCATAGATTTATTCAATAGCAAGTTCTGTATGTTTAAAATAAAGTTGATAGGAGGTTATGGAGAAGTGCAAGGAAAATATGTTTCTGTGATAAGAGACTAAGTAGTAGATAATAGCACCAGGTTATCTTTAAAAACTAGAAATTTATCCAAAAGTCATAACAAGCTGGAAATATTTTAAAACTGATGTTATTAGTAATGTAATTTAAAAGTTACTGGCTAGACTGTCAAAGAGACTTTAGCTTGCACTTGAAAACAAAATACTTTGCAGAAGGCAAAGCAAGAAGCTGACTAAGTAGTTGAAACAATGTGGCAAATAGTGAAAATCTGAGTACTAGTAAGAGATTTAAACTACTGGACTTGATTGAATGTAGGATGACAAGGAAGAAATGAGATCAGATAGATTCACAGGTTTTGTTTGTATGTTTATTTGTGTTTTTTGTTTTATTTTTTTCTGAGGGCTGAACAGTTTTGTGATTCACTGTGATGAAAAATATAATAGGAGAAAGAGCATAATTTAGAAACACATAACATTTTTAATTAGTTTAACAAACTAACAATTGCAGTTTGATGTCTTACTTACATTTTCTTCTTAAATGATGTTCGATATTTGTTACACTGGTCCAATAGAGCCATTCAATTTAGATCTCTAAGGGACCAGTGATATTATAGTTATGATTTATAAAAATCTTCATAAATGAAGATGAGAGCTTCTTAGGAATTGAATGGTTTAAACTAAATACACTAATTTCATGGCTGATGGCTTGAATCATCTAACCAAGCTCTTTATGACAGCCTCTTGTTCAACATTTCAAGGAGATTCCATAAGTAAAATAGATTTTCTAAAGGCAAGCCATCAGTCTTTCAATTTTGCATGACTCTAATCTAGTGAGGGAATCTAATATACAGAACATGAGATTGAAATAATGCATGAAATAGAGTGTTCAAAATGGACTGAAAAGTGAAAAGGATGATGAGATTGATTGTGTATCCTTGTTACTGATTTATTTCCCTGCCTGAAGAACCACATTTTGATAGATGTCTTTTAATCTTCCAGTATAGTTCTACTGGCCACCTTATTCCACACTCATTCCTACCCAATACAAAAGCAATTTTGTTTGTTCTAATTTTACTTGTGAGAAAAAACAATTCATCTTACCTAATTTCTAACTTTCTTGCTGCCTCCTGCTCCACAGGTTTCACACATACCTGAAGACAAGGGGTCTCTAGTGTAGTAAATTACTGGAAAGAAAGTGTGAGATTAATAGAGGGGGGCAATGTGTCACAATGCAAAGTGTGGAATTCAGCATTAGTCCTAGCTGAGCTCTAATCTAGGTTCTAGATCAGTAATATTCAATTGCTGTCCCCAAAGAATTTTTAAAACATGCAATATATGACCACCACTTAGGGCCACTGACCTCTTTTCCTTATATTGTCAAATAAAATAATGACAACAGAAAACACAATAGCCATCTGGAGTGAATAAACCAAAATTATACCTATTTTTTTAGTCTGAATATATATATATATATATATATATATATATATATATATATATATATATATTTGGTGTACCACAGCATTTTGTAATTAGTTTATGTATGCCATGAGATGAAAATGTTTGAAAATCATTGTTCTATATCTCAGTGGCTGTGTGAAGGTGATCATTTATTAACATTGATTTCCTCGTGAGTAAAGTTGAATTAATCTATCTACACTAATAAAAGAGAAAAATTCTAATTGACTATACCTCCGCTATGCCCACAGAAAAGATGGTGCGGGGGGTAGTGCCCTAAGCTGCCTGCTGGGTCCAAGCCTCCTTGCCATCACAGGGTGCCCATGTTCATGGGGTGAAGAGGCCACAGGCCAGACTGAGCCGTGCCCCAGGATCTCAGGGCAAAGAGGCCAGACTGAGCCATGCCCTGGGATCACGAGGCAAACAGGCCAGGCAGAGCTGCCCTGCAATCCCAGGCAAAGGAGGTGCTCCGCTGACTAACCTGAGCTAAAGACCTGTTTAGGCGTGTGGTTCCGAGTCCAGGGCCTCCAGCCCTCAGCCACAGGAATTCTCCCTCTCCCCAGAGTTAGGAGCACCAGCCCAAGTCTACCCAGTGGCCTGGTTCTGACTGCGGGGGTGAGTTCCTGCAGGCTGGGGTTCGATCCCCATGCATTGGCAGAAGGAGCCCAGTGCCTTTGTTATTGCTGTGTCTGGGTTTTAACTGAACAAATGCCAGAGGTCCTGGTGGCCAGCTTAGCATAATCTTTTAGGAGGAGAATTCTGTCTGGGTTTCCTCAAATTTCCTCAACCCCAACTCACCCCTCTGTAAAGGCACAGAACAAGTGAGGCCATTAAATGGAAATCAGAGGTCTTCAGCAACAGTGGGCCTCTCTCATCACAGTCATTTGACTGGATAACCTTTGAGTATTTATCTAGGCACCATGACAGAGAAACATAAGCTCAAGTCATGATCTCTGCCCTTAAAAAATTCACAATCTTACTGAGCGAGTGGATGATAAATGGGCAGTAATAACATCAGAATGTAAGGCAACAATACAGAGAGGAAGAGGCAATTGATAGGATGATTTTCCAATAATTAGTACAAAGAGTATGTGCTATGAATTAAATAAAAAAATGTGTGTGGAAGTAGCTGCTTCATGAGTATCGCATCCCTTCCCATTTTAAAGGAAGCTGAATTCCATGTGAACTGTGTGCTATGCTATGATATCTGAGGCACAGGACAAGGAAGGCCCTAAGTGAACTAACCTTTTATATTTGAGTCATTCTTTATTGTTCAATGAAATTTATTTCTGAATGCATCAGTTTTGTAACAGTTAAATTACTAGAATAATAGATCTTGCTATCAAATATTATCAGAAGATCAAATGATCAGGTGACATTTATTATTATTTTCTATAAATGAACACAATCTCTGGTATGTTAAAATCATAGGTATTATAGAAATACTAGAGGCCTGGTGCACGAAATTCATGCATGAGTGGGGGGTGTCCTTCAGCCCAGCCTGTACCCTCTCCAATCTGGGATGCCTCGAGGGATGTCCGACTGCCCACTTAGGCCCAATCCAGGACTGCTGGCTCCCAACTGCTTGCCTGCCTGCATTCCTGATTGCCTCTAACCACTTTTGGCTGCTAACCTGATTACCCCGTAGCCACTCCTTTGCCAGCCTGATTGATGTCTAACTGTTCCCCTGCCAGCCTGATTGCTCCTAACTGCCCTCCCCTTCAGGCCTGGTCACCCCTAACTGCCTCTCATGCAGGCTTGATTACCCCCAACTGCCCTCCCTTGCAGGCCTGATCCATCCCAAATGCCCTCCATGGCTGGCCATCTTGTGGTGGCCATCTTGTGTCCACATGGGGCAGCCATCTTTGACCACATGGGGGCAGCCATCTTGTGTGTTTGAGTGATGATCAATTTGCATATTACTCTTTTATTAGATAGGATTTCAGATAGAGAGACCTACAGGCTGATTACAAGTGAGGCATACTATCACAAACCAAATTTATTGCAGGGAGCTATAAACTGTTCAGCTAGAAACTGAACTAAATATAAGCCCTTGAAGGGCAAATGTAAATTGGGTAAGCTTTGCTATTACAAGAACAAGAAGAAAAAATTCAGATGCAAGAATGAAGATCACATTGCATCTACTCTAAGTAGTTGTTGAAGAAAAAGAATGGTATACTATGAAAATACTTAATACAGATTATAAAGACATTTGTTCAAAGAGTATTTCCTAGAGTAGGTGATATTTCAGTTAATTTTTTAAATGTGAAGAGGTTACTTAGATAAGAAAAAGGAGTAGGGGTCCCAAATTGCAGAAGGTGCTGGCAGGGCTGAGGGAACAACCCCCACCACCCCCGCCCTCCACTCCATGCACGAATTTCATGCACCGACCTCTAGTCCTATTTAATAAAAGAGTAATATGCAAATTGACCATATCCTTGCTACACACACAAGCCATGCCCACCAGCCACACCCACCAGCCAATCAGGAGTGAATATGCAAATAAACCCCAACCAAGATGTTTCTAGCCACTGAGAGCAGGAGGGAGGCTTGGGTTTCCTGGCAATACAGGAAGCCAAGCTTTCAGCCTGCCTTTGCCAGTCTAGGCCTCCACTCCAGGCTACAAAATTTTAATTATAGAAGGTAAATAAATTTCAACAGAAATGGCTGCCACCACAGTGCAAGCAGAAGGCTTGGCTCTGCTCTAGGCTACAAAGTTCCAATTGTAGAAGATAAATAAATCCCAGATACCAGGGCCACTGCTTGGGTCGCTGGGGGGCGTGGCAGTCCTGTAAACCACCACAGGTCCTTTGCTCAGGCTGCCCATGCCCTGATCTGGAACACTCTTCAGGGCAAACCAGCTGGTCTCCACCCATGCACCAGGCCTCTATCCTATCTAATAAAAGAGTAATATGCAGATTGACCATCACTCCAACACACAAGATGGCTGCCCCCATATGATCAAAGATCCTGCCCCCATGTGGACATAAGATAGCCACCACAAGATGGCCAGCAGGGGAAGGTAGTTGGAACTGACCAGGCCAGCAGAGGAGGAAAGTTGGGGGTGACTGGGCCTGCAGGGAAGGCCATATGGGGGGACCCAGGCCTGCAGGGGAGAGCAGTTGGTGGGGGGACCAGGCTTTCAAGGAAGGGCAGTTAGGGGTGACCAGGCCTGCAGAGGATGGCTATTGTGGGGGGCAGGCCTACAGCGGAGGGCAGTTGGGAGGGACCAGGCTTGCAAGGGAGGGCAGTTGAGAACAATCAAGCCTGCAGGGGAGGGCAGTTAGGGGTCACAAGGCCAGCAGAGGAGGGAAGTTGAGGGCAAACAGGCTGGCAGGAGAGTAGTTGGACATCAATCAGGCTAATAGGGGAGTGGTTAGGGGATGATCAGGCTGGCAGGCAGAAGTGGTTAAGGGCAATCAAGAAGGCAGGCAGGTGAGCAGTTGGGAGCCAGCAGTCCTGGATTGTGAAAGGGATCCCAGATTGGCGAGGGTACAGGCTGGGCTGAGAGATACCCCCTGTCCCCCGTGCACGTATTTCATGCACTGGGCCTCTAGTCTACACTAATAAAAGAGAAACATGCAAATTGACCTCCTTCTGCTACACCCACCAGCCAATCAGAACAAGTATGCAAATTAACACAACCAAGTGGTGGTTAATTTGTATACACAGGCTCTGAGCAGCCTGGGTCCTGGGAACATCCTCTGGAACCAGGCCGCTCCTAGCCTGTAGGCCTGTGTGTAGGCACCAAGCACTTAGGGGTGGGGCAGGAATATCCACCGCATCACCATAGTGGCACAGCGTGCCTGTGTTGGTGCCAAATGGTCTCTGACCACGCCTCCCAGCAAAGTATCCACAATGGGGTTGGCTGCCAGCTTGGGGAGCATGCAGACCCAGTGGCCATTGTGCAGGCCAGGTCCACATGCCTCCTAAGCTAGCACCCACAATTAGGGGCTGGATTCTGGCCTGGGAGATGTACCCTCCTGGGCTTCAGGCACATGCCCTTAGTCCAGTGGACACAACACAGGGGCTCCTTTGCACATGAGCTGCAGAGGAAACACCTTTTCTTTTCTTTTTCTTAAAAAATATATTTTATTGATTTTTTTTTATAGAGAAGAGGGGAGAGGGATAGACAGTCAGAAACATTGGTGAGAGACAAACATCGACCAGCTGCCTCCTACATACTTCCCACTGGCAATGTGCCCCCAACCAAGGTACATGCCCTTAACAGGAATCAAGCTTGGGACTGAGACAAACCAGTTTGAGCATAAACACATTTTCTGACTGCTCATTGGCTAAGCTCCTATATGCCAACATTTGCAGTGTTCTTGGTAACTTGGGTAATAAGAATCCAAGAAGGTGATCTAGGATTTTTCCACCACACTCCTGGAGGAAAAAACAAAAGTACACTGCTGGTGGGACTAAGAAATGTCATATCCTGCCGTAGCCAGTTTGGCTTAGTGAATAGAGCCTCAGCCTGTCGATTGCAGGGTCTGGGTTCGATTCTGATCAAGGGCATGTACCTGGGTTACAGGATCCTCACTGGCTGGGGTCCATGTCAAGGCTTATGCAGGAGACAACCAAAGTGTGCCTCTCACATTGATGTTTCACTCTTTCTTTCCCTCTCGCTTCCATGCTCTTTAAAAATCAATGGACACATATTCTCAGGTGAGGATAAAAAAAAAAGAAAGAAAGGAAGGAAGAAATGTCATATCTTATGAAAGAGACATCTTAAAAATGCCTAAAGAAAGTTGCAATTTTTCATGATGAAGGTCCTGAGTTCATGTTGATGAAAACACCTTGGTGGCTATGGTGGCTGGCAGTGGCTGCAGCAGTGGGGTGATGGAGCTGGTGCCTTCCCCTCATTAGCCTGGTCACCTCCCGCAGAGAGAGACCAGACTGTGGCTTAGGACCCAGGCCTAAGCCATCAGTAGGACATCTCCTGGGGGCTCCCAGTCTGTGAGAGGGGGCAGACTGGGCTGAGGGACCCCTCCACAGTGCACAAATTTTGTGCACTGGGCCCCTAGTCCTATCTAATAAAAGAGTAACATACAAATTGACTGTACCTCCGCTACACTACCAGCCAATCAGGAGCAGGAGGCATGGCCAGCAGGCGTGGCAAGCAGATGGGGGCGTGGCCAGCAAACAGGGGCATGGCCAGAAGATGGGGCGTGGCCATTGGACAGGGCATGGCCATCAGACAGGGCGTTGGCCACAGTGCCACATAAGCAAGCATGATACTATATGCTCTGCCCACATGGTACTTAAGGGCTGGTGAGATCCCTCCCTTCTTACAGTTACTGTTGACTGAGTCGAGACCTTTCGCAGTGACCTTGGGACAGTTAGGGGAATTTGATGCCATGAGATCCCCTCACGAGACTCACATGTAGGTTGCTCTGATAGTTAGGCTGTGACTGAGATGTGGGGTTTACCTGTAGCATGGGACATGCAAATGAGCACCAGGGGCACCTTGGGTAATGAGCTCTAGGTGCAAGGTGGGGCTGTGAGTCATCAGGGTCGTGTGCTCTGGCCCCAAGTGGCAGAGCACCAGGAATGCTGGGAAATGTCGTTCTGGTGGCAGATGCACTGATCAAAATGAGTCTGGAAGAAGTTACTGTTGAAGGTGGGGGATGGAGGGAAAGCAAAGGTTGGGGTCTCAGACAATTTGCTCATGTGATTGCAAAGACAGACAGAAACTCCCAGATTGGAGGAAATCCCCTGAGGGTTCCCAGATTAGAGAGGGTGCAGGTCAGGCTGAGGGACTCATGGTGGCTGCTGCTGTGTGTGGCAAAGTTGCTAAAACAATTAAAAAGGCCCAACTTCTTATGGTTGATGAATGCACCATGGCATCCAGTCATGCTATAAATGCCATAGACAGATTACTAAGAGAAATTATGAATTTGAATGTTGAATTTGGTGGAAAAGTTTTTCTCAGAGGGCATTTTCGACAATGTGTCAGTATCATGCCACATGCTATGCGATCGGCCATAGTACAAATGAGTTTAAAGTACTGTGATGTTTGGAGATGTTTCAGAAAGTTGTCTCTTAAAACAAATATGAGATCAGAGGATTGTGCTTATAGAGTATGGTTAATAAAACTTGGAGATGGCAAACTTGATAGTGGTTTTCATTTAGGAATGGATATTATTGAAATTCTCCATGAAATGATTTGTAATGGATATATTATTGAAGCCCCCTTTGGAAATAGTATATCCTCTATAGATAATATTAAAAACATATCTAACTGTGCAATACTTTGTCCAAAAATGAGCATGTTCAAAAATTAAATGAAGAAATTTTGGATATACTTGATGAAGTTTTCCACACCTATTTGAGTGATGATTCCATTGACTCAACAGATGATGCTGTAAAGGAAAATTTTCCCATTGAATTTTTTAATAGTATTACTAAAATAATGCCGTGTCATAAATTAAAATTGAAAGTGGGTGCAATCATCATGCTATTGAAAAATCTTAATAGTAACTGGGGTCTTTGTAATGGTGCCAGATTTATTCTCAAAAGATTACTACCTAACATTATCAAAGCTGAAGTATTAACAGGATCTGCAGAAGGAGAGGTTGTTCTGATTCTAAGAATTGATTTGTCCCCATCTGACACTGGTCTCCCATTTAAATTAATTCGACAACAGTTTCCCATGATGCCAGCATTTACAATAACTATTAATAAATCAGAAGGACAAACTCTAGGCAGAGTAGGAATATTCCTACCTGAACCCATTTTCACACATGGTCAGTTATTATGTTGCTTTCTTTCAAGTTCGAAGAGCATGTGATGTTAAAGTTGTAACTATTTTATCCCGAGAGAAATTAGTCAAGCACTCTGAAAGTGTTTTCACTGTTAATGTGGTATACAGGGAGATATTAGAATAGGTTTAATCACTTTATCAGTCATTATTTGCATCAATGTTGTTTTTATATCACGAGTTTGTTATTGTTGTTATATCATTTTGTTATTTATTTATTAATAAAATTATGTATTATTTTCATATACAATGTACTCATTACCTTTTATCTGTCACACTTTTATTATAGAGAAAGGGCAATTAGCACTATTGAAATATTTCCTCTAATTAATACCCTTTTAATGTGCATGAATTTCATGCACTAGGCCACTAGTATCCTATCTAATAAAAGAGTAACATGCAAATGTGACCATACCTTGGCTCCTGATTAGCTATGCTACCAGCCAGTCAGAGCAGGAGGTGGAGCAGGAGGTGGAGCAGGAGGTGGAGCAGGAGGTGCAGCAGGGCAGGGGCACGGCCAGCACACAGAGAGTGAGGCCAGCAGGAATGTGGCCACAGTGCAGTGAAAGCACCACCACCCCATAAGTGTGGCCCACAAGTTACCTAAGGGCCGGCCCTCCTTAAGCTTATGGTGCCTGAATCACATGCAAATGAGCACCCGGGGTCCCTGCATGCCCCCCAGCCCAGCACCCATGATGTGAGTGGGGGGCTGCTGCCAGTCTCTGGGGTGTGCAGAGAATCCGGTGGCCACCACTGGTGGAGAAAATTCACGGTGCTCTTGGTTCCTGCAGGGTATCGTGGGTGTCAGGAATTCTGGGAAATGTAGTTCTCTTGATAGACCCACTGTAGGAGAGAGTTTGAAGTACTGGCGTGGGGGTGGGGGGGGGGATGTGGAAGCGGCAGGGTGGGGTGGGCCGGGCCGGAGCGGGGGCTTTAGGCCTTGGGCTGGCAGGGGGCTTGGCGGGCAGGGCGAGTGTGGGGTGCAAACCTGCTGGGAGGCTGGCACCCAATAGCCCCTGGATCAGAGACACAAACCCATAGGGGGCCGGTACCCAGCACCCACAAGCTCTGCCACCCAGGTGCTGGAGCTGCAAATGCCGAATCAGAGACATAAACCAGCATGGAGGCCAGCACCCAGCGGCCCCCAGATTGGAGACACAAACCAGCAGGGAGGCTGGCACCCAGCAGCTGCAAGCCCAGCCATGGGGGCACTGGGGCTGGAGGGGCTGGATCTGAGACACAACCCAGCAGGGAGGCCGGCACTCAGCAGCCCCAAGTGCCACCACCACAGACCTGGGGCTGAGGGGTGGGAGGGGGGTGGACTGGAGATACAAACACGAAGGCCTGGCACCCAGCAGCCCCAAGGCCCGATGCATAGACTCTGGGGCTGCTGGAGGGGGTTGGGGGGCGCTGCGGGCGGGGGCAGCTGAGACACAAACCCACAAGAAACCTGTGGAAAGGGAAATAAACTATTATAACTTTATCTCCCTTTCCTCAAGATGAGAGAACTGTCCCTGGATTATTAAGTGATGTGGCCCACACCTTTCTACATACACAGGTATGTTATGACCACTCCCAGAATGCCGTCTCCAGGGAATAACCTACTGTGGCAAATCATCTGAGAGAGGAAACAAGCTTTTGTTGGGTTATTCTGAAGGTCAGAGAACATACCACCCCCAACATACACTTTATTTTTATATTGATGATTTTGAGCTGCAGATTCTTGAAAAACTGCAAGTGCATGCAGGGGATTTCACTGAAGTCTCCTGATCTGTCTAAAATTGGACGCCCCTAAAGGAGCTTAAATGTCATAGGTCCCCTTGATGGGAGAAGTGTCATCAGGCAGAGAAGACTGACTCCTGTCACAGGACATAACACCCAAACTTTGTTACAAACTATTTCTCTCCACCCCCATTCATCTTTCCTAAAAATCATTTACTCTCCTCTAGGAGGCCTACATCTCCCGTCCCTTTCCCTAGGAAGAAGGTATTTAAATCTGCATTCTAAGCCAGCTTGCGGAGTTATTCATTTTTCCCTGAGATCTCCCACATATACATGAGGGACACATGTTAATGAACTTTTGTTTTTCTCTTGGCAATCTGTCTTTTATTATAAGGGCCTCCACTAAGAACTCAGAAAGGTTGAGGAAAACTATTTTTCCTCCTCCATAATTCTATCTTGGGAAATCAAGTCCCCAGCTGAACAATGAGGTTGGCTCAAGTATCAAGCATTCCCAGCTGACGGAGGGAAGCTTCTAGGGAGAAATCAATGATATTGGCATCAAAGTGGGATGGAGGGCACACGCATGGTTGATGGTGGGAGTTTAAAGTGGTTGACATTTTTGGAAAATGACTTGGCAAATTTGATAGAAATGTTCCAGGTATATCCAAGAGTCTTCTTCTAGGAATCACATCTGCTGAGATAAAGCACAAGCACTTAAGCCCTGCTCAGAACCCAGGATGCTACTGCGGGGTCCCCTTCCATGATAGGAAAACCTGGGAACAACCTGCATTTTTAGGACAAGGTAGCATCTATGCTAATAAAAGGGTAATATGCTAATTAGACTGAACATCTTCCTGGCGACCTTCCAGATGTCCTTCTAGTCATCGTTCCCGACAAAGCCATGTTGGCGGGGCCAAGGCAATCAGGCAAGCAGGGGAGAGCAATTATGGGGACCAGGCCAGCAGAGGAGAGCAGTTAGGACAAACAGGCTGTCAAGAGAGAGCAGTCAGTGGAGTCAGGCTGGCAGGCAGGTGAGTGGTTCGGAGGCAGTGGCCTGAAGGGTCCCAGACTAGAGAGGGTGCAGGCTGGGCTGAGGGAATCCCCCGGCCCCCTCCCCTGTGCATGAATTTTATGCACCAGACCACTAGACTATATATAAAAGCTCAGGGACCATTATGGCAGAATGACTAGAATGACCAGTCATTAAGATGCATACTGACCATCAGGGGGCAGATGCTGAATGCACGACCTGCCCCCTAGTGGGCAGTGCATTTCCACAGTGGGAGCACCACTCTTCCAGAAGCCAGGCTCACAGCTGGCGAGTGCACCTGCAGCGGGTGATTCTCTCCCACCTCTGGCAGGTGCAATCTCCAGCAAACAGACTCCAATCCCAATTCCTGGTTGGTGGGGATGTAGCTTGAATGACCACAGATCAGCCACTGCTGTTCCCTGGATTTCTCCCTTCAAACCCTGTGGCTTCAAACCCTGTGGCTTCTTATTGCCCCCTGGGTCTCTGAATGGGGGCTTGGGAAAAACCCACAGAGGCGCTTAGTGCACATACTGCCTAGGCTAGCCCCCATCTAAAGATTGAGCACTGGTGAAGTGCAGTCCAATGACTGACACCAACGCACGTCCGCCGGCAAGCCCTTCATAACTTCCACCTACCACCTGGCTCCAGCCCCATCTCCCAGAAAGATCAGCGTCCTGGCACCAAATACCCGCTCCTGGATCCCTGCAGAGTGCTGGTTGGCTCTAGTGGGCAGAGGGGCACTAGCAGGTGCTGGCTTGACCTGTTTGGTTCAGACAGCCCCACACTTGGGCCATGAGTTGTGTGGAAAATCACCCCCTGTACCCTGCAGGTACAATATACTGTGAACAAATGCAGCATGGAACATTTGCGTGTGACCAGGTCTACCTTGATACTGACGCTGGGCCCCCTGAACTCCCCCTCAGGTATCAAGACTAGGTTCCACCCCTTAGCTATTGCCATGTTCCTTTAGATGTTGAACTGAAATACTAAGAATACACCTTATCCTAGACCATGATTTGCCTCTCCCTCCTTTCTTCCTACCACTCCCTGATGACACTTCCAAGCTGGATGGGTCCCCACCTCTGGTGAGAGTCCCAGAAAAAGAGAGAAAATCCCAATCTGATTAATGGATCCCTTATGCGTGTCCATGGCAGAGCCCATCGTACTCTTCCTGGGCCTGCCCTGCAACCAGGTTCCCATGTTCCCCACAAATCCTTAGCCAGGCAGGCAGGCCCATGGATGGCAGCTTACATGGTTAGAGCCCTACCCCCCATGAGGTGCTGATACCTAACCCAAGGACACCCACAGCTCAGCCAGAACTTGCCATGAGGCACATACCTCACAAACCTACAGGTACAATCTCTGGGGAACAGATGAAGTATAGATACTCATAGTAACCGGGATGAGCCTGATATCACTGCCCGGCTCCTGGAACTCTGCCTCGCTATTGAGGTCAAATCTCATCCCTTACCTATTCACTGCAGCTACAGAGGAAGGCAGCAATATAAAAATGGCCACAAAGTGGCAACCGACAATTGGGATAAAAGTCAGAGAGATGGATCTGAAGGGTATGGGCATAGGTGAGAGAGCACCCTCACCCTCCAAGATCCCCAACTTTGTATTGTTCACCTCCCCACATGTCTGATCTAGCTCTGAGCAGTGGAAAGCATCCAGCAAGCCCAATGTGTTCACTGGGGACCTTCTGGCCATCAAGGCATGACTCTGGACAAAGAAGGGACTTTTGGAAATACTTTTTCAGGAAGCTGTAGGGAGGAGACTCCCCACCTGACTTTCTGGTGGCTCAGGGGTCATGGAAACTCCCCAGATACATGGTCCCAGGCTCCCAATTTCCTTTCAATGTGCATGTATCTGTGTGTGGGGCCACTAGTCTATACATATAAAAGTGCCGGAACCAGCCGGCGTTGCAGGTCCTGAAGGTAGGGCTGGGGGGTTTAAGAAATAAAGAAAGACTTTAAAAGAGGGGCTTCAGGAGGACTGCAGCTCTGATGGAACTGCAGCAAGTTTATTAAGTGCACAAGCCTTTTTATACACTGGGTCTGGGCGATCCTCCAAGTGACCCTCTCCCATGACATGGCCAGACGCCAGTCCCTCAAGGCGTACTGAGAAAACATTTACCAGGCAAGATATCTGGCTGTACTCAGCTATCAAGGACATTTCTTGCAAATCCTTATCTTGCACGCACAGTTAAACAAAAGGGCTGTGTTCCACCTTGTCCCTGATTGACCCAGTGGCTTTAGGGGAGAACAGGCAGGCGTCCCTGCCCTTGCTCTATCCCCATGCTCGCCTGGCTAGGTGGGATTTCGGCTTCCCACATAAAAGGCTAATATGCTAAGTGTCCAGCTGTCTGACTGGTAGCTATGATGTGCACAGACAAAACACTTGGCTTTCCCCCAGGGGGACACAGGCCCCACCACAACCCTGGAGCAACATCCCACCAAATCGCAGCTGACACTACAGAGACTCCATGGCACAAAATGTGGCCCAAAGCCCAGCCCAGCCCGGAAACTCCCCAGGTGGCTGGGAGTGTGTGGTAATGACATTACATAGCAATGCCTGCTTTCTCTCTCTAGCAAGGACTAACCTCCTTGCAGTTTCTTCATCCCAGGAACAAAACTTACTTTATGGTCAGGTGAAAATATATCACGCTTTAACCAAATGTCTGTGAAGCATTTTTCTGTGCCTCATCTCACTTGATCCTCACATGACTCATGCATATGCAATATATATAAAGCTCTTGCTGGCATCAATAGTACGCATGTGTTTTGATCTGTCATTGTCAATCATGAATTTGTTTGAAACTTCTATTATAGAGAATGGTTGAATAGCGATATTAAAATATTTCATCTAATTAATTTCCTTTCATTGTGCATGAATTTGTGCACTGGACCTATAGTATTAAATAAATTTTAGAATTAGTAGGTTGGTAAAATTAAATGAATATCTTATCTTTAATGGTATTAATGTGAAAAATAATGTAATTGGAACATTCATAACATAATTATTGATCTAACACAGTGGTCAGCAAACTGCAGCTCGCAAGCCACATGCAGCTCTTTGGCCCATTGAGTGTCGCTCCACCACAAAATACCACATGTGGGCATGCATGTACAATGTAATTGAAACTTCGTGGCCCATGAGCAGAAGTCGATTTTTGGCTCTCAAAAGAAATTTCAATCATTGTACTGTTGATATTTGGCTCTGTTGACTAATGAGTTTGCCGACCACTGGTCTAACAAAATTCAAAATAAATGTTTTAAAAACTTTGCTTTCCACAATATTAATACCATTGTGTTTTTACTTAATTTTCACTTCCTATCTAATAAAAGAGTAATATGCAAATTGACTGCATCCCCACCACACCTGCAAGTCACCCCCACCAGCCAATCAGGAGTGAGTATGCAAATTAACCCAAGATGACTGCAGCCACAGAGAGAGTAGGAGGCTTGTGTTGCCCCCAGAAATGGAGGAAGCCAAGCTTTCTGCCTGCCCTAGCCAGCCCAGGCCTCTGCTCAAGGCTACAAAGTTTCAATTATAGAAGATAAATAAATCCCAACAAAAATGGCCAAGGCCACTGAGTGAGTAGGAGGCTTGGCATTGTTCAAGGCTACAAAGTTTACATTATAGAAGATAAAAAAATATATACCAGGCCATTGCTTGGGTTATCAGGAGGTGTGGCCAGCCTGTAAACCACTATAGGCCCCTAGCCCAGGCCACCCCATGCCCCAAGGGAAATCCCACCATGATCAGGGATACCCTTCAGGGCAAACCAGTTGGCCCCAGCCATGCACAAATCCTCTATGTTATCTAATAATCATATCTAATAAAAGGATAATATGTAAATTGACTGTCACTCCAACATGCAAGATGGTTTAAAGATGACTGCCTCCATGTGGACACGAGATGGCCACCACAAAACGGCCAGCAGGGAGGGACCAGGTCTGCAAGGGAGGGCAGTTGGGGGTGACTGGACCTAAAGGGAAGGGCAATTGGAGGGGACCCAGGCCTGCAGGGGAGAGCAGTTTGAGGGGGACCAGGTCTGCAGGACAAGGCAGTTGGTGGTGACCAAGCCTACAGTGGAGGGAAGTTAGGGGTTACTAACTTGCAAGGGAGGGAAGTTAGGGGCAAACGGCCTGGCAGGGGAATGGTCATAGAGTGATAAGGCTGGCAGGTAGAAATGGTTAGGGCAATCAGGAAGGCAGGCAGGCCAGCAGTCTTGGATTGTGAGAGGGATGTCCGACTGCCTGTTTAGGCCCAATCCAGGTAGGGTCGGGCCTAAACGGACAGTCAGATATTCCTTGAGGGGTCTGAGATTGGAGAGAGTGCAGGCTAGCCTGAGAGACATACCCCCCATGCATGAATTTCATGCACCAGGCCTCTACTTTTTATATAAAGTACTAGTGGCCCAGTACCTGAAATTTGTGTATGAGGCAGGGGTTGTTCCTCAGCCCAACCTGTACCCTCTCTTATCTGGGACCCCTCAACGGAGGTCCTACTGCCCATTTACAGGGATCAGGCCTAAACCAGTAGTCGGACATCCCTCTCACAATCCAGGACTGCTGGTTCCATCCACTCACCTGCCTGTGTGCCTGCCTGATTGCCCCTAAGCACTATGCCTGCCAACCTGCTCTCCCCCAAATGCCCCCCCGCCAGCCAGATCACCCCCAAATGCCTCCCCTGTTCCAGCCTACTCTTTCCCAACTGCTCCCCTGCTGGCCTGCTCACTCCAAACTGCCCCCCCCCCCCCATCATCCTAATGACCTCCAACTGACTCCCACTGATGGCCTGCTCACCCCCAACTGGTCCCCGTGCTGGTCTGCTTACCCCCAACAGCCCTTGCCATCCCATCCTGGCCTGATCACACCCTGGTGACCCAAGGTCCCAGCCCCTCCTTTTTTTCTTTTTTTTAGCACCTCCTCGAGCAGAGGCCAGAGTCAGCTGGAAGAAGGTATCTTGGATTTGTTTATCTTCTATAATTGAAATTTTGTAGCCTTGAGTGGAGGCCAGGGTCAGCCAGGGAGGGCAGGAAGCTTGGCTTCTTCCATTGCTGGGGCAACCCAATCCTTCTGCTTGCTCCAGATCCATGGCCAGCTGCCTTCTTGCTTGGCTTAATTTGCACACTGGCATCTGATTGGCTGGTGGGTGTGCTTGTGAGTGTGGCAGAATAAAGGTTAATTTTCATTTTTCTCTTTTATTACTGTAGGTGACTGAGTTAATTTAGAACCTTATCTTTATTTATTTCTTTATGATACTGCTAGTTTATTTCTTTTTTAAAATTTAATAAATCGTTATTGTTCAGATTATTACAATTGTTCCTCTCTTTCCCCTCCATAGCTCCCCTACACCCAGTTCCCACTGCACCCACTGCCTTACTTCCCCCTTACTGCCCCCATCCATAGGTGTATGATTTTTGTCTACTCTCTTCCCACACCCCCACACCCCTTTCCCCCAAGAATTGTCAGTCCACTCCATTTCTATGCCTCTGTCTTTATTATACTCAACAGTTTATTCTGATCATCAGATTTTTAATTCACTTGATTTTTAGATTCACTTGTTTACAGATATGTATTTGTTGTCCATAATTTTTATCTTCACCTTTTTATTCTTCTTTCTCTTCTTAAAGAATAGTTTTTAGCATTTCGTATAATATTGATTTGGTATTGATGAACTCCTTTAGCTTTTTCCTATATGTGAAACTTTATCTGACCTTCAATTCTGAATGATAGCTTTGCTGGGTAGAGCAATCTTGGTTGTAAGTTCTTGCTATTCATCACTTTGAATATTTCTTGGCACTCCCATCTGGCCTGCATATTTTCTGTTGAGATATCAGCTGACAATCATATGGCTGCTATCTTGTAGGTAATTAAGTGTTTTTCTCTTGCTGCTTTTAACATTCTCTCTTTGTCTTTTGCTCTTGGCATTTTAATTATGATGTGTCTTGGTGTGATCCTCTTTGGATTCTTTTTGTTTGGGGTTTTGTGTGCTTCCTGGACTTGAAGACTATTTCTTTCACCAGGTTGGGGAAGTTTTTAGTCATTATTTCTTAAAATAGATTTTCAGTATCTTGCTCTCTCTCTCTTCTTCTGGTACGCCCATAATTCGGATGTTGGTACTCTTGAACTTGTTCCAGAGACTCCTTATACTATGTTCATATTTTTGAATTCTTTTTTCTTTTTGCTTTTCCTGTTGGGTGTTTTTTGCTTCTTTGTATTTAAAATCTTTGACTTGATTCTTACAGTCCTTTAGCGTGCTGTTATGTCTCTGTATAATATTTTTTATATCAGTCAGTTAATGTTTAGTTTCTAGTTGGTCCTTTTTCATATCCTCAAGGGTCTCACTAAATTTATTGGTCTTTTCTAGTAAATTCTTGAAAAACCTTATAACTGTGGTTTTGAACTCTATATCCAGTCATTTGCTTTCCTCTATTTCTTTCATTTTTTATCTGTTTCTCTGTCTCTGCATTTTTTGCTGCTTCCCTGAGTTGGTAGGGTAGTTTTGTGTCCTAGGTGTCCTATATAGCCCAGTTGCTCAGCCTCCCCAGTTACCTGAGGTGGACACTCTTGGTGAACTCCTTTGTGGACTGTGTATACAGCCTTGTTGCAGTTAAGTCTTAATTGTTGTTGGTATCACTGGGAGTAATTGACCTCTATGCCAATTGGCTTTGAGGATCAGCTGTGTCTATGCCTGCAGAACTTATATGCTTGAGACAGCCTTATGAGAGAAGACTTGCAAAATTGCAAAAGCCTCTGTTCTCAGCATGGATGGGGCGGAGTCTCACGGCTGAGCAGGCAGCCTTGGCTCCCCATCAGCATTGCTCTATGAGGCCTCTGGGTCTCAGTGTCCCTTGGTAATTGCTGTAAACACCACTAAGAAAAAGCTGCCCTTGACTTTCACCCACTGCCAGACAGTCCATTTTCTCTCTCAATGAATCTGGATTCCCAGATTCTCTCCCAGAACTGGAGTTCAGCACAGGAGAGAGCTTCTGTCTCCCTCCCACTAGAGAAAGCCAGTGGCACACTCAGCAGTCAGTCCTCCCTATGCTCACTCGCACACGTTCCTCCAGACCTCTGCCTTTCATGGCTCCCCCGAGTATCTGTGTGCTTTTCTCTTTTCCTGACAGTCCAGATTCGCCCCATATGAGCCTGTGTCCCCAAGGTCTTGTCTGGAACTTGAGTTCAGTGCAGTCGGAACTGGGGTTCAATGCAGTCAGGAGCTTCCACCTCCCTCTGGCTAGGAAAAGCCAGCCAGGCACTAAGCCGCCCATCTCTCCCTTCATTTATGGCTTCATCCATGACCAGATGAAGACTAAATGTAAAAGCCCCAAATTGCCTTTTATCTAGTGTTGTTGGAAAAGAATGCTCCGAGGCACTAGCTATCTGGCTCTATTCTAGGGAAAGTCCTGGGGCTGCTTCTAAGACACATCCAATTTTTTATCCTATGCCTAGATTTCTCTTTAATCTCAAGGGTAAAATCCCAGAAAGAGGAGAAAAATAAATTTTCTTGATACAAATGACAAGAGAGTGGCAGGTAAAAGCTGTCCTTTCTTCTGCACAGAATTTTCTAACAGATTCAAGTAAGGAAACACCTTTCAGGGAACAGGGACACTGCACATACACAATCATTTCTGAGTGAATTGGAGATGGGTACCTAAAGTGAAATGTAGTCAGACTGATAAAAATGTCTTTACCAATATATAAGATGGAAAATGATAAGGAAAGGAAAATGGAAAGTTTAGCTGACTCATTTCTCTGAATTTTCTCAGGAGAAGCTAAATTTCAACAAATTGTTTTGTTTGCAAAATATCTTTCTGATTTTGTTCTCCTGTGATTCTCACAATAGTTTTGATAATTAGCACTGCTTCTGGGTTTGCAAAAAAGGAACTAATTATTTGTCACAGTGGGAGTAGTAGGTACACTTGAATTTTTCTGACTGGAGAAAGAAAAAGTGCTGCTTTATGACAGTACAAAAAAGGGTCAAAGAGTTCCAGATATTAAGAAGAATCATTTCCAAACACATAGGGCTTGCTGTTACTAAATAGCAGGGTGATATTTATCTTAATGCTCATCTAGATTCTACCACATTGGTCTACATGCATGTATTCATGAGAAAGTTGACATTTTATGCATAATGCATGGAATTTTGACCTAATCATATTCCTTTTTCAGACAGTCATTAAGTATCAAAAATGTGTTTTCATTAATCATCTGGAATTTAATTAATGTAAAATATCCATCAGATTAAATCTCAATTCTATGTCTATTCAAAACAGTGACATTTCATGTGTTACTGGACAACCTTACTGCCCACATAGATAGCATGCAATAATAACACCAGCCAAATATTTTACCATGACTGGTTGAAAAAACTAATGCACATCCATCTTGATAAAATGAATTATAGACTAAGCCTCTGCAATAGAGCCAACAATGAAATTACCACATAACAGATTGGTGTTCACCCTAACATATGCTACCAATAGGACATATTTTGCTTTGTGTGTGTGTAAACAAGCAGATGCAGATGTATAATGTTCTGTCTTTGATCTTGAGTACATTTTACTTAGTGCTAAGTAATAAACACCAAAGCAGATGGGCTATGGAGTTATGGATTTTAGTACATCTGATGACCACTTGGGATGCACAGCAGAGATATGCTATTAAAATTATTAATCACAACATGGATATTTTTCAATAGGCTATCCATTTTTTATCATTACTAGTTAGACTTTTGTATAAAAATGTGTCTAAAATAGAACACAATCGATCTAAGAGCTATGATAATCTTCATTATTAGAATGCAGCAGGTATTATTCTAAGAGTTTTACCTAGATTAAGTAATTAAATACTAATACAGGCTGAAGAAATATTAATGTTTCATCAGTATTTTACTGATAAGAAAATACAAGTGTAAAGAGATGAATTAGTTCTAAAATGCTAAAATCTGTTTACATTGCTGGTGGTAATCATATCCAGGCTGTCTGTTTCAAAATCTATAATGTCAAGGAATCTGCTGTTTTTCTTTTTGAATATATTCACTCAGTGCCATGACATCAGTGTTGTTCACTGAACTTGAATGCCACAGTGAGCCACTATATTGAAGATATTGTAAAGTCATCAAGTTACTGATCTATTCAATCCAGATACCTAACATAGAGCTAAAATGAGATCAGACGTTCCATATGCTTAAATGATTAAATGATCTATTGATTGCTGAGTAGCTGGTGTACATGATTATGTCCTTAGATACATTTTTTCCTTTTTAATTTTTTATTAAGACTTAATTTTTATAGCAGTTTAAGATTAACAGCCAAATTGAGAAAAAAGTACAGAAATTTCCCATATGCCTTCTGCCCTCATCATATGCATAGTCTCCCCATTGTCAATATCCCTACCAAAATGGTACAAATTGATGAACCTCCACTGACATAAAATAATCATCTGACGTGCATACTGTATGGTAAACATTGATTTTAAAGACACATTTGTTGATACTTATGCAAATGTGTTGATTGGCTGGGTTGAGACTTATAATTAGAAGACTTCTCAGAATTACATATATAAAAATGTATACACTGACACGTATGTTTACAGACAAGTATCTATATGTGTGTTATACACATAGATGAAATTAGATTTGCATAGAGTTATTTAAAACATTGTAGTAATAATAATAATAATAATAATAATAATAATAATAATAAACTAAGTCACCGTCTACTTTTTTTTTTCTTTTTGTAATAGATTCTCTTACTCCTGTCTTCGATGAAAGAAAAAAAAAAAACCTCTGGACTTCTGGCGGTGCGGGCGAAGTCGCGGTGATTCTGCTTTGGCAGCAGCGGCAAAATGACCACATTCTGGGCCTTCATCTGCGAGGACCTGTTCCGCTTCAACAACATTAACTTGGATCCACTTACAGAAACTTATGCGATTCCTTTTTATTTACAGTATCTTGCCCATTGGCCAGAGTATTTCATTGTTGCAGAGGCACCTGGTGGAGAGTTAATGGGCCATATTATGGGTAAAGCAGAAGGCTCAGTTGCTAGGGAAGAATGGCATGGGCATGTCACAGCTCTGTCTGTTGCCCCAGAATTTCGACGCCTTGGTTTGGCTGCTAAACTTATGGGGTTATTAGAGGAAATTTCATAAAGAAAATGTGGATTTTTTGTTGATCTCTTTGTAAGAGTATCTAACCAAGTTGCAGTCAACATGTACAAGCAGTTGGGCTACAGTGTGTACAGGACGGTCATAGAGGACTATTCAGCCAGCAACGGGGAGCCTGACGAGGATGCTTATGATATGAGAAAAGCACTTTCCAGGGACACTGAGAAGAAATCCATCATACCATTACCTCATCCTGTGAGACCTGAAGACATTGAATAACCATGGGCAGTGGTTCTTAGGTTGAGGCTCCAGATATTTTATGGACAATATTATTTTCATTGGATGACATTAGAGTTCTGTTAGAGAAAAGTACTCATTTAGATCTTAAAGACCTCCAGAAAATATTTTAAATTTCATTGTTTTCAGGTAGCACGATCATACCTATTAAAGCTGTCCACTGTAATAAAATTCAATCAGAAAGGCAGCTAAGTCAGATGGAAACATTCTACTATCATAGTTCATAATGTTCACTATATGCCAGCAGGAAAAAAGCCCCAATCTCCTCCTAAATCCTATGCCTGAGAACCATTGCTGCATATATATATATATATAATTTTTTTATTTTGTATTGAACTATTGATTGAAGCTTTAAAACCATATATGAAATTATTAAATCTAAGATGTATAATAAAAAAAGAAAAAAAACCCTCTACTTTAAAATATAATTTTAGAGTCTGGGTGTACTTTGGTGAATGAGTGATCCAGTAATCACTAGATTATCATCTTTTCTGTGAAAGGAATCTCTCTCAGCCATTAGCTGAAACGACAGTATTTGTTTATCATTTTTCCTCCAATGAAGTTCTATTTACCTTCTTTTGGAAATCAAAGATGGGTTGGTTAACACTCAAGTAATCATTGTCTTGATAATGAAAAATTACCTGGTATAGTGGGAGATCTTATATTAAATAACCCTCCATCTATTTTTTTTTAATCTTGAAAATTATCACACACTTTAAGATTGACTTCCATTTTACTTCCATATACAGTATTTTTAATAAGTGGAAATATCTAGTGCAATTTGTGTATATTTTTAAAAATAATGACATATATAGTCCACAGAAATACATTATTCACTGTAACATTCTCTAAAATATAATTTGGAAAAATTGCATTTTCCTAATGTTTTTCAGTCTCTCAATTCTTTCATGAGCAGAAGCATTTCTTTTGTACGTATCAGTCTTTCTGATTTCATTTTTCTTAATTTCTCCTCTAATTTATTTTTTAAGTCACCTCTAGATTGACTTGGTTTATAAAAATGTCTGATTATGCAATTTTACATCTTTCAAAAATCCTGTTAATCTTACTAATATCAGGGTTGAAATTCAAGTTATTTCTCAAGGTAAGAAATAGGCATCAAATGGTTGATTCGCTTACCATCAGTTTTACTATCAGTAGTTACCTGTGTTCACACTAGCTGCAATGTTCTTTCCTATTTAGGATTTTTCTCTGAGACTCAAAATCCAGTTCAATGGGCTTCAGGGTCTCTTGTGATTCTGGAGGTCACAATAGATACAGTCAGCTATGCAGCGGCATCCAAAAGTAAAATAAAGAGTATATTTTTGAAACAGAAACATAAGGGTATATTCAAAAGAATTTCTCTGTTCTGAATCAGCAGACAGTTATGTACAGAGATCTAGAGGGAAAGCAACAGCAGAATAAGCAGTGAGGTCAGTGCATTGGAATATAAGAACATAGGAACAAGGGCAAGGTATCAATCTGACTGAGCAGTCTGAGTCATTCATTCAATAAATTATATTATAGGATAGCTTTTTATATGGTGCCCATACACTGGATTTTGGTACAGATGGGTCAGTACAACTTTTAAACATTGAGTTGGAATAAGCTGGAGTTCACTAAGACTTTTTCATTTTGCTCTTCTAAATGTGATCCATGGAAGTTGGAGCACATTTTAAAATCCTTTAAGAATGAATGTGAACTCTCCTTGATACTAGAATTGTAATGACATCTGTGGTAACATTAGGCAAGAACTACCCCTATGGAGCACTGTGGTTCTTTTTTATTTTTAACTAGAGACCCGGTGCACAAAATTCGGGCATGGGGACGTGGGGGTGTCCCACAGCCCAACCTGCACCCTCTCCAAACTGGGACCCCTTGAGGGATGATGTCTGATTGCCTGTTTAGGCCTGATCCCAGAAGGATAGGGCCTAAATGGGCAGTCAGACATCATTCTCACAATCCAGGACTGCTAGCTTTAAACTGCTCACCTGCCTGCCTCCCTGATTGCCCCTAACCGCTTCTGTCTGCCAGCCTGATCATTTCCTAACTACTACCTGGCTAGCCTAATTAATAACTAACTGCTCTTCTGCCAGCCTGTTTGCCCCCAACTGCCCTCCTCTGCCAGCCTGGTCACCCTTAACTGCACTCCCCTGCAGGCTTGATCACCCCCAACTGTCCTCCCTTGCAGGCCTGGTCTCTCCCAACTGCCCTCCCCTGCTGGCCATCTTGTGGTGGCCATCTCATGTCCACATGGAAGCAGGATCTTTGACCACATGTATGTTGGAGTGATGGTCAATCTGCAAATTACTCTTTTATTAGATAGGATAGAGGCCTGGTACATGGGTGCGGACTGGCTGGTTTGCCCTGAAGGTTGTCCTGGATCAGGGTTGGGGTTCTCTTGGGGTGTGGGTCAGCCTGGGCGAGGGGCCTGTGGTGGTTTGCAGGCTGGCCATGACCCCAGCGACCCAGGCAGAGGCTCTGGGATCTGGGAATAATTTATGTTCTACAATTGAAACTTTATAGCCTGGAGCGGTGCCAAGCCTTCTGCTTGCTCTGTGGTGACAGCCATGTCTGTTTGAAACTTTGTAGCCTAGAGTGGAGGCCTAGGCTACGGCTGCAGAAGGTTGGCTTCTACCATTGCCCTGGCAACCCTAGCCTCTCTGTGGCTGCCACAATTTCTATTGGGATTATATATCTTCTATAATTAAAACTTTGTAGCATTGAGTGGAGGCCTAGGCCGGCAATGGCAGGCAGGAAGCTTGGCTTCCTCCGTTCCCAGGGAAACTCAAACCTCCCTCCTGCTCTCAGTGGTGGCAGCCATCTTGGTTGGGGTTTATTTGCATAATTTGCTTCTGATTGGCTGGTAGGTGTAGCTTGATGGGAGGTACGATCAATTTGCATATTACTCTTTTATTAGATAAGATTATGACTGCTTAGGGTATGAAAAATACGAATTCAGAAGAGAACAGTGACCTATAAGCTGAATAGGCTTGAGGGTAACTATCTCTGAAATTGGGATTGATATATAGGATATTTAGAATGAACCAAAGTCCAATAGTAGAATGGGCTCTTGGGTAAATTGTTATTTCTGTAAAAATTCTGATGGCTGGCTTGGCTCCCTAGAAAGGGACTTGTAGTGTTTTATAAGTATAAAGCTACTGACTGTTAGAAAGTTTAACCATCCTATATAATGTTTTAGAAAAAGACAATGCTTTATAGGATTATAATTTCTATAAAGGTGAATTCGGCTTTCACAGACTGACTTAATCATAAAAATCATCACCTAAAAAAAGAACCTTTCCCTGTCTCATGCATGTAAAGGTTTTGAGTTCAGTTCCTGGTCATATCACATGCGCTAGTTGCAGACAAGATGCCCAGTAAGGGGCATGCAGGAGGCAGTCCATATTGATGTTTCTTTCTCCCTCTCTCTACAAATAAAAATAAACTAAAAAAGAAAAATGTTATTCAAAATCTTAATAGCATCTTGTATCTGGATTTTAATTTGCACTAAGCAAATATTGGAAACAATAATTTGTACAGGGATTTAAGAGGACTATTAATTGAGAAATATGTCCAAGAACATAAGAATATGATACAATTTTTAATGACATTTAAAATAGTATATTTAATTATGTTTTAATGCCTTTGTTGGTATTTAGAAATGTAAAATAAATATATTGGTCTTACATTTAATACTTTATTAAATTACTATCATTCCTAATAAAATTGATAGTTCCCTTGAGGATTTATATTAAGAAAATAACATGATATGTGAATCATGACAACTTTGTTGCTTCTTTTCCAAATTTTGTCTTTTATTTAATATTTCTAAATTATTACTTGGATAGGTCTACCAATATATGTTCAATAGGAAATATGTTGTATGTTGACTTTTTCCTGGTTATTAAAGAAAATTTACAATATTTCACATTAAGAATAATAACTGTTGTAGGTTGTGGTAGCTACTCTTTTCAGATTCAGAATGTCACCTTCTACTACTATTTTTCTAAGTTTTCATTGATTTATTTTCAAGATTCAATGATGAAATTTATCAAATTCCTTTTCTAAATTTATCAGACTAATTTTTCCCTGTAAGGTTGTCATATAATCAGTTGCAATTTTGTAATTGTTTTATTGGTTTTTGAAAGTAATACTATATTGGGTGATAAAAGTTTTTCATTTATCATTAGTGAAATTAATTTATAATTTTTTTGTTTTTTAACTCAATTATTTTAGCTTAGAAAGAGTTGAGATAAAGTTCCTAATTTTCTTTTCTATCTAGAAGAGTTGGTTTAAGATTAGAATTGTATCTTTTTTGATATTTTGCTAGACTTCATCTTCAAACCTAACTCAGTTTTGACAAATTCATTAATGTCTCATTTTTGAGAATTGTATTCTTTTCATATGTTTTTTAATTTCTTGACTCACAGGTTTTCATATTGTCCATCAGAATTTTTAATCTTTTCATTTTCAACTTTGTTTATTTCTTCCTTAAATCATTCATCAATACAATTGTTATTGGACGTTATATCTTGTTTTTAAGAAAACAATCCATATATGTTTTTATCATCTCAAGTGTAACATTTTTTATCCATTAATATTCACTCCGTTCTTTAATTTTCTCCACTTAAAGACAAACTCAACCATCCTTTAAAAAAGTAATGGTTCAATCATTTATAAGAAAATATTTTATCCTCAAAATATCACTTACTTGGAATTCATACTTTTTATTTTAATTTTATTCAGTACAAAGTATTTTAACACATGAGCTATTTAAACATTAATTTTCCAAAACTATGGTTATATTTTTTACTTTTTAAAAAAAATTATTTTTTATTTTTTTATCTTTATTGTTCAGTTTATTAATTACACTTTCCCCCAATAGCTCCCCTCCACCCAGTACCCATCCCACCCTCCGCCCTCACATCCCCCACAGTGTCCTCTCCCATAGTTGGATGATTTTTGTCCAGTCTCTTGCTGTACTTCCCACATCCTTTTTCTCACCAAGAATTATCAGTCCATTCCCTATGTCCCCTATTCCCCATTTTATCCTTTTCATTAGGTTGTTAATTGACTTGATTTTTAGATTCATTTGTTGATAGATGTGTATTTGTTGTTCATAATTTATATTTTTACCTTTTTCTTCTTCCTCTTCTTAAACAATACCTTTCAGCATTTCACATAGTATTGGTTTGGCGGTGATGAACTCCTTTAGCTTTTTTTTTTTTTTTTATCTGCAAAGCACTTCATCTGACCTTCAATTCTGAATGATAGCTTTGCTGGATAGACTAATCTTGGTTGTAGGTTCTTACTATTCATCACTTTGAATATTTCTTGCCACTCCCGTCTGGCCTGCATCATTTCTGTTGAGAAATCCGCTGACAATCGTATGGGTGCTCCCTTATAGGTAACTAACTGTTTTTCTCTTGCTGCTTTTAATATTCTCTTTTTATCTTTTGCTCTTGGCCTTTTAATTATGATGTGTCTTGGTGTGGTCCTCTTTAGATTCCTATATTTTGGGGTTCTGTGCACTTCTTGGGTTTTTAAGTCAATTTCTTTCTTCAGTTGGGGGAAGTTTTCAGTCACTATTTCTTCTAGTAGGTTTTCATTATCTTGCTCTCACTCTTTTTCTGGCACCCCAATAATTCTGATGTTGGTATGCTTGAGATTGTCCCAGAGGCCCCTTATACTATCTTCAATTTTTAGAACTCTTTTGGCTTCTTGCTTTTCTGGCTGAGTGGATATTGCTTTTTTGTATTTCAAATCTTTGACTTGGTTTTTGCGATCATCTGGACTGCTTTTATGTCTTTGTATAATATTTTTTGTTTCATTCAGTGTATGTTTAATTTCTAGCTGGTCCTTTTTCATATCCTTGTAGGTGTTGTTCATTTACTTGTAGGTGTTATTTATTTTGGCGTAGTTCTCATTAAGTTCCTAGGCCTTTTCTAGTAGCCTCTTCATAAACTTAATTACTGTGGTTTTGAACTCTATGTCTAGTCGTCTTTTTTCCTCCATTTCTTTCACAGCTGAGTTCTTTCCTTTTCTCCACATTGTGGTTGCTTTCCTGAGTTGATCCCTTGGCAGTGTGTGGTAGATGTCCTCTAAGGGACGGTGGCTCAGCTTCCCTATGCAGTGCGCGGCGTCAGCACTAGTTCCGCCCTACACGGCGCGCAGCATCAGCGTCTATGGGGTGTGCGGCGTCAGCTTAGCTATGCCGCTCGCGGGTCTCAGTGTTGGGTGGTAATGGAAATCCACCGCTGGTCTCCCCATTGCCAGACCACTCTGCCTCTCCCCAAGTGAGTCTGCACAGCCAAAGTCTCACTCAGGGTTGTAAAACAAAGCAGTCCAGTGGTCTCCGAGCGAATGAGCAAGTCACGTGTTCTCTGCCCGGTCGCGCACTCCAGGAACTGCTGTTCCAATTTACGAGCGCACTCTCTCCAAACTCGCAGACCTCAGCCACACCCTGGGTCTTCCTTTCCCCGACCTGGGAGCTCGCCTGGACCTGGGGGTCGGTGTTGTGGGAGGCCTCCGCACTCTCCACTGGAGAAAACCAGCTGGGCTGGCTGACGCCCATCCCTCACCGCTTGCTCACACTCCGAACCTCAAAGCTGTGCACCGCTGCTCCTCCTGAGTCACAGCGTCCCACCTTTACTTTTTTCTGTGGAATTTTCACTCAGCCAGCTTTCCGGTGATTCTGGATGATGTTTGTTTTGTTAAGTTATAGTTTCGGAATTGAGTGGGCAGCAAAATAGGTGCTTACCTATGCTGCCATCTTTGGTTCTCTGTCTATTTTTTACTTTTAACTGCTATTAAATTTGATGTCATTGTGTTCAGAGAACAGTGTGTATTTAACATTTTAAAATATTATTTATTATTTTATTTCTAGAAACTTAGTAGATTAATCGGGCCATATTTTTAATGATGACTTGTTAATTATAACAAAACTTTTTGTCATTTTCTTAATGTGTGTCCTAGGAATTAATTCAGTTTCCATTTAAGTAGATTGTGTGAAGTCTTTCAGGGCCCTATATTTCAATATCAGAAACCATGTATTCTTTTTTTTAAAAAATATATTTTATTGATTTTTTTACAGAGCGGAAGGGAGAGGGATAGAAAGTCAGAAACATCGATGAGAGAGAAACATCTGGGGATGTGCCCGCAGCCAAGGTACATGCCCTTGACTGGAATCGAACCCGGGACCCTTCAGTCCGCAGTCCGATGCTCTATCCACTGAGCCAAACCAGTCTCGGCAGAAACCATGTATTCTTATATCATGACTATTTTTAAGTGTTCTATGTGTTTTTTGGACAAAGTTATGTTATCTAGTATTTCAATTCAGGGTTTTATAAATGCCTACTAAATTGCTTAATTACATAGGTCGAATTCTCTATATGTTTCCTTCTATATGCTTAAAAAAATTAAATAACTGTGTGGAAAACACTAAAAACAATAATAGATTTCTTGAATAATTACTATACTTCTCTAAATTTTGTTAGATATATTTAGAACATTTATTTTATTAACATAATTTTATAGTTATATTGGCCTAATGGATTGTGCATTTTAATAATTTTGTATGTATTTTATAATTTACAGTAAAATCAAGAAAATATGCAGATAATTTAATTTTACATATTTTCAAAAACCCATATTTAAAGATGTTATTTAACAAATACACTGGATGTAAAGGGAGGAGTAGAAATTGACAATGACAAAATTTAACCAGAAATTATACAAAGGGAATGAGAATATATATATACACACACACACACACACACATATATATATACACAATACATATATACACACAAATACATATATACATATATATATATAGTGTTCAGAGAATAGTGTGTATTGCACACCTAAAAATTTTATTTATGATGTATATAAAATGAGAACATATATATATGTAGAAGGAGACAGTGAGAGAAAGAAACATAATTTACATATATTATATCCATGAGTATGTTTTTTGTCATGAATTTATTAAATATTTATTTGATGATTCTCCTTGGAAAATGAATAATTTTTATTTTAAGTCCATGAATTTAAGGACTATCAGTTTCCTTATATGAATAATTTAGAGCCTACTAAATGATGATTAAAATTAAATAAGTTTGAAACAACTTCCCATTTTTAAACATTTGAATTAAGTCAAATCAAATATTAACATTTAATTTAATTTAATAAAAATAGTTTTTTTCTATAAATGTTATTATTAATAGTTTTTTTCTATAAATGTTATTATATTACAGGGGTAAACATAGAAATATGCCAACTTTGAAAAAATATTTTTATTAGAATTACATTACAGTTCAAACTTACACAAATAACCAAAACATAGCTTTCTGATATCAGAAGTACTAACAGATTAGGATTAATCATATTGTATGAGCTGCTATGTTAATTTCCAAGTCTAAGAGCAATATTAAAATTACATTTTATCCACTAATATGGAAATTAGCAATATTATATTTTATATTCCTGATTTCAAACCCATTAATTTTATGTGGATATAGATTAAGGGACTTTTACAAAAATAAATTAAAGTCTGGTGCTTGCTTTACCATTTAATCTTGGCACAACCGTTTTATCTTCATGATATTCTAACTAATATTATAATTTTGCATATTCCTGATATTTCCTACCTCTTTGGGCTATCATTACTTCTTCATATATATATATATAATTCAAGTGACCCAAATAACAGAATGACCTGAATGACCAGTAGGATTGGAATGACCAGTTGCTATGACATGCACTGTGATGGCCAATTGGCTCAATAGGGACCCCAATCAGCCCCCAACCCAACCTCTCATGGCCCCTCTCCACTGGCCAGCCCTGCCCCTATTTGCCCCCCCATGATCAAGGGTAGGCTTGGCCAGCCAACCATCTAAAGGCCCTCCCCTGCTGGCCTGACCCAATCAACTCCTATTAGAACAGAGTGGCTGGACCCCACTTATGCACAGATTCATGCACTAGGCCTGATTGATATATATATACAACTTTCAAAAAGAAAGGAAGAGGGAGAGAGAGATAGAAACATCAATGATGAGAGAGAATCATTTGTTGGCTGCTTCCTGCACGCCTCCTACTAGGGATTGAGCCCACAACCCAAGCTTGTGCCCTTACTCCTTCAGTCTACAGGCCAACACTGTATTCACTTAGCCAAACCAGCTAAGGCTACCATTTCTTCTTAATAATCCATTAAATGAAGTCCACTACATGTATTCCATTATATTTCATCACAACAACTATGTTTTTAAAATAATCTTTCATTGAAATTTCAATGATTTCTTTATTTTTTAACTGTGATTTAAGCTCTCTGAGTCCAAAGGTCTGTTATTCACTCTTGTTTTACTAGAATTTAGGTAAAGTATAAACAAATATATCTTTTGTGTTTAGCCTTAGAAACTATTAGAATCATAGTTAACTTTATCTAAAATTATTTTATTTTTTATGTTTTATTATGTATTTATTTTTAAATTTTTTCAGGGTGTTTATTTTTTAAATTTTATATATATATATATATATAAAATTCTTTAAAGTATTACAAATAGTAGTACATATGTTTTTCTTTTTGTCCCCCCATTGTCCTCCCCACAGCCTCCCCTACCCTCCAGCACATGTCCTCACCTGTCCACCTGCCCCAGTGTGTTGTATCCATTGGTTATGCTTATACGCATGCATACAAGTCCTTCGGTTGATCTCTTACAGCCCTTGCCCCCCACCCTCCCCAGCCTTCCCCCTGTAGTTTGACAGTCTGTTCAATGCTTCTTTGCCTCTGTATCAATCTCTTTCCCCTGTTTCTTTTCTTTAAAAAGCTAACTATCCAGTTCATTGGTTGAACATTCAACCAATCAAAGAATAATATGCTAATGATATGCTAAGGTCATTCAATCACTTGCTATGATGTGAAACTACCACCAGGGAACAGATGCTCTGACCAGTAGGTTAGCTTGCTGCTGGGATTCAGTAGATCAGGACTGAGTGAGTGACTCACAGGGGGGACCAGGCCTGCAGGGGACAGCAGTTAGGGTCATACCCTAGAGCCCTCCTGCAGTCCTTCTCAGGCTGGCCAATCTCCCATGTCCCTCCCCAACCCCTATCATGCACCTGTGAGGTCCCTCAGCTGGCCTGCAAGCTCTCATAATCTGGAACCCCTCAGGGGATATTGGAGAGCCAGTTTCAGCTCAATCCTGCAGGCCAGGCCAAGGGACCCCACTCATGCATGAATTCATGCACTGTTCCTCTAGGAAATGTATAAGAACAAAAAATGTTTGAGTCTCAGTTTCAGTTTCAATGTCCAACTGTTCTGAGTCCCAGTTTCAATGTCAAACAGTTCCTTATGTGTACATGTCAGCAATGGTGTCTGGATGGTGTACAAATGGTGGCAATGCAGGTTCCACCCTCTCTGGTTTGGTCCTGGGAAGCCTGCAGCAATGCTGCTGACTGCTAGCATGATAAGGTGTCATCAGCATCTTCCATCTCTGGAATGTCTTTACGGTTGGAGCAGAACTGTCAGTTCTTCTTTGTTGCAGGAATCCATATGGTCTTGGAGTTGTTTTCTGAAAATATACAAGCATATTCTCTACCAAAAGTTAATAAAATAAACTTTTCTGTAAATTAGACTTGGGATTCTTTTTATTTTTGCTCAAATGATTTTCCTTTGGCTTATTTTGACATCTTGTATGTTTTCCATGGGTGTCCTGCTGTTAGCATTACAAATGGAAATTAATTTTCTGAAGTAAAAATTTTCTAAATGTAATTTACTTACTGGATATTTTTCCTTACATGATATAACCGCATTATTCCCTCTCCTTTTTTTGATTAATGGGGGCTTTTGGAAATTTTATATTGCAGTCTTGGTAACTTTAAATTTTTGCATAAAAATATGACTGCTTTAGGTTCTTTGCATGTTAGGCAATTTTACAAGGAGATGAACTACTAATAGAAATTTTAGTTAATATTTTAGGAACAGCCCCCTGAGATATGTGATCAGTAATGGATGAGTCCGCTGAGATATGTGATCAGTAACGGGACCCTGCCAGCAGACGAGGGTATCCCAAAGCAGGTGCTGGACATGGAGACCACGGGGGCATAGACTACCAAGGAGACAGAAGTGAACCTCACATCACCCTGCTTGGCCCTGGAGGATGGCTGGTTAGCCAGAGATGGGTAAGATTCCTCAGGGAAGGAACAACCTAAGACAGGCACAGTCACAGAGGAGCCATCAGGAGAGAACTTACAGGTCAACAGAGGTGAGGCACAGACTTTCCCTCCCCTAAGTTTGCAAGGGCCAGATCTCTCACCCCTTCTGAGGGAGGTCTCTTGCCCCCACGGCTGATTCGCCTCCCATGCATAGCTCAGATCAGGACCTATGTTACAGACAGAGACTTGGCCAGCAACAGCAGCCCTATATCTACATTTAGTCTAGCATCAGGAATGCTCAGGGCCTACTCAAGAATGCAAATAATCCTTTCCACTAATATTTACATGGTAAACTAAGACTATTATTTGAGTATTAAATTTGATAGTAAAATAGTAATCAAGTTTTCAGATTAATTTAAATTGGCTAATTGAAATAAGTGAATACTCAAGAAAAATTAAGGGTACTGGATAAAATTATTTTAAACTTCTGAAAAAATAAGAAGAAAGGCCAAACTCTTTTCCATAACCAGTACTGGAAATTACTCTGTTGATTTGATAATTTTATTTAAATGAAGAACAAAGTGCCTAGCATTTCTATAGGGAAAAGCAAACAAACACATTGTTGAAAGTTCATCTTAATTACATTTAAAGTCATCAATCATGTAGGTGATTTCTCAGAAAGAAATTATTAAAGAATTTTTGACTGAATATTTTCAAAATAATTAATTTGAATTTTGGAGGTAGAATAAAGGATGGTGAGGAGATTTTTTTTTTCATGTGTACCAATGCTGGCACTTCTAAAGAAGCTGGAGAAAATGTAGTAGGCTTTCTAAAATCTAGAATATGCTTCCCACATTCAGAGGTATAAATGAAGTAATAAAATGTACCTTTAAGATCTCTCTGACTGCTTTCATGTTTTTATCTTTATCACTTCTTTCTCCTTGCTTATTTTGGAGTTACTGTTTAAAGATTTTCTGCTCTCAACTTAAAACCCATAATTCACCTTGAAAGATTTTAAATATATTTTGTATTTATTAATTTAGATATTATCTTATGTATTCCTCAGTAACACAATTACATTTTGAGTTATTTTTATTTTTAATGATGTGATTTGATGAATATTTTCTTAGTAAATCTTAGTTACACATATACATTATTTTTAGTAGTTAAAAATCATGAAGGCATTTAACATTTCACTCAGTATTGCCATTTTTGTACTAAGTTTATTATCATTATGTATACACAATTTAAAATTTTAAGTATATAAAATAAAGCATTATTATTGTATTTTTTCATTTCTCTTACCTTTATTTATTAATTTCCCTCCACACACAAAAATTAGCTCATGCTAATAATCTAGTATCTGTCAGTATGCATTTTTCTACTTACCATTTTAATCCTATTAAAGATTCTATAAGTATAATGGATTTGTGGGTCAGTATTTAACAAAAGGAATCAATATTATATGTTGTTTTACATTTTGTTTTTGTCACCCAAAATGTCATTGCCATGGCTGGGCAGCTCAATTGGTTGGAGTGCCATCCTGTAGATCAAAATGGTTGTTGATTCCATTCTCAGTCAGGGCACATACTTAGGTTGTGGGTTCTATCTTCGGTTGGTTGTGAAGCACATGAGAAGCAACTGATGGATGTTTCTGACATAGATGTTTCTCATAGAGATCTCTCTCTCCCTCTTGCCTCTCCCTCTAAAATCAATTTTTAGAAACCTCATGGAAATCCATGTACTTCCCCTAATATATATATAATTTTCCCTATAATCTTCTGATGTTTTCCAAACATTCTTTTATTGATGTTAAAGTTATATTTTTACATCATGTGGAAGATGAAGAGGAGTTACCAATAATGTCAACACTATTCGTTTAGTCAGGTCTGGTAGATGATTAAAAATGAAGGGAATTAATGCTTCTATTCCTCCATGAAGGTACCAGGAGAAAGTCATACTGCTCCCCAGCTTTCTAGGACTTCCCCAGCTTCCTAACTTCCCCTAGCAGAACCTAGCTCCATTTTTCAGACCTTCCTTGGGTTCTTGGTAGTCTATGAAATCAGACCCATTCATGTTGGGCAGTACCAACTTTACCCCAAAAGGATGATGGTTTTATAGACCAAACTCTTTCCAGAATCCCTATAATTCTGATTTATGTATAAGATTTCATTAGTAATGGTATGTTTTCTATCAATTATTGGTTGACATAGAGGGAAGAAAGTGCTTTAGCCATCTTTTCTTACTGGGATTCCCATGGAGCCCTAGACAGTATTACCTACCCACCAATAGTCAGTAGGAAGATCAGTAGTTTCCTTGTTCTAGAAAGGAATGCATATTGTAGAAGGGGGGAGTGAGAAATATCAAGATAACCATTGTCCCAAAAATTAGAAAGAAAAAAATATGAGATAGGAAGCATTGCATGTTATAATCAAGTAATATATATATATATATATATATATATATATATATATATATATTAAAAAACAATAGCATTTTACTCCAAGTCTGAGCATGTGTCTTCCTCTTTGGGAACTGTGTAAATAATATGGTGTTATTTCAAAGAATGTATGCAGATATGTGTATGCACAGACATTAGGCATATTTATTATTATCTATACATATACTTGTGTAAATATTTATGATTATATGTGCATTATTTGTGAGTGTATGTATGCATATAAATTATTCCACATGTCATTTTGTTTGTATTGATTACTATGTCACTTGTAGACATCAGTTCCAGTGTACTGATTGGAATGTAACAAAAACAAGTGGTTATGTTGCCTAGTAAAGCATTGTATTCTTTACTTCATAGTCAAGACAGTTGAATGATTCTACTTAGTTTGAGTGGCACTCTGCCACACATATATTATAGTGCAAGGAGAACTCAGAAAACTCAGTGAAGCTGACCATACATAACATGCATGGTGCACACCATATGTCACTTCTTACAATGTTATGGTTTCATAATCTACAATGACATTGTCATTAATTTCAGACATTTGATTCTGCTCACTTGGCCATTCATAAAATAGACGACTCTGAAAGTTGTTGATTTAACGGAAAGAATTTTCACACAGGGTTCTATCATCAACACTGAAAATGATTATGCTTTTTAATTTATTGATAGTAAGTAATGAAAAGGTAATTCAGAGGTAACAATTTGTACCAAGAGAATAAAGAAATTCTAAATATTCTATCATGAGTTTTCTACTTTAATTTAAAAAGCAAACAAACAAACAATTACTTCCTTACTTTTCTTTTACTCACTTTTGGAGGCATTTGTGTATTTCTTATGATATGTACTAACATATGTGACTGAGACTATAAACTGTCATAAATTAGAGAAGACTGATATTCTCATTAAAATTTATGTAGCTTAGTGATATAGCTGTGTTTGGTTTTGTGGTATAAAGATGGAAGTTCTGATCTTCCCTTAGCTGTCCTATTGATGGCGTTCTGACAAGTGAACCTGATGTCTAAGCCTGCCCAGGTGATGCTGTGGCTTGAGGGAATGCTCCTCTGAGAAGGGTTTGATGTTGGAATAATTGAAGTTTAGTATTTTTGTTTCATTTGTTTATGTGTTTCCAAATAAATTTAGCTTTGACTTAAATTAATTCATAGTTTCTGTATTTATTCCTCATGCTTTGATAACTTTTTGTGAAGTAATTATGAATTAAAACATTAATATTATTTTCATAAATGTATCTCTAATAGGGTTACTATTAATATCTCTTATTTAATATTCTCTCCTGTTCATATTTTTATAGTTATACATGACAGTTGTTTTTTATTACTAGCTATCAACACTTCTCTTTTCCCTTTCAAAATACATTTCTTTGGCATTGTGAGAGTATCTGAATGGCAATTTTTCTAAATGAGCAAATTTATGATAACTTCTTATAGTATCAAGATGTTTGTTTTTCCTATTAAATGTGCTTTTAAAAATTGCCAATTTTAATTTTTATAATATAATCTTGGTCAGAATCTCTTCTATTTCTTCTTCTGTATTATCTCCCTGTTCTTCTGTATTATCTCCCTGTTCCTTCTTACCAATTAGCAGTCACAAATATTTTAAAATGTTAATAGTGAGTTGAGTAATCCATTTGCCATTTCTTGCATTTTAATTTTGAATATTATTTATTTATTTATTTATTTATTTATTTACTTATTTATTTTAATATAATTTCCCCATCACCATTCATCCCGTCTATGCTTTCTTCCACATTTGTCCATCCATCTCCTCTCTGCAACAACCACACTGTTGTCCATGTCCATGAATTCTCTCTTCTATATTGCTGAAATAAAAAAAACCTCTTATTTTCTATCAGTATTTATTATTGTAGTCTTTCAACTTTGCTCATTGTTTTCAAATAATCCTATCTAATAAAAGAGTAATATGCAAATTGGCTGTCACTCCAATGCACAAGATGGCAATGCACAAGATGTGGTCAAAGATGGCCACTCCCATATGAACACAAGATGGCTGCCACAAGATGGCCAGCAGGAGAGGGCAGTTGGGAGGGACCAAGCCTGCAATGGAGGGCAGTTGTGGGTGATCAAGCCAGCAGAGAAGGGCAGCTGGGGGGTGGGTCCCAAGCCTGCATGGGAGAGCAGTTGGGGGGGACCAGTCCTACAGGACAGGACAGTTAAGGGAGACCAGGCCTACAGGAGAGGGCAGTTGTGTTAGACCAGGCTTGCACAGGAGGGAAGTTTGTGGGGACCCAGGCCTACAGGGAAAGGCAGTGTTGGTGGGGCAGACCAGCCGGGGAGAGCAGTTAAGGACAATGAGGCTGGCAGAGGAGGGCAGTTAGAGATGATTGGGTTGGCAGGGGAGGGTAGTTGGGGGCAACCAGGCCAGCAGGGGAGGGCAGTTAGGGTTGACCAGGTGGGCAGGGGAGGGCAGTTAGGGGAATCAGGCTAGCAGGGGAGCAGTTAAGCATCAATAAGGCTGTCAGGGGAGTGGTTAGGGGGAGATCAGGCCAGCAGGCAAAAGCGGTTAGGAGAGACCAGAAAAGTAGGCAGGTGAGCAGTTGGGAGCCAGCAGTCCTGGATTGCTAGAGGGATGTCCTATGGGGATCAGACCTAAATAGGCAGTTAGACATCCCAGATTGGAGAGGGTGCAGGCTGGGCTGAGGGACACACACAACCCTGTGCATGAATTTTGTGCACCAGGCCTCTAGTAGTATTATATAAAAAGGATGTTTTTAATATTCAGAAAATAATTAGATTAAAAATCATCTATAAATGGCTCACATGTCCTAGTGAACTGATAACTGGCACTAGGGGAAATTCTTGTATTGATCCCATGTGTTGGTCCAGCCTTGGACTCCTGGACTGGCAGTGAATTTGGGTTTACTAAGGATGGTTTGCATTAAACAGGACCCATGCCAAAGCCCTTTTCTGGTACAAAGAAAGGAGGAACACAGACAATGTTGTGATGCTGTATTCTGTGTGCTTCCCTAAACTTTATAATTAACTATTTTATATTGAAAATATCTTCGTGTATGTGCATGTGCTCTCTAATTGTGGGGGGAAAAAAGCTCTTTAAAAGTCAGAACTGTTTCTTATCTGTTAGTATTCTTTTAGGACTTAGCAATGTTTTAGACATTTGTTAAATGAAGGGAATGGTTTTCTATTTCTCATTTTAACTTATTATTTTTAATATTTGGAAAATAGTCCAAACTTTGTCCCTGTTTTTTGTCAAAATCATACTGTCACTAGGTTTTGCTTTGAAATCCATTCATTCATAGACCACATTTTTCTCTGTGGTTTCCTCAGATATGGTCTATAGATATGCACTCTACTTGTATTCACTTCTATGGTAATGAGAGGCATATATACTATTTTTTATTTTATACAACTTGCCCTAATGTCACCTGTTACTTTCAAATGTCTTGCTATTACCGAAAATATGGTTTTAATTTATTAAATATTTAGTATTAATGGGGTAGCAGAAAGGACTGTATGCCATTTTTATAAAATCTTGTTTTCTTTGAAATGAGCACCAGTTCCTCATGTTGAAAATAAACATGATTTCTAATGTCCATATGATATTAAGCTGACTTTTAATAATAAACATGCTCCACTAAAATTGTATTTGTAAAAATTATCCACTTGTTTTTTATATCTACAGTAGAAAATAGTGATTTGATTGTTTAAGTTAAGATTTATACTCTTCTATACTTATTGGTATGTTGGTATATGTACATTCTATGACATAGAGCATGGCAGAGTTAAGAGACATATACAGTACATTGAATTAGAATTTGTGAATCACATTCCTAGTTTTGTAATAATAAAATAAGTTAAATATCACCTCATAAAAATACTCTTCAGTTCAAGTCTATATTAATTAATTTATAACAGAAATATGTGAACTATAAAAAATTTAAAAATATCTATTTGAGTTTACTCAACACTTATTAAGCATCACCAGAACATCTTGATGTAGTAGGCACCACATCAAGCACTGGCTATTGGAAGATGAATTTTAAAAAATGCCCATATCTAGAAGGGCATATATATATCATAATGAAATATCAAATTAAAATGAAAACAATGAGATAATTTAATACTTTAAAATTATTACAGCTCTAATGACACAGAAAACCATACTGAAACACAGAGAAAAATGGACAAATTCTAGGGGCGACAGGAAAGATTTCCTGATAGTGATAAAAAACCAAGTTAAAACTTAAATGTCTACTTTTCTTAATAATTTTTATTCATTTTTAAAATTAAATTTGAAATTGTATGGCTATTCTGCAGGAAAATCAACCAAAGGGTGCTTGAAAAGATTAGTAGATTTTCATTTTGTGCAAGAACTCAGGAACAAAATTATTTCATCATTTTCAAGTTTGTCTGATATTTACATGACTATTTGGTTAGAAAAGTTAATAAATATTTGTAAGGTATTGAAGTTATCCAGAAACACAAATGGCAGAAAAACTAGCAAATTTAAGGTGAAGAAAAACTATTATTAAAAATGCTTATAGTGAAAGAATATTTTCTTTGGGCAGGAAAGAATTCTAAAATGAAGACAGGTTTGAAGAAGAGGAGATTAATACATTTTTAAAATAACAAATAATTCCATTAGTTTAAAAAAATTAAAATCTAAACTGATAGAAAAATTGTTTATGTGTTACAAGCAGTGTATTCCAACTTTGTTTCTGTAGACTCATTAATTCTATTGCCTACTTGATGTAGGATATAGTCTGCTTTTTATTTCTTTGTTTTGAGGTCAGTTTCCTTATGTTATACTACTGTTCATCTAAATATTGTTTGCATTTATTTTCCTCAAATCTGCTAAACTTTAAAGCTGGTACATTTGTTGACATAATGTAAAATATTTCATGAAGATCTTAGCTTTCAATGTAAAGTTCTAAATACTGGTTTTTATTGCTGCTTTTTAAATAATTATTTTCTTTTATAGTGTGTAGAATACTATAACTTATGTTTTCTAATTTTACCACTAAAATATATTTGGAAGTTATTCAAACAACTTCAAATAAATGGGATGATTCAGTTACTACGTTATACTGCTGCCTGTGATCTATGCAAGCATCCTGTGATTTCTTAAAATTTAATTACATTAATTATGACCACAACTAACTAACTACATTTATTACAAAATTTCTATATGTTTATTAACTCACTAGAGGACTGATGCAGGAAATTTGAGCCCAGCCCTCAGAGCTCCAGCTTCATTTAGAAGGATGTCCTGAAGGTTGTTTGGCTGTCTGGTCTAATTAGCATATTATACTTTTATTATTATAGATTCTATTTTATGTAGTTCATATAACTCCACAATGTAACCTTTTTAAGACTGAGGTTGTAAAGCCCTAGGAAAATGAGATGAAATCCAACTAAATTGCATACATGTAGGAAAGAAGAAAAAAAAGTACAATAAAGATTGTAGTCTTACTTTAATTAAAGTAGAATATTGTTTTTGTTTCTCATGTTTAATATTATAGCTCTGGTAATGATTCCAAAAGTGCAGTTCTGAAATGTTTTAAGATTAAGCAATATTGTTTGAATAAGATTTCCACATTTCTGAGTAACTCTATAAAGAATAATTGTGAATTGAATGGATGTATTTTGATATGATTGTTAAAAAATCCACCTCCAATTCAATATTAAAAATTTTTACTTAATACATAAAATTATTATGTTATTTTTATTAAAACATTAACACAGAGCCCTGACTGGTGTAGCTCAGTTGGTTGAAACATCGTTTTGTGCATCAGAAGGTTGCAGGTTTGATTCCTGGTCAGGGTACATATCTAGGTTTCAGGTTTGATCCCAGAACAGAGTGAATGCAGGAAGCAAATGATTGGTATTTCTCTTTCACATCAATATTTCTCTATCTTTCACCCTCTCTCTTTCTCTAGCTCTAAAATAAATTTATTTTTTAAAATATTGACATAAAGACATTCTTAATATATCTTAAATATACCTCTGATTGAAATTTAAAAATATAATTTAGTTGATTTTAAGTCAAGTTAGCAATTTATGATTTAAAATTAGTTAGCCAGCATTAGCACTGAATATGATTTTACATAGGATCCAGAAATAGACCTTTAGGGAAGTAAGGATCAGGTTATAGCAGATCCACTCTTATCTTATAACATTACAAGATTGTGTTCCAAGAATAAAAATTATATTTTGCTTTGCACCAGGCATTATAACCAATAAATTAACTCTATTACCTGTGAGATCATAGGGGAAAATTTCAAAATTAAACAAAAAGAAATCAACAGAAAATGTTTTAGTTGTTTATAGACAGCCATCAATTTACTCAAAATTATTTTTTTCAAACTTCCTCGAGGAGAGCAGTTAAACACTTCACAAAGAAAACCTTTCATAATTTTGATAAAGAGATTTCTCTTAACTAATTTTGCTGTAGAATAATATGTGAATTATATAAATGATGACTATTTAAAAAATATAAATGCAGAGGGAAGCCAAGATGGTGGCATAGGTAAACACCTAAACTGCTGCCTTGCACAATAATTTCAAAACTGCAACTAAAAGACAAAATGTCTGTCACCCAGAACCACAGGAAAGCTGGCTGAGTGGAAGTTCTGCAACTAGAAGGAAAGAGAAAAGAGCATTGAGATGTGCATTAAGTGCTGAAAAGCTGAGGTACGGAGGCACGTAAACCAGGCTGGCAGTGGGTGACTTTGCATGTTGCTTTATTCAAGCCAAAGGAAAACAAGCTCCTGATTACTCTGAACTCCAGTTTCTGGTGAGATGCTGGAAACCCAGACTCCTATGGGGAGAAGCTGGATTGTCTGCCATCAGGTTGGAAAGTGAGGGTGGCTCCCCTGCAGAGGTGTGTGCAGCAATCATTGTTCAATGCGCAGGAGCATGAGATGTGGGGACTTGGAAACAAGGAGATGCAGAGAGGGCTGATTGGCAGCCATTGCTGTTTGCCATGCCCTAGCCCAGTGACTCTCTGAGACCCTGCCTCACACAATCTGCAAACCTGCCCAAGCTGTGCACAGTGGCATTTGCATATAAATGGCCAGTCCTATCACAGCTTAATCTAACAAACTGAAGCTCTGGTCAGACAGCTCCAAAACCTCCAAACCCCAAGCAAAGAGGAGAAAACTGTAGTCCTCGCTGTAGCTCCTGCTGGGTTGCCTCAGACAGTAGCTGACCTGCACCCTATATGAGATACAGAAGCTAGTGTACCTAGAGGTCATTGTGAGATAACACCAGAATTCAACTACTCACATCCATAAGTGACACATTCAAGAGGCAGACTAGGTGAGCACCAAAGCCCCACTGAAGCAAGTCTTGCCCATAGGTGTGTCTCCGTTACATCAGTTCTTCCACTCCATCTACACAGGGAAGCAGAAAAATTCAGAGAGAAAGAAACAGGTCACAAATGAAAGAAATGGAGGACATAGAGTTCAGGACTACATTTATAAGATTTCTCAAGAATCTTCTAGGGAAGCAGAAAAATTCAGAGAGAAAGAAACAGGTCACAAATGAAAGAAATGGAGGACATAGAGTTCAGGACTACATTTATAAGATTTCTCAAGAATCTTCTAAAAACTGCTGAGAAACTTGATGAGTCCTTCAAGAACCTTAATGAGAATGCTAAGAAAATGGAAAAGGACCAGTCAGAAATTAAGCATACAGTGACTAAAATAAAGAATATTCAGAAATTCAATGGTAGATCAAAAGACCCCAAGAATCAAACCAAAGAACTGAAATATGAGGAGACAAAAAAAAAAAAAACCAAAAAACAAGAAACAAAACAAAACAAAACAAAAAAAACCCCAACCAGAAAAACAAAAAGAAAAAAGAATCTAAAAATATGAATATAATGTAAGAAGCCTCTGGAACAACTTTAAGCATACCAACATCTGAATTGTTGGGGTGCCAGAAGAAGAGAGAATGCAAAATATTGAAAACCTATTAAAAATAGGTTAAATCAATATAAAAATATATTAAATCAATATAGAAAAAAAATAATCACAGAAAACTTTCCCTACCTGGTGAAAGAAATAGACTTAAAAGTCCAGGAAGCACACAAAGACCCCAAACAAGAGGAATCCAAAGAGGACCACACCAAGACACATCATAATTAAAATGCCAAGAGCAAAAGGCAAAGACAGAATCTTGACAGCAGCAAGAGAAAAACAGTTACCTACAAGGGAGCACCCATACAACTGTCAGATGATTCTCAACAGAAATGATGCAGGCCAGATGGGAGTGGCAAGAAATATTCAAAGTGATTAACAACAAGAATCTACAACCAAGATTACTCTACCCAGTAAGGCTATCATTCAGAATTGAAGGTCAGATAAAGAGCTTCAGAAACAAGAAAAAGCTAAAGGAGTTCATCACCACCAAACCAGGATTATATGAAATGCTGAAGGGTATTATTTAAGAAGAGGGAGAAGAAAAAAAGGTAAAGATAAAAACTATGAACAACAAAATGACAACAAATACATACTTACCAACAAGTGAATCTAAAAATCAAGTGAATGAAAAGTCTGATGAACAGAATGGACTGATGAATATAATAGAATCAGGGACATAGAAAGGGTGTGGACTGACAATTATTAGGGGAAAGAGGGTGTGAGGGTTGTGGGAAGAGATTGGACAAAAATCTTACACCTACGGCTGAAGACAGTGGTGGGGGGTAAGGGCTTGGGGTGGGGTCAGGGATCGGGTGGAGGAAAAAGAGGAACACCTGTAATAATCTGAACAATAAAAATGTATTTAAAAATGTAAATGCAGCAATATATTAAATCAAGTTGCATATAATTGATACTATGATTGGTCATTGTTGGTGCAATTATAAAATCATTCTGTTTTTTTATCACAGAGCTAAATCATATGTAAATCAGTAATTGGTTTTCAATTTTATTGTGATTTTAAAAAAATAATATGGGAGTCTTATTCTTGAGATAGGAAAATAAAGTTCCCATTAGCAGTAAACTCTCAGTAATAGTAAGGGGATAAAAACCTATTTAAGAGGTATAACTGCATTTAATTTGAGTTTTTCCTTTGTCAAAATTTTTTGTGATTGTAAAAGACCCTCTTGTTTATTTAGAGAACTATTTTTATGTTCTTCTTTATAATATTTCAAAAACAAAATATTTACAGTGGTGTGTGTTTTTCAAACTATGAGATAATTGTATTTTGTCAGTAAGAGGTACTTGTGTAGTGAGTTTTGTTCCAGATCCTTAAATTTTGAACTCAGGGAATATGTGAACCAAGACCGTAAGCGTGTAGGAGCATGCCTAGATAGTCTGGTGCTTGGGTTGGGGGTTTGGGAAACAGAAGGGTTATGAGCTGTGAGGAGGAAGCAAAGGAGAGTAGGAGGAGATAGATTTAGTGAAGCAACAGTGTGGGGGTGATCAACACAGATAACGTAGTCTTTTTATTTGTAAAATGGAACAAATCATAGATCCCATGGCATGGAGTTTTGTGGAAATTAAATAAAGTAATCTACTTTACCTCAAGAGTTTGTATAATTCCTTGCAAGTAACTAGGTATTAAATTTTGTGTTTCCTTATAAATGTGGAAATGCTAAGGCATTGTTTGATGTGTATATTCATGTAAATATTGAAATGATTAAAACTTTTCAGCTTGATTAAATCAGATCCACCTGGTTCCATTAGGACACACTGAGAGAATCATGGGCTAAATCATCCAAAGTAAGACATGTGTACAAAACCAATCAAGATCAATGCATATAACAGGATATTGAGCAATGAATAATAATAAGGTAAATTTGAGTTTTTTGCTTGAAAAGAAGTTAATGATATCATAGTGGCTTTACACATATGATAGTAATCTCATAATAATTAGATTTAAATATCAAAAGATGGAGATGATAATAGTAAGATAAAAAATGGAAATGCTAGAAAGTGCAATGTCTTTGTATTAAAGAAACTATAAAGGTTAATTGGGAGCAAGAACTAAAGAAAACTATTTTTTTAAGAAAACTATTAATAAGATTTGGAAATATTCAGAAGATTGCTGAGAAAATAGAACAGAAGTCAAATGCCTTAATCTACTGAGATTCCCAAGAAAATATCTTCCCCAATAATTTTTATAAATATTTCACAAGCATTTATAACATGCATCTTTTATGGATAAAGTTAAGAGTTTAAAAAGCACTTGAAAATTTTAAAATTGCATTTTTAAGCAGATAAGAAATTTATTGGAAGGCCTTGCTTCTTTATAAATCCTTCTTTGTTTTATTTTATTTTCAATTTTAAAAATATACTTTACATTCAATATTATTTTTATTAGTTTTAAGTGTACAGCACAATGGTCAAACAATTATGTGTTTCACAAAGTGTTCTCCCACATCCAAAACAAGATAGCAGTTTGATAGGTACAGTTTGGTTAACAGAGGCTATGGATATTTATCTTGGGTAAGATTAGATTATATTCCCAGTTTATATTCATCCAAGGCTATATAAGAATTAAAATTCCTTGTTTCTCTTTTTTATAGAAATGCTCGCAAACATTACTGTCTTAATCATGAACAAAGGTACTAACAAAGCCACATAAGAGGACAAATTATTGTTAGGCTTTAGTACTTCCTAAACAACCTATCTGATGTTAGTTTTCCAGCTCTCCAAAAAGCCCATCTTCTGCAAAGATAAAATGAAACAAAGCAAAAGGACTAAAATATGTCTTTTAAGTAAAATGCTAGTGACCTGTTTTTACAAGGTTCTTAAATTCAATCTTTCTTGAATAAACAAAAATCAATTAGTGAAATCATGTATTCTGATTTTTAAAAATCTGTATTTCATTGATTCACCTCTGTATTATTCTATTGCTAGAGGCCTGATGCATGAGATTTGTGCAAGGGATTCGGCTCTTGCAGCCCAGCAGGCCCTCACAGCCCTGGCTTCCTATGGATGGTCGCTCTATTGTTTGGTCTAATTAGCATATTAGCACTTTATTATATAGGTTTTGTTAATTCAGTCTCAAGTAAAATATCCTTATCCCCTGTGATTTTACAAATTTCACGGCTTTAAATAAAATGTTTCAAAAGTAAATCAACTTTTATAATCCTCTAATAGTCTTATTTTTCTCTATTGGGAAGTAAGTAAAGGAATTGCTTTAGATAGCATAACTATTAATTATTTGTTATCTTAAATATGCTACCAATGGAGGAACATTTGACTAAAGAAGAATTGGATCCAATTTTATTATAGGAGTTGAAATAAATAGTCTAGAATATTATCTTTAAGTGACTTAAGAAAGTCATGGTTTAAATCTTTATTAAGATTTTCACAAATTAACAACCTGACATAAATTCCTGGCTCAGTTATGAAATTATAAACAACTGCCTTTCTTTATTTTCTTTTTAAACATTTTTATTTGCTAGATTTTTCCATAAAGTTACAACTATATATACCAAAAGACCTACTGATTTCATTCTTAGGTAATATTGTACATCAGAATACAAGTACAAGAGTGTTGATATCAATCCTATTTGTAATTCCCCCAAATTGGAAACTATTCATATACTAGCCAATACAACATATAAAAGTAATGATGTACAGTTCTTTAGTGGAATTTTGCACAATAAAATAATTAAATGAGAGATATATAAAATAACAAGTATAAAACTTCTAAATATATTTCAATGTCAGTTTCATCATATATAAACTGAAAAGTTTTGCTCAAATACATTTCTTTGAGAGACTTTTAAAAATTTATAGAGCACTTGATTAGATAAATGCAAAGTGATTTAGGTATTTGCCAGTTAGAGCAATATATTTTTTAGAAAAACTAAATGTTTAAGATGGGTCCATTACATGTTCTATTTTTAAAATTGTAGAACATTAGAAAGACTTTAAAATCCTAATTTGCAAAAGGAAATAAAAACTTATTATTGTTGCATTAGAAAAATTGGAACTGATTTTATAAACATACTTTTCTTTCTTCTTGTCTTTGTTCAAATGTCAGTACCTGTTAGACTGTATTTTTTGTTTGTTTGTTTTATTCAGTTAAAATGCTAGTCATTTGTTGGAGTTCTTACCCTAAATTATTTTTGGTTAATATAAAGCCTTTCACTCTTATGTTAGATAAGTTTGCATGCAAAGGACTTAATGTAATATTCCATTTTGAAGTTTCTGCTTTGAATAATATCATATTTACAGTATCAGAACCATAATTATTGTAAGATACTGAACTTAAATTGATCATAAAACTAATAAGAGAGAAAATAATTCTTACAACATAGAAGGAAAAATTGTTGTAAATTTTCAGCAAGTGAAGAATAGCAGAAAAAATATAAATTTATTTCATTCAAAAATTTTTCAAGTGACTATAAAGATGACTCTCCAAAGCGAGAATTTGTCTAGCCTCAGAGAGTTTCCCTCCCCCAGAGTAATTTAGGGAGAGGTACCCAGTGGTTTTTCAGAATATACAAGTATCCTGAGTTTTAACCAGTAATCATTTCTGTGAAAGATGATGTGAAATCTCAAATAACTGGCTGGAAAGTGAAGCAACTTATCAGATGATCACGTAATCAATTGAAGTCTTAATTCACTGTTAGGGTCAAACCACATTCACGTTTATATAACCTGCCCTGGCAAAGGACTTATAGTCATAGCAACTCGTAAAATTCCCCACTAATCTTGATATTTTTCTGACAATTGATCAGCTTTTTTTCTTCTATCTTTATAATGAAGAAATACGTTAGAACAACCCTAAACTGGTCTCCTTTATGTTGTCCCAGTTTCTCTTCAGGAAACCCACCTTCCTTCTTTTAACCCCATTCCTCTAGTAATCTTTCACAAAAGAATGGAAAGGGCATTAGGAACTTGAGAAGAACACAACAGCATGAAGTTTGCAGATAATGAGGACACACTCATTACAAATACAAGGATATATTTTTAGTTCATGTGGAAATAACTATATAATTTTCTTGTTTTTAATCTTCCATCACCTACCTTCTATTACTTAACTCTATACACCCCTTTCTAGATTACCTGTCATCAACATCAACATTAGTAAATCAAAATTCTCAGTGCTCTTTTTTTGGGGGGTTACCAACTATATGACATATTGATTTTGAAAATCAGTTCTTTAAATGATTCCTGGTAATATCATTTAAATACTATTTACTCTTACATAATTATACCATAACTCAAACAAATGTCTTATTCTTACATATCAAGATTGGTTCTACATGGTTGATATTATTAAAAATATAAATGATAAGGTAAATAAAAGTATAGAGTATATCTTTGAAGATTATATAAGTTTGTGTTTTTAAAAATTGTAAGTTGTAAAATTTAGGATGATAGATTAAATTAAAAAAAATAAAACAGAAAGCTCTAAGATGGTAGCCTATAGGACAGCAGTGAAAGAAAGTGTGAGTGAGTGAGGGAGTGAAAGGGAAATGCATGTGTATGTGTGGGGCATGTGTAGGTGAGTTGGCGACAGTTATATTCTGCAGGACTTGTGGAGGCTGGGTGGCCTCTCCTACTACTGCAATATTCCAAGGGTAGCTGGCTCTGCCATAGAGGCTGCATCATCTTAAAGGGGAGAGTGGCTGTGACTGGGAGCCCAACCTCACTTTCACCCAGGGAGTCCCTGGACACCACCTGGGACCCTACAGCCACAGTGGCCAAGGACCTGCTGTCCTGGCTGTGAACCCATGATTGCCCAGACTCCAGCCTCCCTGGTTATGGGTTCCCAAAAGTTTGTCTGAGGGGGAAACAAAATGGTGGCTAAATAGGCAGACGTGTCTTGTGCCTTCTCATGGAGCAGATAGAAGAAACAGCTGAATCGAATAATATCCGCCCAGAATCAGAAAATCAAACACAGCAGGTGAGACAATCTATGGCCTGAAAGGACAGAAGATGACTGGAGAGAGGTGGGATTGGGGGTCTGGAGAGAGAAACTCATGACCATTGGGACTAGAGGGTCAGAAGGAAACTATGCCCATGTCCCATGGGAACACATATAACACTCAACTGTGGAAGGGGGTCCACAGGGCTGCTGGCATCAGGGGACTCTAAATCTAAGTACACAGCCATGAGAGGCTGCACCCAGAAAAGCAGCTCTGAAGTTCTGCACTGGCTGCACAGTGATGGGGTGTTGGGGGGGGTTAGAAACACAGAGCAGCACAGTTGCTCTGTCTTTATATTTTCCTTGCATTTACTTGCTATACATAAGATCTTTCAATTACAAACACAGAGCCTGTGATGCAGATAGACATGGTTTGGTGGAGGCTGGGGAACAAAACAGAAAGAGGCAACCAGGAATCCAGCTCTGGGACAGCCTGGTCCCTCTCTAAACAGCCATTTTTCTCCAGAAGAGCTAGCCTCTCCTAGTGGCCCTGGAAATGAATACAGCAACAACAAAACCTAGACTCCATGTTAGAAATAGAAGCTTGTATAAATATGACTGAATGCAGGCAGACAAAGTGGGCAGATTGGACCCCTATGCCAAAATCCAATCCTGTGGAGACAAAGAGAGACATGGATCTATGGGAACTTCAACATAGTTCTGGTTACCTAACAGGAAACTGAGAAGTTCCAGACAAAACAGTAGGTAGGGATCCTAATCCAGCCCCAACAAGGCATTAAAACTCACCTGAACTAACTCACTTTACTATCCCACTTTTTTTTTGTTTTTTATCTTTTACTTAAGAAAGAAAGGGAAAGAAATGTTTATTTTTTCTTTATTTTATTTTTATTATTATTAACCTTTTATTTTTAAAATAGTGTCCTACATTCTATTTTTATTTTTTATCATTATTTTATCTCATTTTTTTCTTTTTGCCAACCATCTCTTCCGCACTTCTCCCTTTTTAATCCTGTTTATCTTCTGTTCTTGCTTTAGTAGTTCTCTCTCTTTTCTTTTCAAAAAACTGATAATTTGTATCTGCTTTATTGATGTGTTACTATTAAAATAGTCTCTGTTGAGTTATTTATATATCTAATTTCCTCTCCCCTGCTCCAAGACCATGCACCCTTCTCTTTTTTCTTTTTGTGTTAGCCAATTTATTTTTTTTTATGCTTTTGTTTTTCCTCCCCTTGCTTGCTCTCGTCTTCTCCTAATTGCTTAATTAGTTTCACTCACCAAACTCAAGCCTGTTTTTTTCTCTACTCTATTCTCCTTTTCCAAAAACAGATGAGTAGATAGATAGATAGATAGATAGATAGATAGATAGATAGATTAAAGAAGGGAGATTTTTATAAATTTATTGATTATTTTGTTTTTTACTTTTGTTCTTACCCAACTAATTCTCTTTCTATTTAGTATATACTGACCCATAACCATTCCCCTAGTCATTCAATTCCTTTACCTTACTTTCTGGAAATAAGCTTTGACACTTCAGATTTAGTTCGCCCCTTTAATGTGAGTGTTTGTTGTTTGTATTTTGGGGTTTATTTGTTTGTTTTGTAGAATATATATATATATATATATATATATATATATATCTCCCTCCTTTTTCTTTTTCTTTTCTCTCTTACCTTTTTCCTTTTCTTAATATCATTTTTATGCTCTTTTCTCTCCCCTAATTATCTTTTCTCTGGCGGTCTCCTTTATTGGAGTTATTGATATCATAAATACATTCGTGATTTGTTCACTCTGTGTCATATCTTGTCAAGTTGTATGTTGTGACTTTTGATCAAAGTGGTATAGAGTGAGCCACATAACCAGACAACCTAAGAGGAGTAAAAATGGGGAGACAAAATAACAGCCCCCATAGGAGAGAAAAGGAGGAATCAACAGAAAAGGAAGTAAACAAAATGGAGGAAAAATTTGTCAGAAAAATAATTCAGACCATTAGTCACAAGAAAATTGAAAAGGATGGAACAAAAATTCAACAACATGTGTAAAAATCAAGAAGAAATGAAGTGTGACATAGCTGCAATAATGAACAAAATAGAAAGGATCAACAGTAGATCAGAAGAAGCTGAGGACCACATGAGTGAGTTAGAAGACAAGGTAGGAAAGAGACCCAACTGGAAAAAAAAGAGTTAAAAAGCAGGAGGAGAGCCTAAGGGAGCTTTGGGACAACACAAAATGAAACACATCCACATAATTGGGGTGCCAGAAGGAGAGGAAACTGAGCAAGGAATAGAAAACCTGTTTAAAGAAATAATGACAGAAAATTTCCCTGATGTTGGGAAGAAAAAACTTACACAAATTCAAGAAGCACATAGAGTCCCAAACAAGATGAACCTGAAAAGACTTACACTAAGACACATCATAATTCCATTGGCAAACTGAAATAAGATTATAAGAGCATTCATCTCAGGTAAAACTGCTGATCATACTATTCTGGCCACTGTTCATACTTGCTTGCTTAAAACAAAAAGGTAATTAACTCAACTCCCAGCTTGAGACCTTGTGGCCCACGTAAATCCCTTTGTAGATCATAAAGGAGTGACTCAGTGATGCCAGGAGTAGAGCTGTTCTATCTGTTTTTGCAAGATGGGACTATGCTCCCACGTCTTGCAAGATAAATGGTTAGAGATAAGGAGCAGGCAACATAGTTAATCATAGTCCGCTGTAACTTCCCTATTTCAGATACATCCCTGAGAGCTGTTCTTGGAATTTAAAACAATAAAAGCTTATAGTTAAGACCCTATAAAAGGACTGCCTGCACCCAGGATGGCTCGGTCTTGGGTGTTTGGTCTCTACTGGCATGGTGCCCTCGCGACTGTCCTGGCCAGTTCAATAAGTCCTTGCTTGCTTATTACCACCTTATCCACCTCTGTGGTCATTTGCAACTGGTCGTGGAAGTCGCACCACAACACAAATACAAACTACAAAGTAAAAATCAGAGAAAGGCAGAAAGTTACCTATAAGGGATTTCCCATTAGACTATCAATGAATTCTACAATAGAAACACAATAGGCCATAAGGGAATGTTGTGAATTATACAAAGTGATACAAAGCAAGGGAATGAGTCCAAGGATACTATACCCAGGAATCCTATCATTCAAAATTGAAGGTGAAAGAAGAAGCTTCATAGACAAAAAGAGGGCTAATGGAATTTATTACCACCAAGATATCAATGCAAGAAATGCTAAAGGGACCACTGCAAAAAGAAGAAATAAGAAGGGAAGAAGGAACACAGGCATAAAGAATAAAAATGGGGACAAACAAGTATTTATTAATAATAACTTTAAATGTAAATGGGTTAAATGCTCCAATCAAAAGACATAAGATAGCTAAATGAATTAGAAACCCATATGGGATTAGCAGACACATATATCTGCTGTCTATAAGTGACCCACCTCAGAACAAAGGACTCACACAGATTGATAGTGAAGGGATTGAAATAAATTTTGCATGCAAATGGAAATGAAAAAAATGGAGTAGTAATATTTATATCTGATAAATTAGACCTCCAAGTAAATGCAATAACAAGAGATAAGGAAGGTAAATTCATAATACTGAAGGGAGCAATTCAACAAGCGGATATAACTCTGATAAACATCTATGCACCCAATACAAGAGCACCCAAATACAAAAAAAAAATTCTGAAAGATATCAAGGGAAAGATCAACAGCAATACAGTCATAGTAGGGTACTTTAACACTCATTGACACCACTGGATAAATCCTCTAAACAAAAAATCAGCAAAGAAACATCAATCCTAAATGACTCACTAGATCAGATGGAATTTATTGACATCTTCACCCAAAGTTACAGAATATACATTATTCTCAAGTGCACATGGGACATTTTCAAAGATAGACCACATATTCAGACATAGGCAAACTTTCTTCAAATTCAAGAAGATAGAAATCATATCAAGCATCTTCTCAGACCGCAATGGCATAAAATTAGAAATCAACTAAAAAAAACAATGAAAAAATCAAACAATTGGAGCCTAAGTGGCATGCTATTAAAGTATGATTGGGTTACCAAAGAGATCAAAACAGAAATATAAAGCATCCTGGTAACAAACGGCAATGAAAACACAGCAATCCGAAATCTATGGGACACAGTTAAAGCAGTCCTAAGTGGGAAGTTTATAGCTATAAAGGCCTACCTCAAAAACCAAAAAAAAAGAAGTAATAAATTATATAACCATGCAACTTAAAATTAGAAAGAGAGCAACAAGAAAAGCCCAGAATAAGCAAAAGGAAGAAAATAATAAAGATCAGAGTGGAGATAGAAGACATAGAGACCAAAGAAAACACACACACACACACACACACACACACACACAACAAAACAACCCCCCCCCAAAAAACCAATACAAAAGATCAACAAGACCAAGAGCTGGTTCTTTGAAAGAATAAACACAATTGATGAACCTCTTGCCAGGATAACCAAGAATCAAAGAGAGAGGACCCAAATAAACAAAATCAGAAATGAAAGAGGTGAAGTAACTACAGACCTCAAAGGATTGTAAAAAAAAATACTAGAAACAACTCTACTCAAAGAAACTGGACAACATAGAAGAAATGGAGATATTATTAGAAAAATATAAGCTTTCAAAACTCAATCAGGAAGAACAAAATAACCTGAAGGGGCCGAAAACTACCCATGTAATTGAGGCAGTAATAATTAAAAAAATCGTCCAGCAAACAAAAACCCTGGTTCAGATGGCTTTACAGAGAAGTTCTACCAAGCATTCAAAGAAGAACTAAAACTTCTTCTCATATTTCAAAAAATTCAAGAGGAAGACACACATCCAAACTCTTTCCATGAAGCCAGAATTACCCTAATTCCAAAACCAGATAAAGACACTACAAAGAAAGAGAACTACAGGCCAATATCCCTGATGAACATTGATGCTAAAATCCTAAACAAAATTCTGTAAATTGGATCCAGCATTACATTAAAAAGATGTTACATTTTGACCAAGTGGGATTTATTCCATGGAAGCAAGGCTGGTATAATATCTGCAAATCAATAAATGTGATACATCACATAAGCAAATTTAGAAACAAAAATCACATAATCATATCAATTAATGCAGAAAAGACATTTGACAAAATCCAACAGTCGCTCAGCAAAGTGGGAATAGAGAAATCATACCTGAACATAATAAAAGCCTTATATGACAAACCTACAGCCAACATCATACTCAATAGGCAAAAACTAAAACCACTTCCTCTCAGAACAGGAATAAGATAGGGATGCCCACTTTCACTACTCTTGTTTGACTTAGTACTGGAAGTGCTAGCCTTAGGGATAAGACAAGAAGAAGAAATAAAGGGCATTCAAATTGAAAAAGAAGAAATAAAACTCTCATTATTCACAGATGACATGATACTGTACACAGAAAACCCTACAAATTCCATAAGAAAAACTACTAGACTTAATAAATGAATTCAGAAATGTAGCAAGATACAAAATTGATACCCAGAAATCTTTGGCTTTTCTATACAGCAATAATGAACTCACAGAAAGAGATTTTTAAAAAATCCCATTGACTATTGCACCAAAAAATTAAGATACCTAGGAATAAACTAAGGAGTAAAATACCTGTACTTGGAAAGCTATAAGATATAGAAAAAAGAAATAGAAGAAGACATAAACAAATGGAAGAACATACTGTGTTCATGTATTGGTTGATGAAATAAAAAGATGAAATCTGCCATTTGTGGCAACATAGTTGCATCTTATAAATATTCTAAGCAAAACAAGTTAGAGAAAAAGTCAAGAACCATATAATTTCACTTACAGTGAAATATAAAACTGAAAGCAACAAATGAACAAGCAAGACAAAGACTTACAGACACAGACAACAGTATAGTGGTTACCAACAGGAAGGAGGTGGGGTCCAGTGCATGATGACAGAAGCAGATTTGACTTGGATTGCTGGGCACTCAAATGCAATGTACAGATGATGTAGCATAGAATTGTACCATTGAAACTTATACAATGTTATAAACCAATGTCACCCAATAAATTTAATTTTAAAAGTTATAGTGGTAGAGGAATCTTAGAATTATTAAACCTTAAGGAAAGAACAAAGAGAAGAGGCAATTAGAAAATATGGAGTGGCAATTACCCAAATTATCTTTATTCATGTGAGAAAATGTTATAGAAAGATTTCATTATGATATCATAATATCACATTAAACAGGTCTTACATTGCCAGTTTCCAATGATCCATAGAATATAATTCTTATGTTCTAAATTTTTAGCCATGCAAAATCTTCCAATCTTGTAAATAAAAGACTTTTTAAAGCAAAAATCATATTTCTTTACAGAACATGAAATCTGCTCCAAGGAGCACATTTAACTTCCCTAGATGTGGGATTTACCTAAACTGATGCTCTGCTAACTTTTATTTGGAGCAACAAATCAGGCCACATGTACTTGCAGCATTAGCATGTGTAATGGGTAAAAATTGGATGCTGTACTCATTTTCACTGTTATGGGGATTGTGCTGTGAGACACCCCAGATGTTACTCCTTGGCAACAGTTGTGATTTGGCATTTGGGGCTCAGACAATTATCTTATGATTCTGGATATGTCCCAAACTTGATCTCCAAGCATGTTTCCTAATTCAGCCAAGCAGATAATATAAATGGACTTCCTTACTAACAAGGTGATGTGTAAAGTGACAGTTCACAGGATTTGGGAGTCCTTCATGAATAGCACTACTTTCCCATGCTGTCAAATGTACTTCACTGTTTAATGAACAATGGCTGTTGGTTGAACAGAAGGCTCATGTTCACCATGAAGACAAATTTCTTAAATTATACTGTCTATTGCAACTTCCTTTAGGCACAACTTGCTCGCATGATAGTATGAGATTTTAATAGACACTGAGAAGCAGGCAGCCTCTTGTCTAATAGCAATAGTTTGCTAGTTTTATTTTTAAGTGTTTATAATATTACGTTTCTTTTCACAACTGTATTTTGTATTTTTGATATTATTTATTTTACTTATTCATTCAGAATTCAAATAATTTATTAAATCTCAGTAATGGCCACATAGTTTTTGTGAATATGTATGTGCTCTATCATTCTTTCATCTTGGGGTGATGTCCAAAGTTGGTTCCATCTAGCCAAAATAAGTCTGTTATGGAAGTTTTCCTTTTTAATTCCACTAATGTCCTAGGTAAACGAGGCCTCACCCTTTATTCCCAGGACTAAAAAAGTTCTCTAGGCCATTGGATGGATGTTTGTTCAGTTGGGTCAGATGGGATTAATTTATCTAATCAATTGCTGCAATAAAGGAGCCAGCAGTTCTGTTTATCTTTTTTAGTAAAATACCCCACAACATTGTTGGAGCTATTCCTTAATTAGTATCATGTTAGTCCGTTTTAGTGTATCATGATCCATTTATTTTATGCAGGGTCCATGAAGGCAAAATGAACAGGAATATGCAGGGAGTCACCACTCTGAACCCAAGATATTGAATGTGATTCTGATATCTGCAGTGCTACCCTTACATAGCATAGCTTCTCTTGGTTGGAGAGAGAGCAGTGTCAGGCATTTCCATTTGACTGCCCTAATGCTTCCTTTTCGATAGGCCATGGAACCAAAGCTAGGATTCTGTTAGCAGCAAATTATATCTAAACACCTGTGCTTAGAACACAAATAAATGATCACGTGTTGGAGCTACAGGTTCATTAGACTTACTTTTATCAATTGTGTCTCATACTTTGCCAATGTAACTTTCCGATCATAATAGTATTTCATATAATCTAGCCTTGAAGTCAGTCTGCACATTGTATGCATGGCCCCTAAAGATCTGGATTATTTTCTCTTCCTAGTATACAGTTAGACTGGTAAATGGCAGCACACACTTTGGAGGAGGACTAAGGTAATGCTTACTTGTGGTATTGCAGGGTTCTTCCTCAAGGGAAGTCAGCCTCCCTTTCAACTCAGTCTGTATGATTCAGAACTGACCAATACTTTCGCCTACTAGATGAAACTTCTATCTCTAGATTTTGTATGTTTCTTGTCTCTAAAATACAAATTACCCTTGTTTGCTATCCACTCATCTTGTCCCATGTCTATGAATGGATCCTCGGTTTCCATTTCAACCTTGGTACTCATTATGGCAATTATATCCACCTTGCCTCTGACATAGAAGTAGTTTAAGTGCCTACTCTTTTCCACTCGGGATTTCTATTACTCACATTGAATTAGTGAGATCAGTTCCAAAGTATCTCATTCTGTCAACTCTGGGTTATAAGGTGTGGCCCCCCAGACCCTATATAGCTTTTCAAATATGTTGCCCCTGAAACCTACTAACGAAAATAGTAGCTGGTGGATTATTTGTACTAAAAAAAAAAGCATTTCTAACATGTTTACCACCCTGAGGCTTTAGTTCCCTTTAATGATATACTAGGAATTATCCATACAAACAATCAGTACTTACTGTCACATGATTGATGAGTGACATTTCTAGTGTCTGCTGTCTAGAATAATTTCTTGTACCAACTCTCTTAGTTTGATATTTTATGAAACAGACCTGAGATAAACACTTAAATACAGTTTAAATTTTTGAAAGTTGGAGAGGGAATAGGGAGGAAAATTCGGGAAGTAGTTACTGAAGTACTTCTATGAGCAGTGGGGGCTTAATTCACTGCACTTCCTAAGAGGCTTTCAGGATGTCTCCTAAAGGTGCTTGCCTGAAGGAGGGAAGTCTTAAACATATATTCACTGCATTTTGGTTGAGTTTTAGCTGGAGGAGGTGTTATTACTTTTGCTCTATGGTCTCATTTATTTTGACTACAACATCAAGGAAAGTTTAGAAGAAAAAATGAAAATGCAACAGTGCTGGGTGACTTAGAGTTTCTGTGAAACTGTCTATTATACATGTGGCTAACATAAAATGTATGATAATACATGGTTTTTTAGCTAAGACTAAAGAAAAAATTTTTAATATTCAATAACTCAGAAAATACTGTATTCTTGAGTTTTACTGAAAACCATTTTATAAGATGAGTTTACATAATAGAAAAGTGCAAGGTGACACAGCAAGTGCTGATGTAAAATCTGCAGCAAGTCTATTTTATTCTGTACGATACGTTTTATGTAACCAAAACCCTGCAGTGAAACTTCAGCAAAGAAACTACTAGTGAGGCATAGTAGTATATACTTAATCGGAAAGTCAAGACTAATACCAAATGGGAACAGATCAGAAATGTAGGATGTAAATGTTGTATATTCTAAAATATATAAAATAACATAACTAAGTAATAGCTGTGAGTAAAAGGATATGATTTAAATATAGGAATTCAAATTGTAGATGTAAAAGTAAGAAAATGGGAACTGATAGCATTATAGAAGCATAAATTTAACAACTAGAAATACTTTTAAAAATATATTTTTATTGATTTTAGAGAGGAAGGGAGAGAGAAAGAAATATCAATGATGAGAGAGAATCGTTGACTGGCTGCCTCCTGCACACCCCACACTGGGGATCAAGTCCACAACCTAGTCATGGGCCTTGACTGAGAATCAAACCTTGACCTCTTGGTTCATAGGTCAACATTTAACCACTGAGCCATGCTGATAAGGCTAGAAACACTTTCAATTAAATAAAGAAATACATAGAAAAAGAATCAGAAGTAAATAAAGAATTACATGAAAGAATCACAAGCAAATACTTTAGTCCTGTCCATAAATGTAAAGGTTTAATTCATATATTAAAGAAACAGACTTTGAAATAAGCTAAAAAAAAGCATACACATCTATCGAAGAAACTTTGTGAATTCTATTGTATGCTCTTGCCTCCTTTGTCAAATATCAATTGAGCATAGTGGTTTGGGTCGATATCTGGGTTCTCTATTCTATTCCATTGGTCTATATGTCTGTTCTTGTGCTAGTACCAGCCAGTTTTGAGAACAGTGGCTTTGTAATATAGCTTGATATCTGGTATTATGATCCCTCCAACTTTGTTCTTTTTTTCTCAGGATTGCTGTGGCTATTCAGGATCTTATTTTATTCCAGGTGAATTGTGGGGGAGTATTAGGTCTTCAAAATATGCCTTTGGAATTTTAATGAGGATTACGTTGAATCTATAAATTGTTTTGGGTACTATGGGCATTTTAATGATGTTGATTATATCAATCCATAAACATGGTATATTCTTTCATTTGTTTATGTCTTCCTTGATCTCTTTTTTTTAATGTCCTGTAGCTTTCTGGGTAGAGGTCTTTTATCTCCTTCGTTAAGTTTATTCTTAGGTATCTTAATTTTTTTTGGTGCAATGGTAAATGGGATTTTTTTTTTAGTTTCTCTTTCTGTGAATTAATTATCTACACTAATAAAATAGAAAGATGCAAACTGACTGTACCTTCACAATGCCCACCAGCCAATCAAGAGTGAATATGCAAATTAACCCAACAAAGATGGTGAGTCAATTTGCATACACAGGTGCCCAGTGGACGGGGGCAGCTGAGAAGCCTGGTGCCCCTCCCACAGGACAGGCTCCACATCCCTCCCTCCTCCTCCCCTTGACCTATCACCTCAGCTGTTTTCCTAGTCCATGCCTGAGCTCACACCCTGCTCCTCTGGCACAGCCCCGCTCCATCCCACCCCACCCACATAGCACCACCCCACACAGCTTTTGGAGCTCCTCCCCAAGAGAAGGAAGGGAGAGGCGGCAGACAGGAGATCACAGGAGGAGGGGCCAGAGCAGGGTCCACCAAGTTAGACTGAGGGGAGGGAGAGAGAGATCCCACAGGACTGGGGACAGAGATAGGCAGGGAAGGAGGGCCATGTGGAAGCATAGCCCTTGGTCAAAGTAGAAATCCTGATGCATTTTACAGGTCCCAGCAGAGCCTGTGTGGGGTCTGGGGGTGAGGGTGGGGGAGGGGGTGAAGACAAAAGAGGGTGTGAGGGGATTGGATGGATGGCGAGCAGCAATGTTTGATTCATGGCCTATTTATTTTAATTTTTGTTAATATATTTTTTATTGATTTCAGAGAGTAAGGCAGTGGGAGAGAGAGATAGAAATACCAGTGAAGAGAGAGAATTATTCTGCTGCCTCTCTCATGCCCCCTATTGGGGATCGAGTCCAGAATCCAGGAATGTGCCCTTGACCAGAATCAAACCAGGACCCCTCATTCTATAGGCCGTGGCTCTATCCACTGAGCCAAACCATCTAGGGCAATCCATGGCCTATTTAAAACTGCTGCAGTAGGCTGAGCAGGGGTCTTACCATGATGGTGTTAACTGATAATGAAGGTGTCTCTCCTTATGTTGGTGTAATCAGAACTTCAGCAAAGTAAAGACATAACCCATGGAGCCTGCAAAGGGTTTTCATGCAAACAATGCAATTTACTTAATAGGGCAGCTGAAGAGGCTGAGCAGAACCTTGGAAAGAGGTGAGGTCTCCAAGACCAGGGGCTGGATGGAAAGTGTAAGCTGAGAAGTCTGCACCATGAGTTACAATCTATCCTATCTAATAAAAGAGAAACATGCAAATTGACCTTACCTCTCCTACTCTACCAGCCAATAGGAGCAATATGCAAATTAACCACCATGCAAGATGTCAGGTGGGCCCACTCCACTCCCAGCTGGCCACAGGGTGCTTCACTGCGGGCGTCTGGGTCCGGATAGCAGCCCCAGCCCCAGTGGGAGATCCACTCCCTGCCCTCAGCAAAGGCCGGCCACCACAGCACTTCTCTGGGGGGTCCCCGATCTCCCCGATGGCAGCACAGCCCCAGCCCAACTAGTGATCCTGCCTGCCCAGTGGCACCGGGGGGAAGGCCAGCCACCGCAGCGCTTCACCATGGGTGCAGGGGGGCCCAGTGCACAGCCTTGCCCCCAGCCCCAGCAAGTGATCTGGCCCCCATTCCTGGGGCCCATGGCGAAGGCCTGTCGCTGCAGGTGCAGGGGGTCCCAGATTGCAGCCCAACTCCAGCCCCAGCAGGCAATATGGCTACCTACAGCCCAGGGCAAAGGCCAGTGCCTGGTGGTCCTCGATTGTAGCCTAGCCCCAGCCCCAGTGGGTGATCTGATCCCCACTACCCTGTGGCCCACGTCGAAGGCTGGGCACAGAGGTGCTTTGCTATGGTGCCAGGGGTCCCAGATCGCAGCCCAGCCCCAGCTCCAGCAGGTGACCCCCCCACCCCCGCCGTGGCTCAGGGTGAAGGCAGGCCACCTTGGCGCTTCACCTGGGGGTCCCCGGTCGCAGCCTAGCCCCAGCCCCAGGGGGTGATCCAGTCCCCACTCCCCCCAGGCGAAGGTTGATCACTGCCCCAGATCCCAGCCCCAGTCCAACCCCAGTGGGTGATCCAGCTGCCCTTGGTGAAGGCCGGCCAGGTTGGCACTTAATTGTGGGTGCCGGGGGTCCTAAATTGCAGCCCAGCCCCAGAAGACAAAGCCATCGTGGTGGGGTCAAGGCAGAAGCCATTAGGGTTGATCAGGCCAGGAGCGGAAGGCAGTTTGGGGTTATCAGGCTTGTGGGGGGCAGAGAGGACCAGTTGGGACAATCAGGTCAGCAGGCAGAATGGTTAGGGGTGATCAAGCAGTCAGACAGGTGAGCGGTTAGGAGCTGATAGCAAGGGGGTTGTCTGACTGCCAGTTTAGGCCTGATCACACAGGGGTCTCAGATTGGAGAGGATGCAGGCCAGACTGAAAGATACCCCCTCTCACTGCATGCATGAATTTTGTGCACTGGGCCACTGGTATATATATAAAAGCCTAGTATGCTAAGTGTTTGATTGAGTGATCACCAACTAGTCGCTATGATGTGCACTGACCACCAGGGAGCAGATGCTCTGACAGGTAGTTTAGCTTGCTGCTGGGGTCCAGCTGATCAGGACTGGGAAAGATGGGGCTGGACGCCCTAGAACTCTCCCTTGGTCCCTCCCTGATCTCCTGTCCCTATTGGCCTCAGTTGGGACTGGGCAAGACAGCCCTGATTGGCCCCGATTGCTGGCCAGTGGGAGGGATCCCACCCAAGCACAAATTCATACACCAGACCTCTAATAAACAAATAAGATATTAAAATAAAACATCATGCATGTAACTTAACTGAATCCTAGATGCAAAAATATAAATAGAAAGGGTGCATATGGATGAAACTAAGAAATTTCATTTACATTTCCCATGAGATAATGTTAGATCAATATTAAATTACTTGTTTGTCATTTAATTATATAGAATATGTATGGTAATCAAGTAGGATGGTGTTCTTGTTCTTAGGAAATACATGTTAAAGTATCAAGAAATAAAATGCCATGGTGTTAGGACATACTTTTATTTATTTATTTATTTATTTTTAAAATATCTCATCTTCCTTTTTATTTTTTTTATTGTTCAGTTTATTAATTACATTGTTTCCCCTTTTTTATCCCCCTATATCTTCCCTCCACCCTGTACCTATCCCACCCTCCGCCCTCACCTCCCCCTCCCCAATGTCCTCTCCCACTGTTGCAAGATTTTTGTCCAATCTCTTGCTGTACTTCCAACAACACTTTTCTCCCCAAGAATTGTCAGTCCATAACCTCTCTATGTCCATGTTTCTCTTATAGTCACCAGTTTATCTTGTTCATCAGCCTATCAGTTCACTTGATTTTTATGTTCATTTGTTGATAGATGTGTATTTGTTGTTCATAATTTACACTTTTATCTTTTTCTTCTTCCTCTTCATAAAGAATATCTTTCAGCATTTCATATAATACTGGTTTGGTGGTGATGAACTCCTTTAGATTTTTCTTATCTGCAAAGCACTTTATCTGATCCTCAATTCTGAATGATAGCTTTGCTGGATAGAGTAATCTTGGTTGTAGATTCTTGTTCTTCATTATTTTGAATATTTCTTGCCACTCGCGTATGGCCTGCATCGTTTCTGTTGAGAAATCTGCTGACAATCGTATGGGTGCTCCCCTGTAGGTACCCAACTGTTTTTCCCTTGCTGCTTTTAATATTCTCTCTTTATCTTTTGCTCTTGGCATTTTAATTATGATATGTCTTGGTGTGGTCCTCTTTAGATTCCTATATTTTGGGGTTCTGTGTACTTCTTGGGCTTTTAAGTCAGTTTCTTTCACCAGGTGGGGAAAGTTTTCAGTCACTATTTCTTCAAGTAGGTTTTCATTAACTTGTTCTCTCTCTTTTTCTGGCACCCCAATAATTCGGATGTTGGCTTGCTTGAGGTTGTCCCAGAGGCCCCTTACGCTATCTTCAATTATCTGAATTCTTTTTGTTTCTTGCTTTTCCAGCTGAGTGGATTTTGGTTCTTTGTATTTCAAATCTTTGACTTGGTTCTTGTGGCCCTCTGGACTGCTTTTAGGACTTTGTGTAATATTTTTTATTTCAGTCTGTGTATGCTTGATTTCCAGTTGGTCCTTTTTTTTATCTGTGAGGGTCTGGTTCATATCCTCAGAGGTCTTGTTCATTTCCCTGAGGGTCTCATTCATTTCCTTGTAAGTATCATTCATCTCCTTGTAATTCTCATTCATTTTCTGGTTGGTCTTGTTTATTTCCTGGTAATTCTCATTAAGTTGATCAGCCTTTTGTAGGAGCCTCTTGAAAAGCCTTATAACTGTGGTTTTGAACTCTATGTCTTGTCGTCTTTTCTCCTCCATTTCTTTCACACCTGATTTCTTTCCATGTCTCTGCATGGTGGCTGCTTTAAGTGGTAGATATCCTCAAAGGGACAGTGGCTCAGTCTCCCCGGTTACCTGAGGTGGGTACTCTTACTGCAATCCTTTATGGGTTGTATTCAGTGTTTTTGAATTTAAACCCAGCTTTTTGTTGTTATCCCTAGGAGGGTTTGACCTCCAGGCCAATTGGCTGAGAAGGGAGACTGTGTTCAAGTTGGATGGGCGGAGTCTCTGGGCTGCGCGGCAGCGGCAGCAGCAGTGGCAGCTGGGTCCTATGCGGCGCTCGCAGGTCTCTGTTGGATGGGGATGGCTGCAGACCCCTCCAAGAGAAAGCAGCTAGTCTCTTCCCCTTGCCAGACAACTCTGCCTTTCCCCAAATGTGCTTGCACACCAAAAGTCCAGCCCAGGGCTGTAAAATAGATAGTTTCCGGAACCAGGAGACAAGTTTCCAGGGGGCAAGTCTTGGGTTTGCGCGACCCTTGGGACTTGGAGCTTCTGCCTCGCCCCGCTTAAATCCGGCCGGTCCCTGCTCCAGCCCCTGCCCGTTCGCGCGACCAGGGCGGCTCCTAACCTCTTTCCGTCTGAAAGGCTGCGGTCCCGCTGGTCCTGAGTCTGTGTCCCACCTCTGCTCCTCTTAGTGGAGTCTACATTCAGCCAGCTTTCTGGCGATTCTGGGTGCTTGTCTGTTCTGCTGTTATGTTGTAGTTCATAAATCGTTGCGCGGGGCAGAACAATAGATGTTTGCTTATGCTGCCATCTTGGTGTCCTCTCCAGGACATACTTTTAAATGATTTGATAAAAAAGTACATGCATATGTATGGTGAGTGTGTGTGTGTGTGTGTGTGTGTGTGTGTGTGTGTGTGTTTGTGTGTATGTGTGTGTGTGTGAATGTACAGAGATTGAGAAAGAGGAGAGAGAATGGCATAAAATGTTAACAATTACTGAATCTAGGTAAAGGTTACAGTTAATTATATAATTTTATACTTCTATCCTATATAATAAAAGAGAAACATGCAAATTTGACTGTACCTTCGCTCCTGATTGGCTATGCTACCAGCCAATCAGGAGTGGGGGCGGGGCCAAGTGGTGTGAGCACTGGGCCCTGGGGGTGGAGATGAAACATCAGTGGCAACAAGCGCCCAGTCCCCACCGCCGGGTGGCCGCAGGCAGCCAGGGCTGAGCTGAGCAGGGTGATGGCTGGGTGCCCAAGGCTTAAAGCCTTGGCAGAGGCTTTAGGCATTGGGCAGGCTGGAGGTGAACAATCAGTTGGACATCCCCTGAGGGCTCCCAGTATGAGAGAGGGGGCAGGTTGGGTTGAGGGACCACCCAACCCCAGTGCACAAATTTCATGCACTGGGCCCCTAGTATTTATATATAATGCATACTATATATGTCTATATTTTTATTTTATTTTTATTTTTATTTTTTATTTTTTATCTTTATTGTTCAGTTTATTAATTACATTGTTTCCCCTTTTTATCCCCCTATAGCTCCCCTCCACCCTGTACCTATCCCACCCTCCACCCTCACTTCCCCCTCCCCTCTGTCCTCTCCCATTGTTGCAAGATTTTTGTCCAGTCTCTTGCTGCACTTCCCACAAACCTTTTCTCCCCAAGAATTGTAAGTCCATTCCCTCTTTATGTCCATGTCTCTGTTATATTCACCAGTCTATCCTGTTCAACAGCCTATCAATTCACTTGATTTTTATGTTCATTTGTTGATAGATGTGTATTTGTTGTTTATAATTTTCATCTTTACCTTTTTCTTCTTCCTCTTCTTAAAGAATATCTTTCAGCATTTCATATAATGTTGGTTTGGTGGTGATGAACTCCTTTAGCTTTTTCTTATCTGCGAAGCACTTCATCTGACCTTCAATTCTGCATGATAGCTTTGCTGGATAGAGTAATCTTGGTTGTAGATTCTTGCTGTTCATCACTTTGAATATTTCTTGCCACTCCCGTCTGGCCTGCATCGTTTCTGTTGAGAAATCCGCTGACAATCGTATGGGTGCTCCCTTATAAGTAACCAACTGTTTCTCTCTTGCTGCTTTTAATATTCTCTCTTTGTCTTTTGCTCTTGGCATTTTAATTATGATGTGCCTTGGTGTGGTCCTCTTAGGGTTCCTATATATTGGGGTTCAGTTCACTTCTTGGACTCCTAAGTCAATTTCTTTCACCAGGTGTGGGAAGTTTTCAGTCACTATTTCTTCAAATAGGTTTTCATTGTCTTGGCCTCTCACTTTTTCTGGCACCCCTATAATTCGGATGTTGGTATGCTTGAGGTTGTCCCAGAGGCCCCTTACACTATCTTCAATTTTTTGGATTCTTTTGGTTTCCTGCTTTTTCAGCTGAGTGGATTTTACCTTTGTATTTCAAATCTTTAACTTGGTTCTTGGGGTGCTCCAGAACACTTTTAGGTCTTTGTATAATATTTTTTGTTTCAGTCAGTTTATGCTTAATTTCTGGTTGGTCCTTTTTCATGTCCTTGAGAGTCTCCTTTATATCCTTGAGGGTCTCTTTCATTTCCTTGTAGGACTCATTCATTTCCACGTTGGTCTTGATCATTTCTTTGCAGCTCTCGTTTATATCCTTGAGGGTCTTGTTCATTTTCTTGTAGGACTCATTCATTTTCTTTGTGTTCTTGCTTATTTCTTTATGGGCCTCGATCTTTTGTTGGAGCCTCTTGAAAAACGCTATAACCGTGGTTTTTAATTCCATGTCCAGTCGTTTTTTTCCTCCATTTCTTTCACATCTGATTTCTTTCCATGTTGCTGCATGGTGGCTGCTTCCCTGAGTTGGTCAATTAGCTTTGTGTGGTAGACTTCCTACTAGGGATAGTGGCTCAGCCTCCCCAGTTACCTGAGGTGGATATGGGCTGCATAGTCTTGCTGAAGTTAAGCTCAGTTAATCGTTGTTAGCACTTGGAGGGTTGACCTCCAGGCCAATTGTCTGTGAAGCTCAGCTGTGCTCAGGTTGGGTGGGCGGAGTCTCCGGGCCAAGCAGACAGTGTTAGCTCCGCCCTATGCGGCCCCGGGGACTCTGTGTAGGGGGCAATGGCTGCCAGCACCTCTGAGAGAGAGCCGCTGCCGAGCTCCACTGGCTGCCAGGGAATTCAGACTTTCCCAAAATGAGTCTGCATGTGCAATGACTCACTCAGGGTCATAAAACAAAGCAGTCTGACGGTTTTCTGAATGAGAGACAAGTAGCGGTGTGCTCTCTGCACTGTCAGGCAGCTGAGCTATTCGTGCGCAGGCTGCCTTCTCCACAAGCCGGGAGACCTGGCAGCACCCGAGCTTAGGCGTGCCCTCCCACTGTCCAGTTTTCACCCTGTATGATAGTGGGTTCTCTGGACTTCGCCCATTTCTGGAGATTCAGTCCAGTGGGACGTCTTTGTCTCCCCATTTGAGAAAACTGGCCGGTTTTCAGCCACCCGCCCTCTCCGTTGGTGCGCACTCCAAACCTCTCTCCGTGCGAATCTTTCAACGCTATTCACCGCCGCTCCTCTGAGTCACAGTGTCTTATTTTCACTTTTATTTGTGGAATTTTCACTCGGCGGGCTTTCTGGTGATTCTGGAAGATGTTTGTTCTTTCGTTAAGTTGTAGAATTAAAATTGCTGATTATGACGGCAAGATAGGTGTTTTACCTTTGCCGCCATCTTAGTTCTCCCTGTATTTTTAAATAGTACATCAATTTCAATGTTAGGAACACATCAGAAAGTAATTTGATTTTTCTTATAATAAAAAGCTGATCAATATATTCCTGTTACTATCCTTTAGAGCTCTCAGTCTAGCTATTTTATGGGTGGCAAATACTCTTAAAAAAGAATTGTGAACTCTCAATCATAATGTTTTAAATAATTATCAAATGTATCTTTGTAAGAGAATAACTATGAACTATGTAAGAAATAAATATAATCAGCAAAGTGAGGCAAAATGAGTATTATCTCTTAAGATGATTTTTGTATTATTCCTCAGTCAAACATTTTATGATATTACTCATACTTTCAGTATTAAAATATGGTTTCCTATGTGGTTTATGCAATACATTGAGCTTTTATTATTTTCTTGTTTAATTTTAAGAATTTATACTGAATATGTTACTATGAATCTATTAATTCATAACACCACCACTAAAGGCATAAACTTGATATTTGATCTATGTCCTTTGGAATTAGCCTCTGCCATTTATAACTTTGCTTATTTTTCCCTCAAAGCCTCATATTATTTCAACTATAAAATAAAGAAAATAATGCCACCCTATCATATGTGGTTAGTATTAAATAAAAATGTAATGTAAAACACATGGTATTATATTTAACACATTGTACAGCCTCAGTAATTGTTAGATATAATTATCATCAGTTACATAGACATTAATTGCTTTGCTTGCTGTTATAACTTAATAAATTGACACCTATCCTCATTCCTGTTCCTTCAAGATATCAGAATATTTGATAACTCTCATCTGTTATCTGTAATAGATGTTCATGTCTAAGCAAATACTGAAGCTCTGTGTGACAGACAATTTAATTTAAGGACTAACTATTAGCCACTCAGTTTTTCCCTTGCTGGCTTTTCTAGTTATTGACTTCCAGAATCTCAGATTATAGCACAATTTCTGATCAAATATTGGACACTGGAGAGGTTATTCTAGCTGTTGGAATGTAGGTAATTAAGGTGAAATTTGCCCCTAGAGTCAGAAGTGCTTTTTTCACTTGGAAAGATCCTGGGCAGTTCACATCCCTCAGGCATCCACTTTTGCTTCCTCTGTGTCTTCACCAACACATTGAGAACCATTATACCCCTGGCCAGGCAACATGAGAAAATTCACTTCAGCAAAGGGGTTGCAGTTTTCTTGCTTACCCTTCAGACAATAAAACCTCAAATTTGCTTAGGCTAACCAAGAATTTACATATATATAATATCTTCTGTGTGTGTAAAATAAACCTCAGAATGTTATAGACATTTACCTAAGCTCATTGAACTTTTGGTGAAGGAAAATCTGAAGATCTAATTCTCTAGGATGCATGTTATCTTCTCTGTGGTCTAATGCTGCAATTCCCTGTGACATATGGCAAGGGCCTGTGCTATGGGTGCCATTTCCTGCCATTAGAAATAGCGGCAGTCATCTTAATTTACATAAGGAATGTCATTTTGCAGCATAGTGCAGACTCCATTTCACCACTATTACTGTTGTGCATCCTTATTAACTCCTATTTCTGCTTACTGACCCTGCCCTTTCCTAAAAGCCAGTTACATGTGCCATCTTGTGGTCAGTTAGGCTAGTTAACCCCTAATTGCCTGCAGGGCTAACAGGCTATCTATAATTCTATCTTCAGCCACTGTCCTCCTGATGGAGAACCAAAAAAATAAAAAAGAACAAGGCTAAGTAAAGGAAGTGGTAGTAGCAGTAGCCGGCCCTTTCAAGAGATATGGACCGAGACATAGGCCATTATAGAAAAAAATGGCAGATCATTTTGCGTTCTATGTACTGAAATGGTAGTAAGCAGAACGTGGAAGATAAATAGACATTTTGAAACTAATCATTCCCAGCTTTTGAAAAAAAGTGAGAATGAAAGAAAGGAATACATTTCCAGGCAGCTACACCTTTATAAGAGCCAATCTAATTCCATCCTTAAATTTATAAAAGGCTCTACATATTTAACATCTGCAAGTTTGAGCATTGCTCAATCCATAGCTCAGCATGGAAAAGCACTCAGTGAGGGAGAATTTATTAAACAAACTCTCCTAAGATGTGCACCAGTTCCATTTCATGATATGCAGAATAAGGATGCAATTATTAAGAGAATATCTGAGTTACCACTCAGTAGAAATACCATAAAAGACTGAATAATGAGACTGAACACAAAGGTACAACATCAATTAAAAGAAACATAAGTAATTGTAAATATTTTTCTATCTCTCTTGGAGTAACTACTGATGTCACATCACACGCTCAGTTGGCCATTATTGGTCAATATTCTGATGGTCTCACAGTGAGAGAAGAGTTGATAAAGTTAGTATCAGTGCCAACAAGTACATCAGGAAGTGAAGTATGTAAGGTTGTTATACAAACATTCCTTGACCTAAGCATTGATATCTCTAAAATTGTGTCAGTGATGACAGATGGGGCACCAAACATGGTGGGGGGAGGAAAGTTGGATTTGTTAAATTGTTTACAGAAGCTATTGCACATCCAATTGTGCCTTTCCATTGTATTATCCATCAGGAGGTTTTATGTGCCAAGGCATGATTCACCGACTGAAACGACTTAATGTCAATTGTTATAAAAATAGTTAATTTAATAGCTGCTCGCCCCCTTCACAAGGGAGAATTTTCTGCACTTTTACTGCAGGTTGATTCCACCTATAGTGGACTGCTGATGTACAATAATGTAAGATGGCTGAGCCGAGGCAAAGTTCTTGAGCACTTGTGGAGTGCTTTGAAGAAATTAAGGTATTTCCTGAGGATAATGATCTGGGAAACTTTTCTCAGCTCAATGATGATAAGTGGGTCAACATCCTTATATTTTTTACAGATATATCTGATCATATTAACGAACTGAACTTAAAGTTACAAGGTTTTGGCAAAAGTATGGAAATTATGTTTGGATATATAAAAGCTTTTGAAAGTAAACTTAAAATTTTCAAGCGAGATGTAGAAACTAAAACTGATAAGTATTTTCCTTAAGTAACAAAGTATTTTTAAAAGGCCAGTGCAGCTGTACAAAATGAAATGGAATCCTTGCATATAAAGTACTGGTTTGTTTTAGACTCATTACTTGACCAGTTCAGTGATAGATTTAATCAATTTAGAAGCCTGGAACTGACCATAAAAATAGTTAAGGATCCTGATGCAGTAGTCTAAAGTAGTTTGGAATTAAATGGTTCTCAATGCATGCAAATTGATGATTTGGAGATGCAACTTGCAGTTTCAAGACAGCATCTGGGCTCAGGAGTTTGTCGACTTGAGGACAAAGCTTGAGAATCTGGAAAGGTGCCGCTTGGAGAATCAAGAGGAGTGCCACTATGAACAGGAAATTTTGTTGGCCTAGAACTTATTACCAGACACTTTTAGCACCCTGAAAAATATAGCAATGGCTTTACTCACAATTTTTCCCTCTGCGTACTTTAGTGAGACCTTATTCTCAGTGTTAAATAATATCAAAACCAACAAAAGAAACAGATTGACAGATGAAGTTAGTAGCTCTTGCTTTGTTCTTGAAGTGTACAAAATACCAACCTACAATTGAAGGTTTAGCCAATGAAATTCAGCAACAAAAAGTCACTAATAGGCAGGTTAGTTCAAGAATTCCCTTACCCCCTCAGATATCTTAGTTCATGGCACCCCACACAAGTTAAATAATCTCAAGACCAACAAAAGTAACCAACTGACAGATGAACAAAGAAGTCACTAAGCAGGTAAGTTAAATACTTAGTTTTTGGTTTATTAAATACAGTCATATATTACAATTATACATTTTTGTTATTTAAACTATCAATATCGTGAAATTATGTTTTGGTTTTTTTTTCTCTAAGTGACACACCAACTGAGTTATGCTCAGTTTTTGGCGAATTTTGACATACTAAGCTCAAAACGTTGCCCATCACTGGCTTAAGGTGTCAGTCGGACATCCCCCAAGGATTCAAGGACTACAAGAGGTTGCAGGCTGGGTTCAAAGACCACCAAGTGCACAAATTTCACGTACTGTGCCTCTAGTACCTTAGATCTTTGGGATTATGAGAATAGCAATGATCAAATGAATGAATAATGGGGATAAATGCTCTTATATACAAAGAGAAAACTAGTTTTCCTATTGAGATAATGTGTTCAATATGATTTACCTTTTCCTCAACATTTCTAATGCTTTAAATTTGAAACAGTTGCAATAACAAGGTGAGAAAGAAATTAGGAAATAAGTTGACATCTTGCCCATATCCTGCTAGGAAAGGCAAATAAGAATAAACATAGACTTCCTTGTAACAGTGCATCTTCTCTAAAAAATGGAAAAGAAGAGAGAACCAAGATGGCGCCATAGGTAAAAAACCTATCTTGCCATCATACTCAACAATTTTAATACTACAACTTAATGAAAGAACAAACACCTTCCAGAATCACCAGAAAGCTCACTGAGTGAAAATTCCACAAATAAAAGTGAAGATAAGACACTGTGACTTGAAGGAGTGGTGGCGGACAGCGTTGAAAGTGGAGAGAGGTTTGGAGCGCGCGCCAGCAGAGAGGGCGGGCGGCTGAAAACCGGCCAGTTTTCTCGAATGGGAAGACAAAGACGTCCCACTGGACTGATTCTCCAGCTCTGGGCGAAGTCGAGGGAACCCACTATCATACGGGGTGAAAACTGGACAGTGGGAGGGCACACCACAAGGAAATGAATGAGACCCTCAAGGATATGAATGAGACCTGCAAAGATATGATCAAGACCAACGTGGAAATGAAGGAGACCCTCAAGGATATAAAGGAGACTCTCAAGGATATGAAAAAGGACCAACCAGAAATTAAGCATACACTGACTGAAATAAAAAATATTATACAAAGACATAAAAGTGCTCTGGAGCACCCCAAGAACCAAGTTCAAGATTTGAAATACAAAGAGGGAAAATCCACTCAGCTGAAAAAGCAAGAAACCAAAAGAATCAAAAAATTGAAGATAGTGTAAGGGGCCTCTGAGACAACCTCAAGCATACCAACATCCGAATTATAGGGGTGCCAGAAAAAGAGAGAGAGCAAGACAATGAAAACCTATTTGAAGAAATAGTGACAGAAAACTTCCCACACCTGGTGAAAGAAATTGACTTAGGAGTCCAAGAAGTGCACCGAACCCCAGTATATAGGAACCCTAAGAGGACCACACCAAGGCACATCATAATTAAAATGCCAAGAGCAAAAGACAAAGAGAGAATATTAAAAGCAGCAAGAGAGAAACAGTTGGTTACCTATAAGGGAGCACCCATATGATTGTCAGCGGATTTCTCAACAGAAACAATGCAGGCCAGACGGGAGTGGCAAGAAATATTCAAAGTGATGAACAGCAAGAATCTACAACCAAGATTCCTCTATCCAGCAAAGCTATCATTCAGAATCAAAGGTCAGATAAATTGCTTCACAGATAAGAGAAAGCTAAAGGAGTTCATCACCGCCAAACCAATATTATATGAAATGCTGAAAGATATTCTTTAAGAAGAGGAAGAAGAAAAAGATAAAAGTGTAAATTAGGAACAACAAATACACATCTATCAACAAATGAATCTAAAAATCAAGTGAATTAATAAGCTGATGGACAGGATAAACTGGTGAATGTACCAGAATCACGGACATAGAGAGGGAATGGACTGACAACTCTTGGGGAGAAAGGGGGTGTGGGAAGTGCAGCAAGAGACTGGACAAAAATCATGCAACTATGGGAGAGGACAGTGGAGGGGGGTGAGGGCAGAGGCTGGGATGGGTACCAGTAGGAGGGGAACTATAGGGTGAAAAAAAAGGGAACAATGTAATTAATAAACTGAACAATAAAGATTAAAAAAAATAAAAATAAAGTAAAAAAATAAAAAATGGAAAAGAAGATCTGATATATTTTAGTTATAAGGATTTTACATATGTCTTTATTATAAATCTCAGAAGGATCATACTCATCCAGAATAAAACATTCCCAACAATAGGTATAATACTGAATATAGAGAGCTAACGTGTAAAAAATAAGTTAAAGAAAAAATTGCCCATGTCACTGTTCCTTTATACAAAGCAATTTGGCTCTTTTCTAATGATGCCAATTGCTGAACATGTCTCATATGCATAAATAGAGGCTGTGACCTCCCTAATTCTAAGGCTATTCATTTGTTGCTTCATCAAAACTCTTGGTGCAATTTATTCTATTTGATGCCTGCTATTTACAATTTGTCCTTACTGTATGTTGGCTTAAGACTCATTCTTACAAAAGTGCGTATACTATTGAAACTTGGAAATAGTCAATTTATATTAATGTTTGGAAATAATCATTTTATTTATGTAGATCAACCAATTATAGAGACTTTATTCCATAAGAGACTTTAAAATTTTAAATTATCTGTATGTAAATTTAAAAACATTATAACATAAATATATCATTATAGTAAAAATAAACACACAATTCAAATAATGATCCGAGCTTAGTTTATGTTCTCCCATGACTTTCTCTTTACTTAGGCATACAAACTCAAGACATATATCTTAAATGGGAGTTGTTTGTGGATTATTTCAAAATTGAATTATATTATATTGTTATTATTGTACTATAAGTTATACTATAAATATAACCATATAAACTTTTTATATTATCATATTAGTTATGGATATTGCTACAGATTAATAGAGATATAACTCAATATTTTCTAATTTTTTATGCATACATATCTAATATTGCATATATTGATGAATTTAATTTTTCCTTTCTTTTTTTCTTTTTTTTTCACTTTATAAAATGGCTCTTCACTGCTTTTCTTGATACTCCTTCAAACTAACTAACATGTTTTAACAGTTCGGTGTATATTTTTGGTACTTTCAACACACTAATATATCTACATATATAGTTACACACATAACTAAGTCACGACTAATAATTTATGCTAGTGAGCTCTGCAGTAATTCTAATAATTCAGAGCATAATTTCTTGCAATGAAGAAGATAAAGTGCTAACACTACATGTTCCTGATTCCTCTGTAACCAGTGTTCAGATGTGTGTAAAACACTATCTTGCTTGCATGTTTCAGGGCAAAGGCAGTAAGCTTTACTTTGTTGCTTTGGCAGCACCTTCATGATTCCTCAAGTTCTTGATTAGTACTCTCAGTCTTGCCAGTTGAATGCCATAGTTTTGGGACTCAGTGATATGCTGGAGTCATTTCAAATCAGTTGATCAGGGCTTATTGTTTATATTTCTTCTCTACTTTGTCATGTTGGTGTATTAAAATTTAAAAATGATTGTACTGCTACCTGCATTAGACAAATTACATGAGGAAATTACTAGGCTCAGGATTTCAATTTCTTAGTTCATTGTGGTCACAGAACAATATATACACCGTCTGGAAGAGAAAAAACTAAGATTTAAATAATATGAAGAAGATGTAAAAAAATAAATTTGAGTTTACTAGATAAAAGAGTATAGAACAAAGTCCTAGTTGGGACTGAATTTATTAATATGGGTGCACTTACCAGAGACTTTGAATAAACCTAGGTTGTAAGAATGGGTCTCATTATTTGCTTTGCTGATGTGTCAAATCTAGAATTATGGTTTTCTTTGATGAATAATTACAAGATTATAGGATTTTTTCCATTTTGTATTAATGCAAATATGCTCCCATTAGTTTCCAAGTATACAAAATTATCTACTCTCTCAGACCAGAGAATCAGTGTGAAAGTGAGTGTCAGAAAGCCTGGCATGACAAAATATGTTATCATTTTCTGTATGTGTTGCCATGATAAAGAATGAATTTGTAAAAGTATGTACATGGGAATGTTAACTCTGGATTTATCTCCAGTAACCTCTTATCTATCACTTCACTTTATTCTTTGGAAAACTCAGATAAAGATTTATTTATTAAACCTTGAGAAATATACTGGAGAGGCAAGTACAAGTATCTATTAAAGGATCTTCCATTACATGGAAAAGAGCATTCATTCTCTATAATTTACAAATAAATATGGGAGATGCTTCCATTCCAATCAATTAACTAATTTCTACTTAGATAAAGGATACAGTGTAGGAAATCATCAGCTCTTAAGATTTCAATATCCTTTTGAATGAAGGGTATACTAATGACACTTTAGAAATGGCCTTAAAAATATCATACTTCAATTCTTTAAATGTTCCTCTTACCCATCTTCAGAGGAAGCTTTGGTCTTTGTTAGAGTAACTATGCATGGATGTAAGGTAATAAAAAAATAGGGGATGATTAGAGAGATTCTGAATGCTATGGTTATGTATTCATCTGAGTGAAGGATTATGGAATTTAAGAAATAAGTGTAATTTTGGTCCAAGCATGTCTCACATTGGTTCCAGTAGCATCAATAAGACTAGAAAACCATTCTGTTCATCTTGTTACTGAATTATATCTTCATAACTAGCATAGTGCATATAGATATATTAGGGGCCCTGTGCATAAATGGGGGGTGTCCTTCAGCCCAGTATGTCCCCTCTCACAGACTGGGAGCCCTCAGGGGATGTCCTACTGATGTCTTAAGCCTGCTCCCTGTGGGGAGCGGGCCTAAGCAGCAGTCTGGCCTCCCTCTGTGGGAGGCAACCTAGCTGATCAGGGAAAAGTGCCAGTCCCATCACCCTGCTGCTGCAGCCACTGCCAGTCACTGCAGCCACCAAGATGTTTTCATCAACATGGACTCCAGTCCCTTCACCAGGAAAAAATAACAACTTTCTTTAGGCATTTTCAAGATGTGTCTTTCATAGGATATGACATTTCTTTCTTTTCTTCCTTCCTCTCTCCTCCCTCCCTTCCTTCCTTCCTTCCTTCCTTCCTTCCTTCCTTCCTTCCTTCCTTCCTTCCTTCCTTCCTTCCTTCCTTCCTTCCTTCTCTCTCTCTCTCTCTCTCTCTCTCTCTCTCTCTCTCTCTCTCTCTCTCTCTCTCTCCCTCTCTTTCTTTCTTTCTTTCTTTCTTCTTTTTCATTCTTCTTTCTTTCTCCTCCCTCATGATATGTTTCCATTGATTTTTAGAGTGTGAAAGAGAGGGAGACAGAGAGAAACATCAGTGTGAGAGGGACACTTTGACTGGCTGCCTCCTGGATGAGCCCTGTCCTGGGCCCCGGCCAGGGAGGAGCCTGTAACCTAAGTACATGCCCTTGATCAGAATTGAACCCAAACTGACTAGGGCAGGATATGACATTTCTTAGTCCCTCCAGCAGTGGACCTTCATTTTTTTTTCCAGGAGTGAGATGGTAAACCCTAGATCACTTTCTTGGATTCTTATTACCCGAGTTACCAAGAACACTGCAAGTGGCAGTGTACAGGGAGCTTAGCCAATGAGTGGACAGAAAAGGTGTTTACACTCAAACTGGTTTGGCTCAGTGGATAGAGTGTTGGCCTGCAGACTCAAGAGTCCCAGGTTTGATTAGGGGCATGTTCCTTGGTTGGAGGCACATCCCCAGTGGGGAGTGTACAGGAGGCAGCTGATTGATGTTTCTCTATCATCGATGTTTCTTACAGTCTCTCTCTCCCTTCTTCTCTGTAAAAAATCAATTATATATATATATATATATATATATATATATATTTTTTTTTTTTTAAGAAAAGAAAAGAAAAGGTGTTTCCTCTGTAGCCATGTGCAGAAGATCCCCTGCGTTGTGTCCACTGGACTAGGGGTGTGTCCCTGGGCCTCCAAGCCCAGTGGCCCTTCACTTTCTGTGTCTGTGGGCAGACCCAGCACTCATAGGCCACTAGGGACAAGCCCCCTAGCCTACCACCTGTGTGTTCACTGTGCCCACCAAGCTGGGGGCATGGACCTGGGCCGTTTGGCATGGGTGCACTCACAAGCAACCACGGGGTGGAAGTTCCTCTCCTGTCCCATAGCCACTTGCTCTTGGAACCCCTGGCCACTCATCCCAGGGCTCAGGCCATGTGGTGCTGGCACCCGTAGGCCACTCCCAGAATGCCCCTGGGCACTCAGGGCCTATGCACAGGCCTACAGGCTCAGAGCAGACTGGGTATTGAAGATGTTCCCAAGATCCAGGCTGCTTGGTGCTGCCCACATATGCAAATGATCTGCCAGTTCTGTTGGGTTAATTTGCATACTCACTCCTGATTGGCTGGTGGGTGTCACAGAGGTATGGTCAATTTGCATATTTCTCTTTTATTAGTGTAGACTATAAATGGCAGTGTATTGCTGCTTTTCTGAACCATGAAGTGAGGACCATCAGAATAGGAAAATTCAAATGGAAGCCCCTGGATCATAATGATTACCCAGAAGATACAGCTTGTGCTATTAGACAGCATAGAAATTATTGTAACTACTACAGCATTGAATCATGCAACTGTACTAATGTGTAACATACATAAATTTAAGTACCATATTTATACATACAGGAGTTTGTACCATATTTATACATACAGGTAGTTTTTTGGAGAGTATATTGAGTGTTGAAAACTTAATCATGTTATGATTTCAATTTCAACTGTCCCCCAGATGTGTTATTATTATTGGAGAAAATCAACCCAGTCAGGTTCACAGGTTCCTACTCAGGCACCAGATTCTGTTTCTCCAGTTTTCTCTGGCCTAATTAGACTCAATCAACTTATTTGGCTCTTGATCAGATAATTGGAGTATCTTGATCAGATACTTGTTCTCTGAAGACAGTCTTTATTTTCCCCAAGAACTTCCCAGGGCTGAGTTCTTTTAGAATCTACCATGTTTTGCTCTTAATCATTCACCCCCAGTGCACTCACACCAATCCCTTTATAACACTGTGTTCTTGTCAGGCCCACAGAAGAAAACAGCTTGTAATAATTCTATACCTGTACTGTGTGGTACATGCTACTTTATAGGTCCCGAAGCTCTCCAGGGTAGATGAATATATTGGTGTTGGACTTATGATTGGAGAGAAACAGTTTTGTTTTGCTTCCATACTCCTATGTGTATAACAACAACAACAACAACAACAACAACAACAACAACAAAACAAGTCATCTGGCTTTGTTCTGAGTTCCTTGGGGGATTTTCAAATCTTTGGATTTTCCTGAGTGAAAGGGGTCCCTTTGTTATTCATGGTGGTCTCTGATAGTTTATGTTAATGAGGTGACTTTTGGTGGATCTCTTGATATTTAGAACAAAGAGGTGACTCAGAATAGGGGCAGGTCATGTCACAAAGATCAACCAGGAATTTAAAGCCACAACCTTCCTACCTCTGGGAGAGGGAGTTGGGGCTATAGATTGAGCTAAACTACACAGTCAATAATTAAATCATCCATGTTTGGGTTATCAAACCTCCATAAAAATCTCTGGAAAGTGGAGCTTGGAGAAGATCCCTGAGGGTGAGCATAACAATGTGACCAGACGGTAATATGTCCTTATTTCACATGGAAAGCACATGGAAGCTCTGTGTTCAAGACCCTCCTTATCCTGCTCTTTGTTTCCCTTCATTTGGGTGGTCCTCATTTGTATCCTTTATTATAAACTATAATCATATCTAAAGTACTTTTCTGGGTTCTGGATTTGTCTCAGTGAATTACAGAACCTGATAGGGGTTGTGGAAACCTCCTGTATTTTTAGAAGTTGGTTGAAAGTGCATATGACTAGGGTGCCCTGACCTTGCATCTGGCATATGGAATGAGTACCATTTTTGGGGGAACCTTTCTCTTTAACTTGTGGAATCTGATATTACTCCTCGGTGATTAGAGTCATAATTGAATTGCATTTCAACATTTTATGTCCAAATACAAAGTTTTAACCAAATAAGAAATAAATGAGTGATTTTCCCTGCTAGATAAAGAAATAGTTGGGCTGGGATTAATATAACATGTAATATTAGCTTGTCAAATTATCTCTGTGCTATTTAATTTAGTTGATTCTATTGCTCCCCAATAAGACTAAGAGTTTATTTTTATGCAACTATTTGCTTTATGATATTCTAATGATCACATACTATAAATGAACTAGAAAAACACATTGTGAATGTGTAACTATTATTGTTTTGCTTACCATTTTAACTCCTGTGACTAGCCTAGTGCCTAGAATGTATCATTGGAGGACTCAAAGACTTGTTTAACGTTGGAAATTGGCAGAATAGGAAAGTTTATTATTTTAAGAGTATTCTGTCCTAATTGACAAAAATGTTAAGAATGCATTTGTTTTACCCATAAAATGTTACTAAAATGATCATTGATCTCACAGAAATGATCTCCTCTTGCATGATTGACTTAGATAGGTGTTAGGTAGATAAATACCTATACTATGAATCAAAGCTTCCGCACGAAGATGCTGCAGCATGTTATAGCATTACCTCTCTTTAGGAATTGCTACAGACCTCAGCCAATTTCTTCTAGCTTTATCAAGAACTTCCAAGAAGTTCAAGCAGAATTTACCACACACATTACCTGTAGGCAACAAACACACACACAAAAAAAATACAAACTCATCATTTTGGTGCTTGAATGGTAAAGGAGGCACCATGAACTGGACAACCACTTCATCAACCAGGTTCAGAGGTTCTTTTGATCCTCATGAGCAAGGGTCATATACCGCTGCCAAAAAGGATATCCCAGGTCTTAAAAACATAAGGGTCATATACTGCTGCCAAAGAGGATATTTCAGGTCTTAAAAACATAAGGGTTATATACTGCTGCCAGGGAGGATATCCCAGGTCTTAAAAACATAAGGGTTATATACTGTTGCCAAAGAGGATATCCCAGGTCTTAAAAACATAAACATGGGGCACTGTTCAACTGAATGCCAATGAGTTGAAGGGAGACTAAGGGTAAGGGAAGAAGGCAGGTACTTAGAGGTATTACTCTGCAAATACATGTTGATTTCTTAAATTAGGGCACTATTACTATTTTAAAATACTGAAGGTTGAATGTTTTTATTGAATTCGAACTCTAATTATATTACCAATATTTATATTTGGGTTCTTAACATATAATTTTGTTCATATATTTTTGAATAATGGCAAAAAATAGTTTGTAGTTTAAAAATTATTTAATTATGCAGAATTTATTGAAGACAGTTACCTATAAGAATTTGAAGATTTAAAAGAGGAATCTGAAGCTATAATCAGTTAAAATCTGTGTAAGCATTGAATATAACCATTTCAAGGTTAAAACTAAATGTAAACGGTATGTCTACATTCATGACACATATGCAACTATTTCAATAATATATTTTATATTTTATTTCCTAAAAATCTACACTAATAAGAGAGAAACATGCAAATTGCCCATTACTCTGCTATACCCACCAGGCAATCAGAGCTAGTATAAAAATTAGCCCAACAAAGATGGCTGTTAATTTGAATACACAGGCATGGAGCAAAGAATGAAGACAGTAGAAGGAAGAGGGAGGGAAAGCGAAAAGTGGGGTGGCAGAGGCAGCAGGAGGGAAAGTGCGGGGCGGTGGTGGCAGTAAGAAGGAGGCCCACCTCTGCGGGCTTTGCTCACTTCTCAACTTTGCTCAAGGCTGCAGGAAGCCCTATTCTTTCAGGAATCTTCCTGCAATAGGCCTCTAGTTATTTAATATACACACAATGAATTTTGATGCAAAAACACATGTAGACAACTATGCAGTTCAATCCAAAATTAAACAATCTTAGTCTATCTGTGTGCCATAGTGTACAAGATTTCAGGAAGCACTACTGCAGGAAAACTGAAATACTCAGTTACATTATAATAGGTAGCATATTTTAAAATATATCAATCCTTACTTAAATGTTTCTCAATTGATACCAGTTTATTAGATAAGATTTAGCAGTGATGAATCTTTAAAATAATATTATTCTATTAGTGTATGTATATGTGAAAAAATATATACATATATATATATAAATTTTTAGTAACAGAATACCTAAAATACTCCCCAAGGAGGTAAAATATTGTCAAAATTATATGATAATTTAAAAAGCATTGAAAAAGCAACCCAGAGGCATAATTTAAGGGCAATACACTCATCTTACAGACATATTGAAAATGAGTATTTAACTAGTATGTATAAAAAGGAAATGAAAACTAGGTGCTAATACATAGTTAAAGAGAAGGAATTAAAAATAAAATTAGGAAAATATTCATCCACTTCACCTCAATTAATGATGAAAGATTTAGGACCGCATAAGACATGCCTCAGGATTTGCTTAATATGCAAGTTGTAAAAGTAAGGTGTAATTATCTATCTTATCTAATAAAAGAGTAATATGCAAATTGACCGTACCTCTGATAGACCCACAAGCTAAGCCCATCAGCCACACCCACCAGCCAAACAGGGCCAAATAAACCCCAACCAAGATGACTGTGACAGCTGAGAGCAGGAGGGAGATTTGGGTTTCCCCGTCAATGGAGGAAGCCAAGCTTTCTGCCTGCCCATGCCGACCTAGGCCTCCACTCAATGATATAAAGGTTCATTATTGAAGATATATCCCAGTAGAAAGATGGCAGCTGCAGAGCTGGAGAGAGCAGAGGCTATGGTTGCCCCAGGTGATGGAGGAAGCCAAGTTTCTGCAGCCCTAAGGCCTAGGCCTCCACTCCAGGCTACAAATTTTCAATTATAGAATTTAAATAAACCCAAACAGAAAAGGCTGTCACCACAGAGCAAGCAGAAGGCTTGGCTCTGCTCCAGACTACAAAGTTTCAATTAATAAATTAATCCCAGAAACCAAGGCCTCGCTGGGTCACTTGGGGGCATGGCCGGCCTGCAAACTACCACAGGCCCCTCACCCAGGCTGCACCATGCCCCAAGGGAACCTCCACCTGATATGGGACAATCTTTAGGGCAAATCTGCTGGCCCCCACCCATGAACCAGGCCTCTATTCTATTTAAAGAGTAATTTGCAGATTGACCATCACTCCAATATACAAGATGGCTGCCTCCATGTGGTCAAATATCCTTCCCCCATGTGGACACAAGATGGCCACCAGAAGGTGGCCAGTAGGAGAGGGCCTTTGGGAGGTTCCAGGCCTGTAAGGGAGGGCAGTTGGGGGCCATCAGGTCAGCAGGGGATGGCAGTTGGGAGGGACCAGGCCTGCAAGGGAAGGCAGTTGGGGGTGATCAAGCAGGGGAGGGCAGTTAGGGGTGACCAGGCCAGCAGAGAAGGGAAGTTGGGAGCAAACAGGCTGGCAGGGGAGCAGATAGACACCAATTAGGCTTGCAGGGTAGTGATTAGGCAGTGATCAGGCTGACAGGCAGAAGTGAGGGACAATCAGGGAGGCAGACAGGAAAGCAGTTTGGAGCCAGTAGTCCTGGATTGTGAGAAGGGTGTCCGACTGCCTGTTTAGGGCTGATCCTACTGGGATTTAGGCCTAAATGGGCAGTCAGACATCCCTCAAGGGGTTCCAGATTGGAGAGGGTGCTGGCTGGGCTGAGGGACACCTTTCTCGCCCCCTGCCCCATGCACAAATTTTGTGCACCGGGCCCCTCTAGTATATGTATATATATGTGTGTGTGTGTGTGTGTGTGTGTATATATATATATATATATATATATATATATACACTAATTGACCATTATGACCTGATGAGTGGCCAGTAGCTATGACATGCGCTGACCACCAGGGGGCAGACACTTAATGCAAGACTACTCCCTGGTGGTCAGTGCAATCCCACAGCCAACTTCCCATGTCCAGACAACCTTCCACAGCACTTCCCCCTGGCTGTCCTATGGCCTCGCCCAACCCAGCAACCTCATGTGGCCCTTTTCCCCAGGCCCGTCCCATGGGCCCCAACTGGGGTGGTCTGGCTGGCCAATCAGCCCTGATGGGGCAGCACCTCCCCCAAAGTGGCTGCCCTGATCATGGCCAATTAGAGTGGGACAGCCGACCAATCTTCCATGGTCCCTCCCCCGAGCTGGCCTGCCCCAATTGCTCCCAGACCCCAATCGGGGTGGGAGATAGCCCTGGTTGGTCCCCACCACTGGCCAGGCTGAGGGACCCCACCCATCTACGAATTTGTGCACTGTTCCTCTAGTGTCTGATAAGCACATTAATAAATTCTTTATTTTATTCTAAGTTTTACAACTTACCACAATGCTATGGTATTTATTGCTCCTGTAAAAATAACAATTGAAAAGTTATCCAAATAAGTCAGGAAAAGATATGTGATTCCATGTATTTATTTTTTTAAATGAATGCAGGGTGGGGCAAAAGTAGGTCTATAGTAACTGTTATGGAAAATAATACTATAATTAACAATTAATAAATTATACCAAAATTAATAAATAATAATACAAGAATAAAATACAACTGTAATCCTACTTTTGCCCTGAATAATAAATAGTAATTTTAAAATCATTTATTTATTTTACCTGTAGATTAAAACTTAGTGATGGAATGATAGAATCTTTGAACTGAAAGAAATAATCTACCTCAGCTTCTTATAGAGCTGACAAAATCAAACTGAAATATGAAAATTCACTTTCTTGACTCCTTAGTCTCTCTAATTTTTATAAAGCTTCCCTTTGTCCTACTGAAAATATCAATGAGAGCAGATGTCAATCTTTTCCAGTACTCAAGAACAAAGAAACAAGAGATAATAGTTATTGCACATAAACATATGCAAGAACTGTTAAAGATGATTTATAATTTTTCTCATTTAATCTTAGCAATAATACTAACATGTTGGAAATACCATCACTGTTTTAAAAAAAAAAAGGAAACTCAGCCATTGAAAAGTTATAGATGATGACCAATTTGTGTTGCTATTAAATAACAGAAGCTGGATCTGAATTCAGGCAGTCTAGTTCTCTAGATCCAATAGACTTTCTTACTACAATTAAGCCCCTTTCCATGAGAAAAAAAAATAGAGTTTTAGTGTGCTCTACTAGTAATATAGTAATAGTATTACTCTATTTCTCAATTATAACCCTTATTTTCTTCTTAAAGAAGCATACATGAGTATGTGTCAGCAAAAGTAAAGTTGTAAGAGAGTGTGTGGGGGTTTAAGAAGGAAGAAGAGAGAGAGAGAGAGAGAGAGAGAGAGAGAGAGAGAGAGAGAGAGAGAGAGAGAGAGAGAGAGAGAGAACTGCGACTGGACTTAAAATTTGCGTCTATTTATCAAAATAATTCCAGGTATCAGTTTAAGTGTGAGGAATGTATTTAATTAGGGTTCATTGATTTTACATGAATCCTTAAAGGACAAGATTTTAAATGCAGTAGTTCACCATTCACTCACTTTTATTGATTAACAATGTTTACCCTAGAGATCTGAAAGGCTGGTTCTTTACATTTCTGTTTACTTTTGCTATACTCAAAATCCCAAGATTTTCATATCATTTATTAGCACAACTACACTTACTAATATACTGTTTTATATGTTATCTAATCTGGTCCTTTTAAACTTCATTTCCTATTAGCACAAGTTTTTTTCCACTCTAACCTCTGAGGTTTATGGTCTTCTATCATTAAAGTCATCATGTGTTCTTAATTTCTTTTCCAAAAGTTTTCTTCACTTTGGGTCTAACTGAACCTTGCCTGTACACCGAGTCTCTACTTCCACTGAAGCCCTCTGAAGTGGAGAATGCATGTTCCCATATCCAACTCACCTTAAACCTAGTGTTAGAAGATGTGTCTTCCATTTACCCTGTTGCTATTAACAAATCACCTGGTATTTTGGCATTGTAGTTGAGAAGTCCTTCCTAGTGGAGGATTTTACACATTTGATGTATGTAACTACATGATAATTAAGTGAAATTTGTTATGAGGCAAATATTTCCAACCACACAGTGTTAATTTAACCATCAAATGTAACTCATGCTTTTTCATACTGATGTATTTATACACAAGTGTTTTTCCAAGTTCCTCTTTTGATATGATGACAGCTAACATCATAATACAGTAGGGTCAATACAATGAAACTCAGGTATAGGGGAACACTATTCAACATAATCATACAAACTCATTCACTTGGTGAGCTCTAGAGAAATATTTCATTATAGAGAAAGATTATTACAACATAAAGCTAGAAATCTGAATTGCAAACAAACCAAGTCGTAATAAACACATCTAAATATATAAAAGCCTGACTGACAGAACAATCAAATGACCAACCAGTTGCTATGATGCACACTGACCACCAGGGGTAGATGCTCAATGCAGGAGCTGCCCCCTGGTGGTCAGTGCACTTCCATAGTGGGAGCACTGCTAATTTGGCCAATGGGCCTAGAGGCAGGGCTCATGACTGGCAAGTACCACTACAGAGGCCTGAGCCTTTCCCAATTGACACTGACTGGACGTGAGGCCACGGCAGGCATAGCAGGGCTGAAATGAGTGGAAGTGGCAGGCAGGAGGTTCAGGTGGCATTAGACTGCTAGTTTTGGCCCCATCCCCACAGGCCACGCTGAGGGACCCTATCAGTGCATGAATTCGTGCACAAGGTCTCAAGTATTTTATAATAGTAAAAGAGAAGTTTCTAGAGAGTTTTTATATGCAATGAAAACATTGGTAATTATGGAATAAAATATTATCCTAACTATAGAATAAAGTTATAATGTCCCCAAATACGGTAGTCAGATTGGTCACTCTCCAATATTATTTTAAGGACTTGGCATTTTTTCATGTTCTAAGTCCATCCAATATTGTGTCTGCACATGAACATACACACACAAACACTTTCAAATATATATATATATATATATATATATATATATATATATATGCACACACACATACACACTCGAGGCCCGATGCATGAAATTCATGTAATGGTGGGTGGTGTCCCTCAGCCCGGCCTCCACCTTCTCACAGTCTGGGTTCCTTCATTTTTACCACCCACGTGCTCGCTACTCTTTACTGCTTGGCTTGCTGCTCCTTGGCACTATATGGTTTGAATAAACTTGATAACAAAATCTGACAAAGATATTATAAGAATCCAAATGTAGACCAATATAGATGCAAATATCAAAGCAAAATATTAACAAATGAAAACCATTGTTGCCCAGCCAGTGTGGCGGTGGTTGAGCATCAACCAATGCACCAAGAGAACACAGATTTGATTCCTGGTCAGGGCACATGCCTGGATTGCCAGCTTGATTCCTAGTAGGGGGGCAGTCAGGAAGCAGTGGACTAATGTTTCTCTCTCATCAATGTTTCTATCTCTCCCTTTCCCATCCTCTCTCTCTAAAAATCAATAAAAATATTTTTATTTCTTTTTAAAAAATCTTTATTGTTCAGATTATTACAGCTATTCCTCTTTCCCCCCCATAGCTCCCCTCCACCCAGTTCCCACTCCCCACGCTTGTACCCCCCTCCACTGTCCACATCTATACGTGTATGATTTTTGTCCAGTCTCTTCCCATATCCCTCACACCCCTTCACTAATGAGGATTGTCAGTCCACTCCCCTTCTATGCCCCTGATTCTATTATATTCACCAGATTATTTTGTTCATCCAATTTTTTATTCACTTGATTTTTAGAGTTACTTGTTGATAGATATGTATTTGTTGTTCATAATTTTTATCTTTACCTTTTTCTTTTTCTTCTTCCTCTTCTTAAAGAATACGATTAAGCATTTTATATAATACCGGTTTGGTGGTGATGAACTCCTTTAGCTTTTCCTTATCTGTGAAGCACTTTATCTGACCTTCAATTATGCATGATAGCTTCGCTGGATAGAGTAATCTTGGTTGTAGGTTCTTGCTATTCATCATTTGAATATTTCTTGCCACTTCCATCTGGCCTGCATAGTTTCTGTTGAGAAATCAGCTGACAGTCACATGTGTGCTCCCGTGTAAATAACTAACTGTTTTTCTCTTGCTGCTTTAATATTCTCTCTTTGTCTTTTGCCGTTGGCATTTTAATTATGATGTGCCTTGGTGTAGTCCTCTTTGGATTATTTTGTTTGGGGTTCTGTGCGCTTCCTGGACTTGTAGTCTATTTCTCCCACCAGGTGGGAAAGTTTTTGGTCATTATTTTTTCAAATCAGTTTTTCAGTATCTTGCTCTCTCTCTTCTTCTGGCACCCCCATAATTCTGATGGTGGTACACTTGAAGTTGTCCCAGAGGCTCTTTACACTATCTTCATATTTTTGGATTCTTTTTCCTTTTTTCTTTTTCTGTTGGGTGTTTTTTGCTTCTTTGTATTTCAAATCTTTGACTTGATTCATCTAGTCTGCTCTGTATATTATTTTTAATTTCAGTCAGTGTATGTTTAATTTCTAGTTGGTCCATTTTTATATCCTCAAGGGTCTCACTAAATTTATCCACATTTTCTAGAAAATTCTTGAAAACCTTATAACCATGGATATAAATTCTGTATCTAGTAGTTTGTTTTCCTCCATTTCTTTCATTTGTGATCTGTTTCTTTGTCTCCACATTTTGGCTACTTCCTGAGTTGATAAAGTGGTTTTGTGTGCTAGGTGTCTTATAGGGCTGAATGGCTTATCCTCCCCAGTTAACTGAGGTGGACACTTTTGGTGCATTCCCTTGTGTGCTACATACACAGTCTTGTTGTAGTTAAGCCTTGATTGTTGTTGGTTTCATTGGGAGGAATTGACCTCTGGGCCAATTGGTTGTGAGGATCAGCTGTGTCTACAATGGGAGAACTTCTGTGCTGGAGACACCCTTATGGGAGAAGACTTGCTTCAGCAGGGCTTTGGTGCCACTGAGTCTTCCCCTTGAGTGTGTCCCTTATGGATCTGAGGAGTTGTAATCTGGATGGTCCTATTCTGACCTCTGGGTACACTGGCTCTTGAATCTCCAAGGAGGTGCTAATTTAGCCTCTGCATGAGGCCACCCAGCAGGAGCTATGGAGAGATCTACAGATTCCTCTTCTTCGTTTGGGTTTTGGAGGTGCCCAGATGAGGCTCAGCTATGAAACAATGCAAGTTGCAATGGGGCCTTGAACCTTCTTTTGGATGTTCTGAGTCTTTCTGACTCAGCTGCAGTTTCTTAGGTACGTTTAGATTTCAAAGAACCAGTCCATTTATATGCAAAAGACTCTGTGCACAGCTTGGGTGGGGCAGGGTCTCAGATAATTAACAGGGCATAATAAACAGCAATGGCTTCTCATCAGCCCTGGCCTAAGAGGCCCCTGGGTCTCAGTGTCCCTCGGTAATTGCTGCAAGCATCTCTGAGAGAAAGCTGCCCTTGAGTTCTGCCTGCTGCCAGACAGTCCAGTTTCTCCCCCAATGAGTCTAGGTCCCCAGAGTCTTGCCTGGAACTGGAGTTCAGAGCAGTCGGGAGCTTGTGTCTCCCTGCAGATTGAAAAGCCAGCCACATCCTCAGTTACCAGCCCTCTCCATATGTGCCTCTGTACCTCTGCACTTTACTTCCACAGCTTCTCTGAGCCTCAGTGTGCTTTTCTCTTCTCTTCTAGTTGTAGAATTTTCACTCAGCCAGCCTTCCTGTGGTTCTGAATGATGTCTGTTTTGTCTTCTAGTTGTAGTTTTGAAGTGGTTGTGCATGGCAGCAAATTCAGATGTTTACCTATGCCACCATCTTGGTTTCTCCCAATAAAAATATTTTTTAAAACTGTCATTATATAGACAGTAATGTACTACAATTATTTTAAAGGTACAGGGTTTGTATTAATTAAAATAGAAAAATATAAAAAAATAGTTTGATAGCCACAATAAATACAAAATACCCATGAATGATGCAAGGTCAGAAAAGTATGAACAGAAACCCTTTTAACCTGATTAAGAATACCTATAAACATCTATATCACATCACAGTTAATTAATTATTGTTAACTTTTCCTTGGAGATTATTAAAGTAATGTATCATATTTATATACTGGGTCAATCAATATTGTAAAGATATCAATTATCCACCTATTTATCTATGTTAATCTACATAAGTCTGTATAAAAATTCAGGGCTTTCTGTAGTAAAATTTTAAAAAAATCAAAATTTATATAGAATTTCAAATTGACCTAAAATATCCAATAAAATCCTATCTAATAAAAGAGTAATATGCAAATTTACCATATCTTCTCTACACCCACAAGCCACGCCCACAAGCCATACCCACAAGCCAATCAGAGTGAGTATGCAAATTAACCCAACAAGGTTGGTGGTTAATTTGCATATCTATGCTCAGAAGACAGCATAGAAGGAAGCCAAGCACTGCAGAAGGGAGCAAAGCTGCAGAGAAGTAAGCAAGCAGAGTGGGGGAGAGGGGAGGGAGCAAGTCAGAGGAGATGAGAGGAAGGGAGGCAGCAGGGAAGGAAATGAGGCAGAGGAGATGGGAGAGAGTGAGGTAGTGGAGAAGGGAGCGAGGCAGCAGAGAAGGGAGGGAGCTTTGCTCAGGCCGCAGGAAACTCTATTTTTGCAGGAATCTTCCTGCAACAGGTCTCTAGTCTTAAATATAAGAAATAGCTGAACATTAAAATACATTATAAAGCTAAAATAATTAAGATTTTGTTATATTAACTGAAGTGTGGGAAGCCAGACATTGCCTCACCAATAGAGATGTAAATAGAACAAACAGGAAACCTGGTCAAAGCTTAATGGAACTGTTTACTCATTGATTAGGTGAGACATTTGTAATTGTAAAAGCTTCCACACCTTTTGTCTTATATTAATTCTTGCTGGTTGATGGGTGGATCCCATAGCCTTAATAAAAGGGATGGCCAGGCCAGAGCAGAGGGCAATCCTTCCACTAGAGATAGGCTCCCGCCTGGCCCCCATGATTCCCAAAAATTAATGCTTTTCTAAGTCTCTATTCATTGTGTGCGGCCTCCTCCAGACGCTGAACCCTGACATGGGAACCCTGGACATGAAGGACGTGAAAAGGATTTCCACACTGAAGGATAAACAAACTATAAAATAGTGAATGCAGAAACAAATACACACAAATTAAATCACTTGATAGTCACTTATAACAAAGAGAAATAGCATAGAAAATTTATAATTTTTCAAAACAATTTTTCTGAATAACTTGTTCATTTGGGCCACTACTTTATACCATATGCAAAAATAAATTCCAAATAGTTTTTAGATTTAAATGTAAAAGGCAATCTATAATAATAAAAGCATAATATGCAAATCAAAAGAAGCACTGAACAGAAGAAGAGTCTAGTCAACCTTCCAGTCAACCATGCTATGTCACGCACTAGCTCCAGGCCAGCCAAGGCGGGTGTGGATGAGATCACCCCACAATTGCCCCAAAGAGGGAGGCCAAGGCCATCCAATGGGAGAAGATGGATTGTGGATCCCCCTCTGCTGGGCAATAAATTATTGAGCCCCAGATGGATAGCCTCAAAGAGGGAGGCCCAAGCCACTCAGTGGCTGCAATGGGAGGTAGAGCTGGCGCCAGGAAGAGCCTGGGCACTTGGTGGAGCTTGCCAGTGGGGCGGCAGTGGCACCTTAATTTGACCCAGGCCCTGAGGACACTGCCTCCACTGATGGCTTCTGCAAGGCCGGACTGCCACTCCTTCTGCTACGATGCCTGGGCAGATCTTACACCCTTCTCTGACTGTGGTCTTTCTTCCAGGACTTGGACCCCTGACCAGACTCCCCAGCTCCATCTTGTCTGCAGAAGAACTGAAATACGCTGACATCAACAACGTTGGGGCCATGATATTCCCTTCACTATGGGGGGTGAAACTGGGCAAGAGGCCTCAACCTGTGAAAAGTGAGCTAGAGAAGGAAGAGGGGCAGAGGAAAAGGTGCAGGGAAAAGAACACAGTGGTGGCAGCCGCATGCTGGAAAAAGAAGAAGGAGAGGATGGAGTTTCTGCAGTGGGAATCTGAGTGGCTGGAGCTCATGAATGCGGAGCTGAAAACCCAGATGAAGGAGCTGAAGCAGGAGTTGATGCTCAACGGGCATTGTCAGGACTGCCAGCGTTAAGACTCCCAACTGCAGAAGGAAATCCACAACTGGAGCAGCTGGAGAAAAAGTGGGCTGGGAGGAGGAAGAGGAGGAAAAGGAGATGGATTGGGAGGAGAAGGAGTGTTCCAGAGGGCACTTCCTTGCTGAATGAAAAACTCTTCAATGAGGCTCTCAGCATAGCCAGCATCGGCCAGGCTTTTTTGTGAAACTCAGATCAGCCACACCAGGGAAAGAAACCCAGGACCAAGTTCTGAGACCAAAGTAGTCCTCATGAGGGTCCTGTTCTGTCTGGATCAGGCTTGCAGGAGGCAGGACAGAGGTTCTGGGACAGAGAGATGCCCAACCAGGCAGCTGTGGGCATTTTGGTCTTCCACCACGGCACCCATTCAAAAGACCTACAAGCAGTCAGGAAAAGCCATGAGCTGCAACCAAAATTAGGCTGAGGATGGAAATCAGAGTGAAACTGCAATCTGCCTGCGCCCAGCCCTGACCCTGACCAAGACCCTGATCCTGATGCAAGGCTGGTGCAAGCCACAGTGCCAGGTCCTGCTGTACCCACCCACCATAGCCCAGCTCAATCCTGCCCTGAGTGGCAGCTGGTGTGCACCCTCACCGGCCCTGCTGGAGTTGCTGTGGGCATGAGGCACAGGTGCTCTTCAAAAGCACATACCCACTGAATGTTTACAGACTGACTGTCCTGGCAGGGCTTTCAACTACACACTTTTTTTAATACTTTCTTTTTTTAAATATTTTTTAAAAGAATTTTATACAAGCAATATATAATTGGATTTCTATAATCACTCAATGTGATACAGTATAAATATGCTATGGCTTGTTTTCTACAAACAAATATTCAGCAGTTATGGCCATTGTGTGTAACTTCTAAGTACTATAGTCTCTGGGTGTTGGGGGTGGCATGGGCGGGGTGCAGTGCATTTCCATCCATCCTGGTAAATCCTTCATAGTACTCAGTTCTGTATTACTCAGTAAACATTACCCTTATTTAAAAAAAAATAGGGAGGCCTAGGCTACCTGGCTGGCAGTGATGCAGCAGGTGGGCAGGGCCAGACAACAATAGCTGTACAGAGGGAGGCTCAGACCAGCCAAGCAAATGCTCCCCATGCCTGTTGCATGCAGAAGGAAGTGACTGGGGGCAGCACCCCACAGATAGCAAGCAGTGGTGGCGGTGGGGATGGTGCCAGCTGCTGGCAGCTGGGGGAGGGAAAACCCCAATAGGCCCTGGTCACCAGCCAGGGCTAGGGACCTTACCTGAGGGGTCTCAGATTGCAAGAGGGCAGAGGCTGGGCTGAGGAACCCCCCCTGAGTGCATGAATTTTGTGCACTGGACCTCTAGTACAATAACAATAGAAGATAGAAAAAGGCATTACATTTGGAGAAAATGGTGGATGAATAGGCAGACCTGTCCTACACCTAGTCCTGGTGCCAGACTGGAAATACAACTAAATTAGAGAACATTCTCCTGGAATTAACAACTGAGGTTCAGCTAAAGAGGACACATATATCAAGGAAAGACAGAAAACACCTGGAGACCCATAGGAAGGGTGAAGTCATGAGAGCAGAGGACCCAGTTCCCAGGGGCTGCAGGCCAGCAGGCCAAGAGATGAGGGATCAATGGGATAAAATAGGTTTTGTACCCTCAGAAGAAAGAGGTCCAAAGCCCAGGCTGGGCTCCACATTCTGAAGTATCACAGCCATAACATCCAGCCACAAAAGGCTGCAGGGATGCTGGAAACAGTAGCCAGGTGTCCTACATTTGATTTTCATAGGCATTCTAAACTGAAAAAACTATTGTTTATGAGAAGAGCTAACCCCTCCCCATACCCTTAGGACAGATGGTACAGCCTGTCCCACCCTAAGGAGATTTGCATGCCACACTGCATTTTGACTTTTGGAGAAGAAACAAAGGCAAAGGTCAAACTTAAGGTCTGAATAGTCTCAAGGAGCCCTCAGTGACTAGATTTGAGGATGGGTCTTTCCCATCTCCAAAATCTTGGAACCGGACTGATAAAAACCTCAGGTTCCTAGCCAATCCCATTGGTCTTCATACAAGGATCTCTGTATAGCCAAAGGCAGAGTAATATTTTGGACCACTTAGGAAGGAGTATCTTTGGGACAGGAAAACACACCTATCATATTCCCTAAAAGCTAAAGGGCCCCTACCCCACCTAAAGCACTTTCAGAAATAGACTTTTGAGTGATTAAGATTGACAGCTGGATAGTAGGCAAAGGTAGGCAAAGGGAGAGTCCAGGGAACCAGGGAAAGTTTTCTAACCAGCCCTTTGCCCTGTGCTGCTAACAAATCTACTTTGGAAGGTAAATTGGCTTCTCCTGTTTGTAGCCAAGGCCTGTGGAGACAGACATGATTGGTGGAATAGTGGATCACTTGGAACTTCAAACAAATTGCTGAAAGCCAAAAGATAGTGCATGGCAGTGGTTAGCTCCTAAGTAACTAACAGTAAGCCCAGAATTGACAGACAGAACAGAAGAATGGGGTCCAAAGCAAACTCCCATGGGGCATTAAACTTAGCTGAAATGAATGCCACTTCACTATTTTTTTCTTTTCTCTTTTTTCCTTACTTTTTCTTTGCTCTTATCTTTATTATTTTTACTCTTTTTTTCTATTTTCCCCATTCTTTTCAATTTATCATCTTTATTTATCTGCTTTATTGATTTGTTACTATTCTAGTCTCTGTTATTTAATTCATATATCTAGTTTTCCTCTTCCCCATGGCACACTTACACAATGAAATGCTTTCACTACTCAGTTTTTTTCTCTTTTCTCTCTCCTATCTTTTTCTCCTGCTTTCTTTCTTATTTTTTTTTCCTTTTTCTTATTTTAGGTCTTTCTGCTTTCTCCTCTATTTTTCATTTTTAAATTTTCTTGTATTTTCATTTCTTTTCTCCCTCCTTTATTCTAAACTGTATTCCTTCCCCTATTCCTCTTATTCTTATTTTCTTTATTTAAGCTTTGCATGTATATATTCTACTCCTTTATTGTTGTTTTTTTGTTTTGTTTTCTTTTGTTTTGTTTTGCTTGTGCTTTTTTGTTTGTTTATTTGGTTAGTTGGTTGGTTGTTTTTGTTTGACCCTATATTTTCCTTTAGTTCTTTCCTATAGCTATCTTTTCTCTTTTCTAATTTTCTCTTCTTTGGTGGTTGCTTTTGTTGGTAATGTAGGGGTCTTGTAGAGATTCTTGTTTTGTTTTTATCTGTGCCATGTTTTGACATGTTTCATTTTGTTCTGTTCAGTCAGCACTTCCACAACAGCTTCCAGGATATGGTCAGGGGTGAGCCACATAGTCAGCCACCCTAAGAGGTTAATTCACTTATGATCAGGACAATAACATTCAAGATAAAATTACAACAGGAGAACCCAAATAACTCAAGTTAGTGGATTTCCTACAACACTGAGATCAGGAGTTCTAAGAGACTGCACTACTGGGTTGTTTCTACAAAACACCTATTACATACAACTATCCCACAATGACTTGGATGTATAGTAGTTTGATCTAAGACATAGAAGGACAAAAATGGGGATACAAAGAAATAATCCCCAAATAAAAGAAAAGGAGGAATTGCCAGAAAAGAAACTAAATGAAATAGAGTCATGTAATTTGTCAGATAAAGAACTCAAAGTAATGGTTATAAGGATGCTTAAACAAGTTGAGTGACAGTTCAAACAACTCAATGACATAAATAGCTAAATGAGAAATACACTAATGTGAATAAGAATCTAGAGGAAATGAAGAATGACAGATGCAATAAAGAACACCCTGGAATGTTTCAACAATAGATTAGAAGAAGCTGAGTGTGAAATCAGTGAGGTAGAATGCAAGGTAGAAGAAAAACACTCAAACAGAGCAGCAGTTGAAAAAAGAATCAAAAAGTAGAAGGAAACAATTGATGCCACAGAAATACAAAGGACCCTAAAAATACTATGAATGACTTTATTTCAACAAACTGGACAGCCTGGATGAAATGGATATGTTCGTTGAAAAATATTATCTTTCAAAACTCATTGAGAAGAATCAGAAAATTGGAGTAAGCCAATAACTACTGATTAAATTTAAGCAATAGTTTTAAAATGTTTATCAAACAAATGCCCTCGTTGAGATAGCTTCACATGGGAGTTTTATCAAACATTCAAAAAAGAACTGACACCTATACTCCTCCAACTATTCCAAAAAATTTAAGAGACAGAAAAACTTCCAAGCTCTATCTGCAAAACCAGCATTACCCTAATTCCAAAACCAGATAAAGATATTACAAAGAAAGAGAATTACAGAAAAATATATCTGATGAACATAGATGCTGAAATCCTCAACAAAATATTATCATATAAGATACAGCAATACCTTAAAAAGATCATACAACATTACCAAGTGGGATTTATTCCAGGAATGTAAGACTAGTACAATATTCACAAATCAATAAATATGATACATAAAATAAACAGGTTGCAAGACAAAGTCACACGAGCATATCAATTGATGAAGAAAAAGCATTTGACAAAACCAAAATGCTTTTTTTTTATAAAGACTCTCAGCCAAGTGGGGATAGAGGTATCATACTTCAACATAACAAAAGCAATATATGACAAACCTACAGCCAACATCATACTAAATGGGGAGAAAACTAAAGCCATTTCACCTAAGAACAAGAACAGCTTGCTTAACATAGTACTGGAAATTTAGCCATCGCTATTAAACAAGAAGAAAAAATAAAAGGCATTCAAATTGGAAAGGAGGAAATAAAGTTGTCAATCTTCACAGGTGACATGTATTGTACAAAGAAATCCCTAAAGACAACATAAAAAACTACTAGATTTAATAAATGAGTTCAGAAACATTGTAAGATACAAAAAGAATACCAAGAAATCTACATCATTTTATATACCAATAATGAACTCTCAGAAAGATAAATTAATAAAATAATTCCAATTACCATTGCAACAAAATAAATTAAGATACTTGGAAATAAACTTAACCAAGGAAGTAAAAGACCTATACTTGGAAAACTACAGGACATTAAAAAAGAGACAAAGGAAGATATAAACAAGTAGAAGAATATACCATATTCATGGATTAGTAGAATCAATATCATTAAAATGTCCATACTACCCAAAACAATCTACAGATTCAATGCAAGTCTCATTAAAATACCAGAGGCATATTTGACAGACCTAGAACAAACTCTCCAAAAATGTATGTGGAAAAAAAAAGACCCTAAATAGCCACAAAATCTTGAGAAAGATCAAAGTTGAAGGAATCACAACACCACATATCAAATTATACTACAAAGCCACTGTAATAATAATAATAATAAAAAGCCTGTTTCTGGTACAGGAACAGACATATAGGTCAATGGTACAGAACAGAGAACTCAGAAATCAACTCATGCCATTATGCTCAATTGCTATTTGACAAAGGAGGCAATAGCATACAATGGAATCAAGACAATCTTTTCAATAAGTGGTTTTGGGAAAGTTGGAGAGATACATTGAAAAAAGAAGAAAGAAAGAGTAAACGGAAGGAATTAGACTACTGACTTACACCATGCACAAGAATAAACTCAAAATGGATTAAAAGCATAAATTGTCAAAATATAAATAGTCAAAAATGTAAAAATCCTAGGAGAAACCATAAGCAGAAAAATGTCAGACATCTCTCAGCAATATATTTACTGATATATCTCTTAGGACAATGGAAGTTAATGAGAAAATAAACAAATGGGACTACATCAAAATTAAAAACTTCTGCATAGCAAAAGAAACCATCAACAAAATAATAAGTGAGCCCACTGCATGGAAGAATGTATTTGCCAATGATATATTAAATAAGGTGTTAATCTCCAAAATATATAGGGAATTCATACAACTTAACAAAATAAAGACAAACAATCCAATTTAAAAATAGGCAAATAATCTAAATAGACACATTTCCAAAGTGGCTATATGGAAAGCCAGTAGACATATGAAAAAATGCTCAAAGCCACTAACCATCTGAGAAATTCAAATCTAAACAATAATGAGGTAACACCTCATACCTGTCAGAATGGCTACCATTAATAAATCAACAAAGGACAAATGTTGGCAAGGATGTGGAGAAAAGGAAAGCCTCATACATGCTGATGGGAATGACAATTGGTGCATTCCTTGTGGAAAACAATATGGAGTTTCCTAAAAAAATTTAGTCTAATTAAGATTTGACTCAGTGGTCCCATTTATATTCTAAAACATTTTAAACAACAATCAGAAATATTATGTGCACCCCTATGTTTATAGAAGCACAATTTACAATAGCAAAGATTTGGAAATCACTTAAGTGCCCATCAGCACAAGAGCGGATTAAAAAAAACAAAAAACCATGGCACACTTACACAATGGAATACTATTCAGCTGTGAAAAACAAAGAAATCTTATCATTTGCAACAGCATGAATGGATCTGGAGAGTACTATACTAAGCAAAATAAGTCAGGGAAAGATAAGTATCACATGATCTCACTCATATGTGGAATCTAGTAAACAAAATAGATTCAGAGACATAGAAGCATGGAATAGACTGGAACCTCAAAGGGAAGGCACACTAGGGTGGGTGGGTCAGAAGAGATCAACCAAAGAACTTGTATGCATATATACATAACCCATGGACACAGATAATAGAGTAGTGAAGGCATGGGAAGAGGGATTGGGGCAGGCTAGAAGAGGTCAATAGGGGAGAAAAAGGGACATCTATAATACTTTCAACAATAAAGATTTTAAAAAAGAAAAAGGCATTATAGCCCAAATTCATGACCTTAAGAATTCTTGATCTGAATCAAAAGTATATATATATATATATATATATATATATATATATATATCTCCAAAAGTAGATACAAATACATAACTAATGTTTACAATGAATATAGGTATCTCTAATAAATTAACTGGAATAAAGAACTACTAGATACTACACTAAAGGGGGAATACATCAATGGCAAAAATATGTTCAACATTATTATTATTTAAAAAACAAATCAAATTAAACACTCTACACAATTACCAAAATGTCCAAAATTTTAATAAATCAAAGATATCCAGTGTTTGTGGAATCATGGAATATAATGATGAAATGATACATGCTTATTCATGCATGTGGTTTTTATAGTGAATCTTTGTTGTTAAAAGTACTACAGATGTCCCCATTTTCCCCAATGACCCCTCTACCCTCATCCTATACTCTGCCCCCTTCCCCCGAATGCCTTTACTGGACTATTGTCTGTGTCCATGGGTTATGCATATACATATGTAAGTTCTTTGGATTATCTCTTCCTGTCCCTCCCCTCCCCACCCCACCCCCAGTTTCATGCATGTTTTGAATTGCATTGTTAGAAATACCATCCTATCTAATAAAAGAGGAACATGCAAATTACCATACCTCTGTTATGCTACCAGCCAATCAGGAGTGGGAGGGCGGGGTGGCAGTGGGACAAGAGGCCAGCCAGGGGTGTGGCCACTGCGAAGGACTGAATTCATCCCTCCTGAGGCTACCCAAGGTTTTATTTCAGCCCTGATGTTGGGCTGCTTCCCCTGACCATAAGTTCCCAACGAACTTCTAGCCAGAGTTAAAGGGGGCTTCTGTTTTTAAGGCATCGCCATATCCAGTGCCTGCAAGGCCCTTGTGAAAGCATTACTCCTTAGGTCCAGGGTGCTGGAAGCTGAAGCAGAGAGGCTGTGAGGCCCAGCTCACCCAGGATGCTGGCCCCCCCATCACCCTCTCCCAATTATCTTGGCCCAGCCTTCCCTATGCATACCTGCTCATTGAGAGAGTGAGGTGGTTTTGGCAGCGAGATGGGAGGCCAGCAGGAGCCATGGCAGCGGTGTGCAGGAAAGGAGGCCTACACTCTCTCCCAATCCAGAAGGGCTTGACAGGGGACCTTAGGCCTCGACCCCTGCCCTGGCACCAGGCCAGGGGACCTGAGGCCATGTCCTCCACCCAGTGGGGCTTGACAGGGGACTTCAAAGTGTACTTCCCGTCCTGGTGCTGGGCTAGGGGACCTCTAGGGGACCTCAGGCTGCTTCCCCTGCCCAAGCTCCAAGCTGGGGGACCTCAGGCCGTGCCTCCCACCTGGTGCAGCTTGACAGGGGACTGAAGGCCACACTCTCAACCTGGAAGGGCTTGACAGGGGACCTCAAGGTGCTCTTCCCATCCTGGTGCTGGGTTAGGGAACCTCAGACTGTTCTCTCCACGCACCAGGGCTTAACAGGGGACCTCAGGCTGCGCCCCTACTTGGGAGGGCTTTACAGGAGACCTAAAGATGCACCCACACCACAGAACCAGGCTGGGGGACCACAGACCATACCCTCTGCTCCAGCACCAGGCTAGGGGACCTGAGGCTATGCCCCTCCTGCCAGGCTGGGCTTGACAGGGGACCTCAGGCTGTGCCCCCCACCCAGCGGGGCTTCACAGGGGACCTGAACCTGCATCCCCATTCCAGTGGGGTTTGAAGGGGGACCTGAGGCTGCACCTCCCTCCTGGTGCTGTGCCAAGAGACCTGAGGCTGTGCTCTTGTGGCAGGTGGGGCTTGACGGGGGACCTCAGACCATGCCCCATACCAGCAGGGCTTTACAGGTGATCTCAGGTTGTGAGTCTCACCTGGTGGGACTTGATGGGGGACCTCAGGACACACACCCCGTCCTTGTGCTGGGCCAGGGGATCCTAGGATGCCCCCTGCCCTGTGGGGCTTGACAAGGGCAGGACTGTTCCAATAAGGAGCCTTAACAAGCAATAAGCTGGGACTGAGGCTATACCCTCCCTGACCCCTGTGGAGCTTGACAGGGGACCTCAGGCCATGTCCCCACTGGGCAGGCCTTGACAGGGGATCTCAAGGTGCACTTCCCATCCTGGTGCTGGGCTAGGGAACTTCAGGCTGCTCCCCCTGCCCCAGTGCCAGGCTGCAGGACCTCAGGCTGCACCCCCCACCAGGTGGGGCTTGACAGGGGACTTCAGGATGTGCCCCCTCCCACCCAGGCACTAGGCTGGGGGACCTCAGCCATACCTCCCAACCCAGCACCGAGCCAGGGGACCTGAGGCTGTGCCCCCCTGCCTGGCAGGGCTTGACAGGGAACCTCAAGGTGTACCCCCAGTGCTGTGTCAGGGAACTCAGGCTATGACCCTTGCCTGGGGGGGGTGGGGGCTGAGGCTGCATCCTCCTGCCAATGGGGCTTAAAAGGGGACCAAGAGGCTGTTTCCCCCTCCTGGAGCCGGGCTAGGGGACCTGAGGCTGCGCTCCCCCCATCTAGCGGGGCTTGACAGGGGCCCTCAAGGCACATTCCTCGCCCTGGTCTGGGTGGGGGACCTCAGGCCATGCCCCCTCTCCTGGTGCTGGGCCAGGTGACCTCAGGCTACATTCCCTGCCCAGAAGGGCTTGACAAGGGTGGGACTGGCTGGGTCTGGATCTATCCCAATGAGGGGGAGGGGGCTGGCTGAATCTGGGTCTCATGCAATTTTAAGGCACATGTGGGTGGGTGGCGACTTGACTCTGGGTCCCGTAGTACACCCGAAACTCTAACAGGAGGAAGGATTTCATATACATTTTACTAATTTTCTTTTATCTCCGACACTTCTATTATAGAGAAAGGGCAAATAACAATACTAAATTATTTCCTCTAATTAATCCCCTTTCAATGTTCATGAATTTCGTGCACCGGGCCACAAGTACTTTTATAAAACACAATAGCTAGAGTGATTATTTTTATATGGAAGTAAATTTATCACATTTCTCTGCTTAGAATATTGCAACATTTTCACTCAATACAAATGTCCAATTTCTAATAATGACTCCAGTTTTTCTCTAACCCCATATTTAACTACTATTCTTTTTTTAAATATATTTTTAATTGATTTTTTACAGAGAGGAAGGGAGAGGGATAGAAAGTCAGAAACATAGATGAGAGAGAAACATAGATCACCTGCTTCGTGCACACCCCCTACTGGGGATGTGCCTGCAACCAAGGTACATGCCCTTAACTGGAATCGAACCCGGAACCTTTCAGTCAGAAGGCCAATGCTCTATCCACCAAGCCAAACCAGTTTTGGCATTACTATCCTTCTTGATCACTGTGCTTCATATAAAATGGTACCATAGTTTTCCCTCCCTTTAACATAAGAGGGATACTCCAGTCATAGAGAAATCTGCAGTGATTGCTTTAGTGACTGAGTTCTTTACACAATTCCCTACCTCTCTAACATTATCTATATCTTATTTCAAGTGCCATATTCCCAATAAGGCTTATTCTGATTACCATGTTGAAAATTCATTCTACTTTCTCTTCAGAATTCCCAAATACCTTCTATCTTACTTTACTCTTTTCTTCTTCTATAGTACTAATTGATGTACAGTAATGTATTTACCTAAGAAATTCATATTTTGCATTGCTCTTAATTTTTATGTCTGCCTCATTCAATGAGAATTAAGACTCTACAAAGACAGAGATCTTTGCTTTTTTTTCCTCACTATACTATTCTAAAAACCAAGTTGAGGATCTGGATATATTAGCTGCTTAATAAATATTTGTTGAATAAATTAATATAGAAAATAATTGTATCATTGACCCTGAATGAAAATTGTAGATATAAATATATATTTTTTAAATTGTATTTTGTTATCTTAATACATGTCTACACAAAAGTATTTAAGTATGTAATAAATTAATTACCCATTTATAATGAACCACTCAGTAACAACTCAAGTGAGTCAAAACTAGTTCTGTGTATAACAGAGTCTGTGATGACAGAATGAAGTAGCAAATATATATAACATAAAGAGTTTGTCAAATAGAACCAAGTTAGCTAATAGGCAAGGCATTCATCCCTATGGCTATAAAATTATTACAAATATAAAATGGTATATGCAGGACAATAATTTTACTGCAGAAAATCAATAGCGCTTTTGTATTAAAACATATTTATTGAAACATTTCTTTAAAATCCTTCCAAGAAGGATTGTTAAGACAAAGACAGGAGGGAAAAAAATAGGAATGGGACCATTTTATAAAAAGAATAATAAAAGTGAGTGCTTATAAACCAGATAATCTTTTCATGTTGTATCTTATGATCTCTGTCTCTGGATCGAGAGTGTACATACACAAGAGCCCAGACACTGGTGCATGTTGAGCATCAATCTATGAACCAGGAGCTCACAGTTCAGTCCCCTGTAAGGGCACATGCCTAGATTGCAGGCTCCAACCCCAGTGAGAGGCATGCAGGGGCAGCCAATCAATGATTTTCTCTCATCATTGATGTTTCCAGCTTATTCTCCTTCTCCCTTCATCTCTTTAATCAATAAAAACATATAATAAAGAATGAAAAAAAAATGTTTACTATTTTAAAGACACATCCCAGTAAGTGTTTTTTCTTAACAACACTTTAATATTGTTTATGGATCATCTAGCCATATTCCTCTTGACATGGATTTTGAATAGTTCAAGCTAATCTGGTAAATCTATAACTTTGTCAGGACAAATAATATTCATTAGAAAATGTCCGGTCAATTATAGAGTAGAGTGACACTACTGGAATCATCTGATAAATTTCTCTTACTCTAAAAGTAGCTTTGAAATTTTTGTATTAAAGTTTTAAAAAATGAATTAAATGTAAATACAGACTGTTCAAAAATCATAACAGTATAGTAGGCTGATTTTTATCACCTTCCATGTAAAAAAATTAGGACTTAATTAATATCATAAAAGTTATTCCTTTGCCTCTTTCCAGTCACTACAACATAGAAACCATATATTAGTCTTGATTATGCTTCAATTTTACAAAGTATACATCAAATATCTCCTCTTTTGTATCTATCTTCTTTTGATTAACAATGTTTATAAAGTAAGCCCATGTTTTTAACCACAACAACAGTTTTGGGTTTTTTTATTCTCATATTTGTATTTTATTACTAGAGGCCTGGTGTATGAAATTTGTGCACAGGGAGAGAGGGGGAGTATCCCCTCAGCCCAGCCTGCACCCTCTCCAATATGGGACCCCTCAGGAATGTCCAAATGCCCATCCCTGGGATCGGGCCTAAACTGGCAGTGGGACATCCCTCTCACAATCTGGGACTGCTAGTTCCTAACTATTCACCTGCCTGCCTGCCTGATCACTTGTAACTGTCCCCTATCAGCCTGATCACCCCTAATGCTCCACCTGACTGCCTGGTTGCACCCAACTGCCCCACCTGCCACTTGGTCAGCCCTCACAGCTCCCCCCCGCATAGGCCTGGTTTCCCCTCACTGGCCCTCTCGGCCAGCCTGTTCACTCCTTACTGCCCTTCTGTTGGCCTGCTCGCCCCACACTGCCTGCTGGTCAGTCTTTTGGTGATCACTTGCTAACTCCCCTTCTGGCCTTGTGCCCCATGCAACCTGATCTTCGGTTGTTTCTGTGAGGGTATCATGATCAATTTGCATACTACCCTTTTATTAGTATAGATATTTTGTTAAAATAACACATTTTTATATAGTTCACTATTAATGGGGTTTTGGCTATTATGAATAACTAGAGGCCCAGTGCACAAAATTTGTGCATGGAGGAGAGGGGAATATCCCTCAGACCAGCCTGTAGGATTGTGCTTAAACAGGCAGTTAGACATCCCTCTCACAATCCAGGACTGCCAGTTCCCAAATGCTCGCCTTCCTTCCTGATTGCCTCTAACTGCTTCTGCTTAATAGCATGATCATCCCCTAACCATTCCCCTGCCAGCCTGATTGATGCCTGATTGCTCCCCTAACAGCCTGTTTGCCCCTAACTGCCCTCCCCTGCAGGCCTGGTCCATCCCAACTGCCCTCCCCTGCTGGCCATTTTTGGTGGCCATCTTGTGTCAACATGGAGAAGGATCTTTGACACATGCGGGCAGCCATCTTGTGTATTAGAGTGATGGTCAGTTTGCATATTACTATTTTATTAGATAGGATAGAGGTCTGGTGCAAGGGTGGGGACCAGGTTTGCCCTGAAGGGTGTCCTGGATCAGGGTGGGGGTTACATTGGGTATTGGGGTGTCCTGGATCAGGGTGGGGGTTACATTGGGTATTGGGGTGGCCTGGGCAAGGGGCCTGTAGTGTTTTGCAGGCTGGCCATGTTCACTAGAGACCCAAGCTGAAGCCCTGGTATCTGGGATTTATTTATCTTCCACAAATGAAACTTTGTAGCCTGGAATGGAGCAAAGCCTTCTGCTCGCTCTGTGGTGGCAGCCATTTCTGTTGGATTTATTTAACTTCTATAATTGAAACTTTGTAGCCTTAAGTGGAGACCTGGGCTGTCCAGGGCAGGTGGAAAGTGGGCTTCCTCCATCTCTGGGCACAACTCAAGCCTCCTGCTCTCTCTAGCTCAGTGGCTGCCATTATTATCTTATATAATTAAAACTTTGTAGCATTGAGTGGAAGCCTAAGCTGGCAAGGGCAGGCGGAAATCTTGGCTTCCTCCACTGTGGGGAAAATCCAAGCCTCCCTCCTGTTCTCCATGGCCAGCAGCCATTTTGGTTGGATTTATTTGCATATTCACTACTGATTGGCTGGTGGGCATGGCTGATAGTTGTGACTTCCAGGTGTAGCGAGGTATGGTCAATTTGAATATTACTCTTTTATTAGATAGGCCTACAGGCCCAGTGCATGAAATTCATACACAGGGGGTGAGGGGTGTCCCTCAGTCCAGCCCGCACCCTCTCCAATCTGGGACCCCTCGAGGGATGTCTGACTGCCCTTTAGGCCTGATCCCAGTAGGATCGTATATAAGCGGGCAGTCAGACATCCTTCTCATAATCCAGGACTGTTGGCTCCAAACTGCTCACCTGCTTGCCTGCCTGATTGCCCCTAACTGCTTCTGCCTGCCAACCTGATCACCCCCTAACCACTACCCTGCCAGCCTAATTGATGTCTAACTGCTCCCCTGTCAGCCTGTTTGCTCCCAACTTCCCTTCTCTGCTGGCCTGCTTACCCCTAATTGCCCTCCCTTGCAGGCCTGGAACCTCCCAATGGCTCTCCCCTGCTGGCTACCTTGTGGTGGCCATCTTGTGTCCACATGGGGGCAGATTCTGTGACCAGTTGGAGGCAGCCCAATTGTGTGTAGGAGTGATGGTCAATCTGTGTATTACTCTTTTATTAGATAGGATAGAGGCCTGGTGCATGGGTGGGGGCCAGCTGGTTTGCCCTGAAGGGTGTCCCAGATCAGAGTGGGGTTTCCCTTAGGGCCTGGGGCAGCCTGGGTGAGGTGCCTGTGGTCATTTTCAGGCCAGCCATGCCCCCCAGCTACCCAAGCGGAGGCACTGGGATCTGGGATTAATTTATGTTCTACAATTGAAACTTTGTAGCCTGGAGTGGAGCCAAGCCTTCTGCCCACTCTATGATGACAGCCATTTCTGTTTGGGTTTATTTAAATTCTATAATTAAAACTTTTTAGCCTAGAGTGGAGGTCTAGGCTCTAGGGCTGCAGAAGCTTGGCATCCTTCATCGCCCCAGGCAACCCTAGCCTCTGCTCTCTCCATCTCTGTGGCTGCCGCTATTGCTGTTGGGGTTTATGTATCTTTTATAATCGATAGCATTGAGTGGAGGCCTAGGCCAGCAAGGGCAGGCAGAAAACTTGGCTTCCTTCATTGCCGGGGAAACCCAAGCCTCCTTCCTGCTCTCAGTGGTCACAACCATATTGGTTGGGATTTATTTTCTCCTGATTGGCTGGCGGGCATGGCTTGTGGGTGTATCAGAGGTATGGTCAATTTGCATATTACTCTTTTATTAGATACTAGCAGTCTGGTGCACGAAATTCATGCACGTTAAAAGTGTATTAATTAGAGGAAATAATTTAATATTGCTATTTGATCTTTCTCTATAATAGAAGTATCAGAGACTAAAGAAAATTAGTAAAATGTATATGAAAACATTCCTCCTGTCAGAGTCTGGGGTGCACCACGGGACCCAGAGTCAAGTCCCCACTCACTCACATGTGCCTCAAAATCATGTGAGACCCAGACCCAGCCACCCCCCACCCCACATTGGTGTATATCCAGAACGGCCTTGGCCTCAGCTGTGGGTGCAGCCATCTTTGTGATGGAGAGATGGTTAATTAGCATATTCCCTCTTTATTAGATAGGATGGAGGGAAGGCCTAGACAGGAAGAGCTATTAGAAGGCTATTTCAGTATTCCATGCAAATAAGAATAAGGACTCAGAAAATAGCAATAGAGGTAATGAGGAATTATTACATTTTACATGTGGTATTTTAAAGATAGAGCCAGTAGAATTTCCTAATAAATGACACAAGGTATAAAGAAAAAGAGAAAAGAAAGAGGACATAAAATTTGTTGGGTTATAAAAAAGAAGATAATGTCAAATGAGATGATAGATGTGGCTGGAGGAGCAGATTTGGCCAGGAAGATCAGGAGTTTAATTCAGTATCTGATGATTTGCACTACCTACTAAATATCCTGATGGAGAAGTCTTATAAGCAGATAAATTTATGAGGTCAAATTTTGGAAATGATGTATGAGTTGGAAAAATAAGTATAATCACTGGCTTATAGAAGGCATTTCATCTTATGATAATGACTTGGTTTATCAAGAAAGTGAGTGGATCTTGACAATAGATTATCTCCAAGGACTAAATCCCAGGGTACTTTGATTTTAAGAAATTGAGGATAACAGCATACATTTTAAAAAGTACCACGAACAAAGTCAAGTAGAAAAAAATCCAGGGGAGCAGAGTATTATTGAATTTTAATGTTGGATGTTTTGCATGGCGCATTGGTCTTACACTTTGATCATATTTAATCCCTAACTTTATCACTAAGAGAGTCACTTTTGTCATATTTAAATATAGCTTTTTAGAAGTAATGAAGTAGTGACTTTTTTTGTTTTTGTTTTTTTAACCTCAAAAATGTAACTGATTTTGGTAAATTATTTTAGAAGGTGTTTATGAGAAATCTGTCAATCTATTCCCAGGAAGAGCTTCTTTAGAGGTAGATATATATATAGATTGCTGACTTAGATATTGATTAACAAGATGCAAAGCTCAACTTGGCTAGATGACCAATATGCCATAAAAGATCCCATTGAAAAATCTTGCTTCCAGTCTTCTAAAACCAGGATTTGCTATGCATATCTTTTTTTTTTAAGTTTGGCAAAGATTTATTAGGAAGCTTATTAGTCACAGTGAATAAAAAGCCATGACAAGAACTGAGATCTCCAAATTCTGGCACTTGCCTTACAATACTAGCTAGAAGCTAATAAACATTGAGGATGTCTTGAGGGGAATCTTATCTAAGGATCAATCTTACTGAGGTCAGATACCCACAAAACATAGAAATGAGATGCCCATGTTCTCCCCAGAATGCTTGCCTAGGCAGCAGGGAAGACCTTCTCCTTAAGCTATCAATTAAGAATCATTAGGAGAGTCCTGCTCTTCCAGCTATAACCATGGCACACTAGTGCATGACAGACAACTCCAAGCTGAGCAACTTGACAAGAAAGCTAAATGATGACAGGGAGAAGAAGCAAGCAGGGACAAGTATTTCTAGTTGGAGACCTTCCTGATGGCTAACACGAACACAATGCTGAGGCTTCAGAAAGTTTACTGCAACCCAGGAATAGTTGCTGTCCAGTGTCCTGGGGCGGGCTCAGGCTGAGCCCTGGGGCCTTGCTGGTTCAGACCCGCATGAGATGCTTGACTGCCCTGGTATTTCAGTGACCTTTACACACCCTGTTTTGGAAAGTCTTTAACTTCCTTATACATCTGCCAGCTCGACAAATTGTCCACCGCAGTCACAAAGGAAACCCACCAACCGTGGGGGGGCGGGGGGGTTTATAAAAGGCCCCTGCCCCAGTCACAGCCCGGCTCCATTCCCCCCGAGCCTGTGAACCCGCCCAGAGACCCCCAATAAAGCCTGATCAATTCGTTCACTTATTCGGACTCCCTGCTTGCCGTTTCTCTCACAGCGGCGTAGAACCTTACAGTTGCCATTAAAAAAAAAAAAAGGTCACACAAAAATCCTGCCACAAAGACACTTGAAATCCCATGGCCACACTGACTGGAAAGGCAGGCATTATTCATGACTGCCAGATACTGACCAAATCAAGACCCGATTTCTACAGGGCCCTAGAGAATCATGATTGTCCCCTGGCACCCACACAACTTTCCTGGTGGTGTGGTATCTTCCACAGGCCAGGTTTCTGCAGGAAGCCCCAAAGACAAAGCTTGGCAGAGGCTGTGGCAGTCAACTCTCTCTGGAGCCTCATCTTTTTGTCCTTTCCAATAGGCTGTCATATATCTTCACTGAACAGAGCCTCTCTGGGAGCCTTGACCAGCTCCTAGGAAATGAAGTGTGTCTGTGGGGTAACCTGATGGACTTTGTGGTCTGCTGGGTTGGCAGATGCTTTATAATTGCAGATGGTTACCTCATGTCTGCGAACTCAGTCCATTCTCCTCTCAGGCCAATATACAAGACCTTTGTGGTATCTGCCCCAAAGTTCTTTGAAATATGAATTGAGAGATGACAGACGCTTGAAAAACGAGATATTTTTGCAGCATATCCTAATTCTCCTGTAGGATCCCGGTTCAAACTAAAGGTCTGATCTGGCTCCCTGTCCCTGTCATCAAAGGACATCTGTGGAATGTTCTTACACAGTCTCATCTCAGAAAGGTGTGAGTCAACATCCTCTCCCATTATAATGACGCCTTTGAGCTTGACATTGCCCGTAAATGGAATATTAAACAGAAGCTCTTCATCTGCATCACTTTCAACAAACTTGGAGAGGTCCGTCCGCTCGTCCCACGGCTTGAGGACGCCGCGGCCGCTGCCCTCGCGGCTCTGGTTGAGGCACTGCAGCCGCTCCAGGTCGATGCGCAGGTGCAGGCCGTGCTGCTCCTGAGACTCCTCGCGCTCCGCGGCCCAGCGGCAGCTGCCCCCGCCCTGGCTGTGGCCATGGGACAAGGTGACGCCGCAGCCCTCGCTTCTTCTCAGCCCCCGACTCTGCTGATCTCACCGCATTCCCTCCCCAGGGGCCTCCGCTATGCATATCTTGATGGCTCATATTGCAGAGATAAAGTATTTTCTATTCAACAAAGAAAGTAACCTGTGGGCTGTCCCTGAAAGTTTATTGGACTCCAGATGCTTGTCCATGTTTTCTTCTCCTGCTACAGCATGCTATTATCTTGATTAAAGCCTATCATTAGTATACCCTGAGAAATCTTGTGAGTCCTTTTTATTACCTGTGAAATTGTTACAGGTAGCATTAGGAACTATAGCTAATTATTTCTTTAGTCTTATACTCAAAACACATTCTCTTCCATTCTTAAATTCCTTAAGAAATAAGATATAACTTTTAAAAACGTGAATACACAAACACAAACTACTTTTTTTTCTAAAAAATTTTGGAATTTAGAATTAAAGTTTCATTTTCTCCATTAAGTACATGGTTAAGAGACTGAGCTTCAGATTCTATCCATATTTAATTTAACTATGAGCCTTAATAACTCTGACTTTGGGCAAATAATATAACATCTCTTTGCTTCAATTCTCTTTTATGTAACATACTAGAGGCCTGGTGCATGAAATTCATGCAGGGGGGTGTGAGGTATCCTGCAGCCCAGCCTGTACCCTCTCCAATCTGGGACCCCTTGACAGATGTCCAACTGGGCAGTCGGACATCCCTCTCACAATCCAGGACTGCTGGCTCCCAACTGCTCATCTGCCTGCCTCCCTGATTGCCCCTAACTGCTTCTGCCTGCCAGCCTAATCACACCCTAACCACTCCACTGCCAGCCTAATTGATGTCTAATTGCTCCCCTGCCAGCCTGTTTGTCCCCAACTTCCCTCCTCTGCTGGCCTGGTCACCCCTAACAGCCTACCCTGCAGGCTGATCACCCCCAAATACCCTCTCTTGCTGACTTGGTCCCTTCCAACTTCCCTCCCCTGAAGGCTTGGTCTACCCCAACAGCCCTCCCTTCCAGCCTGGTCACCCCTAACTGCCCATCCCTGCAGGCCTGGGTCACTCCAACTTTCCCCCTCTGTCAGCTTGGTCACCCTTAACTGCCCTCTCCTGCTGGCCTAATTGCCAACAACTGCCCTTCCTTACAGGCCTGCTCCCTCCCAATTGCTCTGCCCTGCTGGTCATCTTGTGGTGGCCCTCTTGTATCCACATGGGGGCAGGATCTTTGACCACATGGGGGCAGCCATCTCGTGTGTTGGAGTGGTGGTCAATCTGCATGCTACTCTTTAATTAAATAGGATAGCAGCCTGGTGTATGGGTGGGGGCTGACTTCTTGGGCCTGAAGGGTGTCCCAGATCAGGGTGAGGGTTTTCTCAGGGCATAGGGCAGCCTGGGCAAGGGGTCTGTGGTGGATTTCAGGCCAACCATGCACCTCAGTGACCCATGCAGAGGCCCTGGTATCTGGGATTTATTTATCTTCTACAATTGAAACTTTGTAGCCTGGAGTGGAGGCCTAGGCAGGACAGGACTGCAGAAGCTTGGCTTCCTCCATTGCTAAGGGCAACCCTAGCATCCTTCTCTCTCCAGCTCTGAGGCTGCTGCAATTTCTGTTGAGATTTATTTATCTTCTATTATTGAAACTTTGTAGCATTGAGTGGAGGCCCAGACAGCCAAGGACAAGTAGAAAGCTTGGCTTCCTCCATTACCTGGGAAACCCAAGCCTCCCTTCTGCTCTCAGTGGCTGCAGCCATCTTGGTTGGGGTTTATTTGCATATTTGCTCCTGAATGGCTTGTGGGCGTGGCTTGTGGGTATAGCAGAGGTACGGTCAATTTGCATATTTCTCTTTTATTAGATAGGACTAGAGGCCGTCATATAAATTTGTGCATTGGGGACAAGGACAGACTGCAGGAGGTTGGCTGGCCATGGGCGGGACTGCATGAAATTGGCTGCCAGCCTCAAGAAAGGAACCAGCCCTCAGCTCCCTGGAAAAGGGGCCGCATCCAGGGCCACCCATCCCATAAATCCAAGTTCCTCATCCCAGCACAGTCCCAAAGCCCTGACAGTCAGAAGAAGAAGTGACAGTTACTGGGTCCAGCACTGAAGGAACAGATGTTGTAACCACCATTGGCACCCTACCATCATGTGGTTCCCCACCTCCCCACCTCCTCCTTTCCTCGTCACCATGCCACCACTGCAGTGGGCAGGTGGCCCCTGGGGAAGAGAAAAGATGGCAGCTGACTTTCAATAGATTGTAGAGAGGGACCTGTTATTTACATATGAAACCACCACCCAGAAGCAGGTCTTTACAAATGGTTTAGCACCTGGGACCGATGGGGTCCAGCCAGCCAAGTAGAGGGACAAAGGGAGGTTGACTGTTGGAGTACTCTGACCAGCAGAAAGCAGCTTGTGCATTGAGCATCTGCTCCTGGTGGTCAGTGAGCATCATAGCAACTGGTCAACCAGTTGTTCCAGTCGTTTTGTCATAATGGTTACTTAGGCTTTTATATATAGACTGGGGCTCAGGGCACAAAATTTGTGCATGGAAGGGTCCCTCAGCCCAGCCTACACCCTCCTTAATCTGGGATCCCTCGAGGGATGTCTGACTGCCCGTTTAGGCACGATCACAGTAGGATTGGGCCTAAACGGGCAGTCGGATATCCTTCTCACAATCCAGGACTGCTGGTTCCAAACTGCTCACCTGCCTGCCTCCCTGATTGCCCTTAACCGCTTCTGCCTGCCAGCCTGATCACTCCCTAGTTAGGATTTATTTGCATAATCTGCTCCTGATTGGCTGGTGGGCGTGGCTGGTGGGCATGGCTTGTGGGTGTGGCAGAGGTATGGTCAAATTTGCATATTACTCTTTTATTAAAAAGAACTAATGGCTCAGTGCATGAAATTCGTGCACAGGGGGATGTCCCTCAGCATGGCCTGCACTCTCTCCAATCTGGACATCCCTCTACAATCCAGGACCACTGGCTCCTAACCACACACCTGCCTGCCAGCCCAATTACCCCCAACTGCCCTCCCCTCTTGGCCTGGTCACCCCTAATTGCTTTTCCTTGGCCCTGCCACATGGCTTTTTCAGGAAGATGTCTGGAAAATCTCCCAGTCTAATTAGCATATTACCCCTTTATGAGTATAGATAGAGGCCCATGGGTGGGGGCTGGCTGGTCTGCCTTGAAGAGGGTCTTGGATCAGGGTAGGGTTCTCCTTGGGGGGTGGGGCTGACCTGGGTGAAGGGCCTGGAGAGGTTTGCAGGATGGCTATGCCCCCATCAGGGTGAGGATCTCCACTGCGGGTGGTGTCAGCCTGGGCAAGGGGCTGGGGTGGTTTTCAGTCCAGCCACACCCCCATTAGGGTGGGAGTCCCTGCTGGGGGTCAAGGCCCGCCTGGGTGAGGGGCTGAGGTCTGTTTTCAGGCTAGTCACTCACACTTTGGGGTGGAGGTCTTTGCTTGGGGACATGGCTGGCCTGGGTGAGGGGCTGAGGGCCGTTTGCAGGCTGGACATTGGGGTTGAGGTCTCTGCTGGGGGGTGTGGCCATCCTGGGCAAGGGACTGATGGCTGTTTGCAGTCTGGCTAACCTCACATTGAGAGTACCCTGCTGTGGTGAATGGCCAGCTTGGTGAGGGACTGAGGGCCATTTTCAGGCTGGCAACACTTTCTTCAGAGTGGGGGTCCACACTGGGGAGCTGGCCAGCCTGGGTGAGGGGCTGATGGCCGTTCAGAGTCTGGCCATGACCCCTTTGGGGTGAGGGTCCTGGCTGGGGGAAGGGTGGGCTTAGGCAAGGGCTGATGGCTATTTTCAGGCTGGTCACCCCCAACGGGTGAAGGACCCCGATAGGAGGTGTGGCTGGCCTGGGTGGTTGCAGGTTGGTCAAGACCCCTGCTTTTTCTGGAAGGATGTCTGGAAGGTCTCTGGCAGGACTAGCAGTCTAATTAGCATATTACTCTTTTATTATATTCTTATTGAACTACCCTTCATCCTTATGAAATGGTTATTTCAACTAATAATTTTTATATTTAAAATAATTTTGTCATACATATATATGTATATATTTATATATATATATCCTATCTAATAAAAGAATAATATGCAAATTAACCATCACTCTGTTATACCCACAAGCCACGCCCACCAGCCAATCAGGAGGGGCTATGCAAATTAACCAAACCAAGATAGCTGTGGCCACAGAGAGAACATGAGGAAGGCTTGGGTTTCCCTGGTGATGGAGGAAGTCAAGCTTTCTGCACACATTGGCTAGCCCAGGCCTCCACTCCAGGCTACAAACTTTCAATTATCCTATCCTATATAATAAAAGAGAAACATGCAAATTTGACCATACCTTTGCTCCTGATTGGCTATGCTACCAGAGGGGGCGGGGCCAAGTGGCATGAGCACCAGGCCAGGGGTGGAGATGAAATGGCAGTGGTAGCGAGCACCCAGCCCCTGGTTACAGTGAGGGGAAGCAGCAGCAGCAGTGGTGGTGGTGGCGGCGGCAGTTAGCGCCCAGCCCCCAGGGCCTGGTGGTCACAGGTAGCTGGGGCTGAGCTGAACAGGGCAATGGCTGGGTGCCCAAGGCAGGCTGGGGGTGAGCCATTAGTTGGATATCCCCTGAGGGCTCCCAGTATGTGAGAGGGGGCAGGTTGGGTTGAGGGACCACCCACTACCAGTGCACAAATTTTGTGCACTGGGCCCCTAGTAAAAGATAAATAAATACCAACAAAATTGGCAACAGCTCTGGACCTGGAGAGAACATGAGGCTGGAGTTGCCCCTGGCAATGGAAGAAGCCCAGCTCCCAGAGCCCTAGCTTGAGTTGGACTCTGCTTAAGGCTATAAAGTTTCAATTATAGAAGATAAATAAATCCCAACAGAAATGGCTGCCCCCACAGAGCGAGCAGAGAAGTTGACTCCACTTTAGGCTACAATGTTTCAGTTGTAGAAGTTAAATAAATCCCAGATACCAGAACCTCTGCTTGGGTTGCTTGGAGGTGAGGCCAGCCTGAAAACCACCACAGGTCCCTCACCCAGGCCACCCCACAACCTAAAGGAAGCCCCACCCTGATCCAGGACACCCTTCAGGGCAAACCAGCTGGCCCCAAACCATGCAGCAGGCCTCTATCCTATATAATAAAAGAGTAATATGCAAGTTGACCATCACTCCAACACACAAGATGGCTGTACCCATGTGGTCAAAGATTCTGCCCCCATGTGGATACAGATGGTCACCACAAGATGGCCAGCAGGCGAGGGCAGTTTGGAGGGACCAGACTAACAAGGGAGTGAAGCTTGCAAGGGAGGGGCGTTAAGTGTGATTAGGCCAGCAGAGGAGGGTAGCTGGGGGTGACTGGACTGGCCTGGAAGGGCAATTAGGGGAAACCCAGGCCTGCAGGGGAGAGCAGTTAGGCACAAACGAGTTGCCAGGGGAGCAGTTAGGCATCAATCATGTTGGCAGGCAAAAGTGGTTAGGGGCAATCAGGAAGGCAGGCAGGTGAACAGTTAGGAGCCAGCAGGCCTGGATTGTGAGAGGAATGTCTGACTGCCCTCAAGGAATCCCAGATTGGAGACGGTGCAGGTTGGGCTGAGGGACACCCCCCAGTTCACAAATTTTGTGCATCAGGCCCCTAGTGTGTGTGTGTGTGTGTGTATCTCCTATCTAATAAAAGAGTAATATGCAAATTACCATACCTCCGCTACACCCACCAGCCAAACCCACCAGCCACACCCACCAGCCAATCAGGACCAAATATGCAAATAAACCCCAACCAAGATGGCTGTGGCCACTAAGAGCAGGAGGGAAGCTTAGGTTTCCCTGGCAATGGAGAAAGCCAAGCTTTCCACCTATCCTTGCCTGCCTTCACCTCCACTCAATGCTGTAAAGTTTCAATTATAGAAGATAAATCCCAACAGAAATGGCGGCAGCCATGGAAGTGGAGAGAGCAAAAGCTAAGGTTGCCCTGTTTGATGGAGGAAGCCAAGCTCCTGCAGCCAGCTCTCCTAGGCCTCAAAGGCTACAAAGTTTCAATTATAGAATGTAAATATCCCAACAGAGATGGCTGTGACCACGGAGCAAGCAGAAGGCTTGGCTCAGCTCCAGGCTACAAAGTTTCAGTTGTAGAAGATAAATAAACCTCAGATACCAGGGCCTCCACTTGGGTTGCTACGGGGTGGGGCCAGCCAGCAAACCACCACAATCCCCTCACTCAGGCTGCCCCATGCCCCAAGGGAATCCGCACCCTGATCCGATACACCATTCAAGACAAACCAGCTTGCCCCCATCCATGCAGCAGGCCTCTATCCTATATAATAAAATAGCAATATGCAGGTTCACCATCACTTCAACACAGAAGATGGCTGCCTCCAAGTGGACACAAGATGGCCGTCACAAGATGGCCAAGAGGGGAGGGCAGTTGAGAGGGACCAAGCCTCCAAGGGAGGGCAATTGTGGGCAATCAGGCCAGCAGGGTAAGGCAATTGGGAGGGACCAGGCCTGCCAGGGAGGAGAGTTTTGGGCAATCAAGCCTTTAGGGGAAGGTAGTTAGGGTTGACCAGGCAAACATAGGAGGGAAGTTGGGGGTGACTGGGTCTGCAGGGAAGGGAAGTTGCGGGGGGACCTAGACCTGCAGGGGAGAGCAGTTGTGGGGCACCAGGCCTGCAGTGAAGGGCAGTTTGTTGTGAACAGCCCAAAAGGGGAGGGCTTTTAGGGGGGACCAGGCCTGCAATGTAGGGCAGTTGTAGATGATCAAGCCAGCAGAGGAGGAAAGTTGGGGGCAAACATACTGGCAGGGGAGCAGTTAGATATCAATCAGGCTGGCAGAGGATTGGTTAGGACGTGATCAGGCTGGTAAGCTGAAGCAGTTAGGGGCAATAAAGAAGACAGGCAATAAGGAGCCAACAGTCCTGGATTGTGAGAGGGATGTCCAACTGCCCGTTTAGACCCAATCCCAGTGTGATTGGGTCTAAACCACAGTCCAGACATCCCTCCTAGTGTCCCAGATTAGAGAGGGTGCAGGCTGGGCTGAGGGACACCCCCACAGTGCACAAATTTTATGCACGGTGCCTGTAATGTATCTGTGTGTGTGTGTGTGTGTGTGTGTGTGTGTGTGTGTGTGTGTGTGTGTAATATATATATATATATATATATATATATATATATACATACCAGAGACCTGGTGCATGAAATTTGTGGACTGGGAAGGGTTGTACCCTCTCCAATTTGGGACCCCTTGGGGGATGTACAACTGCTGATTTAGGCCTGATCCCCCTCACAATCTGTGGCTGTTAGGTCTCACCCTGTTTTCCTGCCTGATAGCCTGATCACCATCTAACCACTCTTCTACCAGCCTGATCAATGCCTAACTGCTCCCTTGCTAGCCCAATTGTCCCCAACTGCCTTCCCTCACAGGCTTGGCCCCCCAAATGCCCTCTCCTGCAGGTCTGGTGGACCCTAACTGCCCTCCCCTGCCAGCCTTGTCAACCCTAACTGCCCTCCGCTGCATGCCTGGTTGCTCTTAACTGCCCACCCCTGCTGGCATGGTGGATCCTAACTGACCTTGCCTACCAGCCTGAATGCCCTGAACTGTCCTCCCTCTCCTGCAGGCCTAGTCGCCCCCAACTGCCCTTTCCTGCTGGCCTGGTTACGCCTAACTGCCCTCTCCTGCCGGCCTGATCGCCCACAACCTCCCTCCCCTGCCGGCCATCTTGTGGTGGCCATCTTGTGACTACATTGATGGGGGCATCTTGTGAGAGGATGTGATGTCAATTTGCATATTACCTCTTTATTATATAGAATAAACATTTTTCTAATTGGTTGTTAGTATGATATACATTTTCCTACTTTTTACTTTTAGTCTATAAATTTAATCAAATTGCAATGGAATTTTTCCAAGTTAATTTAGGTATCGATGACATATTACATTGTGTAAATTTAAGGTGTACAATGTATGTTTGGATACACCTATGTATTGTTAAATGATTACCACAATAGAGTTAGTTAACACCTCCATCACCTCACATATTTACAATTGTTTTAGTGTGTGTTTTGAAGAATTTAAGAGTAGCAACTTTCAGTGTGTGTGCTTAAAACATTCAGTTTATCAGGACAAAGGAATATGTTGGTACTTTTTGAATGAACATCCACCACCTTTTGGTACCTGCAGTAAGGCCTGAAGCCAACCTTAACCTAGGTTTTCTTATAAACAACATCTTCCTAATGCTCCATTTTATTTTCCTTTGCATGATTTTCTAAAATTAAATCTATTCATGAAATTTTCTTTTATATTATTACATTTTAAAATATCCATGCTTCAAAAATATTACTTAACAACGTGACTTTCCTGGGCATTGACTTCAATGCTGTAGATACAAAATAAAAAATGAATGAAAAAGAGTCCCTGTATATCATGCATAGTATATGCCTATTTAACATCTCTCTACAATCAACATTACTTTCACCATGATTACTTCCATTCTTCAACATATCATGATGTAAAATTATATTTTGGGTTTCTAAAGGTACTGAACTTTTTGTTTTTTTACCGCCTGTTATATATAAAACATTTTTTCATACTTTATATATAATTCTTATTCTTCCTTTAAGATTCTACCTACTTAAATGACTAAAACCACATCTCTTCTTTCCTCTAATCCCTCTGTATACTGATTAAGGAAAAATCACTTTTCCAAAATGTATTTGACTTTCACAAAAATGTAATATGGCTTAGTCAGAATACTCTAAATAATTATCATATACACATACTCACACACATATTTATAATCAGTTTTTAATTTATATCAAATTCCAAAACTCCATGCAATAATTAGAATAGATGCTCTGAAGGAGTAAAGGAGTGTCATAGCCTTTATTTTTGCAAAAAATTCTTATTGATTTTAGAGAAGAAGAAAGAGAGAGAGAGATCTATGTGACAGAGAAACATCAATTTATTGCCTCCCATATGCACCCAGAACCAGGGATAGAACCCACAACCTGTGTATGTTTATATTCAGTACAACTTATATCTCAGTAAAAGCATCTATTTAAGTACATGGTTACACCATATATTTATGCAGGATGCTCTTCCAGGTTGCTAAAGTTCTTAAGGGACTCCTGAAGGATTGTTCTTAAAGATTGCACACACTGCTATTGTTTCACAGTTTACATCACTACCAAATAAATGTCATTTCAGCTCTAATGATCCTCTGAAATGCAATGAATGTTTTGATTGTTTCTTGTTTTATTCCACCTGAAAGGCAGAAAGTAGAGGGTGTTTTTTTAAAAAAAATATTTCTTTTAAAATCTTTAAAAGATGTCTGCTCTTCCAAGAAAAAAGGTGGACCAAGAAATGTATATTATGTCCCATTTACTTGTTACATGAGGAATAAGTAATAATTTTAGCACAAAAAGGTGATATATTGGATTATTTTCTCTTTTTCTTTTAAAAATATTTTTAGATCAAATTTGGGACAGAAAATTTTCTGCCTGATGAATTTTAACTACTATAAATTTGCATTCAAAGGTACCTCATTTTTAATCCCTCAAGCTGCCATAAGGATTTTTAAAAATTACCACGGAGTTTAAAGGCTGGTGATGTGGAAAATGTTCACCATGCCACAGATTACAGATAATGCTATTCATGACAGTAAAGTAATAGTCCATTTTAATAACCTCTGATTTTTCCTGTTGTTCAAGTGGCTGACTCAGTCCTCAACAGCTATAATTAAACAGAGCAATCTGTCCAGGAAGATAGCTGCTCTTATTAATTCTGTAAACCACCAGGTTGGCTTTTCCCATTGTGCTCTGTGGCTGACAAAGGCCAGGGGCTACAACTCAAAATAAACAGCCTGTGGAATGAAGCTAAAGATGCTGCTGAACTATAGCATCACCTCGCTATTTCCAGTTTTGAAAACAGGCTATCCTTAGCAAATAGAGAAGTATCGTTGTGTTTGTTAAGTATAATAAACAATCCTATCTAATAAAAGAATAATATGCAAATTTGACTATACCTTCGCCACACCCACCAGCCACATCCACCAGCCACACCCACTAGCCAATCAGGAGCAAATTATGCAAATAAACCCCAAATAAGATGGCTACCACCACTGAGAGCAGGAGGGAGGCTTGGGTTTCCCCAGCAATGGAGGAAGCCAAGCTTTCCACCTGCCTTTGCCAGCCGAGGCCTCAATGGTACAAAGTTTCAATTCTAAAAGATACATAATCCGAAGGCAGCCACGGAGCTGGAGAGAGAAGAGGGTAGGGTTTCTGGGGCGATGGACGAAGCTAAACTTCTGCAGCCTTAGCTCCAAGCCCTCCTCAACTCTAGGCTACAAAGTTTCAAACAGAAATCACTGCCGCCATGGAGTGAGCAGAAGGCTTGGCTGCGCTCTAGGCTACAAAGTTTCAATTGTAGATCATAAATTAATTTCAGATCCCAAGGCCTCTGTTTGGGTCACTGGGGGCATAGACGGCCTGCAAACCACCACAAGGCCCTTGCCCAAGCCGCCCCATGCTCTAAGGTAACCTCCACCCTGATCCAGGACACCCTCCAGGGCAAACCAGCCATCTCCCACCCATGCACCAGGCCTCTGTCATATCTAATAAAACAGTAATTTGCAGATTGTCCATCACTCCAACACACAAGTGGTCAAAGATCCTGCCCACAGGTGGTGGACACAAGATGGCCACCACAAGATGGCCAGCAGGGAAGGACCATTTGGAGGTTGCAGGCCTGCAAGGGAGGGAAGTTGTGGGCCATCAGGCCATCAGGAGAGGGCAGTTGTGAGGGACCAGGCCTGCAAGGGAGGGCAGTTGGGGGCTATCAATCCTGCAGGAGAGGGCAGTTAGGGGTGACCAGGCTGGCAGGGGAGCAGTTAGACATCAATTATGCTAGCAGGGTAGTGGTTAGGGAGTGAGCAGGCTGACAGGCAGAAGTGGTTAGGGGCAATCAGGGAGGCAGGCAGGCGAGCAGTTTGGAACCAGCAGTCCTGAATTGTGAGAAGTTTGTCCGACATCCCTCATGGGGTCCCAGATTGATGAGGGTGCAAGCTGGGCTGAGGGACATCCTCCTGTGCCCCTTCCATGAATTTAGTGCACCGGGCCTCTAGTCCTATATAATAAAGAGGTAATATGCAAATTGATCCTCATGCCTTTGTATAAGATGAGCGCCCCCATGTGGTCAAATATGGCCACCACAAGATGATCAGCAGGGGAGGGTAGTTAAAGACGACCAGGCTGGCAGGGGAGGGAAGTTAGGGGTGACCAGGCTGGCAGGGGAGGGCAGTTGGGGGCAACCAGGCCTACAGGGGATGGCCGTTGGGGGTGACTGGGCCAGCAGGGGAATGGTTAGGCATTGATCTGGCTGGCAGGAGATTGGTTAGGGGGTGGTCAGGTAGGCAGGCAGGTGAGCGGTTGAGAACCAGTGATCCTGGATTGTGAGAGGGATGTATGACACCAGTTTAGGCCCGATCCTACAGGCATCGGGTTTAAACCAGCAGTCGGACATCCCTGAGGGTCCCAAATTGGAGACAATACAGGTTGGCCTGAGGGTCATACCCACTCCCCCCCATGCACCAATTTTATGCACCGGACCTCTAGTAAATAAATAAAATGAAGATCCTGGCATGTTGTCCGCTGTAACTGAATTTCATAAAAGATCAGTTGGAAGTTACTCTTTCATGATACTGGAAATAGATGCTTCAAACAGTTTGTTTCCTTGAAGACTACTAAGAGATAAGTTAAATTATCCTATTAAATAAACATCTATTTTCATATGCACGCTCACATGTCACCGACAAACCATTTTGGTCAGGAGCTCCTCCATGTTTAAAGAGAACCAATTAATATGACATATAGAAATAGTTCAGCTCACTCGTAGGACTAATTTTATATGTGTACTAGAGACCTGGTGCACAAGTTCATGCACGGTTGGGGTCCTTTAGCATAGACTATGGGGACTGGGCTGAAACCAGGAGTCCAACGCCACCTGCCACTCCTGCCTGCTGCTCTGGCTCATAATGACTCCACTGCGCCTATTGCAGACTCACACCCAGTCAATCCTGATCAGGAGAGGCTCACACTGCTACAGCCGCACTTGCCAGCCATGAGCCCTGCATCTGGGCCCGGGATGTGTACTCATCCTGATGAAGTTCATCTCGGCTGTTTGGGAGCCACCTGGTGGCCACTTTTATATTGTTTCTTCTTTGCAGGAGTGTGTGTGTGTTGGGGGCAAGGGGAAGGGGGCGGGGGGAAGCAGCTTCAGGAGGCTTGTGTTGGGATTGTGACAGTGGCAGCAGTCTGTCAGTGCCTGACCCGTTCTCCAGAGATTAGACCTGAAAGACTATTGAGGAAGTGAGTGGCTGCCGCTGGGGCTGGTGGGCCACCCGATAAGTCAGTCAGCAGAGCAGCACTCCTGCTGTGGGAATGCACTGACCACCAGGGGATAGTTCCTGTGTTGAGCATCTGGCCCCTGGTGGTCAGTGCACATTATAGTGACTGATCAACTGGTTGTTCAGCCATTTGGTCGAATGTTTGTAATGGTCACTTGGGCTTTTTTATATACACTAGAGGCCTGGTGCACAAAATTTGTGCATGGTGGGGGGAGTGTCCCTCAGCCCAGCCTGTACCCTCTCTAATCTTGGATTCCTTGAGGGATGTCCGACTGGGCCTCAACGGGCAGTCAAACATCCCTCTCACAATTCAGGACTGCTAGCTCCCAGTTGCTTGCCTGCATGCCTTCCTGATTGCCCCTAACTGCTTCTGCCTGCCAGCCTGATCACCCCCTAACCACTTCCCTGCCAGCCTGATTGATGCCTAATTACTCACCTGCCAGCCTATTTGCCCTTAACTGTCCTCTCCTGCAGGCCTAGGTTTCACCCATCTCCAACTGCCCTTACCTGCAGGCCCAGTCACCACCAACTTCCCTCCTCTGCTGGCCTGGTCACCCTAACTGTCCTCCCCTGGAGGTTTGATCACCCCCAACTACCCACCCTAACTGTCCTCCCCTGGAGGCTTGATCACCCCCAACTACCCTTCTTGCAGGCCTGTCCTTCCAAACTGCCCTCCACTGCTGGCCATCTTCTGGTGGCCATCTTGTACCCAAACAGAGACAGAATCTTTGACCACATAGGGACAGCCATCTTGTGTGTTGAAGGATGGTCAGTTTTCATATTACTCTTTTATTAGATAGGATATAGGCCTGGTGCATGGATGGGGACCAGCTGGTTTGCTCTGAATGGTGTCCCAGATCAGGGTGGGGGTTCCCTTGAAGTGTGGGGTGGCCTGGGCAAGGGGCCTGTGGTGGTTTGCAGGCTGGCCACACAACCCCAGTGACCAAAGTGGAGGCCCTGGTATCTGGGATTTATTTATCTTCTACAATTGAAACTTTGTATCCTGGAGCAGACCCAAGCCTTCTGCCAGCTTCCTAGTGGCAGCCATTTCTGTTGTAATTTATTTGCCGTCTATAACTGAAACTTTACAGCCATAAGCAGAGGCCTGGGAAACCAGGTGGAAAGCTTGGCTTCCTCCATTGCTGGGGAAACCCAAGCCTCTCTCCTACTCTCAGTGGCTGCAGCCATCTTGGTTAGGGTTTATTTGCATATTTGTTCCTGTTTGGTTGGTGGGCATGGCTTGTGGGCGTGGCTTGTGGGTGTGGTGGAGGTATGGTCAATTTGTATTAGATAGGACTAGAGGCCCAGTGCACAAAATTCGTGCACAGGAGGCAGGGGATGTCTCTTAGCCCAGCCTGCACTCTCTCCAAACTGGGACCCCTTGAGGAATGTCCGACTGTTCGTTTAGTCCCAATCCCAGTAGGACTAAATGTGGAGTTGAAGGATGTCCAAGTGCCCATTTAGGTCCAATCCTACTGGGATCGCTACTAAAATGACAGTCGGACATCCCTCTCACAATCCAGGACTGCTGGCTCCAAACTGCTCACCTGCCTGCCTCCCTGATTGCCCATAACCGATTCTGCCTGCCAGCCTAATCACCCCCTAATCACTACCCTGCCAGCCTAATTGATTTCTAACTGCTCCCCTGCCAGCCTGTTTGTCCCCAACTTCCCTCCTCTGCTGGCCTGGCCACTCCCAACTGCCCTCCCTTGCAGGGCCTGGAACCTCCAACGGCCCTCCCCTACTGACCATCTTGTGGTGGCCATCTTGTGTCCACATGGGGACAGGACCTTTGACCACATGGAGGCAGCCCTCTTGTGTGTTGGAGTGATGGTCAATCTGAAAATTACTCTTTTATTAGATAGGATAGAGGCCTGGTGCATAGGTGGGGGGCAGCTAGTTCACCCTGAAGAGTGTCCCAGATCAGGTTGGGGGTTCCCTTGGGGTGAGGGGCAGCCTGGGCGAAAGCATTTGTCTCCTTTATTCTTAGTTCATTCATATACTTTACCTGTGTCTATATATCTATGCCAGTACCACATGTGGAGGTTGCAGGCCAGCTACACCCTCCAGTAACCCAAGTGGAGGCCCTGGGATCTGGGATTAATTTATGTCTACTATTGAAACTTTGTAGCTTGGAGCAGAGCCAAGCCTTTCTTTTGCTTTGTGGTGGCAGCCATTTCTGTTTGAAACTTTGTAGCCTAGAGTGGAGGCCTAGGCCAACAATGGCAGGCTGAAAGCTTGGCTTCCTCCATTGCCAGGGGATCCCAAGCCTCTGTTCTCTCCAGCTCAGTGGCTGCTTCCATTTCTGTATCTTTTATAACTGAAACTTTGTAACATTGAGTGGAGGCCTAAGCAGGCAGAAAGCTGGCTTCCTCTGTTGCTGGGGAAACCCAAGCCTTCCTCCTGCTCTCAGTGGTGACAGCCATCTTGGTTGTGGTTTATTTGCATAATTTGCTCCTGATTGCCTGGTGGGCATGACTGGTGGGTGGGGCTTGTGGGTGTGGCAGAGGTATGGTCAAATTTGCATATTACTCTTTTGTTAGATAGGATTAGAGTGGACTAGATGCCCAATGCATACACAAAATTAGTGCATGGGGGGTCGGTCCCTCAGCCTGACCTGGACCCTCTCCAATCTGGGACTCCTTGGGAGTTATGCAACTGCTAGTTTATGCCCAATCCTGGCCTAAACCGGCAGTCAGACATCCCTCTTGCATTCCAGAACCACTGGCTCCTCATCACTAACCTGCCTGCCTGACTAATGCCTCCAACCTCCCTCTCCTGCCAACCTGGTTTCCCTCAACTTCCCTCTTTCCTGGTCACCCCCAACTGCTCTTCCCTTCCAGCCTGGTCACCCCGAATCCCTGCCAGCCTGATCTCACCCCTAACTACTCTACCCTGCTGGCCTGATTGCCAGTAATTGCCTCTGCCTCAGCTCCCACTACCATGGCCTGTCTGACATTCTGAAGATGACCTAGTGTAATTAGCATGTTATCCTTTTTGTAGTATAGATAGATTATATAAAACAGATTGCTTAAATGGGAGGGGAAGACTTTTCAGCAGGAGGAGATGCTCTTGGCCTGCAAAAATACACACCCTCTATAACTGGACTGATAACCAGCCATATGCACTATGCTACCAAACTAGTTATTACAAAATGAAGTGCTTTCTTACACCTTATACAAAATAGCTGTTGCCCTTAAAACTCCTCCTCAGCACCCACCTTAGGTTTTGCCTTTGCAGTTCACCTAGATTTGGTTCTGATTGGTTGGTTTCTATTCCAGTCAGCATCAAAAGCTCCACTTCCTAGGCAACCATTAGCTCCTCCCAGTTCACCCAGATCTGGTTCTGATTGGTCAGTTTCTATTCCAGTCAGCATCAAAAGCTCCACCTCCTATGCAGCCATTGGCTTCTCTGGGAAATCCAGAATGGCTCTACCTTCATGTTGGTGCCAGTCCTTCAGTCACACCCTCAGTCTGCTACTGGGTGTATCTCTGGCTCTTCTAAGAAGCAGCATCTTAGGTCTGTGCTGGTGGCAATTTTGAATACTCATCCCTGACTTGACCTTCCTATAGTGCGAGCTCCATGAAGGAAAGCATTTGTCTTGCTCATTCTTAGTTCACTCATAGACTTTACCTGTGTCTATGCATCTACGCCAGCACCACATTGTGACCAATCAAACAGTTGTTTTGGTTGTCATGGTCACTGACTTTTTATATATATAGATATATTTTAATTTTGATTTATTTTTTTATATTACTATGTTGAGGTACAAGTGACATGATACTGTGTAAGTTTAAAGTCTACAATGTGATATAAGTATCTATTATGAAATAATTAACAATTAGGGTTAGTTAATACCACAATCATTTCATATAAGTACACTATTATGTGTGGTAAAAAAATTAAAAATCTCTCTTGGCCACTTCCAGGTATATAATACAGTATTATTAACTGGTCACCATGCTGTACATTGGATCCTGAGAATTCACTAATCTTATACTTGTTTGATCAACATCTGTCTATGTTCCCCACACGGCCACCACTGATAACTACCATTCTACTCTATATTTCTGAGTTTGGCTTTTTTTTTTAAAGACCCCTCATATAAGAAAGATTATACAGTACTTGTCTTTGTCTTTGACTGGTTTCATTTAACATAATGCTCTGAAGATCCAGCCATGTTGCCCTGCCCAGTCTGGCTCAGTGTGAGAGCCTCGGCCTGCGGACTGAAGGGTCCCAGGTTCCATTCCGGGCAAGGGCATGTATCTTGGCTGCAGGCACATCCCCAGTAGGGGGTGTGCAGGACGCAGCTGATCGATGTTTCTCTCTCATCGATGTTTCTAACTTTCTATCCCTCTCCCTTCCTCTCTGTAAAAAATCAATAAAATATATATTTTTTAAAAAGATCCAGCCAAATATCAGTATTTGCAAATAGCAGCAATTACTTTTCCATGTCTGGATAATATTTCATTGCATATGTATACCTCATCTTCTGTACCATTCATCCATAGAGACAGACACTTTGTTTCCACATGTTGGCTATTGTGAATTACGCTTTAGTAATTATAGTAGTGCAGATATTTATTTGAGTTCCCAGTTTTATTGTCTTGGATATATATATATATATATATATATATATATATATATATATATATATATCCAGAATTAGGATAGTTAAATCATATGGTAGCTCTATGTTTACTTTTTTGAGGATGATCCACACTGTTTTTCATAGTGGTTGAAAATTTACATCCCCACCAACTTGTTAACTCTTTTATTTTAAAAGAAAGCCATATTAATAGGTGTGAGTTGATAGGTCACCATGATTTTGATTTGCATTCTCCTGATGAGTAAGAATATTGAGTATATTTTTCATGTACCTGTTTACATTTGTATACCTTCTTTGGACAAATATCTATTCCATGTCCTCTGGTCATTTTTATTTTGGATGTGTTTTTTTGTTGTTGTTGAGTTGTAAAATTTTTATATGTTTTGGATATTACACTTTATCAGATACATAGTTTGCAAATATATTATCCCACTCTTCAGGATATTTTTTTTCATTTTTTGACTATTTCTTTTGCTGTGAAAAACTTTTATTTGATGTAGTCTGGGTTATTTATTTTTATTTTTATAGCTTGTGCATGTGGTAGCAAATATAAAAAATTACTGTCAAGACCAATGTCAAGGAACTTTTTGCCTGTTTTCTTCCAGTGGTTTCATGGTTTTGGGCCTTACATTTAAGTCTTTAATACATTTCAAGTTAAATTTTGTTGGCGGTGTAAGATAGGGGTCTAAATTCATTTGTTATATGAATGTCCAGTTTTACCAACACCATTTATTAAAGTGACTATCTTTTCTTCAATAAGTATTTTTGGCTTCCTTGCCAAATATTAATGTATATGGAGGGTTTATTTCTAGGCTTTTATTCTATCCTATTGGTCTAACTCTCTTTTAATGCCAATACCATATTCTTTTAATTACTATTGTTTTATAGTATAGTTTAAAATCAGAAAGTGTCATGTCTCCTGCTTTGTTATTTTGCAGAATTGTTTGGCTATTCAGTCTATTGTGTTTCTATATTAATTTTAGCATTTTTTCTATTTCTATATAAAATACCCTTAAAAATTTTATAAGAATTGCATTGAATCTATGCATAGCTTTGGGTAATATTGACATTTTAGAATATTAATTCTTCCATGAACATGTGATATCTTTCTATTTGTTTCTTTAATTTCTTTTATCAACGTCATAGTTTTCATTATATAGATCTGTTGCTTCCTTGATCAAATTTATTTCTAAGAACTTTAGTATTTTTTATGCTATTGTAAATAGGTATTTTAACAGATACTTTGGTATTAGTGTATAGAAATACAGCTAATTTCTTATATTGATTTTATATCCTGCACCTTTACTAAATTGTTGCTTAGTTTCAACATTTTTTTGTTTGAGGCTTTAGGATTTTTTGTATACATAAATCATATTATCTGCCAATAATACAAATTCTATCTCTTCCTTTCCAATTGGGTGGCTTGTATTTCTTTATCTTGTTTAATTGCTCTTGTGAGGACCTCCAATATTAAGTTAATAAAAGTGGTGAGAGCAGACCCCCTTTGTCTTGTTCATGATCTTAGAGGAAAAGACTCTGACTTTTTACCATTGAATATGATCTTAGCTGTAGGTTTGGTATATATGGCCTTGATTATTTTGGAGTGTGTTTCTTTTTATATCCAATTTGTTGAGAGTGCTTATCATGAAGGGTTACTTATTTTGTCAAACACATTTTCTGTATCTTTTGAGATGAGTATATGGTTTTCATATTTCATTCTATTAATGTGTGTATCAAATTTGCAGATGATAATAATCTTTATTTTTTCAGGGATAAATTTTACTTGATCTGGTGTATCACCCTTTCAATGTGCTGTTGAATTCAGTTTGCTAGTATTTTGTTGAGAATTTTTGCATATATATTCATAATATATATTGGGTGCAATTTAATTTTCTTGTCATGTTCTTATATGCCTTTGGTATTAAGGTAGTTCTGATCTTTTAAAGTAGTTTGGGAGTATTTTATTATTTTCACATTTTTAGAAGAATTTGTGAGGGATTGGTGTTAATTCTTCTTTAGAAGTTTGATGAACTTTACTAGTGAAATCATCTGGTTCTGGGTTTTTATTTGTTGGAAGGTTTTGAATTACTAATTGAATCTCCTTGCTCATTTCTGGTCTATTCAGATTTTTCATTTCTTCATGAGTCAGTTTTGGTAGTTTGATGTTTTTAGGAATCTGTCCATTTCTTGTAAGTTATCCAAATTCTTAGTACATATTTGTTCATAAAAGTCTCTTCTGATAGTCTGTGATGTTAATTGTAATACATATTGATTCATTTATTTTTTTCTTCTTTATTCTTAGTTAGTTCAGCTAAAGTTTTGTCAATTTTGTTCATCTTTTTAAGAAATCATTTCTTAGTTTCATTGATTTTTAAAATTATTTTCCTGGCCTTTATTTCTTATTTCTGTTTTTGTTTGTTATTTCCTTCCTCCTGTTAAATTTGAACACAGTTTACTCTTATTATATATATATTTTTTAGTTCCTTGAGGTATGAAGTTAAGTTGTTTATTTCAGACATTTTTTTCTTAATACATGTATTTATTGCCATAAACTTCCCTCTTAGAACTAAATTTGTGTATTCCATAATTTTTGGTATGGTGTAGTTCCTTTTTTGTATTAGTTTCAAGAAAAGTTTTAATTTCACTTTTGATTTCTTCTTTGACCCAATGATTATTCAGGAGTGTATTATTTAATTTCTTAATATTTACAAATTTTGTAATTTTTTATGTTAAGTTCCAGTTTCATATCATTGAGGTCAGAAAAGGTACTTGATATTATTTCAATCTTCTCAAATTTTCTAAGATTTCTTTTGTGACCTATATTATACTCTATATTAGAAAAAAATCCATGTGTATGTGAGAGGAATATGTATCCAGGCTGCCTTTAGTTGGCATATTCTTTATATATGTCTGTTAGGGTCATTTGCTCTAAAGTATAGCCCAGTGTTTCCTTATTGATTTTCTGCCTGGATAATCTACCCATTGCTGAAAGCAAAGTATTAAAGTCCCTTACTATTATTGTATAGCTGTCTATTTTTCTCTTCAGATATCTGAGTATTTTATAAATATAGTATTTGAATGATAAAATATTTATGCTTGTTATATGCTCCTGATGAATTGACCTCTTTGTCAAGTATATAATGGCCTTATTCATCTATTTCTACTGCTTTTAAAATGAAAGTCTATTTTTTCTGATATGACTATAGATACCTCTGCTCTCTTAGTTTTCACTTGCATGACATATATTTTTCTATCCCTTCACTTTGAGCCTATGTGTATCCTGGAATTTGAAGTCTCATGTCAGCAGCATAGTGTGTGTGCTTTTTAATTTTTTACTGATTGATTGATTGATCTTAGAGTGAGAGGGGAAGAGAGAGAGATTTGTTGTTCCACTTATCCATGTTTTCATTGTTGCATGTGCCTTGTCTAGAGATAGAATCTGCAATCTTGGTGCATCAGGGCAATGATCTAACCAACTTCGCTGTTCCACCAGGACAGGTGTTTGCTTTTTTAATCCACTCAGTCATTGTATGTCTTCATTGGATAATTTAACCATTTACATTTGAAGTAATAATTGATAGCTAAGAACTTACTAATGCCATCTTATTGTTTCCTGGATTTTGTATAAGTCTCTTGTTCTTTTCTTCCTCTTTATATGCCTTCCTTTTTGAATTGATGATATTCTACAATGGTAGTCTGACTCCTTTCTCTTTCTTTTCTATGTATCTACCATAGGTTTTTGCTTTATGGTTACTATCAGGTAAAACAAGTGTTTTTAAGTGATCAATACATGATGACTATAAATTGGAGCAATTAAAGGATAGATTGTCTAACAATAGACTGAAAAGTTTGTGAGGGATTGGTGTATGTACTTGAAGATATGAAAAACAACTAAACCACTTGAGTTTATTGTAGTTTTAAATGGTGCTGTGTCCTTATTTTTGTTGGTGTTTTGTTTAAAAAGTGACAGTAATGCAAAATGCTCAATTTTGGATTTTAAATAGATGCCACATATTCACAATTTTCAATTGTTTTCCACTTAAATTTTTCTGAATAAATTTAACTACACTTTTTTTTAAATCTGGAATACTTAAGAAATATTAAAGTGCAAACTAATGTCACTAATAAGCCACTCACTTAATTTACACATCTGTTGCTTAGACAGTCATGATATTAGATAATATAAAATTGTTTCATGGGGGTTTTCTTTTACTAAAGATAAAAGTTTATGCAGTATTTATGATTTTTTTCATGAAAAATGAATTTACATGTTCCTTTTAGTCTGCCAACATTACTTTCCAGCTGTTTTAACCAAAGTGTAGTCATAGGGACAGAAATATCCAGAAATGTTCATTAAAATTGATTTTTCTGTCCAGTTTCATTGCCAGAGAAAATGTATAAAATACACTTATTTCAGTTAGAGGACCAGCTTTCTTCTCCCTTAATGGAAAATCCTTAATAATATGCTTTTTTATAGGACAATATCTCTATAATGGGACAAGGCAAAGAAGCTCTGATTTTTCTTAGAAATCAGGCAAAAAAAAACTCTTGCACAGATGAAAATAAATGTTTGATTGCAAATTCTAATCTTTCAAGAGACTGGGTCCCTGAAACCAATAATTGGCTTATTTTTATTTATTTTAAAGATAGTTAAAATTAAAAATAGAAATTAACTAATAGGTTTATGGCAAACTATATGGTAGTGGGGAAAAAAGGGAGACCAAATGACACTCCACTTGTCATCATATGGGAACTAAAATATCATTGAGAAGGACGGAAAAGAGGCAAATTAACAATGGAGATTAATTCTTAACCCATGTAAATTAATAATAATAATTTTATATTTTATTTTATTTTTTTTAATTTTATTTACAATATAACTTATATTTAATAGTAGTACATATGTTTTCCTCCCCCCCACCAATATCCTCCCCCCTGCCTCCCCTACCCCCCAGCAATGTCCCCACTTGCCTCCCTCCTCACCCCAGAGTCTTTCATTCATTGGTTATGCTCATATGTATGCATACAAGTCCTTTGGTTGATCTCCCCCAGCATCTGCCTCCCATCCACCCCAGCCTTCCCCCTGTAGCTTGACAGCCTGTTCGAGGCCACCCTGTCTCTATATCAATCACTCTCCCCTGTTTCTTTTCTTCAAAAATATCTTGCCTCTGCATACTGAAAACAAACGTATAAGAGCAAAAAAAGTTTGAGTGTCAGTTTCAATGTCCAACTGTTCTGAGTCCCAGTTTCAATGTCAAATAGTTCTTCATGTGTACATGACAGCAATGGTATCCAGATGGTAGACACATCGTGGCAATGCAAGATCCATACTCTCTGGTATGTTCCTGGGCCGCCTGCAGCCACGCACAGCTGCCGACTGCTAGCATGGCAAGGTGTCGTCAGCATCCGCCCTCTCTGGACCATCCTCGTGGATGGAACAGGCCCGTCAGTTCCTCACTGTCGCAGGAACCCACATGGTCTTGGAGTTGTTCTCTGCAAACACACAAACACATTCTCCACCAAAGGTTAACAAAGGGATCCTCTCTGCAAAATAGACTTGGGATTCTTTTTATTTTTGCCTAAATGATTTTCCTTTGGCTTATTTTGACACCATGTGTGTTTTTTCATGGGTGTCCTGCAGCTGGTTTTACAAATGGAATTTTCTTTTCTGGAGTAAGAATTTTCTATATGTATTTTACTTATAGGATATTTTTCCTTACATGATATTACCTCATTGTCCCCCCGCCCCCTTTTTTTTGGTTAATAGGGGATTTTGGAAATTTTATCTTGCAGTCTTGGTAATTTTAAATTTTAATTTTTGCATACAAAAATTACTGCTTTAGGTTCTTTGGATGTTAAGCAATTTTGCAGTGAGATGAACTACTAATAGATAATTTAGTTAATGTTTTAGGAAAAGCTTTTTGTCCAGTACAGTTAGATTTTCTTGAGTATTCACTTATTTCACTTGGCCAATTTAAATTAATCTGAAAACGTGATTACTATTTTACTGTCAATTTTAATACTCAAGCAGAAATCTTAGTTTATCCAGTAAATACTTGTGGAAAGGAATATTTGCATTTTTGAGTAGGTCCTCAGAATTCCTTGTAATAAATTAAATTTAGATATAGGGCAGCTAATGCTGGCCGAGTCTCTGTCTACCACCTGGGTCCCGGTGTGAGTTGTGCGTGAGAGGCGTAGCAGCCGTGAGGGTAGGAGACCTTCCTCAGGAGGGGTGAGAATTCAAGCCCCTGCAAGGTTTGTGGATGAGGGTCTGTGCCCCACCTCTGTTGATCTTTTAGTTCTCTCCTGTTGGCCCCTCTGCGACTGTGCCTGTCTTAGGTTGTTCCTTCCCTGAGGAATCTTACCCGTCTCTGGCTAACCAGCCATCCTCCGGGGCCAAACAGGGTGATGTGAGGTTCAGTCCTGTCTCCTTTGTAGTCTATGCCCCCGTGGACTCCACGTCCAGCACCTGCCATCGGGTCCCCTCGCCTGCTGGCGGGGTCCCGGTACTGATTACATATCTCGGGTGACCCAGGTTTCTTCTCCAGAGATGGCCCAGCTCACGCCACTGGTCGAGAGACAGATCCATGGTGCCAACTGCCTAGAGACTTCAGCCACAGCTTGAACTGAAAGGTCACGCATCAGCTGTGTGTATTTGGATAATAAGAAGAGGGTCCCTATTGGCAAAAGGGCCAGAGGGGCCAATATAGAATGCTCGGATGCCTTCCCAGTGCCTTAATCCCTTCTGAAAGGGATTTCCTATCCTTTTTTTAAGTTGCTGCCCAACATTCAAAGAATTAGTTTGTAAGTTTATTTGGGATAATTGTATAATATGCTGTTGTAAAATATCAAATATTATAATGACATTGTAGAATAATATCATGTAAGGGTATTGTGGTGTCACGGGAGGTTAAGGAGGGCCTAGCCTAAGAACTGGTGTCCATAAGAGATGACATGCTCTAGGCCATGTTAATTCAATCTCAAACTAGCTGCCAGCACTTGTCGTTTGTTGATTTGTTGATGTAAGCCATTCTGACAGGTGTGAGATGGTACCACATAGTCGTTTTGATTTGCATCTCTCGGATAATTAGTGACTTTGAGCAAGTTTTCATATGTCTCTGGGCCTTCCTTTTGTCTTCTTTAGAAAAGATTATATTTAGGTCTGTTGCCCATTTTTTTATTGGATCATTTGTCTTCCTTTTATTGAGTTGTGTGAGTTGCCTATAGATGCTTGAGATTAAACCTTTATCACTGATAACATTTGCAAATATGTTCTCCCATACAGTGGGTTTTCTTGTTGTTTTGTTGATGGTTTCTTTATCTGTGCAAAAGCTTTTTATTTTGATGTAGTCCCATTTGTTTATTCTGTCTTTAGCTTCCATTGCCCTAGGAGCAGTATCATCAAAGAAGTTCTTTTGGCATGTGTCTGAGATTTTGTTTCCTGTAGCTTCCTCTAATGTTTTTATTGTTTCCTGTCTTACGTTTAAGTCCTGTATCCATTTGGAGTTTATTTTTGTGTATGGTGTAAGTTGGTGGTCTAGTTTCATTTTTTTGCATGTATCTATCCAATTTTCCCAACACCATTTATTGGAGAGACTATCTTGATGCCATTTTATGTTCATACCTCCTTTGTCAAATATTAATTGAGCATAGTGGTTTGGGTTGATATCTGGATTCTCTATTCTATTCCATTGATCTATATGTCTGTTCTTGTGCCAGTACCAGGCTGTTTTGAGAACAGTAGCTTTGTAATACAGCTTGAAATCTGGTATGGAAATCCCACCGACTTTGTGCTTCTCTCTCAGGATTGCTGTGGCTATCCGGGGCCGTTTTTTATTCCAGATGAATTTTTGGAGAGTTCTTTCTAGGTCTGTGAAGTATGCCATTGGTATTTTAATGGAGAGTGCATTAAATTTATAGATTGCTTTGGGTAGTATGGACATTTTAATTATGTTGATTCTCCCAATCCATGAACATGGTATGTTCTTCCATCTGTTTACATCTTCCTCTATCTCTTTTTTTAGCGTCCTGTAGTTTTCTGCGAATAAGACTTTTACCTCCTTAGTTAAGTTTATTCCTAGGTATCTTAATTTTTTTGGTGTGATGGTAAATGGGATTGCTTTTTTAGTCTCCCTTTCTGTAAGTTCACTATTGTTGTATAGGATAGATTTCTTGGCATTGATTTTGTGGCTTGCTACATTGCTGAACTCATTTATTAAGTCTATTAGCTTTTTTATGGAGTCTTTTGGGTTTTTTATGTACAATATCATGTCATCTGCAAATAAGGATAGCTTTACTTCTTCTTTTCCAATTTGGATGCCTTTTATTTCTTCTTCTTGTCTAACTGCAATGGCTAATACATCCAGTACTATGTTGAATAGGAGTGGTGAGAGTGGGCAGCCCTGTCTTGTTCCTGTTCTTAAGGGAAATGGTTGTAGTTTTTGCCCATTGAATATGATGTTTGCTGTGGGTTTCTCATATATGGCTTTTATTATGTTGAGGTATGATCCTTCTATTCCTACCTTGTTGAGAGTTTTTATCAAGAAAGGGTGTTGGATTTTGTCAAATGCTTTTTCTGCATCAATTGATATGACTATGTGATTTTTATCTCTCAATTTGTTTATGTGATGTATCACATTTATTGATTTGCGGATATTGTACCATCCTTGCATTCCTGGGATAAATCCTACTTGGTCGTGGTGTATGATCTTTCTGATGTACTGCTGGATCCGATTTGCTAGAATTTTATTGAGGATTTTGGCATCTATATTCATGAGGGATATTGGCCTGTAATTCTCTTTCATTGTGTCATCTTTATCTGGTTTTGGTATTAGGGTGATGTTAGCTTCATAGAAGGAGTTTGGAAGTGTTCCATCCTCTTTAATTTTCTGGAATAGTCTGAGGAGTATAGGTTTTAGTTCTTCCTTGAATGTTCGGTAAAACTCCCCTGTGAAGCCGTCTGGCCCTGGGCTTTTGTTTGCCGGAAGCTTTATGATGACTGCTTCAATTTCTTCCACAGTTATTGGTCTATTGAGTTGTTTATATTCTTCCTGATTGAGTTTTGGGAGGTTATATTTTTCCAGAAATATATCCATTTCCTCTAGATTGTCCAGTTTGTTGGAGTAGAGTTGTTCATAGTATTTTTTAACAATCCTTTGTATTTCAATGGGGTCTGTTGTTATTTCACCTCTTTCATTTCTGATTCTATTTATTAGGGTCCTCTCTCTTTGCTTCTTGGTGAGGCTGGCTAGAGGTTCTTCAATCTTGTTTAATCTTTCAAAGAACCAGCTTTTGGTTTTGTTGATCTTCTCTATTGTTTCTTTGGTCTCTATGTCATTTATTTCTGCTCTGATCTTTACTATTTCCTTCCTTCTGCTTACACTGGGCTTTTCTTGTTGCTGTCTTTCTAACTCTTTGAGTTGTTGGGTTAGATAATTTATTGCCGGTGTTTCTAGTTTTTTGCAGTAGGATTGTAGAGCTATGAACTTCCCTCTCAGAACTGCTTTCACTGTGTCCCATAGATTTTGGATTGTTGTGCTGTGGTTGTCATTTGTTTCCATGATGTTTTCTATTTCTTCCTTGATCTCTATAGTAACCCAGTCATAGTTTAATAGCATGCTGTTTAGTCTCCATGTGTTTGATTTCTTTGGGTTGTTTCTATTGTAGTTTATTTCCAGCTTTATGCCATTGTGATCTGAGAAAGTGTTTGATATGATTTCTATCTTCTTGAATTTGGAGAGACTTTGCCTGTGACCCAGCACATGGTCTATCTTTGAGAATGACCCATGGGCACTTGAAAAGAATGTATATTCTGTGCCTTTGGAGTGAAATGATCTGAAGATTTCAATTAATTACTTCTGGTCTAGTAATTCATTGAGGATTGATGTTTCTTTACTAATTTTTTGTTTAGAGGATCTGTCCAATGGTGATAGTGGTGTATTAAAGTCTCCTACTATGATAGTATTGCTGTCTATCTCTCCCTTGATATCCTCTAGGAGTTTTAATATGTATTTGGGTGCTCTTATATTGGGTGCATATATGTTTACCAGAGTTATTTCTTCTTGTTGGATTGCTCCCTTTAGTATTATGTAGTGGCCTTCTGTATCTCGTGTTACATCCTTCACTTTGAGATCTAATTTGTTGGATATAAGTATGGCTACCCCAGCTTTTTTTCCATTTCCATTCGCCTGAAGAACCTTTTTCCATCCTTTCACCCTCAGTCTGTGTGCGTCTTTTTTTTGGAGGTGGGTTTCTTGTAGAGAGCAGATATATGGGTCGTGTTTTCTTATCCAGTCTATTACCCTATGTCTTTTGATTGGAGCATTTAAACCATTTACATTTAAAGTAATTATTGGTAGATAGTTATTTGTAGCCATTTTTGTTCTTTGCCCCTATGTTCTTTCATGGCTTCCTATTGCTTTTCACAGCAGACCCTTTAGCATTTCTTGCATTGCTGGTTTGGTGGTAATGTATTCCCTTAGACCTTTTTTGTTTGTGAAGCTCCTGATTTGACCTTCAATTTTTATTGATAGCCTTGCTGGGTACAGTATTCTAGGATTCAGACACTTTCTTTGCATAACTTTGTATATTTCATTCCAATCCCTTCTGGCCTGATAAGTTTCTGTTGATAAATCACTTGCTAATCTGATGGGGGTTTCTTTGTAGGTGACTTTCTGTCTGTCTCTGGCAGCTTTTAGGATTCTCACTTTGTCGTTGATGTTTGCCAATTTAATTATAACATGCCTTGGTGTAGGTCTTTTGGGGTTTAATTTGCTTGGAGCTCTGTGAGCTTCTTGGATTTGTGTGGGTTTTTTCTTTCCTATATCAGGGAAGTTTTCTGTCATTATTTCTTCCAACAGGTTTTCTATTCCTTGCTCAGTTTCCTGTCCCTCTGGAAGCCCTATTGTACGTATGTTGTTTTGTTTCATGTTGTCCCAAAGTTCCCTTAGGCTCTCCTCCTGCTTTTTAATTTTCTTTTCTAGAAGCTGCTCTACTTGGGTGTTTTTTCCTACCTTGTCTTCCAGCTCACTGGTGCGGTCCTCTGCTTCATCTAGTCTACTCCTGTTACTTTCTATGGAGTTCTTTACCTCAGCAATGTCACTTTTCATTTCTTCTTGGGTCTTCTTCATTTCTTCATAGTTCTTCTTCATTTCTTCATAATTCTTCATTTCTTCATAGTTCTTCTTCATTTCTTCATATTTCTTTTTCATTTCTTCCTGGCTCTTCTTCATTTCCTCTTGATTCCTCTTCAATTCCTCATGGTTCTTACTTGTATTGGCTTCTGTTCTCTTCATCCACCCTATGACCATTTCTCTGAACTCTCTCTCTGACAGGTTGTTTGCTTCCATTTCGGTTACCTCTTTTTCTGGTGAGGCTTGCTTTTCTTTCATTGGTGGGCTATTTCTTTGTCTCCCCATAGTCTTTCTTCTCTGTGTGTCTTGTTATGTAGTTCTCACTCTCTTGTGTTGATTTAAAGGCTCAGACTACAACACAACCAGGTGCAGCACACCTGGCACAGAAGAAGAATGTGTTCACAGTATTGGTAACTCCAAATTAAAAGTGATTGCCAGAGGAAGGTAAATTATGTGATAGGTGGGGTAAGAGAGAGTAAGAGAAAACACACTCGCACACACAAAAGAAAGAAAGAAAGAAAGAAAGAAAGAAAGAAAGAAAGAAAGAAAGAAAGAAAGAAAGAAAGAAAGAAAGAAAGAAAAAGGGGGAATGCCAAAATAAAGTTGGGAAAAGGGGAAGGAGTAAAAAGAAAGGAAAAGGGAGTAAACTATAAATATGGGTTGGAACCTCCCAGAGGACCGCCACTAATCCCAGCAAAAGCCAGCAACGAGTACCTGGAGACTGATAGAAACTACATACAACAACTAATATCAAGGAGGTTAGGGAACACGGAAGCTTAAATCTATCAAAAAACAATGTAAACATCACCAATACACAAAACAATGCCAACTCCCGCCCCACAAAACACATTAAAAGGAAAGAATAACCAAACCAATCTCACAAATATGCATAAAATATAAACAACATCAGCAGGACCGAGAGAAAAACATTTTAGGATAGTGAAGTCGGAGAAGCATTAGATGTGTATGGACTTGGAGCAGGTGGTTGGAGATTGGATATAAAAGTGGGGTGAAATTTTAACAGGGGCTAAAAAGAGAGAATAAGGAAAATCTAAACCAGAAAAAGTGTAAGGGGAATAAGACACTAACTAAGGATAGGTTAGCAAGAGAGTGATGGCATAATGGGAAGTTGAAGTAGATTAAAGAGATACTAAGGGGTAGATGAAAAAAGACTATATATCACTAATCTCTGAGTAGAATAAAGATGGATTAAAATGGCATTTAAAAAATTTTAAATAGTAGTAGAAATAAAATTGATTCCTTAATTTGTGTTACACAAGAGACAATTTATGATTCAGCCTCTAGGTGGTAGTGTTTCTGAATTGGCAAAGGTGGTGCCAACAGCCAGGAGAAAGAAGGCCCATTCTTGCATGAATCTTTGTGTACTGGGCCTCTGGTATATATATACAAAAGCTTAAGAGACAGAACAAGTACGAACAACCAGTTCACCAGTTGCTATGATGCACACTGACCACCAGGGGACAGACACTCAGTGCAGGAACTCTCCCTGGTGGTCAGTGTGCTCCCACAGCAGAAGTGTCACTCAACTGACAGACCCATCCCAGAGAACGGGTCAGGCATTGATGAACCAGTGCTGTTGGCATGATCCTAACAGTGCTGCCAGCCTTGTGGAAGTTGGCCTCAGGCCCCATACCTGCTTTCTCTCTCTAGAAGCTCCACAAGGAAGAAATGGTACAAAAGTGGCCTCCAGGTGGTTCTTGACCACCAGTGCAAATGTCAGCATGATGGATCCAGATCCCAGGCCAACAAGGGTGTCCCACCACCTGCCCAGAGGGAAGATCACATCCCAATCCCCTTTGGGATTGGCAGAGGCAGGGCTCACGGCTGGTGAGTGCCACTGTGGTGGTGTGAGCCTCCCTCTTCCAATCAGGACTGACTGGGCACAGTGGGGCCAGGATGAGCAGGAGCAGGCAGGAGTAGCAGGTGGTGTTGGACTGCCATTTTTGGCCCAATCCCTGCAGGCCGTGCCAAGGGGCCACACCCATGTACAAATTCATGCACTGGGCCTCTAGTATAAAAAATAAAATCCAAGCTAACTCTTTGATTTATTCCTTTACCAAAAAAAAATACCATTTTTAAACTTAAGTTATTGAAGTAAGACTTCAGAAAATGAATAAAATGTCTTTGGGACTAATTTGGGATACTTTGACACATAGGAATATAGCTATCTTGAAGAATTTAAGTAACTGTTAATATTTTAATCAATTTTTCAAATTGTGGAATCACTTGGCTCAATAAAAGGAGTACTAAGAAATACTGCCCATTTTGCTAGTTTATGTGATATGTCTATCCTTGGATTTTGAGTGGGATGGCACCTCAAATATGGAATCCTACAAAAGTCCTACAAAAATCACATTAGAAAAGAGTTGGATTGAATGCTGCATGACCAAAATATCAACAGCAGCAACTGTTACTGAAGTGTTGAGCTTAAAAATGTCAGATTAATATTTTGAAAAATACTGTCATCTTTCCATTAGTAGAGAATTAAGCACAGAGAAGACAAATGTCCTTTTATATTACCCTCAGTGAGAATCAGTAAAATACATACTCTTCATAAGGCCTTGGTTGTGTGTAACATTTTACTGTTTACAAAACATTGTAATATTTTTCATCTCATTTAAGGCTCAATTGAACCATATGTTTAGTAGTAGAGACTTTGTTTTTCTTGTTTTATAGATAAAGATGACTATAATCTGCAAAATATGTTCTTTTGAAAGGAAAATATGTTCAAGAAGAAGGAAAAATACTGTCACCTTTCACAGCAGTGGGGCAAATAGCACGGCAGTCCATGCTCCATCAATAGGCTCTCTATGACCACCTGACATACGATGTGTTTGCATTTACTGATCTATCCAAAAACACATCACAGACAACTAGAAACTTTTAAGGTGTTTAAGCAAAAAAACAAAACAAAACAATTAAGGACATATTATACAACTAGACATTAAATCATCTGGATACATGACAGTGTGATTATTTTTTTAATCTACAAAGTCCTTGTTGACCAGGGTTGATTTAATGAACTCTCTTGTATGCTTGACATATACTGCAATCATTCAATACCTTTGTATTTTGAATACTATTCAGTCAAAGAATGGTTTTTTGGAGTAGTTTCCATGTGAGAAAACATGATAATATTCATCATGCTGTTGGTGAAACTGTAAGTAATTACAGATGTCAAGCCCATACTTGGATGCAATTACCCTGTACTAATTAACAAAGGAGCAACTTTCCAATTTGCCCACAATGTTAGAATATTTTCCAAAGTTCATAGAAAAATGGATTTTTCCTTGATCTTAAGTAATATAGAATCACATGTTGCAGTCAGATATGGAACAGATTCTGTGTAGAATAACTACCTTTCTCTTTGTGAAATTTTATTTTTAATTTTTCTCTAATTTCAATATCAAGTACACACAAAATATTATTTATGAAGTTTGTATAATTTGGAAAGAATAATAAAGATCAATACACTTACCACTCAGTTTAATTTAGAAGACTGTTAACATCTTTGAAGAATCTTATTCCTTATTCTAACAAATTCCCTTCTTCCTCCAATGTTTTCTAAATATTGTATTTTTATTACTTTTCTTTTATAGTATTGTCACATATGCTAGTATCCCTAAACACTTTCTTTAACATATTTCTCACTTTATGAAAAGGGAATCATAGTGGTTCACAGCCACTATGGAAATCAGTATGCAGTTACTTCAAAATATTAAAAATTGATCCCAGCCAGTCGTGGCTCAGTGACTGAGTGTAGGCCTATGCACCAAGAGGTTGCCAGTTCATTTCCTGGTCAGTGCACATGCCCAAGTTGTAAACTTAATCCCAGTAGGGGGCATGTGGGAGGAAGCTGATCAATGTTTCTCATCAATGTTTCTATCTCTCTTTCCCTTCCTCTCTGAAAAATCAATAAAAATATATATATTTTTAAAATGGAACTGCCTGATGACCCAGCCATTCCATTTCTGGGCATATAACAGAAGAAACCTGAAACACTAATTCAAAAGAATATATGGACTCCTATGTTCATTGAATGATTTACAATGGTCAAGATTTGAAAGCAGACCAAACACACATCAGTTGAATGGCTAAAAAAGCAGTGGCACATTTACACAATGGAATACTACTCAGCCATAAAGAATAAACCTAACTTTTGGCAACAGCATGAATGAATCTGGGGATTATTATGCTAAATAAAATAAAGCAGTCAGAGAAATAAAAAAAAAACATATGATTTCCCTTATATATGGAATCTAATGAACAAAATAAACAAATTAGAAACAGATTCATAGATACAAAGAACAAACTGACAGCTGTCAGAATGGAGGATTATTGGGGGCTTTGTAAAAGAGATGAAGGAATAAAGTAAAGAAAAACAAATTGAGGACACACAATAATATGGTGATTATCAGAGGAAAGGAGAAGGTTGAGGCATTTAGAAAAGGGTAAAGGGAAGATAAATAATGATGAAGGAGCCTTGACCTGAGGTGATGAACACATAATACAATATATTATAATAATATACTATAATTATATTATTACATTATAATATTATAATATTTAATATACAATGTACAATGTATTGTAGAATTCACACCTGAAACCTATATAATTTTATTAACCAAGTAGAGGCCCAGTGCACAAAATTTGTGCATGAGGGGGTTCTCTCAGCCCACTCACAACCCCAGACCCCATGCAATCCTGCAACCTCTCACAATTTGGGACTGCTGGCTCCTAACCGTTCACCTGCCTGCCTGCCTGGTCACTCCTAATTGCTTGCCTGCCTGCCTGATCGCCCCTAACTGCCTCTGCCTTGGCTCTACCTCTGTGGCTTTGTCCAGAAAGATGTCTGGAATGATTTCCAGAAGGTCGTCTGGCTGTCCTGTCTAATTAGCATATCATGCTTTTATTATTATAGATGTCATCCCAATAAATTCCACTAAAAATATGTTTTTATTTCCCTCTGACCTGGAGGCCCAGTTCATTGAAAAGTCATCCCAAACACCAACATTTTGCTGGTGGGATTCCTGGGCAGGGCACATACCTAGGTTGCAGGTTTGATTCCAGTCAGGGTTCATACAGAAGGCAATCAATGGATGTTTTTCTCTTGCATCATTGTTTGTGTGTTTTTTGCTTTCTCTCTCTCTAAAAATCAATAAGCGTATCATTGGGTAAGGGTAAAAAAAAAAGAAGTTTTTATTTATATGAAGTTAAATTTTCAAATTTTTTTTCTTGTCAATTATATTTTTGGTAAAATATTAAAGAAACCATTGCCTAAATCTAAGTTCACAAAGATTTATGCCTGTTTTCTTCTAAGAGTTTTATAGTTTTAGTTCTCACATAAAAATAAAAAGAGAGAGAGAAAGAGAGTCCTAACTAATTTGCCTCAGGGGATAGAGTATCGGCCTGCAGACTGAAAGGTCCCAGGTTCAGTTCAGTCAAAAGCATGTACTTTGAAGAAAAATCCCAAATAGGAGGTGTGCAGGAGGCAGCTAATCGATGTTTCTCTCTCATCAATGTTTCTAACTCTCTATCCCTCTCCTTTCTTTGTAAAAAATCAATAAAAATATATTTTTTAAAAAGAGAAAGATATAGAGAGACTCATAATGAGTCTGTGAGGAGTGTTCCATTATGTGAAGGTAGTAGTTTATCCTTTCTTCTATTTCCAGTTATTTGCTAGAATAAAAAGGAGAATTATGAACATTTCTTTGTATATGTCTCTTAATGCACATATGCAATAGATTTTCTAAGGTAAATACCTAGGGGTGGAATTGCTGTTTCATTGATATACTAGCGGTCCAGTGCACAAAATCCATGCACATTAAAAGGGAATTTTAAGAGGAAATATTTTAATATTTCTATTTGTCCTTTCTCTATAATAGAAATGTCAGAAATAAAAGAAAATTAGTAAAATGTATATGAATGCAGGCAGCTTCATAACCTAAGTCAGGGACACAGGCAGTCAGTGTCACATCTCTGGCCAGGGACACACACAGGCAGCGTCCCATCAGCACTGGGTGGAGATGCAGGAAAGCATTTTTATGTCTCAGGCCAGGGACACAGGCAGGCAGTGTCACGTCCCTAGCCAGGGACATACACAAGCAGTGTCACATCAACCCTGGGGGCCACATATGCAGGCAGCATGATGCACACTGGGCAGGCTTGTGTGCATCTCCTAAATTAGCCACCTCTGCTGGGGCCACCCCCAGGCCGGGTGGCCTTCAAGCTGGGCCACACAGGAGCTGCCACCCCTGGGGGCCACCCCAGGCCGGGCCACATGGAGGCCCTGCTGGTGATGGCAGTCCCTGCCCACCCATTCCTGCTGTGCATGCCTCCTGCTGAGTGGTCGTGATGTTATGGCTTCCCGATTAATTTGCATATTCCTTTATTATTATATAGGATATGTACTTAATTCAATGTAATTTTAAAAGCCTAATATACTTTGTGTTTATGAGAAGCACACCCTAAAGGAAGGAATCATGTGTGAGTAATTTATATGAGAGCTGATCCCAAAAGGAAGCAACATAAGAAGGAAAAAGCAGCCAATAAAGGGTGAATATAAGAGTAAATTACCATTCTGGGGAGCTGCTACCTAATTCTGCTGAGAAACTATCATAACCAGTATGGAATGTGGGTGAACATCAGAGACATCCAGCTTTAAGTGTGAGGGCGTTGCAGCATTTGTACATGAACTCTTCTGCTATTGGTTGAGGGCTGCTTTTAGAGCAATGAATTCACTAGCAATTCTGGCCTACCCTGTATGCCTTCTGTGTATACCTGGGAAGAGTATGAGGTGAGAAATTACTCTCAGGTAAAAATGCAGGTGCTGGTAGCTGAAATAAGGCTTATTCATACTGTAATCATGAGGTCATGGAAGATATAGCACAACTCTATTAAATGTTATTTTTATCTTTCTCCAAAGCATTGTATGGATTAACATAGCTACCAAAATGTTACAAATATTCAGATTATACCAGCATTTGGTGATATCAGCCTTTTTTCTGTGTTCAATCTATATAAATGAAATAGTACCTAATTCCTTGATTTTTATCATTGCATGTAGTTCTATTGGGGAATGCTGGTACAGGAAAAGAGGTTTTCTGTTTTAGGAAGCAAAGTGATGTTGGCAGTTAGAAGAAAAGATTGTGAAAATAATTAAAGAAAAAATAAACAGTAGTATGTCTGTACTTTCAAGAATCCTTTACAATAAAAGCCTAATATGGAAATTGACCATCACTCCAACCCACAAGATTGCTGCCCCATGTGGTCAAAGGTCCTGCCCCCATGTGAACACAAGATGGCCACCATAAGATGACCAGCTGGAGAGGGCAGTTGGGAGGGACCAGGCCTGCAAGGGAGGGCAGTTGGGGGCAATCAGGCTGGCAAGGTAAGGCAGTTGGGAGGACCAGGCCTGTGGAGGAGGGCAATTAGGAGGGACCAGGCCTGCAGGGGAGGGCAGTTGGTGCCAACCAGGCTGACAGGGGAGGGCAGTTGGGAGTGAGATCAGGCTGACAAGGGAGTGAGATCAGCTGGCAAGGGAGTGCCTGATCAGGCAGGCATAAGCAGTCAGGGGCAAGATCAGGCTGGCAGAGTAGGTCATTTGGGAGTGATCAGGCAGGCAGAGTCAGTTAGGGGCAATTAGGCAGGCAGAGGGGTTAGGGGCAATCAGGCAGGCTAGCAGAGGCAGTTAAGGGTGATTAGGCAGGCAGGCAGGTGAGCGGTTAAGAGCCAGTAGTCCCAGATTGAGAGATGGATGTCCAACCTCTGGTTTAGGTCTTATCCCATATTAGGCCTAAACTGGAGGTCAAATATACCCCATACTTACCCAATTGGAGAGGTTGCAGCCTGGGCACAAATTTTGTGTACCAGGCCACTAGCCCTAATATATAAAAACCCTAGGTCCATCATGACAGGAGGCTCACCTAACTGGAAGCCAGTCCTTTGCCTCTATATCAATCTTTTCCCCCTGTTTCTTTTCTTTAAAAAGATCTTGCATCTGCATACTGAAAATAAATGTATTAGAACAAAAAATGTTTGAGTCTCAGTTTCAATGTCCATCTGTTCTGAGTCCCAGTTTCAATGTCAAATAGTTCCTTATGTGTACATGTCAGCAATGGTATCCGGATGGTGGACAAATGGTGGCAATGCAGGTTCCACCCTCTCTGGTTTGGTCCTGGGCCACCTGCAACAATGCACTGCTGCTCACTGCTTGTATGGCAAGGTGTTGTCAGTGTCTTCCATCTCTGGGCTGTCTTTGTGCTTGGAACAGACCTGTCAGTTCCTCTTTGTTGCAGGAACCCATATGGCCTTGGAGTTCTTTTCTGAAAATATACAAACATATTCTTGACCAAAAGTTAATAAAGGGATCTTCTCTATAAATTAGACTTGGGATTCTTTTTATTTTTGCCCAAATGATTTTCCTTTGGCTTATTTTGAGACCATGTGTGTTTTTCATGGGTGTCCTGCTGTTAGCATTACAAATGGAAGTAACTTTTCTGGAGTAAGAATTTTCTAGGTGTAATTTACTTACAGGATATTTTTCCTTACATGATATTACCCCACTATCCCTCCCCCCCTTTTTCTTATTAATGGGGTCTTTTGGAAATTTTATATTGCAGTCTTGGTAACTTTAAATTTTAATTTTTGCACAAAAATATGACTGCTTTAGGTTGTTTGCATGTTAGGCAATTTTACAAAGAGATGAACTACTAATAGAAATTTTAGTTAATATTTTAGGAACAGCTTTTTGTCCAGTACACTTAAATTTTCTTGCGTGTTCACTGATTTCAACTGGCCAATTTAAATTAATCTGAAACTTGATTACTATTTTACTGTCGAATTTAATACTCAAACAATAATCTTAATTTATGCTGTAAATATTAGTGGAAAGGATTTTTTGCATTCTTGAGAAGGCCCTGAGCATTCCTGGTACTAGACTGAATTTAGATATAGAGCAGCTGTTGCTGGCCGAGTCTCTGTCTGTAATCTGGGTCTCGATCTGAGCTGTGCATGGGAGGCGAAGCAGCCATGGGGGCAGGAGACCTCCCTCAGAGGGGGTAAGAGTTCAGGCCCTTGCAAGGTTTGGGAGGTGAGAGTCTGTGTCCTACCTCTGTTGACCCATAAGTTCTCTCCTGTTGGCCCCTCTGTGACTGTGCCTGTCTTTGGTTGTTACTCCCCTGAGGAATCTTACCTGTCTCTGGCTAACCAGCCATCCTCTGGGGCCAAGCGGGGTGATGTGAGGTTCAGTTCTGTCTCCTTGGTCTTCTATGCTCCTGTGGCCTCCATGCCCAGCCCCTACCTTGTGACCCCCTCACCTGCTGATGGGGTCCCGTTACTGATCACATAACTTGGGAGACTCTGGTTTCTTCTCCAGGGAGGGTCCAGCTCACACCATTAGCCCCACATTTCTTATCAGCCCCCATTGATAGCCCCAGAGATGCTGACTGGTATAGAAACTGACCAATCAGAACAAAATCTGGGTGAACAGTGAGGAGTCAATGGCTGCCTAAGAGGCAGAGCTTTTGGTGCTTACTGGCATAGAAAGCGACCAGTCAGAACCAGATTGCCTGCTAGAGGAGGGCAGTTGGGGACAAGATCAGGCCTGCAGGGGAGGGCAGTTGGGGGCATGATTATGCTGGCAGGACAGCGTAGTTTGGAGGGGATCAGGCCTGAAGGGCGTGCAGTTGGAGGTGATATCAGGCTGGCAGAGGAGGGCAGTTGGGAACGATTGGGCTGGCAAGGGAATAGTTAGGTGTTAATTAGGCCAGCAAGGGAGTGGTTATGGGTTGATCAGGCTGGCAGCCAGAAGCATTTAGGGGCAATCAGGCAGGCAGGCAGGCGAGTGGTTAGGAGCTAGTAGTCCCGGATTGTGAGAAGAATGTCTAACTGCTGGTTTAGGCCTGATCCCTGTGGAATTGGGCCACATCAGCAGGTAGACATCCTCCAAGGGGTTCTAGATGGGAGAGGTTGCAGGTTGGACTGAGGGACACCCCCCCTTTGCATTAATGTCATGCACCATCCCTCTAGCATATGGATAATAGCCTAAGCAACTGTCTGATCAGTGGACCACTGGACTTTTGGACCAGTGGCTGTGACACATAAGACCACTAGGGGGGCAGATGCTCAATGCATAGGAATGGAGACATGGGACTGACTGATGAATCTCAGAGGAAAAGGGAGAGGGGAGAGGGCCGGAAGATATTAACCAAATATCTTATAAGCATACTAGAATCCCTGTGCATGAATTTGTGCACTGGTGTGATCCCTTGGACAGGACAGGCCAAAGGATCCTACCAGTACATTAATCTGTGTACCAGACTTCTAGTTTATTTATATTTGAAAAGGGTACAAATCCAGGATCCTCCCCTTCCTCTGCCAGAAGAGGATGTGTTTATACTGGGAGTAAAGGCTCCTATTCTTCCATCAGGAGGGGAGGAAAGAGCAGCTATCCTTCTGCTGTGTAAACTCCCAGACTCATATTTGCTTTATCTGCTTGCATTAGTTTGACCAACCATATGGGTAGAATTATTCATTTGACTCCCATCATGTTACCTGCTGGGTGCTATGCATGGGGGATCAACTAGATAAAGCTCTGGTTTCTGACTCAGATGCCTGCAGTTTCTGCTGGTGTCTATCAATCATTATCTCTCTATCATGTATACAGAGATATGTCTATCTAACTATATAATCTATTTTTAGTATATATCTTGCAAGTAGAATAATAGCTCAGTCCATTTAGAGCTTCTGATTTAACATTAACCTATCTTTCCCTCTTACTTTTTCATATAATTTGATAATCACTGCTTATGCCATAACATAGTATCTTTTTCTCTCCCCTAAAGCTTTTCAATTAACATTTGAATAAATGGTGCGGGTCTGCTGGTCTTGAAGTTTTTAAGCTTTGTATGTGTGAAAAAATATTTTTAATCTTCATTTTTTGAAAACCATTTCCTCATGTTATAAAATTCTAAGTTGACATATTTTTCTTTTTGCAACAAAGAAAGTGAGGATTTACTTTCTCTTTCAGTTCTTTAAAAATGTTGCTCCAATATGGTCTACATAGCAATATTTTTTCTGCCAAGACACTGTGATCACCCTTATCTATATATAATTTATTTTACACTGCTATTAAGATATCACATTTTTCTCTGTTTTTAAACATTTTTCCTATGATGCACTTAAAATAGTTTCTGGCACTTGTAGTTCATTGTAATTTGTAATTTTACAATTTTGTTTTTACCAAATTTGAAGGATGGTCTCTATAATTTTTTCAAACATTTTTCATCATCCCACTTTTTTTGTCTTACCTCCTTTTTAAGGGATTCTAATTTCATGCACATTAGACTGCTTGACTTTGTTACAGAGCTCACTGATGCAATGTCCATTTCATTTATCACTTTTTCTTTGTTTTGTTTTGGATAGTGTCTATTTATATGTTTTCAGGTTCACTAATCTTTTTTGGGTAGTTTTTGAAAATCTTAATTTACAGTCAACATATCTAAATAATATTTTTTCTCAGATACTGTGCTTTTCATCACTGAAATTTAGAAATTGTTACTTTATTATATCTTCTTTTGCTCTATTTAATTTGTTAACATTTCTTATTGCTTTTTAGATTAAATTTTTATTGTTGAAATATTACATATGTCCACCTTTATCCTCCATTGACCTTATTGTTTCTTAAATACATAGTATGCATTTATATAAACTCTGTATGTTCATATCTACTAACTCCAATATTTGCATCACTTCTGGGTCTATTTCAAATGCTTGATGCTTCTCATTATTGGTTACATTTTCTTGTCTATTTGCATTCCTGGGGATGTGCCCACAACCAGGATATATGCCCTCGACTAGAATTGAACCTGGGACCCTTCAGTCTGCAAGCTGATGCTCTATCCACTGAGCCAAACTGTTAGGGCTCCTGATCATTTTTGATTGAATGCTGAACAAACAGGAGATTTGTTTGATGCTGCATTATTTTCAGTATATTTCTAAATTTTATTCTAGTCTGCAGTTAAGTTACTTGGAAACAGTTTGGTCCTTTTACTTCTTTGGTCCTTTCGAGCATTGTGAGATGAGATGAAAGCAGAGGTGGTCCAGGACTAATTTTCCTTATAACTAAAGGCATTAACCGTCTGAGTAGCCTATCCAATGCTCTGAAATCTTTCTAATCTGACTGGTGGGAACTAGTATATTTCTGGCTCTGTGTGAGTTCTGCAGATTTTTCCCTGTAATGATTTTGAGTAATTCTTTTCTGGGGTGGCAGTTTCCTGAAATCCATATATGTATTAGTAGTCAGGTGAAGGCTGCAGGCAACTGCCTTGAAGATTCCTAAAATTCTCTGTCTGTGTAGCTCACTCTTCTGTACTCTGCCCTGGGAACCTTAGCCTCTTGGGTGTCTCAGGACCCTTAGCTTCATTTTCTCAACTCAGGTGGAAACTTTCTTTAAGCAAAAATCTAGTCCAATTATACAGCTCATTGGTTTCCTGTCTTTCAGGATCACTTTCCTTAAACCCTGAGGTCCACAGGTTTAAAAACTGTACTCTTCATGTATATACTAGAGGCCTGGTGTACAAAAGTCATGCATGGGGTGGGGAGAGTCCCCTCAGCCCAGTTTGCACCTTTCCAATCCAGGACCCCTCAGGGAACGTTCGACTGCCGGTTTAGGCCCAACCCTTCTCACAATCCTGGAATGCTAGCTCCTAATTGCTCACCTGCATACCTGAATGGATGCCCCTATCTGCCCTCCTCACCAGCCTGGTCACCCCTTACTGTCCCCACTGCTGGCCTAGTTGCCCCTCACTGCCACGCCTGCCAGCCTAATTGCTCCCAACTTCCCCCGACCCCATGCTGGTCTGGTGGCCCCACACAGCCTGCTTGTTCAGTCCTTTGGTCATCTCTCACTAACCCCCTGCTTGCCTGGTTATAGGAAGTCATTTTGTGAGGGCAGGAGGGTTAATTTGCATATTACCTCTTCATTATATAGGACGTATATATGTATTAGATGTTTCAGGTAGGAAGGTAAAGTCAATCCTTGTTCCTCCAGCCTGACTGAGAGTAAAAATAAATGCCTGATTTTAAATAGGAAAGCTCATGGAATGTATTTACACTAATAAAAGAGAAATACGTAAATTGACAATTACTTAGCAATACCCACCAGCCAATTAGGAATGAGTATGCAAATTAACCCAGCAAATATGGCAGTGGCCCTGATCCCCAGCCGTTCTGGGCCTCTGAGCAGCACAAATGCAGAGGCAGAGCAGCTAGGCAGGGCAGGACACTGGCTATAGGGGGGAGGGGGAGGGGCAGGGGGAGCTACAGGAGCAGCCCTGAGGCTGGAGCAGACTGAAGGTGATTACCAGAGTGAAGGACTGGGTCCTGGGAGCCAGAGGAAAACCAGTGTCAGTAGCCAGGGGAAGGAAGGCCTACTTCACAAAACTTCATGGAATGAGCCTCTAGTATAATTAGAATGGTCTCTTGCTATTAATCACCTTTAAAATTAGGAGAACTTGACTTTAGCTGATCAGGCCCTTATGTTCTCACTTTATGTTGAAAGTTTCTGGTTGGTCATTTTGAGCTATCACAATATTTTAATATGACACCAAAGACAAGACAGAATAAGTTGATATTGAATAAAGAGTCAGTTTTTTTAAAAACACTTCTCTTCTGGATTAATAAGAAATTTTAATTTTTCAAAGCTAAAATTATGATGAGTATTTTCAGACATTATTCTATAAAATTATATTATTCCAAATGATGGAAAGGTGGCATTACACATAAATATAATATTGCTTCATAATACATAAAATGTTGGTGCAAGTAAAATAAAGTATAACACTTCTACCCTTCCTTGCTTCAAATTATCTTTGGAGAGAATAGTAGAATAATAGAAAGCATATAGAAGTGGTATATTTTCTTTTACAAAAGAGAGCATAACATATACCCGTTTATTCTGAAATTTTAAAATAAGGCTGAAAAGTTATTTGATTATATTTTCCTCATAGATCAATTGATAGTTCTCTATCTTGTCTTAATGTATAATCAAATGCCAAAATGTAAGATTAGGTTGCATTACTTAATGTGATTTAATAAAATGACTTATTTACAAATGTTTATAAAATACTTTTAAGGTTATGTATAAATAGAAATAGGCACAAACTATTTGGCCTTAAGGAACTTTTTCTAGTGAATGTTTTGAAAAGTGGTGATTCAGTAACATATCTGCTGTTTATTTTAAAACACCTATACATTAGAATTGTATATTATATATTTTAACCATTATATTTCTACTCAGAAAAAAAAACTGCAAGCAAACACTGGATTCTAAATAAAAGGAATCTATTTATTTAATGATTAACCAGAAATAATTAAGCCTTACTCCACTTGAAACTTTAGTAATTTTAAAAAATATTTATTTAGTCTTACATGAATTAATATCTAGATCAAACAACCTTACTGAACACTTTATTAAAGATTGCTTTTATTTATTTTTATGTTTAAATCAAGGCATACAATTTTATATTAGTTTCGGGTGTAACTATTAGAGTAGTTTAAGAAATATAAGTGACATGTACTTATATATCATACAAAGTGATCATACCATTAAGTTTAGTACCAACCTAATACTTAGTTATAATATTATGGGCTACATTCCCTATGCTGTTCTTTCTACCCTCATTACTATCTTATATATTCCAATTTGAACTTAATTCCTTCACATTTTTAATCTAGTCCTCCAACCATGTTTCCACATGGCAACCATTCGTTTTTGTATCTGAGTTTATTTTTGTTTGTTAATTTGTTATTAGTACTTTTAGATTCCACATATAAGTGATACCACATTAAGTTTGTCTTCCTATGACTTATTTCAGTTAATATAATGTCTTTTAGGACCATCATGTTGTTACAAAAGATAAGATTTAATTTGTCTTATGGCTAATATTCCATTGTATATATCTACTACAACTTCTTTATTCACTAATCTATTAATGAATGAACACTTAGGTTGCTTCTATATCTTGGTTATTGTAAATAATAGTGCTATGAACATAGAAGTACATATATTCTTTCTGATTGGTGTTTTGGGATTCTTAGGATATATTCTCAGACATGGAATCTCTGAGTCAAAAGGCAGTTCAATTTTTAATTTTTTGAGGAAACTACATACTGTTTTCCACAATGGGTACACAAGTCTTCATTTCTACCAGTGTTCCATTTTCTCTATCTCCTTGTCAACATTTGTTATTTGTTGATTCATTAATGATAACTATTCTGACAGATGGGAGGTGATATTGTGGTTTGAATGTGCATTTTCTGATTATTAGTGAGCATCTTTACATATGTTTATTGGCTGGCTGTATGTCCTTTCTAGAGAAGTGTCTATTTAGGTCCATTTTTTAAATTGGATTGTTAGCTCTTTTTATGTTAAGTTGTATGAGTTCTTAATAAATTTTGGATAGAACTGTTATCAGGCATATCATTGGTGAATTATCTTCTTCCATTTAGAGGGTTGTCTTTTTGTTTTGGTTTCCTTTGCTCTGCAAAAACTTTTTAGATTGATGTAGTCCCATTCATGTATTTTTTCTTTTTTGAGTATTTTGTTCCTCATCCTCACCCTAGGGTATTTCCCCATTTATTTTTAGAGAGAGTGGAAGAGATAGGGAAAGACAAAGAGAAACACTGATGTGAGAGAGACACATCTCTTGGTTGCCTCCTTCAGGAGCCTGACTCTGTGCAGGGCCAGGGAGGAGCCTGCAACCCAGGGACCTGTCCTTGTCCAGAATTGAACCCAGGACCCTTTAGTTCACAGGCCGATGCTCTATCTACTGAGCCAAATCAGCTAGGGCTATGTAATTTTTCTTTGTTTTCCTTGCTTGAGGAGATGTAGCAGAAAAAAATATTACTATGAGAAATGTCAAAGATTTTACTTCTTTCTCCTATGAATTTCATAGTTTCAAGTCTTATTCCATTTTGACTTTATTTTTTTGAGATATTTTCTTTTCTTTTTTGCATATGTATGTTCAATTTTCCCAACAACATTTATTGAATATAGTGTCTTTATCCCATTATCTATCCTTGCCTTCTTTGTTAAATATTAACTGACCACATAGGTGTAGGTTTATTTCTGGACTCTCTGTTTTGTTCCATGATCTATATATCTATTTTTACACTAGTACCATGGCATTATAGTATAGTTTGATATCAGGTGGAATGATACTTTTAACTTTGTTCTTCTTTCTCAAGATTGTTGTGGCTATTCAGGTTCTTTTGTGATTCCATATAAATGTTTGGATTATATGTTATAGTTCTGTAAAAATGCATCATTGATATTTTGAGAAGCATTGTGTTGAATCTTGGGTTGCTTTGGATAGTATGGACATTTCCAAAATGTTAGATATTCCTATCCATGGGCATGATATATTCTTTGATTTATTTTTTAATTTCTTTATTCATTATTTTCTAATTTTCTGAGCACAATATTTTTTCAGCTTTGTATGTTCATTTCTAGATATTTTATTTTTTGATGCAATAATAAATGAGATTTTTTCTTAGTTTTCTTTTTTAATAATTCTTTATTATTATTTAAAAATATAACCAATTTCTTTTCTTTACTTTTTTATCTTTATTATTTCCTCCCTATTGACTCCTTCTAAGCCCACCTTCACTCACTGCCCCAGGCCTTCACCAGTCTATTATCTGTGTCCATGGGTTATGCATATATGCTTACAAGTTCTTTGGTTGATCTCTTCCCATCTACCCAACCAACCTCACCCTCCCTCTGAGATTTGAGAGTCTGTCCCTTGTTTCCATGCCTCTGGAACTATTTTTATTTTCATCAGTTTATTTTGTGCATTAGATTTCTGAGTACTATTTTGTATTCTGTTATTCTACTAAATTAACTTAGGAGTTCTAGTAATTTTTTGGTAGAATCTTTATTCTTTATCATATCACCTACAAATAATAATTGTGTTACTTTTTCCTTTCCTATTTGGATGCCTTTTATTTTTTTCTCCTGCCTGTTGCTGTGGTGAGGACTTTTAGTACTTGGTTGAGTAACAGTTGAGTAACAGTTGAGAGTGTGTAGCCCTGTGTTGTTCCTGATTCTAAGGGAAATGATTTTAATTTTTCTTATTCAGTACAATATTTCAGTAGGTGTGGTTTTGCATAAATGGCCTTTATTATGTTCAAGTATGTTGCCTCTGTTCCTACTTTGATGAGAGTTTTTATGGCAAGTGGTGCTGGATTTTGTCAAATGCTTTGTCTGCACCCATTGGTATGATCATATGATTTTCATCTTTCATTTTATTTATGTGGTGTATCACATAAATTTATTTGTAAACATTGTACAAATCTTGAATCCCAGGAAAAAATCCCACTTTAATGTATTGCTGAATTCAGTTTGCTAATATTTTGTTGAAGATTTTTGCTTCTATGTCAAGGGATATTTGAGTATTATTTTATTCCTTCATAGTGGTCCTTATCTGGTCTTGGAATCAGAAAAATGCTGACCTTATAAAGTGAACTTGGGAGCCTTACCTCCTTTTGAATTTCTTTTTTGAAAACTTTAATAAAGAAGGTGTTAGTTCTTCTTGCAAAGTTTGGTAAAATTCCCCTGTAAAGCCATCCAGATTAGTACTTTTGTTTGTTGGAAGTTTTATGATTACTGCTTCAACTTCAATTCTTGTAATTATTCTATTTTGGTTTTCGTCTTTTCTAGGACATAGTATGTTCCTAGATATTTCCATTTCTTTCAGATTGTCTAAATTTTTGGCTTATAGTTCATAATATCTTGTTATAATAATTTGCATTTCTCTTTTGTCTGGTGTTACTTTTCTTCATTTTTGATTTTATTTATTTGAGTCTTCTGTCTTTTTTTCTTAATTAAGTCTCGTTAAAGGTTTATCAATGTTGTTTATATTTCCAAAGAATCAGCTCTTGGTTTTATTGACCTGCTATATTTTTTAGATGCTATTTGTTTATTTCTAGTATGATCTTTGTTATTTATTTCCTTCTACTCACTTTAGGATTTTTACTTATTTTTTATTTATTTTGCCTTTAAGTTAAATTTTTCTTGTTTCTTGAGGTAGGCCTGTAATGCTATGAATTTTTCTCTTAAGAATGTTTTCTCTTTGTCTTATAGATTTAGGGTTGTTATGTTTCTATTTTTATTTGTCTCAAGATATCTTTTGAATTTTTATCTTATTATTATCACATTCATCTTTTAATAACATGTCATTTCAATCCATGTGTTTGTTTATTTTTCAGTTTTTTGAAATTTATTTCTGATTTTAATAGTATTGAAATTGAAGAAAATTCTTGTCATGATTTTAGCCTTCTAAAATATTTTGAGACGTGTTTTGTGTCCCAGCATGTGGTCTATCCTAGAAAATATTCCATGTATCACTTAAAAGAATGTATATTCTGCTGCTTTGGTGTAAAATGCTCTGAAAATACCAATTAAATCTACATGGTCTAGTGTGTCACTTAAGATTACTGTTTCCTTATTAATTTTCTATCTGGAAGATGTATCAATTGATCTCAATGGTGTGTAAAAAATTCCCTATGTATGACTGAATTACCATCAATCTCTCTGTGTCTATCAAAATTTTCTTTATATATTTTGGTGCTCCTACGTTGGGTGCAAAAATGTACACAAAAGATATATCTTCTTGTTGATCTCATTGTCATTATGGAATCTTCTTCTTTGTATTTTATTATAACTGTTGATTTAAAATCTATTTTGTCTAATATAAGTATTCCTACCCTACATTTTGGGGGGTAGCATTTGCATGAAATTATCTTTGTCTATTCTTTTACTTTCAGTCTGTGTTTGTCATTCATTCTGAGGCAGGTCTAACAGATTATTTTATAAAATAGTCTGAAAAATATTCTGACTACTAAATAATTTCAAACATCATTCATTAATATTATAATTTTTAAAAGTGAAGTTCAGATATTCATGAAAACATTTCTTAAAACAACAAATAAAAAAAAGTTCATTTAAGAGCCATATCCCAGGAATAATTGCATGTTCCAAAGTCCAGGGTTACTTATCTCTAGAACATAGAAAAATCAATTTGTTATTCTCTGTAGGCAAATATTTTTGGATAAATGCTCCTATTAATTGATTCCACAAATTAACTACTAACCTAAGCTTTTGATTATGAATTATGTTAATCAATTTATTTTATAGCAAGCTTTCAGCAATTTATAAATTAAAAATGCCTATATTTGGGGGGGGGCGTTGGATTAATTAACAGATTTATCCTAGTTGTGAGAAAGCACTTTTCATTTCCTTTTATCCACCCACCCCGTCTCCACAGGCTTCCTTCAGAGGATCTTCAGAAAGAGATAATTAAATTGCTGTGCACAGACCAAACCCTTTTAGCACAGAGGAATTTTTTGTCAGGGTCTGTACTTTATGTATAGCCATTTTATGATTGCTCTCATGGGGATATTTGTTTCCAGGTTGGGCTGCAAATAAGCACAGTGGATAAAAATTGTGTCCCATGCCTGGTCAAAATGCTGACATCATGATTGCTGACTGCATTATCTCTTTGAGAACCACAGAGTTTCTCACAAACCTGCTGACTCTGATTAATTTGTTTTTGTTTGTTTGTTTGTTTTTTAGTTAAACACTTCTATCTGCACAGAGGGAAGATCCATAACAACACTCTTATTAAATTCTTCAGTCACCTGTCTTCAGAAGGATTGAGATTTTAGAGAGCTGAGATAGTGAATCCATATCTACCATTTCTATCTACCACAGAGCTATATTTGACCTTCTCTTATGCTATTAGTCAGCAGAACTTAAGAATTTCTTGTTGGCTGAAAATTACACTTAGAATTTTCAACCTGTCAATATCCTATATAATAAAAGAGTAATATGCAAATTTGACCATACCTTCGCTACGCTACCAGCCAATCAGGAGGGGGGCGGGGAGAGTGTGGCATGCGGGAGCAGAGGGTGGGGCTGAGTGTGGTGCATGGGAGCAGGGGCCAGGGCCAAGCACAGCACATGGGAGGAGAGAGGAAAAGGGGCTAGAGTGGAGCATTTGTGACCAGCCCCGGCAAGCCCAGTGCAGTGTCCACGCCCTGCCTCAGGACAGCGGGCCCAGCTGCGTGGGCGAGGAGGCACAGGGGCCAGAGCTCTGAGTCCACACCTCGCCCCCCGCCAGCCAAGCACAGTGTCTGCACCATGCCCTGGGACAGTGGGCACAGCCATGCAGGCAAGGAGAGAGGCAAAGGGGCCAGAGCTCCGTGTCTGCGCCCCGCCCCCGGCCAGTGGGCTCAGCCTCATGGGTGCGGACAGAGGCAAAGGGCCTAGCTGCAAGGTTTCCCGGGGGCACACCACAAACACTATTCAATCACTTCCACCGAAGCCACCCCCCCGGGCCACACACACACACACACACACACACACACACACACACACACTCCCAAGTCCAAAGCGGCAACTCCTGAGGCACTGCTTCCATGGCAGCAAATGGGAACCATGCCAGGCAAGGAAGCCAGACCTGAAAGCCCAAGCTCCCGAGTATCCAACAGGGCATCATGTGCTGGGGCCCTGGTGACGCCCCAGGACAAGCATCTCCCTAGAGGCTGTGTGGAAGGAGGAGAGGAACCTCTGGCTACAAGCCTGGGTGAAGGATGCTGGCGTCTTTGCAGGCTGGGCTGAGGGACACCACCCCCTCTGAATCCCTCCCCCTTTGCACAGATTTCATGCACCGGGCCTCCAGTATATTTATAATTGCATGTGTGATATAGTAAATGCATATTCACTTTCATCATACAGATTAAATTTTTACATAATTTTAGATGGATGGGACCCTTGAACCAAATATTGAGAACTCTTGCCATAGGCGTATTCCTGAAATCTGAAATAAAAATATAGGAGCAATTGCCATAAGGAAAACTAATAAATTAAAAAAAATAGCTTTCTAGACTTTTAACAAAATACAGGCAGAATTATAAGATGATCCTGAGAATCCTATCTCCTGGTGTAAATGTATCTTCCTCAGTTATTCAGGAAAAACCTGTCTATTCATGATCATCAAGGCATCCACATTAATGCAAGCCTGTTTTGTAGAATTAGTTTTAATCTGTCTACCATTATCTAAATTCTTCTTAACAGTGTGTGTGTACAATTAGTATAAATGTTTCTTCAGCTCCTTAATGGAATTCTGCCTAATTTACCTAGAAAGTTGTATAAAATTAGAAGGAAAAATAGTGAATTTTTTGAATAGTACTTTGAATGATAAATCACATCATAGAGTTCAATATTGGACTATAAAATTATAAAAAAAGAAACATAATAGAATGAGATGATGAAGGTAAATATTTTAGTTTTGGGAGGGTTATAAGTGTTCAAAGTATCTTTCTTTCTCTAGTGGTTTATCTGAAACAAATATTTGCACAGTATTCTAATGAACAGATTCTTTAAGGAGGTAAAATACTGCAGCTGTCTGTTTCTCAGAGTCATACAGCTTATCTCCACATCTGTGCTGTCATTAGAATAATTACTAAATATACCACAACAAACCCTTATCCAGAATGAATGTTATTTTAAAATAATGACATGTCTAATATTATGTAGGATATAAGGAAAATTACCTTGAAAATGTACATTTAGAAAACTGAGAATGGTGATTAGCTCCATTCCCTTCTCAGTTTTCTCTCTATATATAAGGAGGGATGGGTTATAACCACCTGCACACCTGTGTCCTTACCCAGTAAAATTTGAAATTCTTGCAAACCTTATTTGCTTTTATATTTATAATCAACTAGAGGCCCTGTGCACTAAATTCATGCACAGGGGGCAGGGGATGTCCTTTAGCCCAGCCTGCACCCTCTCCAATCTGGGACCCCTCAAGGGATGTCCAATTGCCTGGTAGGCCCGATCCTACCAGGCAATTGGACATCCTTCTCACAATCCAGGACTGCTGGATCCAAACTGCTCACCTGCCTGCCTCCCTGATTGCCCCTAATCACTTGTGCCTGCCAGCCTGATCACCCGCTAATCACTACCCTGTCAGCCTAATTGATGTCTAATTGCTCCCCTGCCAGCCTGTTTGTCCCCAACTTCCCTCTTCTGCTGGCCTGCTCACTCCTAACTGCCCTCCCCTGCAGGCTTGATTGCTATCAACTGCCCTCCCTTGCAGGCCTGGTTCTTCCCAACTGCCCTCCCCTGCTGGCATGATCACCCACAACTGCCCTCCCTCTCAGGGTCTGGAACCTCCCAACAGCCCTCCCCTACTGGCCATCTTGTGGTGGCCATCTTGTGTCCACATGGGGGAAGGATCTTTGACCACATGGGGGCAGCACACTTGTGTGTTGGAGTGATGGTCAATCTGCATATTTCTCTTTTATTAGATAGGATAGAGGTCTGGTGCATGGGTGGGGCTAGGCTGGTTTTCCCTGAAGAGTGTCCCAGATCAGGATGGGGGTTCCCTTGGGGTGAGGGGCAGCCTGGGTGAGGGGCCTATGCAGGTTTGCAGGCTGGCCACGCCCCTTAGTGACGCAAGCGGAGGCCCTGGCATCTGGAATTAATCTATTTCTATAATTGAAACTTTGTAGCCTGGAGCAGAGCCAAACCTTCTGCTCGCTTTGTGGAAGCCGCCATTTCTGTTTGAAACTTTGTAGCCCAGAGTGGAGGACTAGGCCAGCAATGGCAGGCTGAAAGCTTTCCTTCCTCAGTTGCCAGGGAAACCCAAGCTTCTGTTCTCTCCAGCTCAGTGGCTGCCGCCATTTCTGTATCTTTTATAATTGAAAATTTGTAACATTGAGTGGAGGCCTAGGCAGGCAACTGCAGGCAGAAAGCTTGGCTTCCTCTGTTGCCGGGGAAACCCAAGCTTTCTTCCTGCTCTCAGTGGCGGCAGCCATATTGGTTGGTTTGTATTTGCATAATTTTCTCCTGATTGGCTGGTGGGAGTGGCTGGTGGGTGTGGTGAAGTGATGGTCAAATTTGAATATTACTCTTTTATTAGATAGGATTGTTTCATTCACAGTATTAACTACAGAGTTTAAGCTACATTTTAATAGAAAATTATGAGTCTAATTTAGATTGTTTGGTTTTTATGAACAATTTTAGGAAATAAAGGATTATCTGAATACAGACCTAGAACTTCAGAGATGCAGGTGTATGTCCCATGCAGAATTAGGCCACTAGTATGTGTAGACCCAGAATATATCAATTGACTGAAAAATGGTTGAGAGAGTTCCAAAAAAGATGTGCACTATTTCTGGAAACTACAGCTCAATCTCTGGGGCATATTTTGTTATTCTATTAAAATTAATGATGAATAAAGGCCAGAAATGAAGATATTAGTTATAAACACAATAATCACTCTTGAACCTGAGAATGACATTAATAATATAAAGGCAGTGTTTTTATTTGCTCCCATTTTTTTTAATCTATAGAATTATAATTAGATAGCAATGAGTTTGGCTCTAATCTTATATAATAAAGAGGTAATATGCAAATTAGCTATCACACCCTCACACAAGATGGCCACCCAATGTTGTCACAAGATGGCCCCCACAAGATGGGCGGCAGGGGAGATCATTGTGGGCAATCAGGCCAACAAGGATGGGCAGTTAGGGGTGACCAGTTCAGCAGGGGAGGACAGTTGAGGGAAACCAGGCCTGCAGGGGAGGGTAGTTGGGGGAGAACAGGCATCCAGGGAAGGGCAGTTGGTGGGGATCAGGCCTACAGAAGAAGACTGTTGGGGAGACCAGGCCTACAGAGGAGGGCAGTTGGTGGGAACCAGGCCTACAGGGGAGGACAGTTTGGGGAACCAGGCCTGCAGGGGAATGCAGTTGGGAGTGAACAGGCCTGCAGGGGAGGGTAGTTGGGAGGGATAAGTCTTATAGGGTAGGGCAGTTAGGGGTGACCAGGCCTATAGGAAAGTGCAGATGTGGGTGACCAGGCCTGCAGGGGAGGGCAGTTGGGGACTACAAGGTATGCAGGGAAGGACAGTAAGGGGTGACCAGGCTGGCAGAGGAGGGCAGTTTGGGCTGACCAGACCAGCAGTGGAGGGCAGTTATGGTCATTTGGGCCAGCAGGGGAACACTTAGGCATTAATCAGGTTGGCAAGGCAGTGGTTAGGGGGTTATCAGTCTGGCAGGCTGAAGAAGTTAGGTGCAATAAGGCAGGCAGGCAGGCAAGTGGTTGGGAGCCAGCAGTCCTGGATCATGAGAGGGACGGGCAGTCAGACATCTCTCAAGGGGTCACATATTGAAGAGGGTGCAGGCTGTGCTGAGGAACAAACCCCCCCATACACAAATTTTGTGCACCAGGCCTCTAGCCCTATCTGATAAAAGAGTAATGTGCAAATTGACCATTCTTCTGATCAAGCCATGCCCACCAGCCAATCACGAGCAAATTATGCAAATAAACCCCAACCAAGATGGCTGCTGCCACTGAGAGCAGGAGGGAGGCTTGGGTTTCCCCAGCAAAGGAGAAAGCCAAGCTTTTCCCCTGCCATTGAAGTCTAGGCATCCACTCAATGCTACAAAGTTTCAATTATAGAAGATACATAGACCCAACAGAACTAGCAGCAGTCATAGAGCTGGAGAGAGAAGAGGCTAGGGTTGCCATGGCAATGGAGGAAGTCAAACTTCTGCAGCCCTAGCCTAGGTCTCCACTCTAGGCTACAAAGTTTCAATTGTAGAACATAAATTAATCCCAGATCCCAGGGCCTCTGCTTAGGTCACTGGGGGGCATGGCCAGCCTGCACACCACCATAGGCCCCTCGCCCAGGCCACCCCACACCCTAAGGTAACTCCCAACCTGATCCAGGACACCCTTCAGGGCAAACCAGCCGGTCCCCACCCATGAACCAGGCCTCTATCCTACCGAATAAAAGAATAATATGCACATTGACCATCACTCCAATACACAAGAGGGCTGCCCCCATGTGGTCAAAGATCCTGCCCCCAAGTGGACACAAGATGGCCACCACAAGATGGCCCCCAAGGATGACAGTGGGAGGTTCCAGGCCTGCAAGGGAGGGCAGTTGTGGGCCATCATGCCAGCAGGGGAGGACAGTTTGTGGGGAACAGGCCTGCAGAGAAGGGAAGCTGGGGGCAAACAGGCTGGCAGGGGAGCAGTTAGACATAAATTAGGTTTGCAGTGTAGTGGTTAGGGGGTGATCAGGCTGGCAGGCAGAAGGGGTTTAGGGCAATCAGGGAGGCAGGCAGGCGAGCAATTTGGAGCTAACTGTCCTAGATTGTGAGAAGGATGTCCGACTGCCCATTTAGGCCCGATCCTACTAGGATCGGGCTTAAAAGGGCAGTAAGACATCCCTTGAGGTGTTCTAGTTTGGATAGGGTGCAGGCTGGACTGAGGGACAACCCCCCTTCACGAATTTCGTGCACCGGGCCTCTAGTTATATATAAGAAGACTTATGTTTTCTACTATATATGCATGTCTATATCAAGTGTATAATTTATAACACAATCAATTTCATTTTAATGATTTTACATTGTTCACTTATTTTCTACATATAATTTACAGAATGATATACAAATACATTATGCTTCTATTTTTAAACAATTTAAAAAATGCCATAGGTCAATGAGGTTATGTCAGATTCTGAAACATTAAAAACAAAGTATAGACCATTTTAGCATATTTCTTTTTCCAATATTACTCTCAAGGATAGCTTCATTACTTAAATGTCATTAGTTTCATTTGGTACCAATGGATATTTTTCAATCATTCCATACTCAACTCTCAAAACCTTTAAATATAAACTCATTGTAAAACTATTTTTTTGCTAAAAATTTGAAAGTCATGCAAGCTATAGCATTTTTCTTCTAATTATATTATAATGTATTTTGGGGGGATTTATTTGTAAACATGTAGTTTTGATGATTAGATATGGTTCCAGATAGATTTCAAATTGTATGTAAGAATGCTGAGCCACCAATAAGAAATAATGTATGTCATTATATGCTCTCATTAGTGGTACTTACAATAGCTAAGAACTGGAAACAGCCAAGTGCCCATCCGTACATGAGTAGATAAAAATACACTGGTGAATTTGCATAATGGAATACTGTGCATCTATAAAAATAATGTCTTACCCTTTGAGACAACATGGCTTGGGGCTGGAGAGTATTAAACTAAGTGATATAAGCCATTCAGAGAAAGACAAGCATCACATGTTCTCACTTACATGTGGAATTTAATTAACAAAATAAACTGTAGAACAAAATAGATACAGAGACATAGAGGCATGCAACATACTGATGAATCTCAGAAGAAAGAGGGAGGGAGGTTGGAAGAGATCAACCAAAGAACTTATATGCATATATGTACAACTTATGGACTCAGACAATAATGTGTTAAAGGCCTGTGGAGGAGGAGGCTATAGGGAATCAATGGAGGAAAAAATGGAACCTCTGTAATACTTTCAACAATAAAGATATATTTAAAAAGTTGTATGTAAGTTGCTCCTAAAGCAGCTATTTTCTTCATTCTTATCTTTGATAAACTATAAAATAGACTTGTTTGGAGGGAAGCCATTAAGTATAATTGAGTATACATTCTTTATGTTTTCAATTGATTCTTAAGTAATTACTGTTGGTGAAATGAATTCACTGAAAACATTTTTAGGAATTATTCTTTGACAAAATGGAATCTATTGGGTCTTTCATCACACATGAGAATTGTAATTTAAATCTATTTATCAGATATTTGTCATTAGTATTATCTGATCAGGTTTGAGTATGATCAGAGAATATGAAGTAGATGGAAAATTCTTTATTGACTATATATATATACAACTAGAGACCCAGTTCACAAAATTCGTGCACTGGGGAGTGGAGGGGGACTCCTCAGTCTGGCACACACCCTCTCTAATCTGGGACTCCTCGAGGAATGTCCAACTGCCATTTGTGCCCACACTTTTAACAGATGATAGCTCCATTGTTATTTCTTTCTTTTCATGCCTAAACCCATTGGAATTAGTAGGTATTCAAAGTGTGTATATATCTCTAGTCAGCAGTGAAAGGAACCAATGGAAGATTTGGAACCCCCAAGCAGGGAACCTCGCTCACTCCCTGTATGTCTCCCCACTACACTTTCCACCTTTGTGGGGAGCGGGAGAATCAATGTTTTCTTTCATTAACTCAGAAAAGCACATCCTGTCACCCATTGCCTGGTAAGAGTGTGCTAGGCACCAAGCAAGCGAGGCTGTCTGGGCAGCCTTCACTCCTGGGTGCTGGCACCCAAAGTGCACTGCACACTCATCCTCTGCAATTGCCCCATCCCACCATTTCACTGAGAGGACAAAACTCCTTGCCTCCTCTGGGTTCCCGATCTTGAACTCTGACCAAAGGCACCTAGATTATAGCATTCTACCATAATGAGTCTCTAAACTTACAGCATTGATTTCCTCCCTCCTCAGTGCATACATAAAAACTTCATTTAAAAATGTATAATGACCCTATGTGATAAATGGGATTATTAATGTTATGCCCAGTTTACCTATTGTAAACTAAAATACAGAGTGTATAAAGCAAGTAAGTGGTCAAAACAAGTAGATTCCATACAGAGAACAAACTTAAAAAAATATTGATTTCAGAGAGGAGAGGAAGAGTAAGATAGAAACATCAATGATGAGAGAGTATCATTGATTGGCTGCCTCCTACATGCCCCACACTGAAGATTAAGTCACAACCCAGGCATATTCCTGGGTCCATGAATATGAGCACTCAACCACTCAGCCATGCTGCCAGGCCAGAGAACAAACTCTTAATCATTATTCTGCACTAGAGGCCTGGTGCACAAAATTTGTGCACGGGCGGGGGTGTCCCTTAGTGCAGCCTGCATGCTCGCTCTCCAATCTGGACCACTCGAGGGCAGTAGAAATCCCTCTCACAATCCAGAACTGCTAGATCCCAAGCACTCTCCTGGCTGCCAGCCTGATTTCTACTAATCACTTCTGTCTGCCAACTGATCACCCCTAATTACTCCCCTGCCAGGCTGATCAATGCCTAATTGCTCCCCTGTGGGTCTCATTGCCCCTAACTGCTCCCACTACATGCCTGGTTGCCCCAACTGCCCTTCCCTGTAGGCCTGGTCCCCCCCACAACTGCCCTCTCCTGCAGGCCCAGTTTTCCCCAATTGCCCTCCCCTGCAAGCTGGGCCCTCCCAAATGCCCTCTCCTGCTGGCCTGATCACCCACAACTGCCCTCCACTGCAGGCCAGTGGTGCCCATCTTGTGTCCACGCAGGGTGGCCCTCTTGTGTGTTGGAGTGATGGTCAATTTTTATATTAACACTTTATTATACAGAATAGCTCTACAAAAAGGTAAATAATTTAGTCAACTCAAATGAAGCAACTTTGCTTCACTAGAGGCCCAATGCATGAAATTCGTGCACGGAGGGAGGGGGATGTCCCTTAGCCCAGCCTGCACCCTCTCCAATCTGGGATCCTTCAAGGGATGTCTGACTGCCCATTTAGGCCCACTCCCGGTAGGACTGAGCCTAAACAGGCAGTTGGACATCCTTCTCACAATCCAGGACTGCTGGCTCCAAACTGCTCACCTGCCTGCCTCCCTGATTTCCCCTAACCACTTCTGCCTGCCAGTCTGATCACCCCCTAACCACTACCCTGCCAGCCTAATTGATGTCTAACTGCTCCCCTGCCAGCCTGTTTGCCTCTAACTTCCCTCCTCTTCTGACCTGGTCACTCCTAACTACACTCCCCTGCAGGCTTGATTGCCCACAACTGCCCTCCCTTGTAGGCCTGCTCCCTCCCAACTGCGTTCCCCTGCTGGTCTGAGTGCCCACGACTGCCCTCCCTTGCAGGGCCTGGAACCTCTGAATGGCCCTCCCCTGATGGCCATCTTATGGTAGCCATCTTGTGTCTACATGGGAGCAGCATCTTTGACCACATGGGGTCAGCCCTCTTGTGTGTTGGAGTGATGATCAATCTGCAAATTACTCTTTTATTAGATTGGATAGAGGCCTGGTGCATGGGTGGGGGCCAGCTGGTTTGCCAGAAGAGTATCCCAGATCAGGGTGGAGTTTCCATTGGGATGGAAGAGCAGCCTGGGTGAGGGGCCTGTGGAGGTTTGCAGGCTGGCCACGCCCCCCAGCCACCCAAGTGGAGGCCCAGGAATCTGGGATTAATTTATGTCTACTATTGAAATTTTGTAGCCTGGAGCAGAGTCAAGTGTTCTGCTCACTCTGTGGCGGCAGCCATTTCTGTGAAACTTTGTAGACTAGTGTGGAGGACTAGGCCAGCAACAGCAGGCAGAAAGCTTGGCTTCCTCTATTGCCAGGGAAACCCAGCCTCTGTTCTCTCCAGCTCAGTAGCTGCTGCCATTTCTGTATCTTTTATAATTGAAACTTTGTAGCATTAAGTGGAGGCCTAGGCTGGCAAGGGCAGGTAGAAAGCTTGGCTTCCTCTGTTGCAGGGGAAACCCAAGCCTTCCTCCTGCTCTCAGTGGTGGCAGCCATCTTGGTTGGAGTTTATTTGCATAATCTACTCATGATTGGCTGGCGGGTGTGGCTGTGGGTATGGCTTGTTGGTGTAGCCAAGGTACAGCCAAATTTGCATATTACTCTTTTATTAGATAGGATATATATTTGGCAGAGAGTGATTGGACATTTTTAGTTGTATGAGGTAGATGGGAAGAATCAGGGACCTAATTTTAGACCAGATTAATGATTTGAAAAACATCCTATCTAATAAAAGAGTAACATGCAAATATGACCGTACCTTGGCTCCTGACTGGCTATGCTATCAGCCAATCGGATCAAGGGGCGGGGTTCGGAGGCATGGGGGCCAGGCCCCAGGAGCGGAGACGAAATGGTGAAGGCATCAAGCACCTAGCCCCAGGCATGGAGACCAAGCAGTGGCAGCGCTGGTGAACCACAGCTGCACCTAACTGAGGCCCCAGGCGCAGAGAATGAGGCGGTGGCAGTGGCAGCAGTGAGAATTCACCACATCTGTGTCTAACGAGGCCCCTGGCATTGCTCATGTTTTATGTGTAGCTTCAGCTGTATGCCAGCAAAAACAGAAGGCAACCAACAGAGGAAAGGCCCCCGAGTCCCAGCTTCAGCATCCCAGGTGTGGAAACTGTCAACAGGTAGGGGGAAGTCCCACGCCCACAGAATCTGTCCAAATCAGCCATTGGTCACACAGCTGAAACGCCTGACTGTCAAGACTGTCATTCTCCTCTATCTCAGAACGTGGCAATAGAGAGGTGGGACTATGTCCAGAGAAAAACTGTTGATACAACAGAGCTGTGTAGCAGAAAGGTGCCGACATTATTGACAGAAAATGTCTGAAGAGCGACGTGCGTCTGATCTTGAAAGAAGGCGACGCCTGCGACAGAATGTATCTGAAGAGCAGCTATTGGAAAAACATTGCTCTGGAGCCGAAAAACACCGGCATCTTCTAAAGGAAATGTCTAAAGAACAATGTGCCTTTGAAGTTGAAAGAAGGCAGTAGCAAAGACAGAATATGTCTAAAGAACAGTCATCAACAAGTACTAGCAATAGTGGTTAGGAACTGCCTTCTCAGTGAAAATGGAGTATGTGAGGATGCAATTCTCGAACATAGTTGTGGTGAAATGACTGTTAGATGTGAATTTTGCCTATTACTAAATTTCTCTGATGAAAAACCATCTGATGGGAAATTTACTCGATGTTGTAGCAAAAGAAAAGTCTGTCCAAATGATATATATTTTCCAGATTATCCGCCATATTTAAAAAGATTAATGACAAATGATTCTGACAGTAAAAATTTCATGGAAAAGATTTGATCTATAAATAGTTCTTTTGCTTTTGCTCCCATGGGTGCAAATGTTGCATCGCCATCAGGGTATGAGCCATACTGTTTTAGAATACATGGACACATTTATCATTGTTCTAGTACTTTACATCCTTCTGATTGTGTTTCTTGGAAGTTTGCTTAAATCTATATTTTGGATACAGCCGAAGCTACACATAAAATATTAGCAATCCCAGCAAACCAGACCTGTTCAGAAAGACTCATGATCAACATCAACAACCTCATGCATGAAATAAATGAATTAATAAAATTGTACAAGATGCTACATGAGGCAGAAAAGGAAACCCAATCTGAAGCAGCAGCAAAAGGTATATCTCCCAAGGGAGTAACTATAGCAATTAAATATGATCATAATAGTGACCCAGGTAGATATAATTCTCCCCGTGTAACCAAGGTTGCTGTCATATTAAAAAATGAAGATGGAGAACCTCATTTTGAAAGGGACTTGCTCATTCATTGTAAACCAGATCCTAATAATCCAAATGTCACTAAAGTGAAACGAATCAGTACCTGTTTCCTACATTAGATGTAATGACATGTCCAATTCTTTTTCCACATGGTGAAAAAAGATATTGCATTAAGACTCAGAGACAACAGTATTCGCAACAATAATACCAGACAAAATGTAAGAACACGAGTCACCCAAATTCAGTGTTATGGATTTCATCTCTCTGTGAGGGATGTGAGCATCCCTCACGTTCAATCCTATTTTAAATGCAGGAAAATTAACTCTACAGTTTATTGGGGATTCGTATTTTTGTTATATCATTTTGTTATTATTTATTTATTAATAAAATTATGTATTATTTTCATGTACATTGTACTCATTACCTTTTATCTCTCACACCTTTATTGAAGGGAAAGAGCAAATAGCACTATTAAAATATTTCCTCCTAGGAGGAACCAAGATGGCGGCATAGGTAAACACCTATCTTGCTGCTCCACACAACATTTCCAAAACTACAACTTAACGATAGAACAAACATCATCCAGAATCACTGGAAAGCTGGTTGAGTGAAAATTCCACAAATAAAAGTAAAGATAGGACACAGTGACTCAGAGGAGTTGTGGAGGGCAGCGCTGAAGATACTCGCAGAGCCAGAGGTTTGGAGCTGTGCACACGTGCCAGTGGACAGAGTGAGTAGCTGCAAACCCAGCTGGTTTTCTCCAACAGGGAGGGCAAGGGTATCCCACTGCACTGATTCTCTAGTTCCAGGCCAGGTCTGGAGAATCCACACTCATACAGGGTGAAACTGGGCAGTGGGAAAGCAGACCCGGCGCGGCAGAAGTCTGCAAGCTTGAGGATAGTGTGTGTGAACTTGGGAACACCAGTTTGCGCATAAACTTGGCAACAGAAGTGCATGGCAGGGCAGAGAGGACTCGTGACTTGCTCCCTCGTTCTGGAGACCACCAGACTGTATTGTGCTACAACCCTGGGTGAGACTTTGGGGGTGCAGACTCATTTGGGGAGAGGCTGAGTTGTCTGGCAGAGGGTGGAGATTGGCTGTGCGTGCAGCCATTACTACCCAGCACAGAGACCCTGGTGCCGTATAGGGCGGGGCTGATGCTATCTGCTCAGCTGGAAGACTCTGCCCATCCAACCTGAACACAGTTTACCCTCACAATCAATTGGCCTAGAGGTCAGACCCTCTTAGCGCTAACAACAATAAGCTGGGCTTAACTTCAATAATACTGTACAACCCATAAAGGGCTGCAGCAAGAGTATCCACCTCAGGTAACTCAGGAGCCTGAGCCACTGACCCTTAGAGGACATCTACCACAGAAAGCTAATGGAACAACTCAGGAAAGCAGCCACAATGCAGAGAAATGGAAAGAAATCATATGTGAAAGAAATGGAGGAAAAAGACGACTTGACGTAGAGTTCAAAACCATGGTTATAAGGTTTCTCAAGAGGGTCCTAGAAAATGCTGAGACGTACAAGGAAATGAACAAGACCTACAAGGATATGAAAAAGGACAAACTAGAAATTAAACATACATTGATTGAAATAAAAAATATTATACAAAGACCTGAAAGCAGCCCAGATGACCCCAAGAACCAAGTCAAAGATTTGAAATACAAAGAAGCAAAATCCACTCGGCTGGAAAAGCAAGAAAACGAAAGAATCCAAAACACTGAAGATAGTGTAAGGAGCCTCTGGGACAACCTCAAGCATACCAACATCCGAATTATAGGGGTGCCAGAAAAAGAGAGAGAGCAAGATAATGAAAACCTACTTGAAGAAATAGTGACTGAAAACTTCCCCCACCTGGTGAAAGAAATTGACTTAAAAGCCCAAGAAGTGCACAGAACCCCAAAATATAGGAATCTAAAGAGGAACACACCAAGACACACCATAATTAAAATGCCAAGGGCAAAAGAAAAAAGAGAGAATATTAAAAGCAGCAAGAGAAAAACAGTTAGTTACCTATAAGGGAGCACTCATATGATTGTCAGCAGATTTCTCAACAGAAACGATGCAGACCAGATGGGAGTGGCAAGAAATATTCAAAGTTATGAATAGCAAGAATCTACAACCAAGATTATTCTATCCAGCAAAGCTATCATTCAGAATTGAAGGGCAGATAAAGTGCTTCGCAGATAAGAAAAAGCTAAAGGAGTTCATCACCACCAAACCAATATTATATGTATTGCTGAAAGATATTCTATAAGAAGAGAAAGAAGAAAAAGGTAAAAATATAAATTATGAACAACAAATACACATCTATCAACAAATGAATCTAAAAACCAAGTGAGTTAATAATCTGATGAACAGGATAAACTGGTGAATATAACAGAATCATGGACATAGAAAGTTAATGGACTGACAATTCTTGGGGAGAAAAGGGGTGTGGGAGGTGCAGCAAGAAATTGGACAAAAATAATGCACCTATGGGAGAGGAAAGTGTGGGAGAGGTAAGGGTGGAGGTTGTGACGGGTACTGGGTGAAGGGGAGCTATAGGAGGAAAAAGGGGGAATGATGTAATTAATAAACTGAACAATAAAGACTTAAAAATAAAAAAATAAAAATAAAAATACCTAAGGCCCTAAGAAAATAAAATAAAATGAAATAATATTTCCTCTAATTAATACCCTTTTAATGTGCATGAATTTTGTGCACCGGGCCACTAGTAAGATATAAGTATGTTAAATGAAGCATTCTAATTGCCAAATGTTATATAATCTCTGATCTCATTTTAAGTTGGCTAATTAGTTTTACAAAGCCATCACTATAACAGACCTTTTAGAAACAAATAGAAATAATTGGAAATTATTTTCATAATTATAACATATGACCTATAACTTAAAAACATTAAAGAAGCTGATATCCTAAATAAAAGGGCAATTTGCAAATCAATCAAACAGAGCAATGACTATGATGCACACTGACCACCAGGGAGCAGACTCTCAGTGCAGGAGTTGCCCACTGGTGGTCAGTGCTCTCCCACTGAGTGAGCACTGCTCAGCCACAAGCTGGGCTTGTGCAAGGGCCTCTCCCACCTCTGCAGCAGTGCTAAGGATGTCTGACTTCAGCTTAGGCCCAAATTGTCAGTCAGACACCCGTTGAGGTCTCCTGGGTGCAGGCCGGACTGAGGGGTTCCCCCTCACACACACACACACACACACACACACACACACACACACACACACACACACACACACACCCCAGTGCATGAATGTCGTGCACTGGCCTCTAGTAATTTAATAAAAAGAAAAGTGGATTAATACCTAAGGTCAAAACTTATCAGAAATTTTGGAAACTGGTTGTAGAATCATGCTGCAAATTTTGGCACATCCACAGAGGATGACAGGTGTAGGAAAGATATACTATAAATTGTGAAATGTAAGTAGCTGGGGCGGGGGGGTGAATAGACTGGCCAGATGTAAGCCATGGAGATAACTGATTTAGGTGTTACTCAAGGTCAAGATGGTATCTGGGAATTGAGTTCTTATCATGACACAAAGGCTATAGATCAGATTACAAAGTTGCCAAAGCAGTTATTCAAGCCTGACACATAATTTAAGGACTAACTTACTTAACAGAAAGGTACTCTAAATTAATCAGAAATATTTATTCTATGATAAAGAAGATTATTTCCCACCATTTCTAACCTAGGAAAGATGGTTACTGAGTAGCTAATCAGTGGTCATGTCATTTTCTAGCACTAAAGAATGATGTATAAGGAAAAAATATAAAAGTTAATGAAAAAGCCTTTGCATTAAAGATTTCAGGGTTAATTGATATGCTTCAAGTTCAAAATTATCAAAATGAAGTATTAGAATTAGATAAAAGTACAAAATGTTAAATTTTAAAAAGAGCAACTAGTATTCATGGACATAGATAACAGTCTGGTTATTGATGGGGAAGGGGTGTGAGAGAGGTGGAGGAAGGTATGGGGGGATACATGATGATGAAAGGAAACTTGACTTGAGATGGTGAACACACAGTACTATGTACAGATAATGTGTCATAGAATTGTGCACCTGAAATCTGTGTAATTTTGTTATCCAGTGTCACTCTAAGTCAATAAAGAAAAAAAGAACAAAGCAACTGATTAGTGATATCCAGACTAAGCCCAGGATAAAGGGTCATCTATCAGTGGTCATCTTGGAAAAGAATTGTCCTAGAAAAGGACACCTGAAAAAAAATATAGGACCTATTGGACAAAAGAAGAGAAACTGCGGTCAGCTTTCAAGTTTGTGAGATGGTAATTTCTTCTAGAAGTTTTCTTTACTTCTATACATTTGAAATCTAATCTGTCTTCAAATTTACTTCAATCTAAGAACTTGAACTGGATTTAGAAGCAGATTATTTGTGATGCCAAACTGATGCTTTTTAGAAGGCCTCACCACTAGCCTAGAAGTGTATGCTATTTTCTATACCTGATTTAAACAGAAAAGGGACGAATAACCACCCGCTGGGGCAGGGATCACAGCTATGGACATTGACTTGGGCCCTTTTCATTCTCTGTTGTATCCTTACTCTCTCAAATTAAATAGCTGTTTCTTAATGGAAGAAACTGTATAGTACACAGTTTAGACACTGCCAGGCTAATACTTGTTTTCCAATAAATGAGAAAAAACAAGACTCCTTAAAGGCCTCACAGTTTAATTCAGACTTATAGTATTTTGTGCATGTTCATAACATGTATTTGCAAACTATATATTTACCACAGATACCTATAAAATGGCACTTCTGAATAATTTAATTAACCAATTAAGAGATGTTTCTGTTTTAACTTTAATATTGTTTAAGTATGTTTATTTAGCCCTAAATAAAATCACTGTTATAGAGCAAAAGGTACAAAAATATACTTAAGTTGATTTTTAAATCAGAATTGGGTTCTAATACAAATATTAATTCTTAATCGGGTCTTGGATATTATGCAATGTGGACAAAAGTAAGATATATTCTTACCCTGAGTAAAGTATATCCAAATAATGGAGAATTTTTTATATTGTTCCCTAATTTAACATTTCCCCTTCATGGATAATTTTGTTTGTTTGTTAATCCTCACCTGAGGATATTTTCCCATTGATTTTTAGTGAGTGGAAGGAAGAGGGAGAGAAACATCTATGAGAGAGACACATTGATTGGTTGCCTCCTACACACACCACAACCAGGGCTGAGGAATAAGCCTGCAGCTGAGGTACGTGCCCTGGACCAGAGTCAAACCCAGGGCCCTTCAGTCCAAGGGCCTGTACTCTAGCTGCTGAGCCAAACCAGCTAAGGCTTCGTGGTCAATTTTCATTCCTCTCAATACATTATAAAATGGTGAGTTTCAAACTGTAATGTCTCAAAAATTCAAAGGGCCATTTTATAGCTATCCTAATACTTCCCAAGCACTGAGCCATGAAAATGTCTCCAAACTTTTCTGTAGCACAGCAGCTACTGTAATATTGAAGATCAGTAAAAAACAGTCACTGACAAACTGAAATCTCTGTAGCCTACACTTTTTATATGTTCTTATTAAATTCAGTTAGACTGTGCAGAGAGAAGTTTTTATTTCTTAATGCCTTAATTGTTTTTTCCCCTAAGTTTGGTACTTGGAAACTTTTTTGTTGTAGTGAAGGTTAAAAATGTTTGCTTTTAAAAATTGTTTTCCTACAAAATAGAGTGACTGATAGCCAAGGAAATTTTAAGCACCCAGTGACACAAAAATGTGAAAGGATATACTTAGAACTGATTAAATTGATGACACATGATACAACAGCACAGTAAAATAGGTAAAAATTGTACTACTACATTAAGCATGCATGCAAAAATATATGGAAGCATCTGTAATAATAAAAGTGTAGTATGCTAATCAGACCAGACAGTTGAATGAACTTCCGGACATCATTCTGGATATCCTTTCAGCCTAAGCCAACTTAGTGGGGGCCAAGGCAGAGGTAGTTAGGGGTGATCAGGCAGGCAGGTGAGTGGTTAAGGGTGATGAGGCAGGCAGGCAGAGTGGTTTGTGGTGATGAGGCAGGCAGGCAAGTGAGTGATTAGGAGCCAGTGTCCCTGGACTGTGAGAGGTATGTCCGACTGGCAGTCAGACATCCCCCTGAGGGGTCCCAGATTGCAAGAGGGTGCAAGCCAGACTGAGGGCCCCCCTCCCATGCATGAATCTCATGCACTGGGCCTCTAGTATTATTCAGATGGAGCATTATTATAATTAAAATAAAATTCACATTACCAGCACTTTGCTGGAAGGTGGTAATCTGAAAGAAAATTAATAGGAAAAGTGTATCCTGCACTATTTTACATGTATTTTCAAACAATGATAAACTATGAACATTAGTGGCAATAGCGAAATTAATTTGTCATTACATAAAACTATGCATTTAACTGATGAATACATAGGAAACTCATGCTACAGTTAAACTATTTTACTGGTGTCATATGAAGAGAGGAATAAGATACTTAAATAAAAAAATTACCTCATATTTGTTCAACAGCTCTCTGAGTGCCTCATATGCCAGGTGCTGGCCTATGTGTACAACCATGAGCACAAAGGCAAGTGACCTGCCCCATTGTATGCGTATTTTAGTGAGTTAACGTTTAACATTGAAAAGCTATAGTCCTCCAAAATCAGTGTTTGAAATAAATTACATTTAATTTTCAAATGTAATACCAGGTAATAGAATAATGAAAGCATATTATTTTTTATTTATATAAAAAATGGAGAATATGTCCAAAAATGTAAATCTATAAAAAATACTATAAAGAAAAGTTTATTAGTGATTGCCAGAACTAAGGGTGGGAATGGGAATTGATTGGTAAAGGCCATAAGGAATATTTTCAGGGCTGAAAATATATTAAAACTGCATTACTCAGTAAAGGTGACATAACTCTTTACATTTATTTAAAAGTCATTGCTTTTCCCTTCTTAAAATGGATTAATTTTATGGTATGTAAGTTACACCTAAATAAATCTGTTTAAAAAGGAAAGTTGGGAAATAAAGCATGTCTACTTTTAATTATAGAATGCAATTAGCATAATGTAAATTATTAAAAGTTTTCAAGGATAAAAGCCCATGAAAAAAAAATCTTATAATTGATCATTTCATTAATATAAAATACAAATAATACAGTAAGTATCAAATATAAAATCCTGATGGCCAAGGTATTTGATGATATTTGTCAAAATATTTATCTGGATTTTACATGCTATATATTGCACTAAATCTTTTTGATTTTATAATGTTATTTAAAAATTGGTATCCGGATATATATATATATATATATATATATATATATATATATAGTAGTACTTAATATTATTTCCTTCATATCTCTGACATATGACCTAGTTGAAAACAATTAGGTTAATATACTAAACAAGAAAGGAAATATCCGTAAGTACAAAACTCTAAGTTTATGCTGAAAACATATTAACTTGAATAATGAATGGTTGATGATATGATACTGCCTTAGTTAATTTGTTCAAGGGATATAAATGATATATGCTTTGCTGTCATATTTTGCAAACTTAAAAATATTACAAAGTCACCCAATTTAATTCACTCTTGTTTTTACTAATACTATACATTCTTAAATTGTCATTCATGAAAATAATGACAATGCTTATACTACTGATAATTTTAGTATTTATTTGTGGCATATCTATTATGCCAAGAACAATGCTAAGTGGTTTATATAAAGTTATTCACTTAATTTGTATAACATCTTTGGAGGTAGATGATGATATCAGCAAAATGAGGATTCAATACTTTAAGTAATTCACTGTTCCCATAGTAACAAAGACTTTTAGGATTCAAAGCCAGGTGTGCTTGATGCCAAAACCTGACAGGAAATTCACTACTTACTTCCTGTTAAAAAATCAGCATTCCACTGAATTAAGGTCTAATAAGTTCCACATTTTCATTTAAAAAAAAAAGAAAGAAAGAAAGTAGATGAGCTCTAGATTGTTTGTGGCATATCTTTGTTATATGATTCATTCAAAAATTAAAGTATCTTAATATATAAAAACCCAGGGTAGTAACATCCAAACGACTAAAGGCTTGAGTGACTGGAAGTCAGTCCTGCAGACAGTGCTGGGTTCCATGAAACAACAACCTGGCACTGACTGCCAAAGGGGCTGTGTTTTAGGCCCGGAGAGAGGCCTGAAGAAAGAGGCAGGATCTGAACTGCTGCCTCCATGGCAGCTGTTGATCACCTGTTGCCTCTCTCTTTATCTCCAGGTTTAGCCAGCAGCCACACCTCTGTTTCTCTCTGGACCTCCATGAGGGCTGCTGATCAGCCCCACCTCTCTGATCATGCCTGAAGATAGGCCCAGAGAGGCTGACTGGCATAGAAACCAACCAATCAGAACCAAATCTGGATTAAATGTGAGGAGCCAATGGCTTCCTAGGAGGAGGAGCTTTTGATGCTAACTGGCATAGAAAGTGACCAATCAGAACCAAATTGGCCAACAGTGGAGGGCAGTTGGGGGCAAGATCAGGCAGGCAGAGGCAGTTAGGGACAATCAGGCTGGCAGGCGAGAGCAGTTAGGGGTTAGATCAGGCTGGCAGAGGAGGACAGTTGGAAGCAACCAGGCTGGCAGGGGAGGGCAGTTGGGGTCAAGATCAGGCCAGCAGGGAGAGCCATTTGGACTGAGATCAGGCTGGCAGGGGAGGGCAGTTGTTGGCAACCAGGCCAGTAGGGAAGGGCAGTTGGGGGACATCAGGAAGGCAGACAGAGGCAGTTAGGGGCAATCACACAGGCCGGCAGAGGGATTAAGGGCAATTAGGCAGGCAGGCAGAGGGATTAGGGGTGATCAGACAGGCAAGTAAGCAGTTAGGAGCCAGCATTCAGGCAGCACAGGGATTGGGCCTAATCTGGGACTGCCAGCTCCTAACTGATTATCTGCATGTCTGCTTGATCACCTCTAACTGACCTCCCCTGCCAGCCTGCTCACCCCTAACCACCTCTGCCTGCTGGCTTGATACTTCTAACTGGTCCCCCCCTGCTGGTCTGTTCACTCCCAACTGCTCACCACTAACTGCCCCCTTACTCGTCCCCAGCTGTACCTGCCTGCTGGCCTGCTCACCCCCAACTTTCTCATGCTGCTGGGCTGATCACCCCTAACTACCTCTGCCTTGGTCCCGCCACCATGGCTTGGTCTGGAAGGACATCCGGAAGGTCTGGAAGATCTCCCAGTCTAATTAGCATATTATGCTTTTATAAGTATAGATGAAGTGATCACCCCAATAAGTCTAGTACTCACCTGACACTAAACATAGTTATTAAAATATTATTAACTATGTTCCCTATGTTTTATGCTACATCCACATGACTGTTTTTAAAACTGCCAATTTGAATGTCTATATTTATTTATTTATTTGTTCATTTTCTTTATTGATTAAGGAATTACATATGTGTCCTAATCCCCTATTGCCCCCCATAACTCCCACTTATGCTCTTACCCCTCTGGTGTCTGTGTATGTTGGTTATGTTTATATGCATGCATACAAATCCTTTTGTTGATCTCTCTCCCTTACCCCACCCTCCCCTACCTTCCCTCTGAGGTTTGACAGCCTAATAGATGCTTCTCTGTCTTTGGATATGTATTTGTTCATCAGTTTATGTTGTTCATTAAGTTCCACAAATGAGTGAGATCATGTGGTATTTATCTTTCTCTGACTAGCTTATTGTGCTTAGCATAATGCTCTTCAGTTCTATCCATGTTGTTGCAAATGATAAGAATTCCTGCTTTTCACCGAAACCGGTTTGGCTCAGTGGATGGAGTGTCGGCCTGTGGACTGAAAGTTCCCGGGTCTGATTCTGGTCAAGGGCATTTACCTTGGCTGCGGCCACAACCCCAGTAGGGGGTGTGCAAGAGGCTGCTCATTGATGTTTCTCTCTCATGGATGGTTTTGACTTTCTATCCCTCTCCCTTCCTCTCTGTAAAAAAAATCAATAAAAATATATTTTTTAAAAAGAGAATTCCTGCTTTTTTATGCAACATAGTATTCCATTGTGTAGATGTACCACAGTTTTTTAATCCATTCATCTGCTGATGGGCACTTAGGCTTTTTCAAACTGAGCTATGGTAAATTTGTACTGCTATAAACATGGGGGTGCATATCCTTTCTGATTGGTCTTTTCTTGGGTTATATTCCTAGAAATGGATCACTGGGTCAAATGGGAGTTCCATTTTTAGTTTTTTGAGGAAACTCCATACTGTTCTCCTCAGTAGCTGCACCAGTCTGCATTCCCACCAGCAGGGCACCAAGGTTCCTTTTTCTCTGCATCCTTGACAGCACTTGCCATTTGTTGATTTGTTGATGATAGCCATTCTGACAGGTGAGATGGTACGGCATTACCATTTTGATTTGCATCTCTCAGATGGTTAGTGATTTTGAGCATGTTTTCATGTGTCTCTTGGCCTCCCTTATGTCTTTTTTTGAAAAGTATCTACTGAGATCCATTGCCCATTTTTTGATTGGGTTGTTTATCTTCCTTTTGTTAAGTTTTATGAGCTTGATGTAAATGTGGGAGATTAAACTCTTATTGATGATAACATTGGTTAATATGTTCTCCATGCAGTGGGCTTTCTTGTTGTTTTGATTATGGTTTCTTTTTGTGTGCATAAGCTTTCTATTTTGATGCAGTCCCATTTGTTTATTTTCTCTTCTTTTTCCATAGCCCTAGGAGCTATACTGGTGAAGAAATTGCTTTGGCATATGTATGAGATTTTGCTGCCTATGGATTCTCCTAGTATTCTTATGGTTTCTGTCTTATGTTTAAATCCTTAATCAACTTTTAGTTTATTTTTTGTATGGTGTAAGTTGGTAGTCTAGTTTCATTTTTTTGCATGTATATAATTAAAACCTATCCTCCTCAGTCTATTCCAAAAACTTCAAGTGGAAGGAACACTTCCAAGTTCATTCTATGAAGTATGCATCACCCTAATACAAAACCAGATAAACACAATCAAAGAGAATTATAGACCAATATCTCCTCATGAATATAAGATGCCAATATTCTCAACAAAATTCTAGCAAATCAGATCCAGAATTATGTCATAAACTTCATACACCCTGACCAAGTAAAATATCTGCAAGTCAATAAATGTGATACATCACATAAACAAACTGAGAGATCAAAATCACATAGTCATATGAATTGATGCAAAAAAAGCATTTGACAAAACCCAACACTCTTTCTTGATAAAAACTCTCAACAAGGTGGGAGGATCAGACCTCAACATAATAAAAGTCTTATATGACAATGCCACAGGCAACATCATACTCAATGGGCAAAAACTAAGACCATTTCACATAAGAACAGGAACAAGACAGGGATGTTCACTTTCAACACTCCTGTTCTACATAGTTCTGGAAGTGCTAGCCATCGCAATTAGACAAGAAGATGAAATAAAAAGTATCCAAATTGGAAAAGACGACATAAAACTGTCATTTATTTGCAGATTGGCAATGTAGCAGGATACAAAATTAAAGCAAAAAAATCTATGGGATTTCTATACACCAATAGTGAACTTACAGAATGAAAGACTAAGAAACAAGCCCATTTATCATCTCACCAAAATAATTAAGGTACCTAGGAATAAACTTAACTAATGAGGTAAAAGACCTGTACTCAAAAAACTACACACACTGCAAAAATACATAGAGGAAGACATAAACATATGGAAGAACATACTATGTTCATGTTCATACTATGTTATTGATAGAATAAACATCATTAAAATGTCCATACTACCCAGAGAAATCTATAGATTCAAAGTACTTCCCATTAAAATACCAATGGCACATTTCACAGAACTAGAACAAACTCTCCAAAAATTTATCTGGAATAAAAAAAGACCCCAAATTGCTGCAGCAATCCTGAGAAAGAAGAACTAAATAGGAGGTATATCAAGCTGTATTACAAAGACACTGTTCTCAAAACAGTCTGGTATTGGCCAAGGACCAATGGAATAGAACAGAGAACCCAGAAATCAACCAAAGCCATTATGCTCAATTAATATTTGACAAAGGAGGCAAGAACTTACAATGGAGTCAAGACAGTCTCTTCAATAAATGGTGTTGAGAAAATTGGACAGATAAAATTTGAATGTCTTAATCCCTTTTTCTTTTTCATCCATTCACACAGCCCCCACCCCGTTCCCTCTGACAACATCAAAGTGATCTTTGTATCTATGAGTTTGTTTCTGTTTTTTTCATTTATATATTTTGGTTTTCAGATTCCACATATAAGTGAAACCATATGGTATTTGTCTTTCTTTGTTAAACTTATTTTTTTCTTAGGCTAATACCTTCTAAATCCATCCATTTTGGAGCAGATGGGAGATTTCATTTTTTATGGCCAAGTAATATCCCACTGTATATGCATGTATCACCTCTTTTATCCATTTGTCTATGGATGGACAGTTAGGTTGCTTCCATATTTTAGTTATTGTAATTAATGCTGCGATGAATATAGGGATGCATTTCTTTTCAAAGTAGTGTTTTTGATGTCTCTAGATAAATACCCAGAATTAGAATCTTGGATTCTTCTTTGAATCTTATTATAGTCTCAGTTTTAAAGTTTATTTTGTGTGATATAGGTATTGCTAACCCAGTTATTTTTAAATTTTAATTTGCCTGAAAAAATTTCTTTCATCCCTTTACTTTCACTTGTGCATGTCTTTCAATATGAAGTGGATTTCTTATAGGTAGCTTATGTACAGGTCTTGTTTTCTTATTCATTCAGCCTATATTTCATTCTATATTTATTCATTAGAGCATTAAAAGTAATTATTGATAGGTATGTTGTTATTACCATTTTATTACTCAGATTTTATTTTTTTCTTTTTAAAAAAGGTAGAAGCCTTTAAAGTTTTTATATTGATATTTAGTGAGACAGGAAGAGAGACAGAAAAAAGAGAGGAAAATAGATATGAAAGTGAAATATGGATTGGCTGCCTCCTGCACACACCCCAAAACCTGGGCATGTGGCCTGAACTAGAAAAAAACTGGCAACATTTCAATGCACAGTATGATGCTCAACCAAATGAGCCACAATGGCCAGAGCTCTTTCTTTCTTTATAGAGAAGTACCTGTAATATTTATTTAACACTATTTTGATGATAAGGGATTTATCCTTCACTTCTAAATGATAGCTTTGCTGGGTATACTAAACTTGGCTGTAGGTTTTTGCTTTTATTCACTTTGAATATTCTGTGCAAATACCTTTTGGCCTGCAAAGTTTTTGGTGATAAATCAGCTGTCAGTCTTTTTTTTTAATATATATTGTTATTATTATTATTTTTTTTTTACATAGAGGAAGGGAGAAAGATAAAAAGTCAGAAACATCGATGAAAGAGAAACATTGATCAGCTTCTCCTGCAAATCCCCTACTGGGGATGTTCCTGCAACCAAGGTACATGCCCTTGACTAGAATCTAACTTGGGACCTTTTAGTAAACAGGCCGACACTCTATCCACTGACCCAAACCGGTTTTGGCTGCTGTCAGTCTTATTGGAGCTCTCGTAGCTCTTTTGGTGCTTTTGAGATTATCTCTCTCTTTTTTGACCTTTGGTATTTTAATGAGACCTCTTTTTTTTCCAGTGTATTTTTTTAAATCTTTATTGTTCAGTTTATTAATTACATTGTTCCCCCTTTTTTTATCCCCTATAGCTCCACTCCACCCTGTACCCATCCCACCCTCCACCCTCACATCCCCCTCTCCACTGTCCTCTCCCATTGTTGCAAGATTTTTGTCCAGTCTCTTGCTGTACTTCCCACACCCCTTTTCTCCCCAAGAATTGTCAGTCCATTCCCTCTCTATGTCCGTGATTCTGGTACATTCACCAGTTTATCCTGTTCATCAGCTTATTAATTCAGTTGATTTTTATATTCATTTGTTGATAGATGTGTATTTGTTGTTCATAATTTATATTTTCACCTTTTTCTTCTTCCTCTTATAGAATATCTTTCAGCATTTCATATAATATTGGTTTGGTGGTAATGAACTCCTTTAGCTTTTTCTTATCTGCGAAGCACTTTATCTGATCTTCAATTCTGAATGATAGCTTTCCTGGATAGAGTAATCTTGGTTGTAGATTCTTGCTATTCATCACTTTGAACATTTCTTGCCAATCCCGTCTGGCCTGCATCATTTCTGTTGAGAAATCCGCTGACAATCGTATGGGTGCTCCCTTATAGGTAACCAACTGTTTTTCTCTTGCTGCTTTTAATATTCTCTCTTTATCTTTTACTCTTGGCATTTTAATTATGATGTGTCTTGGTGTGTTCCTCTTTAGATTCCTATATTTTGGGGTTCTGTGTACTTCTTGGGCTTTTAAGTCAATTTCTTTCACCAGGTGGGGGAAGTTTTCAGTCACTATTTCTTCAAGTAGGTTTTCATTAACTTTCTCTCTCTCTTTTTCTGGCACCCCAATAATTCGGATGTTGGCATGCTTGAGGTTGTCCCAGAGGCCCCTTATACTATCTTCAATTATCTGGATTTTTTTTTTGTTTCTTGCTTTTCGAACAAAGTGGATTTTGCTTCTTTCTATTTCAAATCTTTGACTTGGTTCTTGTGGCCCTCTGGACTGCTTTCAGGACTTTGTCTAACATTTTTTATTTCAGTCAGTGTATGCTTGATTTCTAGTTGGTCCTTTTTTTTTATATCCGTGAGGGTCTCGTTCATATCCTCGTAGGTCTTGTTCATTTCCTTGTAGGTCTCATTCATTTCCTTGTAAGTCTCACCCATTTTTTGTAGGTCTCATTCATTTCCTGGTTGGTCTTGTTTATTTCCTTGTTGGTCTGGTTTATTTTCTCGTAGTTCTCATTAAGTTCATCGGCCTTTTCTAGGAGCCTCTTGAAAAGCCTTATAACTGTGGTTTTGAACTCTATGTCTAGTCGTCTTTTTTCCCCATTTCTTTCACACCTGATTTCTTTCCATGTCTCTGCATAGTGGCTGTTTTATGTGGTAGATATCCTCTAAGGGTCAGTGGCTCAGCCTCCTCAGTTACCTGAGGTGGGTACTCTTACTGCAATCCTTTATGGGTTGTACAGTATTTTTTAATTTAAGCCCAGCTTGTTGTTGTTAGCCTTAGAAGGGTTTGACCTCTAGGCCCTAATGAGACCTGTTTAGATTCATTTCATTTGAGATTATCTGTTCTTCCTGAACTTCTATATCTATTCTTTTGCCAGCTTAGGTAAGTTATTATTATTTCAAATAGGTTTTCAAATTCCTGCTCTCTTGCTTCTCCATCAGGTACTCCATATGTATGAATTTTGATATGCTTTATGTTGTTCCAGATGTCACTTACAGTAGCCTCATATTTTGTACTTAAAAAAATTGCTATTCTGACTTGGTTATTTTAGCTTCTTTATGTCCTAAATAGCTGATTTGAGCATTTGCTTCATCTAATCTACTGTTGATTCCCTCTGATGTGTTCTTCATTTTAATTATTGTATTTCTTATTTCTTATTGGTTCTTTTTTATGTTTTCTATCTCCATATCTTGTGGGGGGTTTTTTATGTTTCCTATCTGCTGAGATAACCTATTTTTTCCTTTATGTTCATTAAGCAGCCTTAAAACCAGAGATTTGAACTCTGCATCTGGTTGATTGCTTGTCTCCATTTTCTTTAGTACCTTTTCTAGAGTTTTGTAGTGTTCTTTTATTTGGGATATGTGTATCTGTCTCCTCAATTTGGCTGCCTCACTTTGTTTTTTTGTGTGTGTGTTTGTTGGTTTTTTTCTATTCATTAGGAGGATCTACATTTCTCAGTCTTGGTAGAGTGGTCTTATGTAATAGGCCTTATATAATAAGTGTTCCTCTGGGGCTTCGTGGTACAGTCTCCACTTAAGATGATGCTTCAGGGGTGTCCCTGGAATGGGTTGTGTGTGCCTTTCTGTTGTACTTGAGCCTTGATTGCTTTTGGCATGTCAATGGGCAAGATTAATCCTCATGATGGTTGGTTTTGAGGACTAGCTATCATTAATACAGTGGAGGAGTTAATGTGTAGGGGCTAACGCTACAGAGAAAGATTTACTTTAGTGAGGATCTGGAGCCTGCTGAGTCTTCCCTTTGGATGTGTCATTTGTGGGGTGCTTGAGTGGTGCTCTGTTGTGCCCTGAAGCTGGCCAGAGGGATTGTTGGTTATGAACATTCTAGTGAGGGGATCTGGTGCAGCTCAAGTTTGGCCATTTCCTATGCCCTGGAATTACTTGGTAGTAGCTACAAAGGGATCTGCAGATGGTTTCCACTTATGTTGGGCTTGGAGAAGTTAAACTGTGACCCAAATTTGGATGCCACTAGAGTTGGGCTTAGGGATATTTAGCAAGCGGTACACAGAATTTGAGTCCAGGTGCTGCTTGTTTGGGGTTTGTGAAACTCTGAGAGATGTTAGGAAAGTTTCACATATTCAAGCATGTCTTTATATTCCTAGAAGTGAACTGCAGATCAAAGTTTAAGCATATTCAGTTTCATGAGTTAATACCAATTTTTTTTTCATAGTGGTTACATAAACTTGCATTCCTACAAGCAAGATTTAAGAATGCTATTTGCTTAGTCTCTTTACAAAAATTCATAATCTTCAGACAGCCTTCAATGCTTTTACTAATTTCCTCTATGGAAAGTGTTTTCCTTTATTATTTTAATTTGGATTATAATGAGATTGAGCATATTATCATAGATTTATACTTTATTTCTATTCACTCTTCTATTAAATAATCAATCATATTTTATCTACTTTTCTTTTGGGGGATTTTTTTTCATTGATATTTTTATTTGCTTATAAATTCTGGATCTCTATTAGTTAAAAAATTGTTTTGTTTGTGGCTTAGTGCTTTAATTATTTATCAATACTTTCTCAGCAAAAAAGTGTTTTTTTTCAATTTCATTTTTAATGATTTTATTAGTAAAGAAGTTTTTAAAATAAATTATATTTATTAATATTTTCATTTATATTGTCCATATTTGTGGATGGTTTAGAATATCTCTCATAATTATAAAGAATTTATATATTTTTAAGAGTTTTTAATGTAACTATAAGCCTCATTTCATCATAAAGATGATAATTATATAACTTATGGTACAAACCAGTCTACACTTTTTGTAACATTTTGCTATAAAAATTTATAACATTAAAAATGTTGAAAAAGTTTTATAGTTAATATAATCACTAAAAATTATGTCATATTTTTATTTTTATCACATCTATTTATTACTTATTTTTATTCAGGTATCAGTATACTTTATAGGGTTTTTTCCTTTGAGATAAAACTGACATAAAGAGGAGGAACCAAGATGGTGGCATAGGTAAACACGTAAACTGCTGCCTTGCACAACAATTTCAAAACTACAACTAAAAAACAAAACGGACATCACCCAGAAACACCATAAAGCTGGCTGAGTGGAAATTCTACAACTAGAAAGAAAGATAAAAGGACACTGAGACTCAGAAGAGGTGCCGAGGGCAGAGTTGCAGAGACATGGAGACTGCACGAGTGGCAAGGGTGGGTGGCTGAATACCCAGCTAGTTTTCTCGAGCAAGGAGGGAGAGAAAGGCTCCCCACTGCACTGAATCCCAGTTATGGGTGAGTCTTGGGGAGCCCAGACTCATATGGGGTGAAACTGGACTGTCAGGAGGAAGCACACTGAGATTAGAGAGCTACAGAGGTTCACGAGCTCTCAGAGAGGGTGCATGATGGCTCTCTCATTTGGGAGGGGAAAAAAAACCCTGGACTGCATTGTATTCCAGTTTTGGGTGAGACTTTGGGTATCCAGACTCATTTGGGGAGAAACTAGACTGTCTGGCAGTGGACAAAACTCAAGAGCAGCTTTCTCTCAGAGGAGTGTGCAGTCATTGCCATGGGACACCAAGACCCAGGCACTGCTTAAGGCATGGCTGACAGGAAACCAAGCCTAACCGCTCAGCCCTGAGATTCTGCCCCATCCATGCTGAGCACAGAGGCTCTCCAGGCATAGACACAGCTGATCCTCACAGCCAGTTGGCCTGGAGGTCAATCCCTCCCAGTGATACCAACAACAATCGAGGCTTAACTACAATACGACTGTGCAGCCCATAAAGGAGTGCATCAAGGGTATCTACCTCAGGTAACTGGGGAGGCTGAGCCACTGTCCCTTAGAGGACACCTACCACACAAAGATACTCAACCAAGTAAGGGAACCAGTGAATATGTGGAGACAAGGAAACAAATCACAATTGAAAGAAATGGAGGGGAAAGACAATGACTGGACATAGAGTTCAAAACCATGGATACAAGGTTTTTCAGGAGATTCCTAGAAAAGCCCAATAAATATAATGAGACCCTCAAGGATATAAAAAAAGGATCAACTAAAAATTAAGCATACGCTGACTGAAATAAAAAATATTATACAAAGACCTAAAAGCAGACTAGAGGACCACAAAAATCAAGTCAAAGATTTGAAATACAAAGGAACAAAAAGCACTCAGGTGGAAAAGCAAAAAGCAAACATAATCCACAAAATTTGAGATAGTGTAAGGAGCCTCTGGGACAACCTCAAGCATACCAATATCCGAATTATGGAGGTACTTGAAAAGGAGAGAGAGCAAAATTCTGAAAACCTATTTAAAGAAATAGTGACCAAAAACTTCCCCCACCTGGTGAAAGAAATAGACTTACAAGTCCAGGAAGCACACAGAACCCCAAACAAAAGGAATCCGAAGAGGACCACACCAAGACACATCATTATTAAAATGCCAAGAGCAAAAGACAAAGAGAGAATCTTTAAAGCAGCAAGAGAAAAACAGCTAGTTACCTACAAGGGAGCACCCATAGGATTGTCAGCTGATTTCTCAACAGAAACTATGCAGGCCAGATGGGAATGGCAAGAAATATTCAAAGTGATGAATAGCAAGAACCTATAACCAAGATTACTCTACCCACTGAAGCTATCATTCAGAATTGAAGGTCAGATAAAGAACTTCATATATAAGAAAATGCTAAAGTTCATCACCACCAAACCAGTATTATATGAAATACTGAAAGGTATTCTTTAAGAAGAGGAAGAAGAAAATGGTAAAGATAAAATTATGAACAACAAATACATGTCTATCAACAAGTGAATCTAAAAATCAAGTGAATTAAAAATCTGATGAACAGAATAAACTGGTGACTATAATGGAATCTGTGGCATAGAAAAGGAATGGACTGACAATTCTTGGGAGGAAAGGGGTGTGGGAGGTGCATGAGAGACTGGATAAAAATCGTACACTTATGGAAGAGGACAGTCGGAGTGGGGGGAGGTAAAGGCAGAGGGTGAGGTGTGTACAGGTTGGAGGAGAGCTATGGGCAGGGAAAAGAGGAACATTGTAATAATCCGAACAGTAAAGATTTATTAAATTAAAAAAAACTGACATAAAGAAATTTAGTATATTAATATATATTAATATGTTGAATAATTTAGTGCAATTTGACAAATATAGATACCTTCATAATAAAAATACTTTTAATATATAAAATATTGACATCATCCCAGAAAATGTTTTTTTGCCTCTTTATTATCTATCTCTCCTACCAAACAACCACTACTCTGATTTTTCCTACCATATAAGAGGTTTGTCTCTTATAAAACTTCATGTAAATGGAATCAAAATCTAGGAAGCATTTTACATCTATTTTTTTCTCAGCATTGTGATTTTGAGATTAAGTCATGTTGCATAAATTTTTTATAGTTGAATAAAATTCCAGTGTATGAATTTACTATAATTTCTTTTTCCATTCACCTATTATGTCTATGTGGGCCATTCCAGTTTTTCAATAGTATAATTTAAGTTCCTAAAAACATTAATAAACTGTATAGTGATTATACCATTTTATAATCCCATCACAAATATGTGAAAATTCAGGTTAGTTTTCATGTTTATATTAGGTTTTTAAGTTAGGTGATATGTGTTCTTTTTTGGGGAAATTATTTTGGATATTCTAAGCCCATTACCATTCCATATAAATTTTAGAATCAGCTATGTAATTTCTTCAAAGCAGCCTGTTGGCATTATAACTGAATGTACTAGTATAGATCAGTATAATGTGAACTGAAATAATAATTATACTGACTTCTCTAATACATAAATATTATATAGTTCACAATTTATTTGAGTCTTTATATTTTATTAGTGATTTTTTGGTATTTTTGGTGTTGAAGACTTCATATTTATTTATTTCTAAATATTTTGAGTTTAGGTACTTACATTTCCCAAATTTTATTACTAATATATAAGATTACAATTGATTTTACATCCATCAAGTTTCAAAAATGACTTGTTAGGACTTCTGATTTGTTTATAGGGCCAGTGCACAAAATTCATGCACGTGGGGGGCTGTCCCTCAGCCCAGCCTGCACCCTCTCCAATCTGGGACACCTTGAGGGATGTCCTACTGCCCAATGGGATTGGGCCAGGACTGCTGGCTCCCAACCACTTGCCTGCCTGCCTTCTTGATTGCTCCTAACTGCTTCTGACTGCAAGCCTTATTACCCCCTAACCACTCCCCTGCCTGCCTGATAGACGCCTAACTACTTCACTGCCAGCCCGATTGCTCCTCACTGCCCTCCCCTGATGGCCCAATAACCCCTAACTGACCTCCCTTGCCAGCCTGGTCACTCACAACTGCCCTCCCCTGCAGGCCTGGTTCCCCCTAATTGCCCTCCCCTGCAGGCCTGGTCTCTCCTAACCGCCCTCCTCTTCAGGCCTGGTTGGTCCCCACCCAACTGCCCTCTCCTGCTGGCCTGATCCCCCACAACTTCCCTCCCCTGCCAGCCATCTTGTGGTGGCCATCTTATATCCACATGGGGGCAGGATCTTTGACCACATGGGGGATGCCTTCTTGTGTGTTGGAGTAACAGTCAATTTGAATATTACTCTTTTATTAGATAGAATTACTTAAGATTTTCTATGTAAACAATCATATCACTTGCAGAAAGAAAGTCTTAGTTCTCTATTTCTGAACTTAATGCCTATCATTTATTTTCTGTCTATTTTAAGGCTGAATATAAATGAGATCTGTAAGTGTGCCCTTTTTACTTTTTCTCATTCTGTTCCTCAAAAACACCTTCACTGAGGTATAATTGATATGTAAATACTTGTATATACTTAATATGTACAATTTGATATTTGGACATATGTAAATACCTAGTATGCTACCACTATCATCAAGTGAAGACATAGTCAATACCTCCCAAGGCTTCTGATGCCCCCCCCTTTTTTTAGTAAACTCACTTAACTTGAGGTTTACCCCTCAACAAAATTTTAAGTGCACACTACCATATTGCTAACTAGAACTTACTTATATGCATAACTGAAACTTTATACCCACTGAACAATGACTCCCCATTTCTTCCTCTTCCAAGCCTTGGAAGCTAACAAGTTTCTTGTGCACAATGAAAGAAATAATCAACAGTGACAAACCAATCTGTAGAATGGTAATATATATAATTTTGATAATTAGAAAGGAAAAAATAATCTCATAAGAATAGGACAATATACACAGCTGCCATCAGGGAACTCTAGCAGACATAAAATTAAGATTTTAAGGACTTAATTACATCTTGCCACTAAGGAGGCATATTGCTGCTGAAGTCAGAATAGACTGGTCACATAGATTACACAGGTGCAGCAATAATAAAAAGATGACATTTTGAAAAAAAAATTCTTAAAGACAAATTAAAATTTGATAACTTTAAGTGCATTTTAGAGTATCTTTTCAAAACCTTTCCAACATAACAGAAGTAGAAAATGATTAAAAGTTTTCTAACTTTGCTTAATATTCTTCACCTTTATTACCATTACCTAGACATTTAGAAACCCAATCATATATTTAATGGCACAGATAATTCAAAGTAAATTCTACTCTTGCCTTAGGAGAAGTAACTATGGGATGAATAGAAGTTTAAATATTGTGGTTTCTCATAAGTAGAACTTGCCACTCAATTCCATGAAAGTAGAAAGATAGAGAGAAAGAAAATATATAGTAAGGACATAGAAGAAGTCAAGGGGAGCAGAAAATACCTGAGCAATAAGTAAATAAGTCTGTTAAGTAGACACTGGTATTTGGAATTAGCTACCCATATGAGAATAGTGTAGGTAGGCCTCTGAGAGAGGAGAAAGTAATGGATTAAAAGAAAAGAAAACTATCTCTGAAAGAAAAATAGCTCTTGTGAGAGAAAACAAGGCTCTGAGAAATGAAACAACTAAAGGGGGTAGGCAGGAATTTGGAGTTGTTCCTAAACTTGCTGCTTTTTATCAGCTTCTAATTTTCACTATCCATGAGAGAATCATGGGAAATACAAAAGCAGGAGCTCACTGAGGCATTTCATTGAACTCATGCATTGATGTTAAAATTTCATAGGTTAGAAATGTAAAAATATCATAATTTTAATCTGTCTAACTTGCTTTGACAGTACCACTAAAAGGTAAACAGAAAAGAAAAATATCCATTATTTTGAAATTGATAAAGAAAAAAAGTCTGCAGAGCTATATTGATCAATATCTACTATGACATAGATATTTCTAGGTTACCTCTTTAAAACAAATATTACCACTTATTTTACATAATAAGATTATTTCTAATTTTAAGGCCTTACATTTAAGTTTTTAATGTCTTTGAATTTATTTTTGCATATGGTATAAAAGAGTGGTATGATTTCTTTCTTTCTTTCTTTCTTTTTTTTTTTGCATATATCTGCCCAGTTTTCCCAACACCATTTGTTGAAGATATGGTCTTTACTCCTGTATATATTTTTACTTTTTTAATCATAGATTAGTTGACCATATAAACGAAAGTTTATTTTTGAACTATCTATTCTGTTTCAGTGTCCTAATATATAGAAAACTCATACAAAACAATAACAAAAAATAAATTGAAAAATGGACACAGGATAGAAAAAGACATTTCTACAAAGAAGACAAACATATGAAAAGATGTTCAACATCATTAATCATCAGAGAAATGCACATCAAAACCACCATGAGATACCACTTTACCCAGTCAGAATCCTATATGCTAAGTGTCAGGTCATCTGATCTACGTTCAACCAATCAAAGTGTAATATACTAAAGCAGCTCAATTGCTTACTTGCATTGATTACCACAGGCAGACATCGACCAGTCGACCAGTTGCTATGATATGCACTGACCACGAGGGGGCAGATGCTCCAACTGGTAGGTTACCTTGATGCTGGGGTCCAGCCAATCAGGACTGAGCAAAACAGGCCAGACATTCACTGGAGCCCTCCTTAGCTGGCCAACCTCCCAAGTCCATCCCTGGCCCCAGTCATGCATTGGTGTGTTCCCTTGGGCTGGCCTGTGCCCTCCATAATGCAGGATCCCTTGGGGGATGTCAGAGAGCCAGTTTCAACCTGATTCCGCAGGCCAAGTTGATGGATCCCACTGGTGCACTAATTTGTGCACCAGGCCTCTATTATAAAAAAGTCAACAAATAACAAATAACATGTATTGGCAAGGATGTGGAGAAAAGGACATACTTGTGCTTTGTTGGCAGGACTGCACTCTGGTACAACTACTAAGGAAAATAGTGTGGAGATTCCTCCAAACAATAAAAATGAATATACCACATGACCCAGCGATTCCACTTCTAGGTATTTAAACAGGGGGGAAAAAGTTGGAAAATACATGTGTACCCTCATGTTTATTGCAGTATACAGGGAAAACAAATTGGAGAATATATATGTATCCTCATCTTTATTGTAGTATTCGTTATAATACCCAAGTTATGGATGCAATTTAGGTGTCAACAGTAGATGAATGGATAAAGAAGATGTGAAATATATGATGAAATAGTATGTAGCAATAAGAAAGAATGAAATTATGCCATTTGAAACAACATGGATGAGTCTAAAGAATATGCTAAGATAAATAAGTCAGGCAAATGAAGACAAATACTGTATAGCTTCACTTACATGGGAAATATAAAAACAAAACAAAACAAACAAAACAAAATTAAAAGAACTCATAGAAAATGAGTCCAAAGGGATGGTTACCAGAGGATGGATGCAAATTGGAAGTGGAATTTAGTCCATAATATTATGATAGCTAATAGGCAATTACTAGAATTAGGGGAATGACCATATTGTAAAGTATAAAAATGTTGAATCATTATACTGTATCCCTGAAACTGATATAACCAATATAAGATTGGATACCAACTATATTTAAAAAACTAAAAATACAATTATTAATATAATACATCTGCAACTGACCAAAGAACAATTAAATAATGCATTAAAATTTGTCAAAAACAAAAACAAAAAACTATATCTTATTTTTTAGCCCATGATCGATTGCTCCACAGAGGGAGGCCCAAACCACTGACCAGCAATGCTGTGGTGGGTGTGTGGGGCCAGCCAGCAATCACCCCACACAGGGAGGCTCAGGTCAGCCAAGTGATCACACCCCATGCCTGTCACCCACAGAGGGAGGCAACCAGTGGCAGCGGAGGGGAGGCAGCGCAGCGCAGATAGCAAGCAGTGGCATTGGTGGGGGCCAGCTACTGGCAGCTCGGGATGGAAAGCCCCAATAGGCCCTGAACACCAGCCAGGAACCCTACCAAGGGGTCCAGGATTGAGAGAGATCACATGATGGGCTGAGGGACACAACTCCCCACCCTGAGCCTCTAGTTATACTATAAAGTATGAGACTTTCCTATCCTTAGTTAACTAATAATACTACTCATTACTCATTAATTCATTCATTAAACAGAATGCCAATTAATATCTTTATTAGCTAAGAACTGTCCTAGGATGATATTTGAAAAGAAATGCATTGAAAAGTATGAATTACCATTGATAACAATCATCATTAATCATGTGTCAAGCTTTTTAGCTATATATGATGGATCATTTCTTTCTTGAATAAAAATGAGAACTCAAATATAGCAATAAATTTTATTTAAAATAACCAGTTTATGATTTAGTTCTTAAGTGATATTTGATTATTTCTAAGATTCACCTGGTTTATTAAAAATAATTTAAATTATAATTCCTTCTATTCAATGTGTTTGGACAATGCAGAGTTTAAAAAGTCAGTTCTAAAAACAAAATCACAACAAAGCAGAAAGGAGGAGCCTGACAGATCTGTGCCAGCAGGTCCAGTTGTCTGAGAGGCACACTGTGGTTGTGCTGTCCATCACTGCTGCCAACATTGTCCTCACCTTCTCCATTGACCTGATTCTGTTTCCTAAGCTGTTTTTCTATCAAGGAGAGCTGATCCAAGCTGACAACAGGTGCACTGCATTAGATTGTGGAGCTCTGTGGGCATCCACTTCCTTGGGGTGCATGGCACAGCTCCCGGCTACGTTTTTTTCCTGATTCAAGAAAAAATTATTAAAGTTCTGGGTAAAGCTGTGCTTCTGCAACAAATTTTTGTTTTCAGAAATTACAAGAGCAGTGACTAACTTTGCGAGGACCCAGTTACTCTTGATTACTACAATTGTCTAATTTTGGTATTTAGAACTCAGTATTTCTCATTAAAAGTTTTCAAGCTTGAAATGGATTTAGAGGATCCACTGTGATCTTTAACAGCTTGTTCCTCAATGATGATTTTGAGCTTTAATCTTTTATATATGCCAAGTTCCTTTATTTTTGTCATGGCCTATCCTGGAAGTCCTTTGAGGAAGACAGAGTAATATAGAGCTTCTGGAGATAGATAGAATTTGAATTTAAATTTTGCAATATCTGCCTTAGTTAGTAAACCTTTAATTTCGGTATGGGTTGTGATTATATGATTTAAATCTTGCCAATTAAAGGTATGATTTAACATAAGGATAAATATAAGTACTAGGTTATATGATAGAAACCATAGAGAAAATTAACAGGTCAAAAGTTAGCTATTAGAAAAGATAAGATTGAGAAACTCCAAAAGAGTGAAGGAGAAAGAAGAAAGAGAAGGTGGAGAAGGAGAAGGAGAAGGAGAAGGAGGAGGAGGAGGAGGAAGAGGAAGAGGAGAAGGAAGAGGAGGAGGAGGAGGTGGAGGAGGAGGAGGTGGAGGAGGAGGAGGAGGAGGAGGAGAAATACAATATTCAGAATTTTATTTGGTGTGGCTCAATTGGTTGGTGTGGCTCAATTGGTTGAGCATCATCTTTTGTACCAAAAGTCTGCCTGGTTGATTTCCCATCAGGCACAAGCCCAGGCTGTGGGCTCGATCCACTGTGATCTTTAACAGCTTTCCCTCAAGATGACTGTTGAGCTTTCATCTTTCATATATGCCAGGTTACTTTATTTTTGCCAGATTTTAGTTACTCTTGCTTTCTACAGTTATCTAATTTTGGTATTTAGAACTCAGTATTTCTCATTAAAAGTTTTCAAGCTTGAAATGGATTCAGAGATTATCACTCATTTTCTACTGCAGGACAGGTCTCTGCATGTAGTATGGCAGAGGTGTGAGTTGGCTCTGAGATGCCCTCACTCCAAACTAACAACAAGATCTCCACTGTTGAGGCTCTGAAGGGGGATAGTTGAGGCAGAGTGGTCTTCCTTTATAATCAGCCACTTGGCAGTGGTGGGAAGTAGTGCAGGACCCATACGTTCTTGTCTGCTTGGTTGGTATCTTTGTTGAAGTCATTGTCTCCACATTGATGTTACGTGGACTTTTCTTGCAGAGGTGTTAGTTTCAGTTCTACCACTGAGGAGCTGTTCACATCTGCCAGTAGTAGCTGTCTCAACCTTCTTTCTGGATTGGGTGCTCCATTGACTTTGCAGAGTCTTCTACTCTTGTTGCTCCATAACTTTGTGTTATTACATAGAGCATGAAAACCATGAGGCTTCTCTTCCACGACTTTTAAGGTACATTGTGCGATCATTTCTTGTCACAGATTATGTTCCCTGGAAAGCAGACACTGCATGCAGGAAATCTGTTAGAAAGTGTCTCAGGATCATCAAACTATATCAGAGTAGTAACTGTGATTTTCAGATTTATCTGAGAAAATCAGTGCTTTTCATTTCTACTGTGCCACATTGTTCATCAAGTCTCACTTCTTTTGCATTAAGCTGAGCGCTTCCACATTGTTTCTTTGAAATATGCGATATATAGCCTGCAGGGTGTTCGCACTGGACATATATTTCCCAATGATAATTACAAATCAGAATACATTTGATACTCAAGCCTAAGACATTATAAGACAGGAAATTATAGGCAAATTTCTCTCAGAAATATAGTCCCCAAAAATCCTTCATAAAATATTGGCAACTAAAATTCAGCAAACTATAGAAAGAAAAGAAACATAATAAGCATTGGAATTTAACCCAAGAAATCAAGATTGTTTTAACGTTAAAAATTAATCCGTCTAATTTTCCACAATAACAGTGAAAAAAGTACAAAAATCAATTGATCATTTCAAAGATTGAATAAAAATAATTTCATAAAATTCTATCTCTATTCATAATAAAACTATTCAGGAAAGTAAGATTGAAATAATTTACAGAATCTAAAAAATTACATTTAAAAAATAACCAAACAGAAAGAAGAAATGGGGGGCATCTGGAATACCATCAACAACAAATTTTTTTTGGTGTTTATTTATTTGTTTGTTTGTTCATTTATTATTGTGATTTTAAAGTGTTTTTATCGATTTCAGAAAGAAAGATAGAAACACTGATGAGAGAGGAACATCCATCGGTTGCCTTCTGCATGTGCCCTGACCCAGAATTCAACCAGCAACCTTACAGTGCACAAGATGATGCTCAAACAGCTAAGCCACAATGGTCTGGCTGCAAAGCTGCTTTTTAATCTTCTTCCTCTTCTTAAAGAATAGCTTTCAGCATTTCATATAATACTGGTTTGCTGGTGATGAACTCCTTTAGCTTTTTCTTATCTGTGAAGCTCTTTATATAACCTTCAATTCTGAATGATAGCTTTCCTGGGTAGAGTAATCTTGGTTATAGGTTCTTGCTATTCATCACTTTGAATATTTCTTGCCATTCCCGTCTGACCTGCATAGTTTCTGTTGAGAAATCAGCTGACAATCCTATGGGTGCTCCCTTATAGGTAACTGTTTTTCTCTTGCTGCTTTTAACATTCTCTCTTTGAATTTTGCCCTTAGCATTTTAATTATGATGTGTCTTGGTGCGGTCCTGTTTGGATTCCTTTTGTTTGGGGTTCTGTGTGCTTCCTAGACTTATAACTCTATTTCTTTCACCAGGTGGGGGAAGTTTTTGGTCACTATTTCTTCAAATAGGTTTCCAGTATCTTGTTCTCTCTCTTCTTCTGGCACCCCATAATTCAGATGTTGACACACTTGAAGTTATCCCAGAGGCTCTTTACACTATCTTCAAATTTTTGGATTATTATCATTATTATTTATTTATTTTTGTTTTTCTGGTTGAGTGCTTTTTCCTTTTTTGTATTTCAATTCTTTGACTTGATTCTTGCAGTCCTCTAGTGTGCTGTTAGGTCTCTGTATTATATATATATATAATTTTAGTCAGTGTATGTTTAATTTCTAGTTGTTCCTTTTTCATAACCTTGAGGGTCTCACTAAATTTATTGCCCTTCTCTAGTAATCTCTTGAAAAACCTTATAACCATGGTTTTGAACTTTGTATGCAATTGTTTGCTTTCCTCCATTTCTTTTATTCATGACCTGTTTTTTTGTTTGTTTGTTTGTTTGTTTTTTGTCTCTGCATTTTTGCTGCTTGCCTGAGTTGGGAGGATAGCTTTGTGTGCTAGGGCCCATTGGCTCAGCCTCTCCAGTTACCTGAGGTGGACACTCTTGGTGCACCCCTTTGTGGACTGTGTGTACAGCCTTGTTATAGTTAAGCCTTGATTGTTGTTTGTTTCACTGGGAGGAATTGACCTCCAGGTCAGTTGTCTGTGAGGATCAGCTGTGTCTATGCTGGGAGAACTTCTGTGCTGGAGACACCATTATGAGACAAGACTTGCAAAATTGCAAAAGCCTCTGTGCTCAGGTTGGATGGGGCAGAGTCTCCGGGTAGAGCAAAAGGCCTTGGCTTCCCATCAGCCCTTCCCTATGAGGCACCTGGGCCTCAGTGTTCCTTGCTAATCACTGCAAGCACATCTGGAAGAAAGCTGCCCTCGAGTTTTGCCCTCTGCCACACAGTCCTTTTTCTCCCCGAATGAGTCTGGGTTCCCAGAGTCTTGCCCAGAACTGGAGTTCAGTGAAGTCGGGAGTTTCTGTCTCCCTACTGCTTGAGAATACCAGCCACACACTCAGCAATCAGTCCTCTCTGTGTGTGCATACCTCAGGATCTCTGCCTTTGGCAGCTCCTCTGAGTCTTATTGTGCTTTTCTCTTTTCCTAAAGTCCAGATTACCCTCACATGAGTCTGGGTTCCCAGAGTCTCACCCGGAACAGGAGTTCAGTGCAGTTGGGAGCTTCCATCTTCCTCCTGCTTGAGAAAGCCAGCCATGCACTCAGCCACCTGTCCTCTCCACATGCACATGTGTCTCCATACCTCAGCCTTTTGCAGTTCCTCTGAATCTCCACATGCTTTTCTCTTTCCTTCTAATTGTAGAATTTCCACTCAGCCAGCTTTCCTGTGGTTCTGGATGGTGTCTATTTTGTCTTGAGTTGTAGTTTTGAAATTGTTTTGTGAGTCAGCAGTTTAGGTGTTTATCTATGCTGCTATCTGGGTTTCTCCAACATCAAAATTTTTAAAAAAATTCAGAAATGCATATGAATGATTAAAAAAGTAAACATTGCATCTAATGATGAAATTTTGAATATTTATTCTTATGATTGAGAACAAGGCAATATAATGTAACATCTATTAAATATTTTGAGGCATAATGGCTAGTACAGTAAGTTAAAGATAAAAACATAGAGATTGTCCTAAATGGTTTGGTTCAGTGGATAGAGCATCAGCCTGTAGTTTGATTCTGGTCAATGGCATGTACCTTGGTTGCGGGCACATCCCCAGTAGTGGGTGTGCAGGAGGCAGCTGATTGATGTTTCTCCTTCATCGATGTTTCTAACTCTCTATCCCTCTCCCTTCCTTTCTGTAAAAAATCAATAAAATGTATTAAAAAAAACTATAGAGATTAAAATGGAAGAATTAAAACTGTTCTTATAGCAGAAAACTATTTTTGCACTAAAAACCTTTAAGAATCTTACGGAACCATCATTAAAATTAGAGTAGGCAACATTATTAAGAATGTAGCCAAAGTCAGTATACAGACACAAATTGTTATATAGTAATAACAACTAGAATATGCAATAACATTTTATTTACATCACCAAATGGCATTAAGTAAATAGGAATATTAAAACGCAAACCTCTAAAATGGAAGATATAAAATGTTATTGACAGAAATTAAAGACCTAAATAAAGAGTTAATTATGTTCACAAATCAGAAATTTTAATATTGTTAAGATGTTAATTCTACCCTACTAATTAATAAAATATCCAAATTTCAATAGTTTTTTTAAAAATACAAGCTGAGAAATTGATTCTACAAGTTATATAGATTCATGGAATATAGAATAATAAAAGCAATATTTTTTAAAAGAGCAAAATTGGAAGCCATACTTTTTCGAAACTTAATATAAACAATGTTAATCAATATTGCATGTTAATTTCAGCTCACAGTGCCATACTTTTGATCATATTTTCTTTTCTAGAAGTTGTATTAGATTATTTAAAATCTGATCATTTTCAGTATTTCTAATGTCAGTATTTTATATCTTTAAATATAGTGAAGATTTTATATTATAGCTATTTAATCATACTTATTTCTAAAATATCTAAAATTTTTGCTAGTCTACTTGTCATCACTGTTATTTGGTTGGCTCTCATAATGCTTTGTGAGTAACATTAATATTTTAAAGTTTTTGTTTTTCTTATAATAATATTCGTGGAAAATCATTTAGCATAGATATGCATCCCTTCAGTGCAAAGCAATAAGGTCCACGATCTGAAAGACTTCAGATTACATTTGTGGTTTAAGGCTTTAGAATGCCCAGGTAATGGCAATCTGGGTGGCAAATGCTTATCAGGGCAGAGTAGAAGTTGCAATTTTGTGGCATTTTCCTAGACTACTTTCTTTGCAGTCCCTTGGGGTATGGGTCTATGGCAAGTTTGCTATCAGGTTACTTTTAACTTGAATAGCCTTTTGTACTCCCTATGTAAACACCTTTGGCTTACTTCTTTTAATCCAGGCACTCAAACTAGTAATTTCTGGGTTCTAAAAATGCTCTTCACTTAAAGAATTTAACAAGTGCCTTACTTTCTTGATTCCTGGTTTAACTTAGATATTGACACAATTATTTTCTGCTATCTTACATATCCTTTCTATCCTTTGATGCTTTAGGAAGTTTTTAAAATGTGTCATTCAGCTGTTTTAGTTGTTTTCATAAGGAATATTGCATTCATCATTCCAATGTTATTATTAAACATGTGATTCTTACTAGTATATATTTTATTTAATGTATGTATGTATGTATGTATGTATGTATTTCTTTATTTTTAGAGAGACAGGAAGGGAGAGGGCTAAAGAGATAGAAACATGATTGGCTGCCTCCTGTAATCACCCTACTGGGAGCTGAGCCTGCAACTGGGCATGTGCCTAGACTGGGAATCAAACTGGTGGCTTTTTGGTGCATTGGACAGTGCTCAACCAACTTATCCACACTGTCTGGGCTTATATATATTATTTTATTTTTATTAGTTAAGAAGTTTATCTGAAACAAGTAAGTAAATGCATATATACCAAATTATAAAGAGTCATCTACATGAGTCTTATTTAATCATTTAGTATTCAATAGTCAGACAAGATACCCAACATAACAAGATACCCAACATAACAAGATAATGGCTGGACCATATGTTTCAATTAGTTATATAATTTTATAATGAATAATTTATATTAAACATACTGAAAATATTTTTAAGGAAGACTAGTATACTTTATTATTAAGTTAGCAGCAGAGCTCTAACTGCACTTTAAAAAGAATACTTTAATTATATTAATCATTCATTAAATTGTGAAGAGTTAATATTTTTAGAGAATGAAAGATGTTAAAATGGGGGGGGGGCTGAGATATGAAGTTCCTTAATATGTAGTTACTTCATAGAAATTAAAAATAAATATTTAATTTGTTATTTACACATACTGTATATATCTATTAAATTATTTATTCCATTGAAACATTTTTATCATCATAAACGTTAAACACTCACTATTTAAATAGAGTTATAAAACATTTCCATGAATTTCAAACTTGCATTTTCAGACATCCATTAAGCATTTTTGTTTGTATTTTTCTCAGAAAGTTTTTCTTCACTGACCATTCTGTCTCTTCTTCAGTGTCAAAATTACCTCTTGCTTCTCCTGTTTATTTTCCTAAAAACACAATAAACAGCTAATAATAACTAGCTGTTATTACTAAACTTTTACTATGTTCCAGAAATTTAATAAGCATTTCATATGCATTATTTCATTTAAATCTCAAGGAAGATCTGAAAGTCAATTCTTTCATTAACCCATTTTAAGTTGAGAAAATGAGTAAAACAACAAGTCTAATGTCAGACATTAACTGACTGCAAAGACCGATGCGCTGCTGCTTCTACAATAATGTATAAATGGTACCTCAGAAGAGAATACATTGTAAGTAAAATAAGTTCAATAGCATCATGCCAATAAGTTTGCCAACGCTCCACCCCAAATTCACAGAGACCTGCCTTTTGCATCTATCATCCAACTGAAACTACCAACCAGAGATCAGTGATTCATTTTATCATAATATTACCTTCAGAAAAACATGGTTTGGCAGCCATAAAGGTAATTTTAAAATAATTCAATTCTTATGCACATCTTTCAAAAACATTGTTGAAACTCTTAAGTTATAACACTGATAAATACTGCCTATATCCCTTTTCTCTTTTCAAATTCTCAAAGACACTGTCCAGAGTGTCTCACTCTTCTTGCCCTTTGTTAAATAGATTAGTATAATTTCACTTTACATTTCCTTGTGAAAGTCCTTCCATCTCTATGGTTTTTACTTTCTCTATTTGTTTTCTAATTCTCCATGGCAATACTTACCAGTAGGCTGTTAGAGAGGGATACCCCCTGAGAAATGAGAAAGTCTGAAGATGGATGGACACTTATATGGATGCATGTGTGTGTGTGTGTGTGTGTGTGTGTGTAAGAGAGAGAGAGAGAGAGAGAGAGAGAGAGAGAGAGAGAGAGAGAACAGAACTTGGGCTTGGGCATTGCAGTGCCTTAACATAGAAGAATCTCAAGCATAAAAAGAGGAAGACAAAAATGAGCTTCAAGTAGCTGGGGCCATATTTGCATATTTTATAGGGAATTCATATGAATAAATGGAGTTATTTACTCTAAAATTCAATTACAATGGAATATATTTTCTTTAAGACATTCTCTTATGCTGAAAGCATAATTATTCTTCCTTTTATATTTTAACTGAGTATGAAGTTCCTTAATATGTAGTTACTTCATAGAAATTAAAAATAAATATTTAATTTGTTATTTACACATACTGTATATATCTATTAAAGTATGTTTCCCAACTGTTTCAAACTAGCTTTGAACGTCATTTCTGCACACATTTTAACATGCTTGGGAGAATAACTATGAACAACCCCAAAGTCTTCCTACTTGAAAATGCTTCCTTGGGATTACCAGTCAGTTTAGGAAGCTACATTCGTTTTCTGCTCTTTTGGGTTTCACTGACATAATGCTGCCTCACTGTCCTGCTGCTGTGAACCTCTTTTAGGGAGAGCTTTATCCTTTTGAAATTTCACACTGAGGAACTCTGGATGGTAGAGTGCTTTCACAACATAAGGCTGATGGGGGGCCAGCCCACCTGGGGTCAAAGCTCTGCTCAGAGGGAGGAGGGGGGAGTCCTATGAAAGAGGAGGCCTCCTTTTGCTTCTCATAAAGAAGAGCAGCTGGGAGCAGCTTCAGTAACAAGTAAGGGGGCCTGGAGGGGTGACAGCAGCTTGTGATTCAAATGTCACAGATTTCTATCTTTAGCCAGACTTAGTAGATTTTCTTGAAGAAATGTTTCTCAAATTGTTGTATGAAGAGAGAACTAAGATGGCGGCAAAGGTAAAACACCTATCTTGCCGTCATAATCAGCAATTTTAATACTACAACTTAACGAAAGAACAAACACCTTCCAGAATCACCAGAAAGCTCGCCGAGTGAAAATTCCACAAATAAAAGTGAAGATAAGACACTGTGACTCGGAGGAGTGGCGGTGGACAGCGTTGAAAGATTCGCACGGAGAGAGGTTTGGAGTGCGCGCCGCGGAGAGGGCGGGCGGCTGAAAACCGGCCAGTTTTCTCGAACGGGGTGACAAAGGCGTCCCACTGGACTGATTCTCCAGCTCTGGGCGAAGTCTAAAGAACCCACTATCACACGGGGTGAAAACTGGACAGTGGGAGGGCACGCCGAAGCTCGGGAGCTGCCTGGTCTCCCGGCTTGTGGAGAAGGCAGCTTGCGCTGGCGAACAGCTCGGCTGCCTGACGACAAGTGCTCCGCGACTTGTCTCTCATTCAGAAAACCATCAGACTGCTCTGTTTTATGACTCTGGGTGAGACATTGTGCATGCAGAGTCATTTTGGGAAAGTCTGAATTCCCCGGCAGGCTGTGGAGCTCGGCAGCGGCTCTCTCTCAGAGGTGCTGGTGGCCATTGCCCCTGGCACAGAGTCCCCAGGGCTGCATAGGGTGGAGCTAATACTGTCTGCTTGGCCCGGAGACTCCGCCCACCCAACCTGAGCACAGCTGAGCTTCACAGACAATTGGCCTGGAGGTCAACCCTCCAAGTGCTAACAACGATTAACTGAGCTTAAATTCAGCAAGACTGTGCAGCCCATATCCACCTCAAATAACTGGGGAGGCTGAGCCACTGTCCCTAGTAGGAAGTCTACCACACAAAGCTAATTGACCAACTCAGGGAAGCAGCCACCATGCAGAGACATGGAAAGAAATCAGATGTGAAAGAAATGGAGGGAAAAAAACGACTGGACATGGAATTCAAAACCACGGTTATAGGGTTTTTTAAGAGGCTCCAACAAAAGGTCGAGGCCTATAAGGAAATAAGTGAGACTGTAAAGGAAATGAATGAGTTCTACAAGGAAATGAACAAGACCTGCAAGGAAATGATCAAGACCAACGTGGAAATGAAGGAGACTCTCAAGGATATAAAGGAGACTCTCAAGGATATGAAAAAGGACGAACAAGAAATTAAGCATACACTGACTGAAACAAAAAATATTATACAAAGACCTAAAAGTGCTCTGGAGCACCCCAAGAATCAAGTTCAAGATTTGAAATACAAAGAGGTAAAATCCACTCAGCTGAAAAAGCAAGAAACCGAAAGAATCCAAAAAATTGAAGATAGTGTAAGGGGCCTCTGGGACAACCTCAAGCATACCAACATCCGAATTATAGGGGTGCCAGAAAAAGCGAGAGGCCAAGACAATGAAAACCTATTTGAAGAAATAGTGACTGAAAACTTCCCACACTTGGTGAAAGAAATTGACTTAGGAGTCCAAGAAGTGCACTGAACCCCAATATATAGGAACCCTAAGAGGACCACGCCAAGGCACATCATAATTAAAATGCCAAGAGCAAAAGACAAAGAGAGAATATTAAAAGCAGCAAGAGAGAAACAGTTGGTTACCTATAAGGGAGCACCCATACGATTGTCAGCGGATTTCTCAACAGAAACTTTGCAGGCCAGACGGGAGTGGCAAGAAATATTCAAAGTGATGAACAGCAAGAATCTACAACCAAGATTACTCTATCCAGCAAAGCTATCATTCAGCATTGAAGGTCAGATGAAGTGCTTCGCAGATAAGAAAAAGCTAAAGGAGTTCATCACCACCAAACCAACATTATATGAAATGCTGAAAGATATTCTTTAAGAAGAGGAAGAAGAAAAAGGTAAAGATGAAAATTATGAACAACAAATACACATCTATCAACAAATGAACATAAAAATCAAGTGAATTGATAGGCTGTTGAACAGGATAGACTGGTGAATATAACAGAGACATGGACAAAGAGAGGGAATGGACTGACAATTCTTGGGGAGAAAAGAGTTGTGGGAAGTGCAGCAAGAGTCTGGACAAAAATCTTGCAACAATGGGAGAGGACAGTGGGGAGGGGAAGGTGAGGGTGGAGTGTGGGATAGGTACAGGGTGGAGGGGATCTATAGGGGGACAAAAAGGGGAAACAATGTAATTAATAAACTGAACAATAAAGATTAAAAAATTAAAAAAATTGTTGTATGAATATAGGACCCGTTCCTGATAATTTAAATGGTTACTGTTACTTTAAAATATTTCACCAGATAAATTGTTGTTTTACTGGGAGAGGGTGCATTGAGCTCCTCACACTGCCATTTCAGAAGTCCAGGACAACTTTTATTGATCTTCCAGAATTTCAAAATTTAGTTTTATTTACATATGATCCTATATAATAAATGAGAAACATGCAAATTTGACCGTACCTTCACTATGCTACCAGCCAATCAGGAGCACGGGGTGGGGCTGAATGGCACAAGGGGTGGGGTTGAAAGGTGAGAGGCTGGGGGTGGGCCCAAGGCATACCAGAGGCAGGGATGTGAGTGTGGTGGATGAGTATGCTGAATGTTTTAGAAATATAGGTAGGTGTGAGGCACACTGAGAGAGAGCCGGGGACACCCCAAGCAGCCGACACAACTTCTGCAGCAGATCCCATGGGTGCGCTGGGCTGGCAAGTGAAGTGGGTTGGGCGGAGATGGAAAATGACTATTGTAAGTTCATAGTCTGAGCCCAAATCCACTGAGGCTCCTCGAGGGTGGCTGTCAGTGCAGCAAATGAGATGGCAATGGCCGTGGGCGGGGTTTGAGCAGGCCGCGGCCCTGGGGACTCAGAGGCTGTGGAGGCAGAGGCCCGGGGAGCCTGGGAAGCCAGCGCTGTCAGCACTGTGGCCATGGCCAAGGGGCGCTGGAGAGACCCTGAGCTGCTTCTGCTCAGCTGCTTCTGCCTTTCCTGAGAAGGAGCCACTCCACTGGGGCTGGGCTTCCAGGAGAATCCCAGCGGGGAGGAGGGGAGGAGGGGGGAGGGAGGAAAGAGGGAGGAAGGATGGAATGACAAGGTGAGGGAAGGGGCAGGGCATGGCTGCGGGAGGTGGGGGGGAGCTCGGGCGGGAAGGAAACTGCTGGAACAACAACCCTGAGCTCTCAATAGGGAAAGAGGGAAAGAGGAGCTGGAAAAGCACAGGCGCTGTGCTCTGGCAGAGGCACGGGAAAAGGCGCCTGAGGGGTCCCGGGTCTGCGGGGGGAGCGTCTCTGGGCACGGCAGGGAAGGCGGGAGAACGGGAGCAGGGGAGCTGGGGAGGCGCTGCGTGCATAGCGGCCCTCCAAAGGGCAGCCTTCGGGGGAGAGTCAGACAGGTGGCCAGAAGGTCCAGAAGGTGAGAGACCCCGGTGCCCTCCTCCGGAGTCGGCCAATCTCTGTGGTCAAGGTTGGGAGCACCCTGCCAAGTGCTTTGTGTTCAGCGCCCCCGCCTCCGGTGCCGAGCAGTGACCAGGCTCCCGGCAGCTCGCCCCTTGGCCATTGCGAGTGTGGGCTGCCCCCGGGACTGGGTGGTCACCGCCGGGGGTAAGGCCTGAGCTGAGGGAGCAGGGCCGAGGCTTCCGGGGCAGAGCCAGCCATTGGCCCCATTGAGGGTGCAGGCTGGGCTGAGGGACATCCCCTCCCCCTCTGCACGAATTTCGTGCATCAGGCCCCTAGTTAGAGAATAATTATATCAATGATACTAATTGTCACACATACTCTGGAAAAGTGTTTCTCAATACTTGTGGCCCATTTTTCCCACAGTAGAGATTTTTAAACACCTGTTGATGAACAGGTTTTACCACCAAATATTCTCATTCAGTTGTTTTGCATAGAAAGAACCTAAGCATTAGTAATTTAAAAAAAAATCCTGGGAGGATCCTAATTGGAACTAGATTGAGAACCACAGAATCTGACATTTTGCAGGGATTTTGTGTCAGATTAATATTTGAAACTATATGACTTTTATATTTTCCTTCAACATCTAAAATTGGGATTACAAACTTTCTGAAGGCACTTGTGTGGTGGAAATTTATCTTTTCCTTACACAGCTAAAAATAAATAGATAATAAAAATACCTTAGAAGATAACATTTTAATTGGTTTTGTTGGATGAAAACATGTCTTGAACAAAATGCAATTTTCTTACCAAGATTTTTCAGTAGAAATAATATGTAGGCATCTGTACAAGCATGCTATTATTTAAAAACTTGTTAAGGGTGACAATTACTAAAGGAAGTGAAATGTGTTGTTAAAAATTTAAATTTCATGTCTGCACAATATGGCAATTATTTATCGCTTGGTGGTTTCATGACAAGTATTTTGAAAAAGAGATGTGGAAGCATATGAAAGGTTTGAGTGGAAGAAAATAGGGAAGCCATACAATTATTCACATAGAATTATTGTCCTAACTCTGAATAACTTCTGTGGTCACCTTGATGGATTAGAAGAACCTCCCAAATATTATGGTCTTACTGTATCCAAAATGAAAGGAGAAGTAGAAGCAGTATTTTGAGAAACTTTATTCTAATTATTAGACTATTACTCCATAAAGGATAGACATTTCATTTTATAATTGCTACAATAGTTATTTTCTCCATTGTGATTTTACCTAATTATGCAAGTGGACTGTGGTTTGTGTAAGATTATTATCATTAGTATGACTAATTTTTTTGCAAGTTTTAGTTTGTGAAGAGTTCACTATTAAAATCTATTGTCTTTTTTATTCTTCAGTTCTTTTAAAAGTGTTAATTGACACTGTGACAAGATTACATAGAGTATCATCTTTTTGCCATTTGGAAAATTAGCTGTAATAATTTAATTAAAATTTAAAAAGAAACTAATGAATTATGATCTACATTGTAAGAAATTATTGAATTTTATGTCAAAGCAAAATATTACTCATCAATTTTGCTACTGTTATTTTGAAAAAAAAGAGGTTAAGTTATTTAATATGCTGATATCTTAAGGACATATGTTCACTGGGATGTTTTTTGGTTTTGGTTTCTTGTCTTCTAACTATCCTAGGGCATGGTATGTTGGTAACTAACATATCTATATCTATATCTATATCTATATCTATATCTATCATCTACCTATCTATTATCTATCTATCTATCTATCTATCTATGCCTATTTATATATCTACAGATAGATATATCTATAGATATATATTAATTTTTAGAGGGAGAAGAAGGGAGAGGGAGAGATAAAGAAACATCTATATGAGAGCAGATCATCAATTAGCTGCCTCCTGTACATCCCCTACTGGGGATACAGCCCAAAACTGGGGCCTTTGCCTTGATCAAGAATTTAAGTAGTAACCTTTTGGTACAAAGGATAATGTCCAACCAACTAAGCAACACAGACCAGGGAAGTAACTAATTTTATAAAATACTAATTTCATAATAATTAAGACAATATACATCTAAAATAAAAGTTTTAACTCATAAAATATGTTATTTGAAGCAAAAATAAAAATGGAAAAAGAAACACCACCATCCATCATTTTAATAACTCACAAACTTCATAGTTAGCATTAAAGCTATAGAACCTTGAGCTGAACATGACTTAAAGAGGTTGTTTGCCTTCATTCTCTATATTCAGATTGCAAAAGCACTATTATGTCCTTGTCTCTTACTTTCTTTTACCTCACATCCCAAAATAGCCAGTTCTTTTGACTCATTATCCTGAATCTCTCTGAATCTTTTTCCTAACACCATTAATCCATTATTTATATAGAAGACTTATATTTGAAAAACAGGAATTGATATAATTAGTTGCCCCTTTTATTATATCCTGATGTTGAACTGATTTTTGACAAAGAATAATGACAATTCAATGAAAAAAAGATAATCTTTTCCACAAATGGGGCTAGAACACTCATGTGTAGAAAACAAAACAAAACATGAATGAATATTGGTATTGCCCTTATACCTCTCACAAAAATTAACTCATAATGGATTACAGGTCTAAATGTAAAATGCAAAATAGCAGAAGTCTTGGAGAAAATATAGATGACTTTGGGTTTGATGATGACATTTTAGATCTAACTCCAGAAGCATGACTCTTGAAAAAACAACTTAAAATTGGACTCCATTAAAACTAAACCCTTCTGTTCTGCCAATCAGAGAAAGGAAGGGACAAAAAGACAAATCAGTCACTGGAAAAACATCTTTGCAAAGCACATATCTGATAACAGACTAGTATAAAAATAAACACAAATAATTCTTGAACTCAACAATAAGAAGTCAAACAACCCAATAAAAAATAGAAACAATATTTGAGAAGACAGCTTACAAAAAGATACAGAGATGCATATAAGCATAAGAAATATGCTCAACAAAATATGTCATCAGGAAATTAGAAGTTAAAATAGCATGCCTGTTAGAATATCTAAAATCCAAAATACACCCAACACCAAATGGTGACAAGGATGCTGAACAAACAGGAATTCTTATTTATTGTTGGTTGGAATACAAAATGATACAGACACTTTGTAATACAATTTGATAGGTTCTCATGAAACTAATTCTTTTTAGCATACAATCTAGTAATCACACTCCCTACTATTTAACTAAATAAATTTCAAATTTATGTTCATGCATAAATTTTCACATGATGTATAAAAATAAATAGCTTTATTTATAACTGCCAAAACTTGGATGTAACCAAGAGATCCTTCAATAAGTGAATATTTATAGAAATTGTAATATGCCATATAATGGAATATTATTCAGTAATAAAGAGAAATGAGTTATCATACCATGAAAATATATGGAGGATCTGGTAATGTATACTGCTAAGTGAAACATGCAATCTGAAAAGGTTACATAAAGTACACTTCTAATTATATGACATTCTAGAAAAGCCAAAACTATCGAGATAGTAAAATGTTAAGTGATTGTTAAAGAGGAGATAAACTGGGAGAAGATGGGATGTTTTGGCAGGAAAAACTATGTTATGTAACACTGTAATGGTGGATACATGTCACATATTTATCCAACTCCATGGAAGGTACAACAAAAAGAACACTCTGAATGGAAACTATGGAATTTAGTTAATAATACAATAATTTTGGCTCATCAATTATAACAAATATACCACAATATGGCAAATTGTTAATAATAGGACAAACTTTATGTGTGGCAGGATCAAGACAATGGGTTTATACAGGAACTTTGTACTTTCCACTAAATTTTTCTGTATACCTAAAACTGCTCTAAAATAAATTACTTTCTATAAGGGAGTTTCTGATGACTTTTATTGTTTTAGAATAAAAGTCAAACCCCATTCACTTTCTTTCATGACCCTACATGTTTCCTTCCTTTCTTTCTTACTTCCTCTTCTACCAACTTTCACTGCTGCTAAAGTTTTCTTTGTGTCAGTTAAATATAATAAATTATTTTTAACTCAGGACTTATATATAATATAATTGCTATGCCCTTGGTGTTGATTTTACTATAAATTTTCATGCTTTTGCTTTTTCATACGCCTTCAAATAGGACTTTAATTACCTCTGTATTAACATTGCTTTTATAGGATTTATTTATTTATTTTTAAATATATTTTATTCATTTTTTATAAAGAGGAAGAGAGAGAGATAGAGAGTTAGAAACATCGATGAGAGAGAAAAATCTTTCAGCTGCCTCCTGCACACCCTTTACTGAAGATATGCCCGCAACCAAGGTACATGCCCCTGACCAAAATCGAACCCAGGATTCTTCAGTCTGCAGGCTGATACTCTGTCCACTGAGCCAAACTGGTCAGGGCAGGATTTCTTAATATGTGAAATTTTCTTATGTAGGGTTAATGAGTTTAACTTACCATATGAATATGTCCTGTTTATAAATGTCACTTTACAAATGTTTTACAGCCTAGAATAACTGGCATGTAATAGTCACAAAATTAATATTTGTTGAATAAATTAATAATTACCATTCTACAGGTGACAAAATGAGAACTTGAAAAGTTGATCACTTGTTAATGTCTATCCAGAGGGAATATCATAGGAAGGAAACCTCATTTCCTGCTGTCTGTGAGCAGTGAAGACTTCTCTGTAATAGACTATGAAGCAATGCAGCATAAGGTACTCATATAATCATTGGCATAACTTCAGAAAAGTAGAAGTGGTTTTGTTAATAAGACACACCTAATATGATAGTAAATAATATATTATTTTAAAGTATATACATTTTTTCCTAAAATTGACTTTTAAGAATATATTGTTATTTACTTTGATTTACAGATTTTATAAATCGAAATAGAGTTCCTATCATTATGGTCCACAGTACTAAATCACCACATCTATTGCTCTATGCAATAACAGACTTTTTCTGTAGGTCATAGATCACTTGAAGGCTCTGATGTGAGTTAAAATGTGTTCTAAAAGGAAAAAAAAATAATTGAAATTTTCAAATTGTTTTGACCTGAGAATTGAATGGTGTAGTGGCACATATAAATTAACAAATATTTGAGACCTCTTTTGGACAAAGGTATTAAACCATAGGCTACACAACTATGAGAAATTTCTTTCTTTTTCACGCTTATCCACATTTAGGGTCATTCACTTAATGTGAGAATGAGATTGCAGAAGTGAAGGGAAGTCATGAAAGTTTGTGTCACTTACCCACTTCTTTAGATTAAATGCCCAGAAATATCTCCTTTAATAGGTCTAAAATAAAAATTTGAGAGGATGTCTCAATCACTGTTTTCAATAAAATTGAACTATGAATAGAAACAATTAATTTATATAACCATTTAGAGCAATAGAATATATAAGTATAAATTATTATCTGTTACTTGCATTATAATTTAGTTCTATTCCCCAGAATAATTTAAGTAGATTTTATTGAGATAATAAACATTTATTGATGAAGTGACTGGCCATAATATATAGTGACATAACATTTTAGCTTTTTAAAAAATATATATATTTTATTGATTTTTTACACAGTGGAAGGGAGAGGGATAGAAAGTCAGAAACATCGATGAGAGAGAGACATCAATCAGCTGCCTCTTGCACTCCCCCTACTGTGGGATGTGCCCATAGCCAAGGTACATGCCCTTGCCGGAATCGAACCCAGGACCCTTCAGTCTGCAGTCCGACACTCTATCCACTAAGCCAAACCGGTCTTGGCACATTTTAGCTTTTTTAGAACTTGTTCTCTAAATCTTCAAAGTTACATTTGAGTGTCATTGTCATTTCATTAACATTGCACATCTTTCTGAGTTCAGTAAGAAAACAGCAGATTTTAGTGAGATTCAGTAGTAATGATATGTACTGTCATAAAATTGGTGAGCTTTCATGGTGCCATTAAGCTCCAATGCTTATACTGAGTGGTAAACTTCCAGAGACAGCTCAAGTAAACAAGGACTGGTGCCCATGGCTAACTAAAGGCAAAATTTATTTCATATGATTTTACGTGCTCTTTCTGGATTCTCTGCTCCTTTATGGACAATCGGTTATCAAGTAGCACTTGAGCCACTTAGTGTCCAGGGGCCTCTCTTCAGGCTTAGATGGACAGGTAGTCTCTAAACAATTTTATCCATTCCCTTTACTTTGTGAAAAGACATTGAAGACAGGCAAGGCCCTGATCAATAATACACAGCTAACGTGTTGCCAAAATAGACCAAGAAACATAACCTATATTATTGTGTGGTTTCCTGTTAAAAATAAGGAACCTCTAACTGTAATCTGGGAATTTCCTGGCCAGAGCCCAAATAAATGAAATGTTACGGTAATTAATTCAATGTTTATATAATGGAGGGAAGGAAATGCTTATGAGCATTATCAGCGGTCATCGCATGCCAGAATAAGAGGAATATGATGTGTTGGAAGTGGAATGTGTGTATGCAGGGAGTGAGATGGGCAAGGGTATTCATATACTTTCCCAAGCTCACCAATAACCTCCAAATTACTCCATCAATATTAACTATTCATTAAATAACTCTTATTACTTGGAATACTCATAGCTCAGTTCAACTTCTCTTTCCACACTCATTCTTCAGATACATCATATTTAGTATGGAACTTCTGATTCTTACTGTTTTACCAGTTTACCTCAGTAAAATGCCAAACTGTATCTAGCTGTTTCAACACAAATTCTTGACATGATACTCAATTTTTCTCTTTATAAATTCTATCCAGAGTCATTACTTGACCCCATCATTTAGAATTAAAATTCTTCTTCCCTGGCAGTATTCATCTCTCTTACCTGCTTTAATTTTGCAAACACTGCTCAGCATAATCCTCTATGCTATATTATTTATTTGCCTTATCTTTTGTCTATCTTTTACTCAAAAACATGTAAAATTTATATTTAAAACTCATGTAAAGGGAACCAGCAACAAAGCATGTTCACCATATGTTTTTGGACTGTTTTATAAGAAGATAGAATGTCTAACAGCTCTAGATTAAATACAAGAAATACTTAAAAATGACTTCTAGGATAATTAAGGTTGGTTTAAAGTCCTTGTTCCTTTAAATATTTAATGTTATATTCTTTGATTTCTCACAAACTGAATATTAACTATGTGGGTGAACATGACTTTTCAGAAAGAAATGTTAATGTCATTAAAGTATATCAGAATAGTGCTCAAACATTTTATTTAAAATGTTCAATACTTTACTGAAGGCGTGCTTGACACAGACATTGGCAGGCTGAATAATGAAGGCAGCAATGGCAGGGCCCTTGCATCCTGAAACCTGGCAGAGACCAGGGGCCCTTTTCTGTAAGATCCAAGGCATCCATGAGAAAGACCAGTTCCTGTACTGCTTGTAGAAAAAAAACTCCCAATTTATTTTGGGAGACAACATCAGTAAGAGCAGAGGCTTTAGAGGCTAAAAGACTTACTGGGATAGTTGGGTCAAATCAAGATGCAGAATTGAGATACTGGTATGGAAAAAAGAAGGAACTGAACAGTTTCAGGGTCAACAAAATTCTACAACTAGAAAAGGTAAATGAGATCAAGGCCTGATTATATTAGTTAATAAGTTGTTTAAAAGTTAATTATTATTGACCTAAAATATATACATTTGATGATAGTTAAAGAGCAGATAAAGTAGTTTAACGTTTTTTAACATGTTTAATTCAGAAGGACACTTATTTAAACAGAAAGTACTATAACAAATTTTTTTTGTAACCTATCTGTTCTCTACTCTGATATGTAACTTATCACTTGATGACTAAAACATCAGTATTAACTGTTATACTCTCCTATACTTTACCATATTCATTAGTCTTTAAACTTTCATGAGAAGAAATATTTTTTCGAAAGAATTGTATTCCAAAACTCCATACTGAAAATACATAATTGAAATTTAAAAGTACCTAAAATATTATACTTCTGTATACAAAGGCCCTGTTGGCAATTTCCAACTTTGACAATTAAGAGGCAATAAATGATTTAACTGATAAAAATTTTACTGTAGTAAAGATATTATTTCAACTTATTAGAACCAAAGTATTCATATATACCTGTAATGAAAATAAATTTAAAGAAATCATTATAATAAAACGTATTATCAAATGAGTGAAGATATAAAGTGTTGTGGAAAAGCAACAGCAAGGGTATCCATGCCAGCCTTGAAGGTTTTTCAGAAGTGATGCATATGTCATGGAGAGAACTATGCCTTTTCCTAACAGTCCGTGATCACTTCGCAGATATATCATCTTACCATCACTTCTTTAAGAAATTATTCTATTTCTTTCAAGGAATTGAAATTGGAATTAACTGCCCAGTGGAGGTGGTGTGTCGATAGCCCTCTGAATATTTTTCTGACCCCCATCCATCTCAGGTCCTCTACTTTCCTCATTTCCTCTACTTCCAGTCTATTTAGTAAAAGTCTGGAGTTGTTCTGGAGATAGTGTCACATATTCAGGAAATTATAAGTAATTAAATCTAAAACCAGGAGCATGAAGAGGCACTTTTTAAGACATATGACTTGATGACTAAGTGGGGACCTGAACAGAAAAGACTATAAATCATATTGAGGTACTGAACATTTATTGAAACAAAGTGTAAGATTTTAAGTTGTTTAAGTAAGGAAATGGAATGATCATATTTGTATCATAAAAAGATACTCAGAATGTAAAAAATCCATTTAAGAGACTGTGGCAACAAGAGAGAATGGTAAATAATTTAATTTATTCAGTTTGCTTCAGGAGAATAAAAGGTAACTTCAAGAAAAATTGTAAATCAATTAAGGTAAAAAGGCATTGGTGTGAATACAAGGGAGCAGAAAAGGCCAGCTAGTTCTCTGTGGGATCCAAGAGTAAAATAGTTTAGTCGTACACCCGCTGTGATAGTGGGATAGTCTGTAAATAGTAGTTGTCTGAAATCATATATCCCACTAATGATAATTAAGTGAATAGAATTATCGCTTTAGACAATTTTAGAATTCTTTCATATTTTTATGCAGATTTGATATTTAACTCAGTATTTTAGACTAGAGGCCCAGTACATGGAATTTGTGCATGGGAGGGGGTCCCCTCAGCCCAGCCTGCACCCTCTCCAATCTGGGACCCCCTGGAGGATGTCTGACTGCCAATTTAGGCCCAATTTCTGGCAACCTGACATTCCTTTCAAAATCCGGGACCGCTGGCTGTAACTGCTCACCTGCCTGCCAGCCTGATCACCCCTAACCGCCTTTGCCTGCTTGCCTCCTCACCGCTAACTGCACCCTGCCAACCTGGTCGCACCCAACTACCCCCCCTGCAGGCCTGGTTGCCCCTTACTGCCCCCCCCCCCCCCCAGGCCTGGTCTCTCCCAACTGTCCCCCCTGCTGGTCTGGTCATTCGGTGCAGCCTGCTGTTCAGTCATTTGGTCACCCCTCACTAACCCCTCTGCCGGCCTGGTCACTCCACACAGACTGCTGTTCATTCATCCATCCAGTTGTTTCCGTCATGACGGCCCCTGGCTTTTTATATATTAGTATAACTCTATGTCTGTTTTAAAGATCTGTGATTTTTATTCTAAGAAATTCTTTACATCAATAAACTGTCATTTCTCAAGTATTGTAATAAATTCTAATCAAAAGACCTGGGAAATAGAATTAACTATTGATATGAAGATTTAAATTACAGTGTACATATTATCTTAATTTACAGCAAGTACAGTTACTGGATTCTATAATTTAAAAATGTAGACAGTGATAAATGTAAAATTTTCTAAATAATTTCCAAGAAAGTAACATAAATATTGAAATAATGTTCTTACCAATAATTCTGCTTCTTTCTTTGATTATGAATAGAATCAGAAAAAATGCACTAAAATTTGTTTATTCTTAATTTACTATTTCAGAAATTATTTAAAACATATATATAGCTTTCCCACACTCGTGCAACTGGAGCAGCAGGGAGGGGCGCCATTCTAGGTGCTGGGTGACAGCGCGAAGCAGGCCTCCTGGTTCCACACGGGGAACCTCAAGAGCCCGAAGACCGTCCGCCTCGAGGCGTGGCTGGAGGAAGAGATCCTCACGTCGAGTGTATATCCGCAGACCCTACTTCGCATGAATCAGTGGAACCCTGAAGGTGAGGCCGCGATCTTGATATCTGGTCGGCCTTCTTACCAAAAGGATGTGTCCAAGATGATAATGAACTTGGCTCACTATCACCGCCAACTCCAGGCACAAGGTTTGTGGGAGAACGCTGCCCAGCAGGCCGAGCTGCAGAACTCCGCTGTAGTCCGGATAGCTGCCATCCAGGCCTCCCCCGACAAAGTTCCTGTGGCCAAGGTCCAGGGTATCCAGACACTGATAGGGGCAAGGAGACCCAGCGGTCCCCGAAGCCGTTCAAGTGAAGGCGACCCAGCAGTCCCCCAACAGAGTCCGCGAGGTGGAGACCCAGCTGTTCCCCAGCACAGACTAGGAGGCTGCGACCCAGAGCTCCCCTAATACTACCCAGAGCCCAGTTCCCAGGTTATCTTCATTTTGGGGTCCCGGGCGAGAGCCAGGCAAGTTTCAAGTGAAACCCCCCACCTGGAGTCCTATTCTAGGTCCTGCTTCTGCCTCGAGGCTGGGGGAAGTAAAGGGCAGTGTGGATAGTTCTTGGTTTCCCTTCCCCAATCGCATGTTAAATGCTTGCAAACACAAATCTAAAAAGTTGTAACAAAAGAATTGATTTTCCTTAATAAATAATTGAATTAAAAAATATCTATAAACAACTCTTTTCATGCAACGAGGTAAAATTGTGAACTATAATAGCTTTCCAAGTTAGATATTTTAGAAAAACATTTAAGTGACATATAAGTTGAACTATGATTTCATTGAAATAATTGCTCAAAGGTAATTCTAGCAATAGTTTTTATTATTTCTCTAAATAACTCCTATTTATCAATGGATGAGTATGTGTAGGTTTATTTATGCATAGTCATAAAAAAACAGTTATGGTTGTGAACATAAGTCAGAATGTACACATAATTATAATGTTAGAGAACGAAATATTTCTAAATACCCTAGCTATTTTAATAGAAATAAGTTACACACAAAATTAGGTGTGCTTAGAGAACTTCAAAAGGGATTGAAGAACAACAGTCAGAGAAATATGTCCTTTCAAGAGATTAGGAGGCTGCAGAATATATACAAAACAGATTTTCAGTGAACTCCCTTTTCTGCACCCTCAAAGTGAATGATTCTTTCACCCACATATTCATACAAATCTTGTGTGTTTTCCCATCACTGCCAGAGGGTTAACTGCTTCTTTACTACAGTTTTTAAGATCTTACCTGAGTGCCTCTCAGTGGTATAATCTAACCCGGAATCCTGCTGACAAGACACTCTGGGAGTGCATTTCTAAGGTTTCTTCCATGTAATTTAGGGAACAATGAAGCAGATTTGATAATTCACAATATAGCACAAATACAAATTGTGGTATATTAAATGTCAAAGATTTATATATTTGAGAGGTATTACACAAAAAAATTTATTTATTCTACCCAACAGTAAAGAATTCCTCAATCCATAAATATTAATCTTAGAAAAACTGTCTAAAGAATAGGCAGTTTAAGTAACTTAAAATTATATGCAAAACAATTTAAAATTTAAATAATTTATCATACTTTAAAAATTAATTAAATACTTTCAAATTGTATACAAAAATAAGGTGGAGAGAAAAACCAAGAGGTTTTTATCTATTTTCTAAAAACGGAAAAGTAAAAACAAGATATTCAAGCAATAAGAAAAATCACTATATCATGCTACACATTTTAAATTAGCAATGGTGTTTAGTATTTTTCATTATTTGCCTGCAATAATATTTTTCTAAGGTAATTCTTGTCATGATTCTTAATTCTAAAATAATTGTATCATGCTTTAGTGAAATTAAAGTCATATTTACTTAACACATTTTCTGGTACTATAGTCTAAAATTATACTTTTAATGCAGTATTATATGTCATTGATATGAATTATAAAAATTAATTGGTTCTGCCGTTGTTCAACATTTAGTTTCTTTTGACTCAGAATAACAAATTTCAAGACTATAAGTGTTTTATTGCTTAGATAGGTGGTCTGGGAGAAGATCCTAGGAAAGGAATATAGAAGTATTTTAATGACTCTTGAAATACATGCCATTATTTTAATTTACATTTATTACTAGGATGTTTCATCTGAAATTTACACTTTGTAATTAAATTTTATATTTATACTAGAGGCCCGGTGCACAAAATTCATGTATGGTGGGGGGGGGGGGTGTCCCTCAGACCAGCCTGTACCTTCTCCATTCTGGAACCCCTTGAGGGATGTCTGACTGCCCGTTTAGGCCCGATCCTAAATGGCCTGTCAGACATCCTTCTAACAATCCAGGACTTCTGGCTCCCAACTGCTCACCTGCCTGCCTCCCTGATTGCTGCTAACTGCTTCTGCCTGCCAGCCTGATCACCTCCAAACCACTACCCTGCCAGCCTAATTGATGTCAAACTGCTCCCCTGCCAGCCTGTTTGCCTCCAATTTCCCTCCTCTGCCAGCCTGGTCACCCCTAACTGTTCTCTCCTGTATTTTTTATCAATCCCAACTGCCCTCTCTTGCAGGCCTGGTCCATCCAAACTGCCGTCCCCTGCTGGCCATCTTATGGTGGCCATCTTGTGTCCACATGGGGGCAGGATTTTTGACCACATGGGGACAACCCTCTTGTGTGTTGGAGTGATGGTCAGTCTGTGTATTACTCTTTTATTAGATAGAATAGAAGCCTGGTGCATGGGTGGGGACCAGCTGGTTTGCTCTGAAGGGTGTCCTGGATCAGGATGAGGTTTCCTTTAGAGTGTGGGGCGGCCTGGGCAAGGGCCCTATGGTGGTTTTCAGGCCAACCTTGCCCCCCAGTGACCCAAGTGGAGGCCCTGGGATCTGGGATTAATCTATGTCTACAATTGAAACTTGGTAGCCTGGAGCAGAGTCAAGCCTTCTGCTTACTCTGTGGTACAGCCATTTCTGTTTCAAACTTTGTAGCCTAGATTAGAGTCCTAGACTAGGGCGGAAGAATTTTGGCTTCCTCCATTGCCCTGGCAACCCTAGATTCTTCTCTCTCCAGCTCCGTGGCTGCTGCCATTTCTGTTGGGATTATGTACCTTCTATAATTGTAACTTTGTAGCATTGAGTGGAGGCCTAGGCCAGCAATAGCAGGCAGAAAGCTTGGCTCCCTCTGTTGCCAGGGAAACCCAAGCTTCCCTTCTGCTCCCAGTGGCAGCAGCCATTTTGGTTGGGGTTTATTTGCATAATTTGCTCCTGATTGGCTGGTGGGCATGGTTGTGGGGGTGGCTTGATTGTAAGTATGGTCAATTTGCATATTACTCTTTTATTAGATAGGATTATGAGAATTATATTCTGCCTTTTATTATATATATACCATATATAATTCATATATATGTTTATCCTATCTAATAAAAGAATAACATGCAAATTGACTGTAACTCTGCTACACCCACAAGCCATGCCCACCAACCAATCAGGAGCAAATAAACCCCAACCAAGATGGCTGCAGCCACTGAGACCAGGAGGGAGGCTTGGGTTTCACCGGCAACAGAGGAAGCCAAGTTTTCCACCTGCCCTTGCTGGCCTAGGTCTCCACTCAATGCTACAAAGTTTCAATTATAGAAGGTACATAATCCCAGCAGAAATGCTGGCAGCCACGGAGCTGGAGCTAGAAGAGGCTAGTGTTACCCTGGTGATGGAGGTAGCCAACCTTCTGCAGCCCTAGAGCCCCTCCACTCTAGGCTACAACGTTTTGATTATATAATTTACACAGCCAAACAGAAATGGCTGTTGCCAGGGAGCAAGCAGAAGACTTGGCTCTGCTCCAGGCTACAAAGTTTCAATTGTAGAACATAAATTAATCCCAGATACTAGGGCCTCTACTTGGGTGGCTGGCCTGCAAACCAACACAGGCCCCTCGCCCAGGCAACCCCACGCCCAAAGAGAACTCCCACTCTGATCCAGGACAGCCTTCAGGGCAAACCAGCTGGCTCCTACCCATGCACCAGGCCTCTGTCCTATCTAATAAAAGAGTAATAAACAGATTGACCATCACTCCAACACACAAGAGGGCTGCCTCCATGTAGACACAAGATGACCTCACCACAAGATGGCCAGCAGGGGAGGGCCATTGGAGGTTCCAGGCCTGCAAAGGAGGGCAGTTGTGGGTGATCAGACCAGGAGGGGAGGGCAGTTAGGGGTGTCCAGGCTGGCAGAGTAGGGAAGTTGGGGGCAGTTGGACATCAATCAATCTGGCAGGGTAGTGGTTAGGGGGTGTTCAGGCTGGCAGGCAAAAGAGGTTAGGGGCAATCAGGATGGTAGGCAGTTGAGCAGTTTGGAGCCAGCAGTCCTGGATTGTGAGAGGGCTGTCTGACCGTGATCGGGTCTAAAATGGGCAGTCGGACATCCCTTGAGGAATTCCAGATTGGAGAGGGTGCAGACTGGGCTGAGGGACACCCTCCACCCCCGTGCATGAATTTTTTGCACCCAGCTTCTAGAACATATATAAACTCTCTTTCCATATCTTTCCATATATATTTTATGACTCCTGTCAAATCTCAAGGCTCTTGTGGTTAGGATTTTTGCCTTGCCATCTTTTTATCGTATACAGTAACTAAACACAAATGCACAGAAAATATATATTAAATACTTTTCAATTATATTTAAATTGTATGACCATCTATAATAATAAAAGCATAATATGCTAATTATACTGGACAGCCAAATGACCTTCTGACAAAACTATACCAGTTAGGGGCAATAAGGCAGGCAGGGGTGGTTAGGATGATCAGGTAGGCTGGGGTGTTTAGGGGTGAACAGGCAATCAGGCATAGTGGTTAAGGATGATCAGGGAAGCGGGCAATTCCTTAGTGGCTATCAAACAGGCTGGCAGAGGGTTAGGGATAATCTGTCAAGCAGGCAGTGTTTAGAGGCCCCTGTGCATGAATTTCACACACTGGGCCTCTAGTAAACTATAAAAAACTGAAAAACAAATTCAGATTATTGGCATTAAAAAAAAAACATGTAAAGAAACTTTTCTCAATCATACTGTATTTTTTACATTATTTTTTATATGTTCTTGTAGGTACTTAATATTTTATTAACTAACTAGAGGCCCATTGCACAAGGGTGGTGTCCCTCAGCACAGCCTGCATCTTCTTCCAATCCGGGACTGCTAGCTCCCAATTGCTCACCTGCTTACCTTCCAGATTGCCCCTAACTGCTTCTGCCTGCCAGCCTGATCACCCTCTAACCGTTCCCCTGCCAGTCTGATTGATGCCTAATTGCTCCCTTGGCAGCCTGTTTTCCCCTAGCTGCCCTCCCCTGCAGGCTTGATCGCCTCCAACATCCCTTTCTTGCAGGCTTGGTCCCTCCCAACTGACCTCCCCTGCTGGCCATCTTGTGGTGGCCATCTTATGTCCACTTGGGGGCAGGATCTTTGACCACATGGGGCAGCCGTCTTGTGTGTTGGAGTGATGGTTAATTTGCATATTCCTCTTTTATTAGATAGGATAGAGGCCTGGTGCACGGGTGGGGCTGGCTAGTTTAGCCTGAAGGGTGTCCTGGATCAGGGTGGGGGTTACCTTGGAGCATGGGGCGGCCTAGGCGAGGAGCCTGTGGTGGTTTTCAGGCTGGCCATGTCCCCCTCCCCCAGCAACCCAAGTAGAGACTCTGATATCTGAGATTAATTTATGTTCTACAAATGAATCTTTGTAGCCTGGAGTGGAGCCAAGCCTTCAGCTGCTTTGTGGTGGCAGCCATTTCTATTGGGATTTATTTATCTTCTATAATTGAAATTTTATAGTCTTAAGCAGAGGCCAAGGTATCCCAGGGCTACGCAAAGCTTAGCTTCCTCCATCGGCAGGGGCAACCCTAGCCACCTTCTCTCTCCAGCTCCAAGGCTGCTGCCATTTTTGTTGGGGTTTATTTATCTATTATAATTGAAACTTTGTAATCCTAAGCAGAGGCTTGTTCCAACCAGCGCAGGTGGAAAGCTTGGCTTCTTCCATCTCCTGGTGCAACTCAAGCCTCCTGCTCTCTCTGTCTCTGTGGCTGCCATCATTTTTGTTGGGATTTATTTATCTTTTATAATTGAAACTTTGTAGCATTGAGTGGAAGCCTGAGCTGGCAAGGGCAGGCAGAAAGCTTGGCTTCCTCCATTGCTGGAGAAACCCAAGCCTCCCTCCTGCTCTCTGGGGCTGCAGCCATCTTCATTGGGCATGGCTGGTGGACGTGGCTGGTGGGTGTGGCAGAGTTACAGTCAATTTGCATATTATTCTTTTATTAGATAGGATTTGAAATAGAACAGATGTTTATGTAAAATCAACCAGAAGATATTCACAAAAAGAGTAATATATTCCTCCCCTTGTTTATTCTCTGGAATACAGTATTTGAGTTTAATTTATTAATCACCAGTTTCATCTGATTATCAAAACAATAATCACTTAATTTTCTGACCTTCTCTACTGTGAACTTCTTCTTGAGCCACAGTGTTATATTCTGTTGATTTTCCTGGAAAAGTATAAAGTTTAAGTTAAAAAATGAACAGTATTTGGCAACCAATTTATGTAAATTGGAGCAATTATGAGACAAGGACAAATGCAAGAAGAAAGTGAAGGATATAAGATAAAGAGACAAATACTCGCTATTAATTTTCAAATTAATAGCATGTTGATTTTCCTAAGGAGAATATGAAAGAAAAAGTAAAACCTGAATGATCTATGTATACCCATATATCAATTCATAACTACCTATCAAGTGGGAAAGATTAAAGAGATTTCTTTTAAAAAAATGTTTTCATATATTTTAGAATGTATTTCTACTTTTTGATATTTTCCTTGACAGAATAAACATTGGAATGGTTTTAAAAACATTCTATAGTCAGCTTATCTTTTATTATTATTCCATATTGCAATTCAAGCAAAAAGTTGTTTAACACTTTTCAAATTTGTCATTAAAAAACAAATCCAATCTCTAATGAAACTTATTAAATCAGCCTGAGAATTAAATCTTTATTAAGTTGAAGCTGATGATGTTCTGTTTAGTGGATGCTGAATTCAACAGATTCTTTAGATATTATATTTACTGAAGTCTGAAAAGCAAGTCAAACCAAGACCTTTTTGTATCGGTAATTGAAAATTAGCTGAGTCCAAAAATCTCAGACAAATCTAATATTGAGAAAATTTAGATGGAATTGTAATCTAATTTAAAAATAGTTTAAATCTTTTTTCAAAAAAGAAGCATTATTATTATTATTATTATTATTATTATTATTATTATTATTATTAGATTGTCCAGAAACTATGTGCTGGGAGCTAATTTTCCAGAGCCCTTTACATATCTTCCAAACAGAGGCATTAAAACCTTTGTTTTGCATTATCTTTTCACACATGTTTGTATAGCAGACAACATTGGAAGTTATAAGTAGTGACTCTTCTGATGCAAAGTTCAGAATTACTTTCTGTTCCAAATAATAAAGACAATGTCATCAGAGGCAAAGTTTAAGTAGATTTGCTTGCAACTCTCTTGAAAATATTGGGATTTCTGAAACTCAGGGTTCCTCCACTTTCAGAGTTCCTTGAAGACCCACGTTATGTGTAGCATCCACCTGGGCTTGTCTTTGCAACACCTTCATGGGATTTGGGAGGCAAGAACAAATATGCATATGATGCTCAAATGCTTGCTGTGCTGTGAATAATAAAGACTTATATTTCTGACCCGGGACTCCTGTGAAAACTGCCAATATCCATGAGATCATGGCAGGCCAACCTGTACATGCAAGCAAGGTAAAATTTCAGACCCTTCAATCTATTGACAATGGACAAAATTAATTTAACTCTGAGATGGTGGAATGGACTTCTGACTTTAGGAGATTATGTTTTGAGGCTTGCTTCTACATGATGCCCACAGCTTTACCTAGGAGATGCCCAATATGTAAATAAATAAATTCACCTAATCTGTCTCCCTTTTTTAAGTTCTCACAATGTTTCTGTAAACATGCTGTTTCTATAACATGTATACTTCTATGGACAGGCATGTTTCTTTAAAAATGTATCCGTGTGCATTTTTGTGAGATTTTAGGGATAATTTTATTGTATTTTTAAAAAATATATTTTATTGATTTTTTACAGAGAGGAAAGGAGAAGGATAGAAAGTCAGAAACATCAATGAAAGAGAAAAATATTTCAGCTACCTCCTGCACACCCCCTACTGGGGATGTGTCCACAACCAAGGTACATGCCTTTGACCGGAATCGAACCTGGGACCTTTCAGTCCAAAGGCTGCCACTCTATCCACTGAGCCAAACTGGTTTCAGGAAGGAATCATTTTAATATATGTTAGATTTCTGTTCATATTATAGAAAATTTGTGATAAGCAGAGATATTTTCATTTATTCAAAGCAACTTGAGACTAGTCTTGTACTATATTCAGGTATATAGATAATCACTTTTATTATTATTTTTTCATAGGAACAAATATCACTTTTGAAAATTCTACAAAGGCTGAAGTGTTCTAATACTTGGGGCTGCTCTGTTGCAAAGCCTGCCAAACTGACCCTGACTTCTGCCCCCAAAGAATATTAGAAATAGTCCTTTTGTGTTAACATGTTCACATCTATTTTAAAAGTGCTTTAGTCTTAGTAAGCATTTTAGAGTCTTATCAGGATAGATTCAACCAATCTTTAATCTAGTTCTTGGCGCTTTCTGTGGATTTACAAAATACATATTTTCCTCAGAGTCATCTTCTTTTTCATGATAAAATAATTGCAAAAAGAAAACCCTAATTTTTATTTATATAACAAGAGAAAAAGGAAATATTCCAATTATTTCACTTTTAATTATTTTTATTGAGATATAATAAACATGACATATTAGTTTCAAGTATATAGCATACTGATTTGATATCTTATCTAATAAAAGAGTAATATGCAAATTGACCGTACCACTGATCAAGCCACACTTGCAGCCATGCCCACCAGCCAATCAGGAACAAATTATGCAAATAAACCCCAACCAAGATGGCTGCCACCACTGAGAGCAGGAAGGAGCCTTGGGTTTCTCTGGCAATGAAGTAAGCCAAGCTTTCTGCCTGCCGTTTCTGGCCTAGGCCTCCACTCAATGCTACAAAGTTTTAATTATAGAAGATACATAATCCCAAAAGAAATGGTGGCAGCCATAGAGCTGGAGAGAGCAGAGGCTAGGGTTGTCAGAGTGAAGGAGGAAGCCAAACTTCTGCCACCCTATCCTAGGCCTCCAATTTAGGCTACAAAGTTTCAAACAGAAATGGCTGTCACCATGGAGTAAGCAGAGGGCTTGGCTCAGGCTACAAAGTTTCAGTTGTAGAACATAAATTAATCCCAGATCCCAGAGCTTCTGCTTGTATCTCTGAGGGGTGTGGCCGGCCTACAAACCACCACAGGCACCTGGCCCAGGCCACCCCATGCCCCAAGAGAACCCCCACCCTGATCCAGGACACCCTTCAGGGCAAACCAGTTGCCCCCCACCCATGCACCAGGCTTCTATCCTAGCTAATAAATTAGTAATATGCAGATTGACCATCATTCCAACACACAAGAGGGCTTCCCCCATGTGGTCAAAGAACCTGCCCCATGTGGACACAAGATGGCCACCACAAGATGGCCAGCAGGGGAGGACAGTGGGAGGTTCCATGGCCTGAAAGGGAGGGTAGTTGTGGGCCACCAGGCCAGCAGGGGAGGGCAGTTAGGGGTGACCAAGCCTGCAAGGGAAGGAAGTTGGGGGGTAACAGGCTTGCAGGGGAGCAGTTAGACATCAATTAGGCTGGCAGTGTAGTGGTTAGCGGGTGATCAGGCTGGCAGGCAGAAGCGATTAGGGGCAATTACAGAGGCAGGCAGGTGAGTAGTTTGGAGCTAGCAGTCCTGGATTGTGAGAAGGATGTCTGACTACCCATTTGGGCCCAATCCTACTGAAATTGAGCCTAAATGGGCAGTCAAACATCTCTCAAGGGGTCCCAGATTTGAGAGGGTGCAGGCTGGGCTGAGGGACACTCCCCCCAACTCTCCGTGCACAAGTTTCGTGCACCAGGCCTCTAGTGTATATATATTCTGAAATGTACAGAATGTTTACTATTGTTAACATTATACATTAGTAGTATATTTGAAAGTTGCTAAGAAAGAAACTTTTAATTCTTGAATGATATTATTCTTTTGTTAAAGCTGGATAAGTTATGATTTACATTAAAATATTTTAGGAGAGACTAAAGCATGAATTAATGAGGCAAATAAAAAATTTTATAAGGTCTTTTATTTTGAAAACCAAATTGTCTACTAACACTTAAATATTAAAAAATTCAAATAGTAATAACAATAAACATTAGGATCTTATTTCCAACTTTTCACTATTAATAGTTTCTTATTTATCTTACACTCCAAAAATAAATGAAGCATGTACATATGCCTTTACTGTAATAATTGCTTTAGCCTAGAATGGAAACACTCTTAAAGAGATTATGCATGTCTAGCTTTCCAAATGACTCTCAAAATGGATTACTCAGAACCTAAAAGTTTATAAAATTTTATGTGGATATTAAAAATAGAAGTTTATAATACTAATTATTCCACATCTTGTTTCTTCATTCTTTACCTCCCTCAAAATAATATAACTTGGATGTATTTATTGACTGCATAATAATTTTTATATAAATGTATTATAACCTATCTAACCAGCCTGATTATGTTGTCAATTTCAGTTTTTTATTTTCAGTCCCTTGCTTTTAAAAATAAAGCCAAAACAATTTCTTTACATGTGTCACATGGGCCCAAGGCAGAGGTAGTTAGGGGCAGTCAGGCTGGCAGGGGAGGAGAATTAGGAGCGCTCAGGCCAGCAGGGGAGGGTAGTTAGGAGGAGATCAGTCTGGCAGGCAAGCAGTTAGGTTGTGATCAGACCAGCAGGGGAGCACTTTGGGGGTGATCAGGCCTGCAGGGTAGCAATTAGGGGGCAATAGGCCAACAGGGTATCAGTTCAGGGATGATCAGGCTATCAGAGGTGCAGGTAGGGGCATCAGGCCAGCAGGCAGAATGGTTAGGGGTGATTAGGCAGGCAGGCAGGCTAGTGCTTAGAGTACAGTAGTACCAAATTGGAGAGGTGCAGGCCAGACTGAGGGACCCCCTCCGTGCATGAATTTCATGCACCAGGCCTCTAGTTTATAATAATAAAAGCATAATATGTTAATTAGACTGGACAGCCAAACAACCTTCTCGACATCCTTCCAGACAGCCTTACAGAAGAAGCCAGGGCTGCAAGGATTGAGACAAACCACCATGGCTGTGAAGGCCAGCCCCTTGCACAAATGTTATACATCAGGCCTCTAATATCTATATAAAAGTATCTGGCCACCATGAAGTAAACTATCTCACTTAATAATCAATTCCTGTGCACTTAGTTTTTGTTTGGTATATTCTGCACTAAAGTTTGCCCTATTTTAAATTCACCTCCTCAAATCATAATCTGCTCTTAATAGTATCATTCATTTTACTAGTAAAACTGCTTACTTTGCTTTTCCTTTTAATTAAAAAACCAAATTTTGGTGTTGTGGTTCTCTGGAAATGTTCTTCATTAAAGGACAATATGGCACAAAAAGTAAACAAAATGAGCTCTGTGGTACAGCAAGCAATTAGATACATTTCATGGTATGTGTCGTCAACTATAGATACTTTAAAAATAAAAGGCAAAGATTTAAAGACATTTCGGTTAAATTTTATACTTTGTTTTAAACAAAACAACCATTACCTTTTCATATATTTCTTTTTTTGAAAAATATATCTTTATTGATTTTAGAGAGAAGGAAGAGGGAAAGAGAGAGAGAGAGAATCATTGATTGGCTGCCTCCTGCATGTCCCTTAATGGAATCAAGCCTGGGATCCCTCAGGCAGCAAGCTGACACTCTATCCACTAAGCCAAACCAGCTAGGGCCATATATTTATTTTTTAAAAATTACCTTTTTATTGATTTCAGAGAGGAAAGGAGAAGAAGATAGAAACATCAATGATGAGAGGGAATCACTGATTGGCTACCTTCTGCATGTCCTCTACTGGGGATTGAGCCCGTAACCCAGACTTGTATCTTTACCAAGAATTGAACCATGACCTCCTGGTTCATAGATCACAGTTCAACTATAGAGCCATGCCAGCTAGGCTCATATATTAAAAAATAATATATGCTATTGCATATTTAACTTTATTTATTTATATATTTGAAGATAATTTAGTCCTAGTGCAAATAAAGTAAAAATAAATATATTCTAAACTATATTATGCAAAATATAAATGATAATTTAAATATGTTTCAGATTTTCCATAGGAACACACTGTTTCAAGAAATTGAATCTTGAATTGTTTTAAAAGCAAAATTAGTTTTATACATGATAATCAGTTATCAGTTATTAAGCACTTACTATACACTTGACAATCAACATTATTCAATTTAATAAGAATATTATGTTTAAAATTGTGTTTTTCCATACCCTCTATTTTTAATCTTTATCCAACAAGGTACTTTAAGATATTATTAATATCTTAATATTTTGTGGGTCAATAATAGTTGTTATTACCATTTTCTAATCTTGATTTAAATGTTAGTGTTCTTATTTTACTCCTAGTAGTAAAATAAGTGTTTTATTTCAGGTAGTGTTAAACTTGAGATACTTATTTTAGTATTTTTACATGTGTCCACTTTTTTTCCCCATTGACTCCTTCTAGCCCACCCCAACCCCCACCGCAGGCATTGACCACACTATTGTCTATATTCATGGGTTATGTATATAAGTGCATACAAGTTCTTTGGTTAATTTCTTCCCACCCACCTCCACCTTCCCTCTGAGATTCCACAGTCTGCTACATTCTTCTGTTTCTCTGGATCTATTTTGCTCATCAATTTATTTTGTTCACTAGATTCCACATATGAGTGAGATCATGTAATACTTGTCTTTCTCTGACTGGCTTATTTTGCTTAGCGTAATACTCTACAGGTCCCTCCATGCTTTCTCAAAGGGTACATGATCTTTATACTGCTGTATAGTATTGCACCACTACTTTTTTATCCACTCATCTACTGATTGGTACTTGGGCTGTTTCCAGATCTTAGCCATTGTAAACTGTGCTGCTATGAACTTGGGGGTGAATATATTCTTTCTTATTGGTGCTTTGGGTTTCTTAGGATTTATTCCAAGAAGTGGGATCACTGGGTCAAATGGGAGGTCCATTTTTAGTTTTTTGAGGAAACACCATACTGTTTTCCATAGTGGCTGCACCAATCTGCATTCCCACTAGCAATGTATGAAGGTTCCCTTTTCTTCATATCCTCACCAGCATTGGTCATTTGTTGATTTGTTTCTTTTTTTTTACATGTTGGATATTGAAAGAAGATTCAGTATATTCCAGAGACTCATTCACTAGTACCTGAGTGGTATGGTACTCAGTAATCATCATAATAAAAACAGGATACTTTTGTTAACATTAACACGACTCTAGTTCACTCTGCCCTCCCACTGCCAGTGCCCAATTGTGAGTGGTTCACATGAAATTTTGTGTGTTGGCCCTTTTAGAGGGTGCCTACATTCCAGCCTTATCTTCCTATGTAGCAACCCTACTGCTTTTCTCAGTAAAATATTGTTGGGCACCTTTCTCAGTTCTGGTGCTCCGGGCTGGGGAGTTCAGCTTGGGGCTTGGACGAGAGTTCTCAGTGGGAACCTCTCACAGCTGGGATATCCCTCTGGAAATTCAGCTGCTGTCTGTTGGAGCCCAGCCAGCCATTTTGCACCCTTATCAGTCTCTATGCAGTCTCCACTTTCCATCCTTGATTATCAGGGTTCTCCCCACTGAATCTTCAGTTGGTTATTCAAGATGGGTTTTCTATATTTTAGTTGTAATTCCAGTTTGGTCCTGGGAGCTTCTCAGTCTAGCTTCTACTTATTCTGTCACCATTTTGGAATCCTGTAATACTCCTTTTAAAAATAAGCATAATAAGACTCCTTTTATTTGAAACTGAAATATTACTATGAAAATCCCTGATAGGATCATAAAGAAGTTTTACATGTTCACTTATTTGATCATAGTAAAATGATGATTTGAATCATGTTAACATGATGAAAATATTATCATCCTTTCACACAAAGATACCTAGATTTGAAGTCATAACACTTTTTTATATTCTCTTCAGGGTGACATAATTCTTTAAAAGTTTATCTCTTTCAGAAAGGTAAGTAATGCACATTATTTTAGAAAGTACTCATTTATCTATAGACCTGTAGTCAAAGTCAACAATTATGTATAGATTGGCATAAAAGGTGGGGTGCTACATGGATGTTTACTTCTGTTGGAATCTTTTGATCACAGCTGCATTTTGCTATAGTAGACATGACTGGTCAAAATAAAATATTCTTATTGTATCACAAAATTCATGTTAATTTATTTAGACTAATTCTAAGCTCATTTGGCATCTGCGAGAGCAACGCTTTTAAAACTGTGAGTCACAGTCTGTAGCAACTTAGTGTCTTTATTATAGCATTTATTTTATTAAAACATGACAGGGTAGAATAGGATAGGACAAATCAGTTCAGTTCCACATGCATCACAAGTAGTAGGCATACATGTTGTTTAGCAAATATGTACATTTATGAGTACAGTGTTACAATATAAAATGTCTTACTATTGGCTGCAGTTTAAAAATTTGAAGGCAATGATGTAAGTTTTCATATGGTAAAATAGAGTCCTCTTAACTTTAGGAATTATACAACATAATATCAAATTTTAATTAAAAATGTCCAAGCATAACAAAATTTAAGTTAAAAAATATTTAAAATTGTATTTCATAGATTTATCAATATTTTCTCATGTAGAAATTACATGCCTACTGTATTATCACATTAATAAGTAGAATTAGAAAATGTAATCATGAGTCATATTGAGTATCTTATATTCAATAAATACTTGTATTTCTTTTACTGTGGGCTTTGTTTATGTTATTTAAACATAATTTATTAGGCAGTTAATATTATTCTTATTAATCTTTAAAATTTGGATATTTACCTATCATTTATTTTTCAAGTATTTCCTCAGTGTGTCTATGGTGTTTTCATTTTGTACACTCAGATATTTTCAAAGTATATGCAGTCAAATTTATCATTATACTGTAAGTCTATTTCCTTGTGTTATTTTGGTATTTTGCATTTTTCAAGAATTTGTCCCTTTTGATTTAAATATTCAATGATATTGGATTTATACAGCATTTTAATTTTTAAATTCAAATGTTCACTGCTTAAACCTCTTCTCTTCTCTATCTTCACTCATCCTCTTGGTGAAATAATTTTGTTTCTTCTTATATGCTAATGACTACCCAAATTCCTTTTCTAGCCTGAACCCTTCTTTGCAGTCCATACACAGATGACCCATCTGCTTATTATGATTATCTACTTGAATTGCATAATAAGTATCTCACTCATAACAACACTGAATCCAAACTCTGATATCTCCCTCCAGACCTTTTTCTGCTTGAGACTTCACCTCAGCAAATGGCAACCTCATTGCAGTTGTTCAACATCCTTGAGATCATCTTTTTAAAAATTTCTTATACCTCTCAGCAATTTCTGTTGACTTTTTATTTTCAGACACCATTCAACACTTTTTCCTCCATTGCAGCCACTTTGATCCAAGTCAATGGTCCAACGTTTTGCTGTACTTACTGTGATAGTCTCTCCTCATTCTCCACCTTCTATTCCCTCCCCTTCTCTTCTTTTCCATGTACTTCTTTACCTTATCCTACTCTCCCTCTTCTCTTCCTCTACCCCCCCCCTTCTCGTTGTTTTGTTTTCTTTCCTCCCTATCTCTACTCATAAAAGGCAGGTATATTAATTGGCAAACCTCAGATTATACATTTCAGCCTTTTACTCAAAACCTTTCAAAAACTTTTCATCTTAATTATTTTAAAAGCCAAAGCCCCTAGGTGGTCTACATAGAGCTGTATTATTTCCACCCTTTCTTTATTACATTGCTCTCATCTTTTCTAATTGTAAGGTTTTGACCTTACAATTTCTCAAAAGATAGGGCATGTCCCTATGTAGGAATCTCTTTACTTGTTTTCCTTTTGCTCAGTTTTTTTTCTTTACGTTTTCATATGGTTCAAATATTTTTCAATGAGTTTTTCTATCATTTAAAAAGCACAGTCCTACCCTAACCACTCCATATTCCCTTCTCTGATTTAGTTTTGTCATTATCTATAATATATATTTAATACTCACCCAAGGATTTTTTCCCATAGATTTCTTGAGAGGTGAAAGGAGGAAGCAGGGAGGGATGGAGAGAGGGAGGAAAAGAGAGAGAGAGAGAGAGAGAGAGAGAGAGAGAGAGAGAGAGAGAGAGAGAGAGAGAGAGAGAGAGAAACATTAATGTGAAAGAGACTCATCTATTGATTGGTTCCCACCCCCACCCCCTAAGGAGGTTGGGAAACCTGCAACCAAGACATGTGTTCTTGACTGGGAATCAAATCTTTGACCCTTTAGTTTGCAGACCAACACTCTAACCACTGAGCAACCGGCCAAGGCTGTACAATATATTTTAACATGCTATGTATTTTTTATATATTATGCTTGTATGCATATTATCACTTTTTATTTTTTATTTATACTTTTTTGTTTATTTCACAATTAGACTATAAAGAAGCCTTTTAGTTTTGTTTTCAGGATATAGAATAGCACCTAGCAGAGAGTAGACAATAAATATGTGGTAAATGAGTGTTTTTAATTAATAAAGAACTTCCTTTATAATTATCTATAGTATAGAACATTTATGATAAATTTCCCATATTTTAAAATTTAGAAATGTATGTTTTACCCCAAGTTGTAAAAAAGTATTTCTGTGTAAACAAAGGTTGAGAATTACTCTAACACTATAAAGATTATATTCTACTCCCTTCTGAATTTCTCTTTATTTTTTGGAGCTTTCTGTAAGCCTGGTTGTTTAACTGTAAGACATCTCTCTTTTCTCTCTGAGTACTTTTAAGATAATCTTTATTTTATTTGACATATTTTTAAATATATTTCATTGATTTTTTACAGAGAGGAAAGGAGAGGGAGAGAGAGTTAGAAACACCTACGAGAGAGAAACATCAATCAGCTGCTTCCTGCATACCCCCCTACTGGGGATGTGCTTGCAACCAAAGTATATGAACTTGACAAGAATTGAACGTGGGACTCTTGCGTTCGCAGGCCAATCAATGCTCTATCCACTGAGCCAAACCAGTTATGGCTTTATTTGATATTTTAATAGTTTCACGTCAATGTATTAAAGAATGAATTTAAATTTATTTTTAAATATACTGTTTCCAGTTTCCTTGTACTTATATCATTTTTATAACCTGAAAAATGCACAGCTATGAGTGCTTTAAGTTTCATATTTTCTTTTTCTCTATTTTATATTCTTTCTAGGTAGTTTGATTATATATACACTAGCAGCCTGGTACACGAAATTCATGCATGGTGGTATGTGTCCCTCAGCCCAGCATGTACCCTCTCCAATCTGGGAACCCTTGAAGGATGTCCAATTGCCCTCTCCCAATCCAGGATTGCTGGCTTCCAACTACTCACCTACCTGCCTTCCTGATTGCCCCTAACCACTTCTGCCTGCCAGCCTGATGACCCACTAACCACTCCCCTGCCAACCTAATTGATGCCTAACTGCTCCCCTGCTATCCTGTTTTCCCCTAACTGCCCTCCCCTGCAGGCCTAGGTCCCCCTTCCAACTGCTCTTCCCTGCAGGCCTGATTGCTCCAACTTTCCTCTTCTGCTGGCCTGGTCATCCCTAACTGCCCTCCCTTGCAGACCTGGTCCCTCCCAACTGCTCTCCACTGTTGGCCATCTGTGGTGGCCATCTTGTGTCCACATGGGGACAGCCATCTTTGACCACATGGGGACAGCCATCTTGTGTGTTGGAGTAAAGGTCAATTTGCCTATTACTCTTTTATTAGATAGGATTAGAATTTTTCAATATTTCACAAACATTAAAATGACATCAAGCATTAAAATGACATCAATATTATATATCTTGTGTTTATGTGTTGTGTTTTATGATAACTTACAAAATTTATAAACTCTATTTCCAGCAGTATCTAATGCTTTTTTTTACAAATTTTTATGCTATTTAGTGTTTTATTGATTATTACTTTTTAAAATACATCTGATCATGTTTTTCTTTTGTTGATTTCCCATTGCTCTGATTCCAAATTTCATTTTATTGAACATTTAATATATAATATTTTTGTATTCCTTTCGATACTTTTCATATTTAAAATTCTTGTGAGCTTATAATTGCATTTGGTTCTTGTCTTCTGACTCTCATTTGTGGTTATTTGTTTCATTACCATTTTTAAAGATCTTTGTTTATTATTTCTCTAGTGGCCCAATGCACAAAATTTGTGCACATTAAAAGGGAATTAATTAGCCGAACCGGTTTGGTTCAGTGGATAGAGCATCGGCCTTCAGACTGAAAGGTCCCAGGTTCAATTCCGGTCAAGGGCATGTACCTTGGATGCAGGCACATCCCCAGTTGGAGGTGTGCAAGAGGCAGCTGATCGATGTTTCTCTCCCATCGATGTTTCTGACTTTCTATCCCTTTCCCTTCCTCTCTGTGAAAAATCAATAATATATATATTTTTTAAAAAGGGAATTAATTAGAGGAAATCCATTCTAATTAAAAAGTAACATGCAAACTGACCATATATCCAATCAAGCCATGCTCACAGCCACTCCCACCAGCCAATCAGGGGCAAATTATGCAAATAAAACCCAAACACGATGGCTGCTGCCACTGAGAGCAGGTGGGAGGCTTGGGTTTCCCAGGCAATGAAGGAAGCCCAGCTTTCTGCCTGTCATTGCTGCCCTAGGTCTCCACTCAATGCTACAAACTTTCAATTATAAAAGATACATAATCCTAACAGAAATGGCGGCAGGGAGCTGGAGAGAGCAGAGGCTAGGGTTGCTTGGGAAATGGAGGAAGCTGAGCTTCTGCAGCCCTAACACCTAGGCCTCCACTCTAGGCTACAGTTTCAAACAGAAATGGCTTTCTCCATGGAGCGAGCAGAAGGCTTGGCTCCACTTTAGGCTACAAAGTTTCAATTGTAGAACATAAATTAATCCCAGACTCCAGGGCCTCCACTTGGGTCGCTGGTGGGCATGGCAGGCCTGCAAACCTCCACAGGCCTCTTGCCCAGGCTACCTCCCACCCCAAGGGAACCCCAACCCTGATCCAGGAAACCCTTCAGGAAAACCAGCTGGTCCCCACCCATGCACCAGGCTTCTATCCTATTTAATAAAAGAGCAATACACAGACAGACCATCACTTCAACACACAAGAGGGCTGCCCCCATGTGGTCAAAGATCCTGCCCTCATGTGTACACAAGATGGCCACCAGGGGAGGGCAATTGAAAGGGACCAGGCCTGCAAGGGAGGGCAGTTGGGGCAATCAAGCCTTCAGGGGAGGGCAGTTAGGGGTGACCAGGACAGCAGAGGAGGGAAGTTGCTGGCAAACAGGCTGGCAGGGGAGCAGTTAGACATCAATTAGGCTGGCAGGGTAGTGGTTAGGGAGTGATCAGGTTGGCAGGCAGAAGTGGTTTGGGGCAATCAGGGAGGCAGGCAGGCGAACAGTTTTGCACTAGCAGTCCTGAATTGTGAGAAGGATGTCTGACTGCCCTTTTAGGCCCGATCCTGGTAGGGATTCCTTGAGTGGTCCCATATTGGAGAGGGTGCAGGCTGGTCTGAGGACACCGAGGCCCCCGTGCATGAATTTCGTGCACCAGGCCTGTAGTATTTTAATATTGCTATTTGCCCTTTCTCTATAATAGAAGTGTCATAGAGCAAAGAAAATTAGTACAATGTATATGAAAATCTCCCTCCTGTCAGAGTCTGGAGTGCACCACTGAACACGGGGCCCAGAGTCAAGTCTCCACCCATCTGCACTTGCCTCAAAATCGTGTGAGACCCAGACCCAGCTGACCTCACTCCCATCAAGCCCTGCAGGGCAGAGAACACAGCCTTAGGTCCCCTGGCCCAGAGCCAGGTGGGGTGACATAGCCTCAGGTCCCCTGCCCCCAGCACAAGGGCAGGGGGCATAGCCTCAGGTTCCCCAGCCCCAAAAGCTCAGCAAGGTACACAGCCTCTGGTCCCCTGGCCCAGCTTCAGGTGCCCCAACCCTGGCACAAGGGTGCAAGGGCGTGATGACCACTTGCATATTAGCTCTTTATTATATAGGATATTTAGTTTATTTTAATGTGTTGACAATGTATTGGGAAATAAACCAAATCAATTTCAGTGCCTTCTATTCAGTGAAATTTTTTTGGGTTCTGGGTATGGTGCATCTGGCCTCTCTTATAAGAAAAAGGAGGCAACATGCCTAGTGGAAGTTTGAATATTGGGGGCAACATATTTATCATTTGGGTTTATTATTCAGGCCCATTTATTGAATGACATGGAAATCTACTAGTTTTGAGTAGAGATCTACAATAGGTCCATCAAGCCCTGCAACTGTTTGGCACCTGGATCATATGATCCAGGATATCTAATGGTGATTGAAGAGTCAGTGACAGATAGAAAGGCTGTTTAGTGCCTTTGGTGGTTTCCTACAGGTGAATTACAGTACATAACCTGAGGACTTTAGAGCATAGCCCTATCATCCTCTGCGTAACTACCCCTTTTGAGAAATGACTCTTGGTCTGCTACTGTCTTAGTAGAGAAAACTCACTTAATCATGGGTCGTGGTTATCATAAGACTTACTTAAAAACTTTGTGTTATATTACCATAAAGTTGAGCATTAACTGCAGCACTCCATCATTAAGTAGAAGTACTATATAACATTATCTGGCCTAAGCAGGACCCAAAGGCATAAGTAAGTTACATAAAACGGTTCCAAATGCCCATGGTTCCCTTCTACTAAACTGCCCTCTCTCTCTCAGCCTGTACCCATTCCTCATGGATATTTACCGATGGTCAATTAATGTTGAAAGAGACTTGGGTTGGCTTACAGGTAGTTCTGCATAGTTAGTCATCACCTGCAAGTGAATAGCTCCAGCACTATAGCCCCTTCTTAGACATGCCTGAAGGACAGTGGGAAAGGGAAACCTTCCCAGTGGGCAGCTTAACTAGTTTGCTTAGAAGGAGAAATGGCCAGATATGCAATTATATATTGATTCATGAATTGTGTTTAACATCAGCTGAATGTCAGTGACTTGTAAGGGACATGATTCTAACATGTGGATAGATCATTATTGGTAGGCAAAAAAAATACCATCCTATCTAATAAAAGATTAATATGCAAATTGACCACCACTCCAACACAAGATGGCTGCCCCCATGTGGTCAAAGATGGCTGCCCCCATGTGGACACAAGATGGCCACCACAAGATGGCCAGCAGGGGAAGTAGTTGTGATTGATCAGGCCAGCAGGGGAGGACAGTTGGGGTGACCAGGCTGGCAGAGGCTGGCAGTTGGGGGTGAACAGGCCTGAGGGGAATGCAATTAGTGAGGACCAGGCCTACAGGAGAGGGTAGTTGAGGGGGGCAGGCAAGCAGGGGAGGGCAGTTGGAGGTACCAGGCCAGCAGAGTAGGGCAATTGAGGGCAAAATGAGGCCAGCAGGGGAGGGCATTAGGGGGGACCAGGCCTGCACAGGAGGGCAGTTGGGGGAAACTGGGTCTATAGGGGAGAGCAGTTGGTGGGGGAACCAGGCTTGCATGGGAGGACAGATGAGAGGGACAAGGCCTGCAGGGGAGGGCAGTTGGGGGTGACCAGTCCTTGGGGGAGGGCAGTTGGTGACAACCAGGGTGGCAAGGAAGGACAGTTAGGGATATCTAGTCTGGCAGAGGAGTAGTTAGGCATAGATCAGACTGGCAGGAGAATGGTTGGGGTGATCATGCTGGCAGGCAGAAGCAGTTAGGAGCAATCAGGCAAGCAGGTGAGTGGTTGGGAGCCAGTGTCCTGGATTGTGAGAGGGATGTCTGACTGCCCGTTTAGGCCTGATCCCACAAGGACAGTCAAACATCCCTCGAGGTGTCCTAGATAGGAGAGGATGCAGGCTAGGCTGAGGAACACCCACCCCCTCTGTGTACAAATTTCGTGCACCAGGCCTCTAGTATGAGTATATTTGTGTTACATGTGAACATACATCAGAGAGTAAGCTCGGCAGAAGAGGATTTTAATGATAAAAGTACACTGAATGACCCATTTTGTAGATAATAATCATCCTCATTCTCTAGCAATCCTTGTCATTGTTCCAAAGGCTTAAGAGAAAAATGGTGATGGTTACATGCATGGATGTTATGCATGGATTAGCAACAAAGATGTCCATTACCAAGAATGAATGATTTCACTATGGCTACTGTTGATTTTATACTCTGTCACCAGCCGACACAAATACTGTGTCCCCTATATGGTACTGTTCCTTAGGGTGATATGCAGCTCTCTGGCCATAGGTTGATCACATTGGACAGTTACATCATCAGAAAGGGTGGCAGTTTGTCCTTATTGGTGTAGATACTTATTCTGAATATGTATTTGCCTTTCCTACATGCTATGCTCTGACAAAACTATCATCTGTAGAGTTACATAATTCCTTATTCACTGTCATGGCATTCCACACAGCATTGTTTCTGATTAAAAAACTCACTTCACAGAAAAAGAAGTGAAGAACTGATCTCATTTTCATAGAATTCATTTATTATGGCATGTTATCTATCATCTGCAGCTGGATTGATAGAATGGCAAAATGGCTTTTGAAAACTTATAACCTTAAAACTTATAACCAGGGGGCAATGGCTTGCATGGTTTGAACAAGATTTTCTGGATAATTGCACATGCTTTGAATAAAATCCAATATATGGTGTTTGTTGGTTTGTTTCTCACATACCCAGGATTTAAAGGTCTAGGACTCAAGAATGACAAAGGGGAGTGATACTACTCACTATTACTTGCAGTAACCCACTAGCAAAATGTTTGCTTTCTTTGTCCACAAATTTATGCTAACTGGCATAGAGGTCTCAGTACTAATATGGTTAACTAGAGGTCTGGTGTATGAAATTTGTGCACAAGTAGGGTCCCAAGACCAGGCCAGTGATCCAGGCTGATCTGTGGGGCAACAGGTGGGGTGATCAGGCCCCCCCTGCTCACACCTGCCTTGGCCTGGCTGATGCACCCACTCACCAGCACCACCCCTTGCCATGACCATTGGTCACATCCCTCTGTTGATGATAGCCATTCTGACAGGTGTGAGAAGGTCCACATTGTTGTTTTGATTTGCATATATTTAATAGTGACTTTGACAATGTTTCTATTTACCATTGCACCAAAAAAATTAACATGCCTAAGAATAAACTTAGCTAAGGAAATAAAAGACCTAGAGGACACTGAAAAAAGAGATAGAGGAAGACATAAACAGATGGAAGAACATACCATGTTCATGGATTGGTAGAATCAACATCATTAAAATGTCCATACTACATTTACATTCAATGAACTCCCCATTAAAATACAAATGGCATATTTCACAGACTTAGAAAGAATTCTCCAAAAATTCACCTGGTATAAAAAATACCCCAAATAGCCACAGCTATCCTGAGAAAGAAGAACAAAGTAGGTGGGATCTCAATACCAGATTTCAAGCTGTATTAAAAAGTCAGTGTTCTCAAAACTGCTGGTATTGGCACAAGAACAGACATATAGACCAATGTAAGAGAATGGAGAACCCAGATATAGACCCAAACCATTATGCTTAATTAATATTTGACAAAGGAGGCATGAACATACAATGGAGTCAAGACAGTCTCTTCAAGAAATGGTGTTGGGAAAATTGGACAGATACATGCAAAAAAAAATGAAACTAGACCACCAACTTACACCATACACAAAAATAAACTAAATATGGATAAAGGCTTAAATGTAAGATGGGAAACCATAGAAATACTAGAGGAATCCATAGGCAGGGAAATTTCAGACATTTGCCAAAGCAGTATCTTTATTGATACCGCTCCTAGGGCAATGGAAACTAAAGAGAGTAAACAAATGGGACTACATCAAAATAAAAAGCTACTGCACAGCAAAAGAAATCATCAACAAGACAACAAGAAAGCCCACTGTATGGGAATACATATTTGAAAATGTTATCACTGATAAAGGTTTAATCTCCAACATTTACAGGTAACGCATACAACTAAATAAAAGGAAGATAAATGATCCAATAAAAAAATGGGTAATGGACCTAAATAGAAACTTTTCGAAAGAAGAAAGAAGGCCAGAAGACATATTTTTCTATCTTTTCTAAAAAAATGTTATTGTTTAAAGTATTACATAACTCTCCTTTTTCCTCCATTGACCTCTCACAGCTGCTCCCACCCAAGCACATGCCCTCACCTTCCAACTGTCTGGGTCCATTGGTTATGCTCATATGCATTCATACATGTCCTTTGGTTGATCTCTTATCCCCACCCCTGACCCCCACCATCCCTCTTAGGTTGGATAGTGTATTCAATGTTTCTATGACTCTGGCTCTATTTTTGTCTATCAGTTTATATTATTCAACAAATGAGTGAGATCATGTGATATTTATCTTTCATTGATTGACTTATTTCACTTAGGATAATGCTCTCCAATGCCATCCTTATTGTTGCAAGTGTTGCAAATTCCTTCTTTTTCACAGCAGGATAGTATTCCACTATGTAAATATACCACTGCTTTTTAATTCACTAATATGCTAGTGGGCACTTTGGCTGTTTCCAGTTCTTAGCCATTGTAAATTGTGCTGCTATGAGCGTAGGGGTGCATATATCCTTTCTGATTGGTGTTTCTAGTTTTTTGGGATATATTTCTAGAAGTGAGACTACTGAGTCAAATGGAAGTTCCATTTTTACTTTTTTGAGGAAACTCCATACTGTATTTCACAGTAGTTGCACCAGTCTCCATTCCCATCAACAGTGCACAAGGGTTCCTTTTTCTCCACATTCCTGCCAGCACTTGCCATTTGTTGATTTGTTGACAATAGCCATTCTGATAGATGTGAGATGGTACCTCATTGTTGTTTCGTATGTATATCTTAGATAATTAGTGACTTTGAGCATGTTTTCTTATGTCTATTGGCCTTCTGTATATCCTCTTTTGAGAAGTGTCTATTTAGGTCCTTTGCTCATTTTAAAAACTGGATTGTGTATCTCCTTTTGTTAAGTTGTATGAGTTCCCTGTAAATTTTGGAGATTAACCCTTATTAGAGATAATACTGGTAAATATGTTCTCTCATGCAATGGCCTTTCTTATTGTTTTATTGATGGTTTCTTTTGCTGTTCAGAGCATTTTATTTTGATGTAGTTCCATTTGTTTATTTTCACCTTAGTTTTCATTGTCCCAAAAGCTGTATCATAAAGATATTGCTACAACATGTCTGATATTTTGCTGCCTATGGATTCTTCTAAGATTTTCATGGTTTCCTGACTTACATTTAAGTCATTTATCCATTTTGAATTTATTTTTGTGTATGGTGTCAATTGATGGCCTACTTTCATTTATTTGCATATATCTGTCCATTTCCCAACATCATTTATGAAAGAGACTGTCTTACCTCCTTTCTCAAATATTAATTAAGCATAGTAGTTTAGGTCATTTTCTGGGTTCTCTGTTCTGTTCCATTGGTCTATATGTCTAATCTTGTGCCAGTACCAGGCAGTTTTGAGAACAGTGGCTTTGTATCATCCTATCTAATAAAAGAGTAATATGCAAATTAACCATACCTTCATTACACCCATGCCCACAAGACCGTCAGAGTGAGTATGCAAATTAACCTAGCCAAGAAGGCAGTTAATTTGCATATCCATGTGGAGAAGACAGTGTAGAAGGAAGCCAAGCACTGCAGAAGGAGCAAAGCTGTGGAGAAGTAAGCAAGTGGGTGGGGGAGAAGGGAGGGAGTAAGGCAGAGGAGATGAGAGGAAGGTAGGCAGTAGAGAAGGAAGCAAGGCAGCGGAGATGGGAGCAAGCAAGGCAGCAGAGACGGAGGGAGTGTGGCAGGGGAGACAGGAGAGAGCAAGGTAGTGGAGAAGGGAGGGAGTGAGGCAGAAGAGAAGGGAGGGAGCTTTGCTCAGGCCGCAGAAAGCTCTATTCTTGCAGGAATCTTCCTGCAACAGGTCTCTAGTAGCTATATATTTGCTATTGTGATCCATCCAACTTTGATATTCTTTCTCAGGATTGCTGCAGCTATATGGGGTCTTTTTTTATTCTATATGAATTTTTGGAGAGTTTATTCTAAGTTTGTGGAATATGCTATTGGTATTTTAATGGAGATTCTATTGAATATATAGATTGCCTTGGATAGTATGGATATTCTCATGATGTTGATTCTACCAATCCATAAACATGGTATATTCTTCCATTTGTTTGTGTCTTCCTATGTCTCTTTTTTCAATATTCTGTAGTTTTCTGAGTACAGGTCTTTTACCTCCATAGTTAAGCTTATTACTAGGTATCTTAATTTTTTGTTACAATAGTAAGTGGGGTTGTTTTTTTGTTTTTGTTTTTTTAGTTTCTGTTTCTATGAATTCATTATTGTATAAAAAAGCCATAGATTTCAGGGTATTAATTTTGTCTCCTGCTACATTGCCAAATGCATTTGTTAAGTCTAGTAGTTTTTTGATGTAGTCTTTAGGGTTTTCTGTGTACAATATCATGTCATCTCCTAATATTGACAATTTTACTTCTTATACAGTTTGGATTTTTTTTATTTCTCTTCTTGTCTGATTGCTATGTCTAGCATTTCCAGTAGTATGTCAAACAGGAGTGGTGAAAGTAGGCATCCCTGTCATGTTTATGTTCTTAGGGAAAATAGTTTTAGTTTTTACCCATTGAGTATGATGTTGACTGTAGGTTGGTCATATAAGACTTTTATTACTTTGAGGTATGATCCCTCTATTCCCACCTTGCTGAGAGTTTTTACCAAGAAAGGGCATTAGATTTCATCAAATGGTTTTTTTGCATCAATTGATATGTAATTTTTGTCTCTCAATTTGATTATGTGATGTACCACATTTATTGATTTGCAGCATTGTATCAGCCTTGCATTCCCGGAATAAATCCCAATTGTTCATGGTGTATGGTGTTTCTAATGTAATGCTGGATCTGACTTGCTAAAATTTGGTGAGTATTTTAGCATATATGTTCATCAGGGATATTGGCCTGTAATTTTCTTTCTTTGTAGTATCTTTATCTGGTTTTGGGAAAAGGGTAATTTGGTTTCATTGAAAGCCTGGAAGTGTGGCTTCCTCTTAAATTTTTTGGAGTAGTCTGAGAAGGATAAATTTTAGTTCTTTTTTGAATGTTTGTTAAAACTCCCATGTGAAGCCATCTGTCCAGGGCTCTTGTTTGCTGGAAGTTTTTTATTACTGTTTCAATTTCCTACATAGTTATTGGCCTATTCATTTTTTTGTTTTGTTTTATTTACCTTCTTTCTTAAATATTAATTAAGCATAGTGATTTGGGTCAATTTCCAGGTTCTCTGTTCTGTTATTTATTTATTTATTTATTTATTTATTTATTTATATTCTTCCTGATTGGGTTTTGGAAGCTTATATTTTTTTCTAGGAATATGTCCATTTTGTCTATGTTGATCAGTTTGTTGGAGTAGAGTTGTTCGTAGTATTTTTTAAAAATAATCCTTTGTATGTCTGTGCTTTTTACTTCACCTCTTGCATTTGTGATTTTGTTTATTTGTGTTCTGTCTTTTTCTTCTTGGTGAGCCTGGCTCGAGGTTCATCAATATTATTTATTTTTTCAAAAATCCAGCTCTTGGTTTATTGGTCATTTTGTATTTCTTTTTGGACTCTGTCATTTATTTCTGCTCTGATTTTTATTACTTCCTTCCTTTTGCTTATCCTGGGGTTTTCTTTTTGTTTTCTTTCTAATTCTTAAGTAAGGATTAAATCATTTATTACCAGTTTTTATTATTTTTTTATGTAGGCTTGTAGAACTATGAACTTGCCTCTCAGGACTGCTTTCACTGTGTCCCATAGTTTTGGATTGTTGTGTTTCATTTTCATTAGTTTCACAGCTGCTTTTTATTTCTTCTTTGATCTTTTTGGTAACCCAATATTTAGCTTCCAAGTGTTTGCTATATTTTCATTGTTTTTATTGTAATTGATTTCTAATTTTATGCCACTGTGATCTGTGAAGATGCTTGATATATTTCTATTTTCTTGAATTTGAGGAGAATTTGCCTGTGTCCCAATATATGGTTTATCTTTGAAAACTTCCCATGTGCATTTGTGAAGAATGTATATTCTGTAGCTTTGGGGTGAAATGTTCTGAAGATGTCAATTATTTCCACCTGATCTAGTGAGTCATTTAGGATTGATGCTTCTTTGCTGATTTTTTGTTCAATTTATCCAGTGGTGTCAATAGGACATTAAAGTTCCTTACTATGATTTTAGTACCACCAACCTCTCCCTTGCTATTTTCCAGGACTGATTTGGGTGTTTGGGTGTTCCAATAATGGGTACATATATGTTTACTAGAGTTATACACTCTTGTCCAACTTCACCCTTTAATATTATGAAGTAACCCTCCTTATCTTTTATTATGGCCTTACTCTGAGGGAAGTATTTTCAGATATAATTATTGGTACCCCAGTTTTTTTCTCTTTTCCATGTGCCTGAAAAATTTTATTTCCATCCCTTCACTATCAGTGTGTGTGAATTCATTGTTCTGAGGTTGGTCTCTTGTAACAGCAAATATATGGGTCATGTTTTCTTATCTATTCAGCTACCCTATGTCTTTTGATCGGAGAGCTTTTCATCCTTTTACATTTTACATTATTATTGATAGGTAATTGTTTGTTGCCATTTTTATTCCTTATGTCTGTGTTCCTTCTGTCCTTTCTTTTTGTACTTTTTATAGCAGTCCCTTTAGCATTTCTTGCATTGCTGGCTTGGTGGTAATATACTCCCTTAGTCCTTTTTTGTCTATGAAGCTCCTGATTGCACCTTCAAGTTTGAATGTTATCATTTCTGGGTGTAGTATTCTTGGATTCAGTCCCTTGCTTTGCATCACTTTGTATATTTCATTCCATTCTCTTCTGGCCTGATGTGTTTCTGTTGAAAAATCAGTTGATAGTCTAATGGGAGATCCCTTGTGTGTAACTATTTGTCTCTCTGGTAGCCTTTAAGATGATTACTTTGTCACTGATGTTTGCCAATTTAATTATGATGGGTCTTTCTGTCAATATTTTTGGGTTCATTTGTTTGGGGCTCTTTGTGCTTCCTGGACTTGTGTGGCCATTTCCTTCCAACATCAGGAAAGTTTTCTGTTATTATTTCTTCAAACAGATTTTCTATTCCTTGCTAAACCTTCTCTCCTTTTGGCACCCCTATTATGTGAATGTTGTTTTGTTTCATGTTCCCTTAATCCATTTTCCTGCTTTTTAAGTTTCCTTTTCAGTTGCTGCTGTTCTTGTTTGTGTATTTTTTCCTACCTAGCCTTCTAATTTGCTGATGTGGTCCTCAGCTTCTTTCTAGTTTACTGTTGAAACTTTCCAGTGTGTTCTTTATTGTGGCTGTGTCATTCTTCATTTCCTCCTGATTCTTCTTCATTTCATCTTGATTCTTACACATGTTGTTGTCTTCCATCCTTTTGGTGTTCTTATAACCATTTCTCTGAATTCTTTCTCTGACAAATTGCTTGCCTCCATTTCATTTATTTCCTTTTCTGGTGATTCCTCATTTTTGTTCCAATGGAGGTTGTTGTTGTTTTTTGTCTCTCCATTTTTGCTGTTTTTATCTGATTTTTCTATGTCTTAGGTCAAATTGCTATGCTACCCCAATTTTTTGAGTTTGTCTTATATAGTAGATGTTCCATAGAACCAAGTGGTATAATCTCTCTGGATTTCTGGGCTGAGTAATCTAGGGATGTCCCCTACTTGGGATATTTGGGTTCTCTTGGTGTAATTAGGTCTTGAGTATTATTGTCCTGTTCATGGATGGAGGTTCTCTCATGGTGTCTGGTTATGTGGCTTGCTCTCTACCATGTTGACTAAATAGCACAGAACATAACTTGAGAAAACACAACACAAAGGGAACTAAAGACAAATGTACCCATGACACTGATAACCCCAATATAAATGAGCACCAGAGGAAAAATATTAGAAGAGAGAAAATAGAGCAAAAATAATATCTAGAAAAGAAAATAATAAGGTATGAGAGCAAAGAAAAAGAAGAAAAATGGGAAAATGTATGGGGGGAGAAAACACCACAAAACAAATAAACCAAAAAATGTGAGCAACAGACACCCAGGAAAAAAGTGGTGGTGGAGGGGGTGGCATAATCTGAGGCAGTTCTTATATACAGATAGTAAGTAGGTAGTAAGTTTTAGAAATTAAATGAATAATGGGAGGACCTTGGTTCAGTATAGAGAATGTAGAAAGAGAATGAGTGTATAAGAAGAAAAAATGGAACATAAATAAATAAATAAATAAATAAATAAATAAATAAATAAAATACAATAAAATAACATAAAAAATGAAAATAGAATGAAGAAAATAATGTGAAATAAAATAAAAAAATTAAATAAAAGATAAAAAACAAAAAATAAATACAAAAGTGAAGTGTCATTCATTTCAGGTGAGTTTTAATATCCCACTGTTGCTGGTTTACATCCTTTTCTGTTTTGTCATCCACTTTTCAGTTTCCTGTTAGGTAGACAGCACTGTGTTGAAGTTTCAAGCAATCCACTGCTCCTTTGTTTGTTTCTGTCTCCACAGCCTTGCCTGCAATCAGTTGGGACCAATTTGCCCACATAGCCTGTCTGCCTGCTTGTCAATCTTAATGTCTTAAGACACTGTTTCTGACAGGGCTATAGTTAGAGCGGGTGCTGAATTCTTTTCCAGGACTGAAAGGCCTCTCTTCACCCCAGTCTAGGAAGGCTCTTTGGGGCTATTGAGAGTTTTTGTGTTCTTTGTACATCTCCAGGTATAGGCTGGTATAGCTGTATTAGCTGGCTTGAGGCTCCAGGGAGGGGTGGCTCTTCAGGAGAAAAATAGCTGCTTAGGTCTGGAGTGTCAGGAATGTCCCAATGCTGGACTCCTGGTCACCTCTCCCCCATCCACTTTCCTCCACAGCCTCTTCCCAGACTCCATTAGTCTGCACCTCCACCTGCACCTCAGCCATAGGTGTGTGTTTGCATTTGAAAGGTCCTATGAACTGTGTTTAGCAAATAAAAGCTAAGACCTAACAGGCAAAACAATCGTGAAACTGCTAGTCTCTCCCCTCTCCATGCCCCTGGCACCACGTAGTTCAGGCAGTACTTCCGGCCGCCTCTTTGAGCTCAGCCTTTCATGGCTTCGTATTTAGATTTAGAATCCCCTACTGTCACAGGCAAATGTTACGCCTCTTCCCAAGGGACACGAACTTGATGTTGTGCAACTTCCTTCGGACCCTCTCAGCTCAGTGGTCTTGCAACTCTCTTTAGCCCCGATTCCTGATCCTTCTATTCTCAAGGCGTATTTTGACCTTCCTGGCTGCAAATTGTCTCACTAGCTGTGTCTACTTTGCCAATTACAGGTGGATGTTATTTTATTTAGATGCTCTTTCTATATGCTCTGGGAAATGGCTCAGAACACGTCTTCCTGTTTGGCTGTCATTTTCCCCCTCAAGAGTGAACATTATTCAAGCACTTTATTCTTCTGGGGAAGGGTTACTATATTTTTGGCAGTATGCAAGATAGTATAATTTTAGTGTCACTTTAGGGATGGCCTTGTAATGGTAAATTTATGTGTCAGCTTGACTGAGCCAAGGGGAGCTCAGACATTTGGCCAAGTATTATTCTGAGTCTGTCTGTGGGGGTGTTTCTAGATGAGACTAACATTTGAATTGACAGTCTGAATAAAAATGTATTGCCCTCCCCAATGTGGGTGGTTTTTACAGAGTCAGCTGTGTATCTGAATAAAGTGAAAATGTTAATTCTCCAATGTGTAACAGTTCCATCTATCTGTCTTGAGCAGGGCTTTGGACTCTAATTGAATATTAGTTTTTCTTGCCTTCAGACTCAAACATTAATATCATCTCTTACAGGTTATGAAGTAGAGTGTGAGCCTGTTGGCACTGAGACTGGAGCTACAACATTGGCTCTGCTTGTTCTCTACCCTTCAGAATCTAACTGAAATTAAACCATAGGATCTTCAGGTTGCCAGCTGGTTGACTGAAAATGTTAACACTTACCAGCCTCCATAATTATGTGAATCAGTTCCTTACAGTAAAACCTTTCTCTCGTTCTCTCTGAACATTCTTTTGGTTCTATTTCTTTGGAGAATCCTGACTAAAATATTAGGATATCAATTTCATGTATTTGAGTCATATGAAGTTGTTCTATTGGCTGATGATATATACAAAAACAGAAAATATTTATTTTATATATTATATATTTACATTATTATATTTATACTAAATACATGCATGTATTTTACTGTTCATATGATGTCATTTTTATTTTTATTTTATTTTATTTTTTTTCATATGATGTCATTTTTAATGATCTCTCCTCAAGTTCACTGATTCTTTCCTCAATCATTACTATATTTTTAATATCATCTGATGAATTTTATTTCACATTTCATTTAAAAAATGTTTTTATTGATTTCAAGAGGAAGGAAGAGGAAGGAAGAAGAGAGAAATAGAAACATCAATGATGAGAGAAAATAATTGATCAGCTAACTCCTGCTTGCCCCCTTATCAGAGATAGAGTCAGCAACCTGGGGCATCAAGACATGACCTCCTAGTTTATAGGTTGATGTTCAGCCATTGAGCCACACCAGCCAGGCTTATTTCACATTTGTTTTTGAGTTATTTTTACATTTTCCTAGTGGTTGATTTTATTCTTTATTTCCTTATTCAAAGTTACTATCTATTATTAATCATGATCATATTTTCCTTTATATATTCTTTTATAGTCTTCATATTTGCTTATTTATTAGTTTTCATTTCTATTTTTAAATCAATTAATGTATTTATTTTAAAAACTTTTATTGTTGAAAGTATTATATATGTACTCTTTTTTCTTCTATTAGCCTCTTTCAGCCCACTCCTGCTCCCCACTCCAGACCTCCATCATTCTATTGTCTATGTTCATGGGTTATACATATATACACACACACATATTCACTAGGAGCCCAGTACACAAAATTCGTGCACTGGGGGGTGGGTGGTCCCTCAACCCAACCTGCCCCCTCTCACATACTGGGAGCCCTCAGGGGATGTCCAACTGATAGCTCACCCCCAGCCAGCCCTTGGGCACCCAGCCATGGCCCTGCTCAGCTCAGCCTCGGCTGCCTGCAACCACCTGGCCCCGGGGACTGGGCGCTCACTACCACTTCCACAGCCCCGGGTCCGGTTCAGCACCCACTGCTGCTGCTGCGCTGCTCCCTCACAGCCCAGGGGCTGTCATTTCATCTCTACCTCTGGGGCCCAGCACTCACACCACTTGGCCCCACCCCCACTCCTGATTGGCTGGTAGCATGTTTCTCTTTTATTATATAGGATATATATGCAAACAATTTCTTTGGTTGATCTCTCCCCATCCATGTTCCTATCCCCTCCTTCCCTCTGAGATTCATAAATATACTAGTTTCTTTAATTTTCTTGTCTACAAATTTCAACACCTAGTTCTCACAGTCTGATTTTTTGGTTGACCTTTTTGGCATTGAATATGTTTTCCTATTTCTTTGGATATTGACTAATTTTTTTATTTTGTCTTAGACATTGCATCTAACTATTTGTTAGACACCTCTAATTTTATAATCCTCTCGATGCTATTTTTAAAGACTTATTTTTAATGACATGAAAATTAGCTGAAATTAAAATGAAATTAAATGAAACTCCGTTCCTCTCACCCCCCTTTTAGCCATAACATGGCTGTTTGGAGTTTTCCTTATGTATATGTAAGCAGAAGTTAGACATTTGGGCAAAGAGTGTATTAACTCTTTGCCCAAATGTCAACTTAGGAATCTCCTTTTACTTTTTTTTTCCTGGAATTTTCTCCCTTACTTTAAGTGGCTGCAGTTATCCTAAAACCTGTTTCATGGTCCCTCATGCCATTAGGATTTCAGGGTTTTTGTTAAATTTTAGCCACATTAGATAATGAAGGCTTGAGCCTTACCTCAGATTTAGTCATAGTAATTTAATCCATGTCATTCCCTTCTTCCTTGTGTCAACTACCATGAAATATCACTTAATTCTGTCTCCAGTTCCTTAAGTAAATTATGTTTTGTCCATATTTTATAATTGTTATCTGCAGCAGTGTTTTCCCAATGAGTGTTACTGGTGATGCCAGGGAAAAACAATTTATAGGAACCAAATGGTTGTTCAGAATATAAAATAACATGGACATGATCAGACATAGAAAATGAAATCCATATTCCGTTGTTCCCATTGTATGGGTTCACATTTGAGAGAATTTTTTTCAACATTTATTTCCTTTTAACAGATTCCTAAATTTTACTACCATTTTATATACTTCCAAAAATTTAGATTTGATATGTATTATAAAAAGACGATTTTCAGACCAGGCCTAAGAGGCCTTTTATGAAGTGTAGGGAAAAAAAAACTCTCAAAATGGGAGGTAGAGGGTAATGGGGAAATAAGGACATATATGTAATAACTTAATCAATAAAGAAAAAAATTTAAAAAATGAAAATCAGAAAAAAAATTGATAAATTAATGGAAGTGGTAATGCACAATACACACAAGTTTGAGCCTAGCTTTTAAACAGCTTTGATTTTGGCAACAAAAATAAAAGACACTTCATTGTAAGCATTTCTGTTTACTGTAAATTTTCTATATTGCACAAGTTAGGCAAGAAAGAAACATGACAATATACAAACCATAGTCCTAGAAGGAATAATGTAATTTTAAGCCTTATTATTATTACTAGGGGTCCAGTGCACAGATTTGTGCACCTTGAAAGCAACTGTGGGCTGTGAAGCTGTGGTCAAAACAGGGGTGGGTCTTGGTCCATCTGCTGTGCTCTTGCTTGGCCCCTCCCTCCATGGCCTCCATCCCCTCTCTGCCAGCAGCTCCACTCACACCCGCTGATGGCACAAAGAAATTGGGGCCAGCACCAGCAGTGGGTTGGAGTGGGGCCAGCGCTGTCAGTGAATATGAGTGGTGGCTGCTGTCCCAGTAGCCCCTCAGGAGCAGGGGGAGGTAGAGAAGCCCTCAGGGGCAATCAAGGCAAGCAGCTGCTGCTCACACCTGCTGCTCACACCTGCTGATGGCACCAAGTGATTGGGACTGGCAGTGGGCACTGGCAGTGGGTGTCATCAGTGGCTCCTGCACTGGCAGCAGGTGAAAGTGGGGATGGCACCGGCAGCAGGTGTGAATGCTGGGCAGGACTGCAGTGTGCGGGAGCTAAGAATTTTAAGTAATCACCCAGAGGCTTACCCTGATGACAGCGACCAGTGCCCCGCCTTGGTCTAGTGCCCCTGCTCCCCTGCTCCCCTGCTTCACCATCCCGCTGCGGCCAATGCATGCCATGACGCCTGGTGGTCAGCGCACATCATAGCAACCAGTTGTTCCACCATTTGGTCTATTTGCATATTAGTCTTTAGTTATGTAGGATTATTGCTTCATTTATATTCTTTGTATGTATAGTATTCAACATTTTATGAGTTTAGAAAATAGAGTGTATTATAGTAATATTTTCGTAAAAATTTATTACTGATAAATATTGAGTAGCTACCAAATATACTCACTATACTATTTCTTTTACATGCATTTTTCCACCCTAAAACTTAGAAAGTACAGTTGTATCAATTTATCAACTTTTAAAACAAAGTCAAAACAAATACAAAAAAGACTTAGCAGTTATAGAAATTTAGCAACCTGTCCAACCTATGTAGCTCTGGTGAAATCTTATTCACAAAAAGGCTATGGCATTTTAATAGAAATTTTCCCGATTCCAGACCCAGTACTATTATTTTCCTTTTGGTGAGACAAGATTGCAGGAGTGCAAGAATGAAAAAATAGAGAATAAAATTCAGCAATTCACTTTATAAAAAGTCAACAGAGTATTTGGATTAATAAACCTCGAATTTTAAATTGCTAATCTCAAACGAACAAAAGGCTTAAGACTGTGTAAGAATAATAATATTAATTCAAGGGGGAGGGAAGATGGATACTGATGGCAAGGCAGACTGCAAGATAGTGTGTGACTGAGAAAACAAAGGGAGAGTGTGTGGTCACATGTGGAGTGTTTGTTAATAAGTTGAGGGACAGCTATACTCCAAGAGACTGTAGGGGACTGCTGGTTTGGGCTCTTGAAGGAAAAAGTGGATATTATTGAAAACCTGAAAAACCTGGGGAATCTATGCCACCCACTGAACAGCTGCAAACCTGAGAACAATGGTCTCAAGTGGCACAAGCACGCGGATTCAGATGAGCTCTACACTCCCTCATGGAAAGGTCAGATTTCACCTGGGGTAAGGAGAGAAAGAACTACATAACCAGACACCTGTGGAAGAGAGATTATGGGGAGACAAAGAAATAGCCCCCATATGAAAGAAAAGCAGGCATCACCAGAAAAGGAAGTAAACAAAATGGAAGCAAGCAACGTGGCAGAGAAAGAATTCAGAGAAATGGTCATAACGTGGGTGAAAAGGATGGAAAACAAATGTGACAATATGTGTAAGAACCAAGAGGAAATGAAGAAGAACCAAGAAGAAATGAAAAAAAAATGACACCATGGCTGTAAAGAACTCAATAGAAAGCATCAAGAGTAGACTAGAGGAAGCAAAGGACTGCATCAGTGAGCTATAAGACAAGGTAGGAAAAAATACCCAAGTAAAGCAGCTTCTAGGAAAAAAAATTAAAAAGCAGGAGGAGAGCTTAAGGGAATTTTGGGACAACACAAAACAACAACAACAACAACAAAACATCTATATAATAGGAGTACCAGGAGAGGAAACTGAGCAAGGAAGAGAAAACCTGTTTGAAAAAATAAGGACAGAAAACTTTCCTGATATAGGGAAGAAAACCCCCACACAAATCCAAGAAGCTCACAGAATCCCAAGCAAAATGAACCCCAAAAGACCAACACCAAGGCACATTATAATTAAATTGACAACAACAATGACAAAATAAGAATCTTAAAAGCAGCCAGAGAGAGCCAGAAAGTTACCTGCGAAGGACCCACCATCAGACTAGAGATTGATTTCTCAACAGAAACACATTAGGCCAAAAGGGAATGGAATGAAATATACAAAGTCATGCAAAGGAAGGGTCTGAATCCAAGAATACTGTACCCAGCAAGGCTATCAATCAAAATCGAAGGTGAAATCAGAAGCTTCACAGAGAAAAAAGGAATAAAGGAGTTTATTACCACAAAACGAGCAATGCAAGAAATGCCACAGGGTCTGCTGAAAAAAAGAATGGAAGGAAAGAAGGAAGGAAGGAAGGAAGGAAAGAAGGAAGGAAGGAAGGAAGGAAGGAAGGAAGGAAGGAAGGAAGGAAAGGAAAGGAAAAGAAAGAAAGGAAGAAAGAAAAAGAAAGAAATAGGAAGCAAAGACAGAACACAGGAGTAAAGAATAAAAATGGTGACAAATAAGTACTTACCAATAATAACTTTAAATGTAAATGGATTAAATCCCCCCATCAAAGGATTTAGGGTAATGGATTGAATGAGAAAACATGACCCATATATCTGCTGTCTACAAGAAACCCACCTCAGAAAAAAGGATGCACACATACTGAAGGTGAAGGGATGAAAAAAGTTTTTTCAAGCAAGTGGAAATGAAAAAAAAGCTGGGGTAACAATACTAATATCTGACAAATTAGAACTCAAAGTAAAGGAGATAAAAAATATAAAGAAGGTTATTTCATAATACTAAAGGGAGCAATCCAACAAGAATAAATAATTTGGGTAAACATATACACACCCAATACAGAAGCACCCAAATACATTAAAAAATTTCTGGAGGATATCATGGGAGATATTGACAGCAATACAATCATATTAGGAGACTTTAATACCCCACTATTATCATTGGACAGATCCTCTAAACAAACACAAAAAAAATCAGCAAAGAAACACCAACCCAAAATGACTCACTAGGCCAGATGGAATTAATTGACATCTTTAGAACATTTCAACCTAAAGCCACAGAATATACATTCTTCTCAATGGCACATAGATCATTTTCAAAGACCGTTTATTGGGTCACAGGCAAAGTCTCTTCAAATTCAAGAAGATAGAAATCATATCAAGCATCTTCTCAGATCACAGTGACATAAAACTGGAAATCAACTACAATAAAAACAACCCCAAAAATAAAACACATGGAAACTAAATAGCATGCTATTAAACAATGACTAGGTTACCAGAGAGATCAAGGAAGAGATAAAAAAAATCATGGCAAAAAAATGAAAACACAAGAAACCAAAATCTATAGGACATAGCAAAAGCAGTCTTGGGAAGGAAGTTCAAAGCTCTACAAGCCTATTTCCAAAAACAAGAAACAATGGAAATAAATTACCTAAACCTATAACTCAAAGAGTTAGAAAGAGAGCAACAAGAGAAGCCCAGTGTAAGCAGAAGGAAGGAAATAATAGAGATCAGAGAGTAGATAAGCAACATAGAGACCAAAAACAAAACAAAACAACAACAACAACAAAACCCAACCAAAAGAATAATACAAAAGATCAACAAAACCAAGACCTGGTTCTTTGAAAGGATAAACAAGATTGATGAACTCTAGACAGGGTGACCAAGAAACAAAGAGAGAGGACCCAAATAAACAAAATCAGAAATGAAAGAGGTGAAATAACAACAGACCCAACCAAAAAACAAAGGATTGTTAAAAAAAATACTATGAATAACACTATTCCAATAAACTGGACAACCTGGAGGAAATGGATATATTTCTCAAAAAATACAACCTTCCAAAACTCAATCAGGAAGAATCTAACATTCTCAATAGGCCAATAACTATGGAAGAAATTGAAGCAGTCATCAAAAAGCTTCCAGAAAACAAAAGGCTGGGGCAAAACAGCTTCACAGAGAAGTTTTACCAAATATTTAAGGAAGAACTAAAACCTATCCTCTTCAGACTATTCCAAAAGAATTCAAAAGTAAGGAACACTTCCAAGCTCATTCTATGAAGCCTGCATCACCCTAATACCAAAAGCTGATAAACACAACACAATGAAAGAGAATTACAGGCCAATAAAAATGAACATAGATGTCAAAATCCTCAATAAAATTCGAGTAAATAAGATCCAGCAGTACATCAGAAAGATCATACACCATGACCAAATAGGATTTATCCCAGAAATGCAAGCATGATACAATATCCAAAAATCAATAAATGTGATATATCACAAACAAATAGACAGATAAAGATCATATAGTCATATCAATTCATGTAGAAAAAGCATTTGACAAAAAAACCAGCACCCTTTCTTGATAGAAACTCTCAGCAAGGTGGGAATAGAAGGATCATACCTCAACATAATAAAAGACAAATATGACAAACCCACAGCCAACATCACACTCAATGGGCAAAAACTAAAACCATTTCTCGAAAGAACAAGAACAAGACAGGGATGTCCACTTTCACCACTCCTGTTTGACATAGGACTGGAAGTAGAAGCCATTACAATTAGATAAGAAGAAGAAATAAAAGGCATCCAAATTGAAAAAGAAGAAGTAAAGCTGTCCTTATTTGTAGATGACATGATATTGTACAAAGAAAACCCTAAAGACTCGATAAAAAAAACTCTTAGTCTTAATAAAGAAATCCCATTTATCATCACACCAAAAAATGTTAGATACCTAGAAATAAATTTAACTAAGGAGAAAACTACAGGACACTCTAAGAAAAGATAGAGAAAGATATAAACAGATGGAAGAAGAAACCATGTTCATGGATTGGTAAAATCAACATCATTAAAATGTCCATACTACCCAAAGCAATTTATAGATTCAATGCACTCTCCATTAAGATACCAACAGCATATTTCACAGACCTAGAAAGAACTCTCCAAAAATTCATCTGTAATAAAAAAAAAAGACCCCAAAAAGCCACAGCAATCCTGAGAAAGAAGAACAAAGTAGGTAGTATATCAATACCAGATTTCAAGCTGTATTACAAAGCCATTGTTCTCAAAACAGCCTGGTACTGGTACAAGAACAGATATATAGACCAATGGAGGAGAATAGAGAATCCAGATGTCGACTCAAACCACTTATGCTCAATTAATATTTAAAAAGGAAGCATGAAAATACAATGGAGTCAAGATAGTCTCTTCAAGAAATGATGTTGAAAAAATTGGATAGATACATGACAAAAAAACAAAACAAAACTAGACCACCAACTTATACCATACACAAAAATAAACTCATAATGGATAAATGACTTAAACATAATATGGGAAACCATAAAAAATACTAGAAGAATCCAAAGGCAGAGAAATCTCAGACATATGCTGAAGCAATTTCTTAACTGATATCTCTCCTAGTGCAATAGAAAAATAAAGAGAAAATAAACAAATGGGACTACATAAAAATAGAAAGCTTTTGTACAGCAAAAGAAACCATCAACAAAACAATAAGAAAGCCCACTGTATGGAAACACATATTTGCAAATGTCATCACTGATAAAGTTCTCCAACATCTATATGGAACTTGTACAATTTGATTAAGGAAGATAAATGATCCAATAAAAAATGGGCAATCAATCTAAATAGAATATTTTTGAAAGAAGACTGAAGGAAGGCCAGGAGACGTATGAAAATCACTAATTATCTGAGAGATGCAAATCAAAATGATAATGCAGTACCATCTCATACCTGTCAGAATGGCTGTCATCAACAAACCAACAAACAACAAGTGCTGGCAAAGATGTGAAGAAAAAGGAACCCTCATGCACTCCTGATGGGAATGCAGACTTGTATAGCCACTGTGGAAAACAGTACGGAGTTTCCTCAAAAAACTAAAATAGAACTCCATTTGACCAAGTAATTCCACTTCTAGGAATATATCCCAAAGAACTAGAAACACCAGTCAGAAAGGATATATGCACCTCTATGTTCATAGCATGACAATTTACAATAGCTAAGATTTGGAAACAGCCTAAATGCCCATCAGCAGATGAGTGGGTTAAAAAACTATGATACATCAACACAATGGAACACTACACTGCTATACAAAGAAGGAATTCTTACCATTTGCAGCAGCATGGATGGACCTGGAGAGCATTATATTAAATGAAATAAGCCAGGCCATGAAAGAAAAATACCACATGATATTACTCATTTATGGAAAATAAAGAACATTATAACCTGATGAACAAAAAGAGAGATACAAAGGCAGTAAAGCACTGAACAGACTGTCAAATTACAGTGGGAAGGCTGGGTTGTGTTGGGGACATGGGGGAAAGAGATCGACCAAAGGTCTTGTGTACGTGCATATAAGCACAACCAATGGACACAAGATACTGGGGGGAGAGGGGAGTCAATGAGGGCAAGTGACAAGGGGTAGTGGAGGCTGGAGGGAGGTCAATGGGAAAAAAAGAGAGATATGTACTACTATATGTAATATTTTAAAAAAGAAAATAATGATATTAATTCAGTTATCTTGAATTTGGAAGGCATTTGCATTTATACTTTAGATTTTCTATCTTTATATAGTATATACAGATTTATTGTGCACAACTTAAGAGCTGAATTTAAAATGAGAACATTTTAAGATTTAATAAATGTTGACCATTGAGAATATAATCTTTCAGCTCATCAAGTTTTACTACTCATTGCTTTAAAAGAAAGTGCTAGTGCAATGACTCATTTTTCATTAGATATAATTTAATTTTTTTAAATTGATAATTTATCAAAACATTAAGTATTCATTTTATTAAAGAAGAAACTTGTCTTCTGGGGAAGAATTTTCTAAAAGGGCCTCTAGCTGTATATGCAAGAATTGCTTGGTATCTTTTTCTCTCTATTGCCTTATCTTTTTTATATGGGTAGATAATTACATATACGCTTTAACAGCTGATAGCTCAATTCTTAACATGAAATCTATTTTAATAAGCACTAACTTTATAGTTATTCGAAGTGAATGTATGCATTTTAGGGATATCCTATCTAATAAAAGATTAATATGCAAATTGACCATACCCACAAGCCACACCCACCAGCGAATTAGGAGCAAGTATGCAACTTAACCCCAGCCAAGATGGCTGTGGCCACAGAAAGAGCAGAAGGCTTGGATTTTCCCGGCTATGGAGAAAGTCAAGATTTCCACCTGCGCTGGCCTGCCTTGGCCTCTGCTTAAAGCTAGAAAGTTTAGTTATAGAAAATAAATAAATCCCAATAAAAATGGCAGCAGCCATGGATATGGAGAGAACAAGAAGCTTGAGTTGCCCTCAGCATTGGAGGAAGCCAAATTTCCACATCCCTGGCATGCCTTGGCCTCCATTTAAGGCTAAAAAGTTTCAATTATAGAAGATAAATAAATCCAAACAAAAATGGCTGTGGCCACAGGTCAAGCATGAGTCTTGGTTCCGCTCAAGACTACAAAGTTTCAATTATAAAAGATAAATAAATCCCAGATATTAGGGCCTCCCCTTGGGTGACCAGTGGGTATGGCCAGTCTGAAAACTACCACAGGCCACTCACCCAGGATGCCACATGCCCCAAGGAAACCCCCATCTTGATCCAGGACACCCTTCAGGGCAAACCAGCTGGCCCCAACCCATGCACCTGACCTCTATCATATCTAATAATAGTAATATGCAGGTTTACCATCACTCCAACACACAAGATGACTGCCCCTATGTGGACACAAGATGGCCACCTCGAGATGGCCAGCAGGGGAGGGCAGTTGAGAAGGACCAAGCCTGCAAGGGAGGGTAGTTAGGGGTAAACAGTCTTGCAGAGGAGCAGTTAGGCATCAATCAGGCTGGCAGGGGAGTGGTTAGGGGGTGATTAGGCTGACATGCAGAAGCAGTTAGGGGCAATCAAGAAGGTAGGCAGGGAAGCAGTTGGGAGCCAGCAATTCTGAATTTTGAGAGGGAAGTCTGACTGCCCGTTTAGGCCCCATTCTGCTGGGATTGAGCCTAAACGGGCAGTTGGACATCCCTTGAGGGGTTCCAGATTGGAGAGGGTGCAAGACTATGACTAGTTTTTGAAGAAGGTTTTTAAATCATGGTCATTTAATATTGAACTGATTTGATATATTCATTTTACTGAAAAAAAAAGACAGTGTTATAAATTTGATATAAAAGTTTCTTTTCATTAAGGGACCTGGGCAGATAGATGTAGTATTTTATTGAAAACAAATAAAATATGAGGGAGAACTAAGATGGCGGCAAAGGCAAAACACCTATCTTGCCGTCATAATCAGCAATTTTAATACTACAACTTAACGAAAGAACAAACACCTTCCAGAATCACCAGAAAGCTCGCCGAGTGAAAATTCCACAAATAAAAGTGAAGATAAGACACTGTGACCCGGAGGAGCTGCGGCGGACGGCGTTGAAAGATTCGCCTGGAGAGAGGTTTGGAGCGCACGCCGCGGAGAGGGCGGGCGGCTGAAAACCGGCCAGTTTTCTCCAACGGGGAGACAAAGGCGTCCCACTGACTGATTCTCCAGCTCTGGGCGAAGTCCAGAGAACCCACTATCACACGGGGTGAAAACTGGACAGTGGGAGGGCACGCTGAAGCTCGGGGGCTGCCGGGTCTCCCAGCTTGTGGAAAGGCAGCTCTCGCGAACAGCTCGGCTGCGTGACGGTGCAGAGCGTGCACCACCACTTGCCTCTCATTCGGAAAACTGTCAGACTGCTTTGTTTTACGATCCTGGGTGAGACATTGCGCATGCAAACTCATTTTGGGAAAGTCTGAATTCCCCGGCAACCGGCAGCCGGTGGAGCTCCGTAGCGGCTCTCTCTCAGAGGTGCTGGCGGCCATTGCCCCCTGCACAGAGTCCCTGGGGCCGCATAGGGCGGAGCTAATGCTGTCTGCTTGGCCCGGAGACTCCGCCCACCCAACCTGAGCACAGCTGAGCTTCACAGACAATTGGCCTGGAGGTCAACCCTCCAAGTGCTAACAACGATTAACTGAGCTTAACTTCAGCAAGACTGTGCAGCCCATATCCACCTCAGGTAACCGGGGAGGCTGAGCCACTATCCCTAGTAGGAAGTCTACCACACAAAGCTAATTGACCAACTCAGGGAAGCAGCCACCATGCAGCAACATGGAAAGAAATCAGATGTGAAAGAAATGGAGGAAAAAAAACGACTAGACATGGAATTCAGAACCACGGTTATAGGGTTTTTTAAGAGGTTCCAACAAAAGATCGAGGCCTATAAGGAAATAAGCAAGACCACAAAGGAAATGAGTGAGTCCTACAAGAAAATGAACAACACCCTCCAGGATATAAACGAGAGCTGCAAAGAAATTATTAAGACCAACGTGGAAATGAATGAGTCCTACAAGGAAATGAAAGAAACCCTCAAGGATATAAAGCAGACTCTCAAGGATATGAAAAAGGACCAACCAGAAATTAAGCATACACTGACTGAAACAAAAAATATTATACAAAGACCTGAAAGTGCCCTGGAGCACCCCAAGAACCAAGTTAAAGATTTGAAATACAAAGAGGTAAAATCCACTCAGCTGAAAAAGCAAGAAACCAAAAGAATCCAAAAAATTGAAGATAGTGTAAGGGGCCTCTGGGACAACCTCAAGCATACCAACATCCGAATTATAGGGGTGCCAGAAAAAGCGAGAGGCCAAGACAATGAAAACCTATTTGAAGAAATAGTGACTGAAAACTTCCCACACCTGGTGAAAGAAATTGACTTAGGAGTCCAAGAAGTGCACCGAACCCCAATATATAGGAACCCTAAGAGGACCACACCAAGGCACATCATAATTAAAATGCCAAGAGCAAAAGACAAAGTGAGAATATTAAAAGCAGCAAGAGAGAAACAGTTGGTTACCTATAAGGGAGCACCCATACGACTGTCAGTGGATTTCTCAACAGAAACGATGCAGGCCAGACGGGAGTGGCAAGAAATATTCAAAGTGATGAACAGCAAGAATCTACAACCAAGATTACTCTATCCAGCAAAGCTATCATTCAGAATTGAAGGTCAGATGAAGTGCTTCGCAGATAAGAAAAAGCTAAAGGAGTTCATCACCACCAAACCAACATTATATGAAATGCTGAAAGATATTCTTTAAGAAGAGGAAGAAGAAAAAGGTAAAAGTGCAAACTAGCAACAACAAATACACATCTATCAACAAATGAACATAAAAATCAAGTGAATTGATAGGCTGTTGAACAGGATAGACTGGTGAATATAACAGAGACATGGACATAGAGAGGGAATGGACTGACAATTCTTGGGGAGAAAAGGGTTGTGGGAAGTGCAGCAAGAGACTGGACAAAAATCTAGCAACAATGGGAGAGGACAGTGGGGAGGGGGAGGTGAGGGTGGAGGTGGGATAGGTACAGGGTGGAGGGAAGCTATAGGGGGATAAAAAGGGGAAACAATGTAATTAATAAACTGAACAATAAAGATTAAAAAAAAAAGACTCCTTAAAGGGAGTGAGCCCACCCAAAAAAAAAAAAAATAATAAAATAAAATATGAGATCAACTATTAAACTGCCCTGTAGATTTATTATTATTTTTTTACTTATGCTGATACTACTAAGTCCAATGTATAATAGTTAATTTTTGATTAATTCTGTGAATTAAAATTTTGCAAAGAAAGCATATATTGACTTCTTATTATGTAAATGACAAAGAAGGCTGGTGGATGGGAAGAGATAAAGAGTATGAAATACAGTGAATTTTTTCACTACATGAAGTGACCCCAGGTAATTCATGTATCAAAAAGACATTTCTTCAAAATTGCATTACTTCAATATTTTATTCACATATAAGTTAAACTACTTCACAATTACAAAAAACTAGGAGCCTGGCACACAAAATTTGTGCACTGGGGGTAGGTGATCCCTCAGCCCAACCTGCCCCCTCACACATACTGGGAGCCCTCAGGGGATGTCCTACTGACCACTCATCCCCAAACTGCCCAAGGCTTAAAGCCTCTGGCCAAGGCTTTAGGCCTTGGGCAATCAGCCATCGCGCTGAAATGGGGGCCGATGGCTGACTCCATCCCAGCCATGTTCCTCCCAGTGCCCAGGCCTTTGCCCCAGCCAGCTGGCACCCGGCTAGCATGGGCTTTGGCCCCGACCCCCCCAGCCCAGGCCTTGTACCTGGCCAGTGCATGCTGGCCGCCTCTACCCACCCCCCCACAGCCCTGGCTGCTTCGGCCCTAGGGCCCCCCCCCCATGACCCGGGCCCCGACCCTCGACCCTGGATGCCTTGGCCTTGCCCCCCGCAGCTTGGGCCACATTGGCCCTGGTCCCACAGCCTCGCTGGCTGGCTCTGCCTCAGCTCCTGATTGGCTGGTGGGCGTGGCTGGTGGGTGTAGCAAAGGTACGGTCAATTTGCATCTTACTCTTTTATTAGATGGGATACATATATAGATAACTTATATAAGAAAATAATATAAAATATGTCAGATTTGAAAGCAGATAAACAGTTTGTTAAATTTTACTGGTTGCACCGGTTAATAATTTGGACTTTGTAATCAAAAGAAAACATAATAATTTCAAGAGAAACATCATAAGTGCTTTATTCAAAATAATGTTCATCGCTAGCTACACAATCACCACCATCTTTCAGGTAATTAGTGGATATCATCCCAATAGAACTTTTCTTGTTTTGAGCCAAACTATTCGGAGATCCAATTTTCCACATCTTCACATGATTTGAAGTGCTGCTCAGAAAGTGTGTGTGCCATTGATCAGAACAAATGGCAATCTGAAGAAGCAAGGTCTGGTGAATACTGCAGTGGGTTAAGATTTTTTAACATGTCTTCAATTGTTTGAAGTGTGTCATGGTATGTCATCCTGAAGCAAAATTACTTTGACATGTTTTCTGGTACATTCTGGTCATTTCACAATCAAAGCATGGTTAAAATTGATTATTTGTTGTCAGTAGTAATCAGTATGAATGATTTCAGCTGGTTTTAGAAGCTCATAATACACCACACCTTCCTGATCCCACCAAATGCAGAGCATTGTCTTCTTTCCAAAGTGATTTGGCCTTGCAGTCGATGTTTATGGTTGACCTGTATCAACCCATGATTTTGTGCATTTGAGGTACTCAAAATAAATCCACTTTTCATCCCCAGTCACAATTTAATGCAAAATAGACTTTTTTCTTGCCATTGAAGCAACATTTTACTCATAACTTTTGGGTTTTCAATTTGTCTTTCATTTATTTGATGTGGCACCCATTTTCCTTCCTTCAAAATCTTTTCCATTGCGTATAAATGATGGGATCGGAAATTGTTTGCTGAGCAACATTTAATCTTTCTGCAAGTTGTTTTTGAATTTGACATGCGCTTCATTCAATAATGCTTGTAATTGTTGGTCTTCAAACTTTGACCTGGACGTTTTTAGCTCTCACATTGAAATAATCACTTTTAAACCATTTAAACCAGTGTTCACAAGTATCTTGAGATGGAGCATGTTCACCATAAGCTTCCTGAAGTACTATAAATTTCAGCAGCACTTTTCTTCAAAATAAAGTAACCAATTAAATCTTCCCCCAACTGCTCTTTTCTTGGCATGAAATTCAACATTTTTAATCTTAAAAATATCTATGATGCTAAAATCTTCAGCAAATTTGACTTATGAAGTTTTGAAATTTGCTGTCAATACAGCAAAATAACATACATATCAAATCACATATATATCAACATATGTATAGCTCCACCTATTAAAAACATCTGCATTATTAATTGGTACACCTGGTAGCTTAACATTAAATACCAATAAAATATATTTAGTATATTTTATTTCATGGGATCTTTACAATGTAGCATTCCTTTATTATGCATGCTTCTCACTTATCCATAATTACCATTTTTTAAACATTACCCTTGAAAAAACTAAAGCTATTAGAAAATAATACTTGTGAATTATTTATTATTAAAGTAATCAAAAGCTGTTTTATAAGGAGGTCAGATAAAAAAATGAATGCTTGATAAAGCATCAGATTGTGGACTGAATGGTCCCAGGTTCAATTCCAATAAGGGCACATAACTTGGTTGCAGGAACATCCCCAGTACAGGAGGCAGCTGATTGATGTTTCTCTCCCATTCATGTTTCTAACTCTCTATCCCTCTCACTTCTCTCTGTAAAAAATCGATAATTTTTTTTAAAAAAGAAAGAAAACAAATGCTAGTAATAGTAGTCGGTTCATATTACTTATTTCCAAAATCTTAGCATAACCTGACTATTTTTGCGTTGCCTCATTCCACATTACAAACTAAACTAAGTCAAACCCAACTAAACTGCTATTAACAGTTTAACAAAATCTATTCAAGTAGAAAATTTTATGAACAAATTTCAATTTACTTTTTAGCTCCCCAAAATGTTAAATATTGTGAATAATTTTGATTTGACATTATTTATCACGCTATGTTTTATCTAATAAGCATCCTATATTATAAAAGGCTAGTATGCAAAGTGACTACAGGGCAGAATGAGCAGTTGCTATGATGCACACTGCACATGAGGTGCAGACACTCAGTGCAGGAGCTGCTCCCTGGTAGTCAGCGCTGCTCAGCCAGAAGCCAGGCTCATGGCTGGTGAGCACAGTGGTGGTGAGGGGACCCTCTCTCGCATCTGTAGCAGTGCTAAGGATGTCTGACTGATGGCATAGGCCCACTCCTAAGCTGTCAGTGGGACATCCCCCAAAGGCTCCAGACTGAGAGAGGTGCGGGAGTAGCTGAGGGACCCCACACCCTGAGTGCACAAATTTTGTACACTGGATCTCTAGTTTATTAAAAAAAGCATAGATTTATTTAAGAAAAATATAACTATACATATAAAATTAAATACATGATTGTACATACCAAATTTTATAATTAAAAGAGTGAAACAATATATTTTTATACTCCTATGTTCAATGTAGAAGATGGAAAATAAATTGAATATAGTAAAAAAAATACCATAATTCTCTTTGTAGTATAAAACTGGCTCCATTGGAAAACATAGGAATTTTCTCAGGAAAGAGATTATTGTAAACTCCACATCTTGAAGTCTTTTCTCATTCTAAAACAAAAGTCCCAGTGCCAAAATTCATGTGTGGGTACAATCCCGAGGCTTGGGTTGCTATTAGGGCCGTCTTCCCCAGCTGCACGCAGCCAGCCCCACCTCCTGTCACCACCCACCCCCAGTTCCCCATTTGCCATTGAGCAATTGGAGCTTGACAGCTGGGGGAAGGGACTGAGAGGTCGGGCATTCCTGCCTGCTTGCTAACTTCACCCCCCGCCCCCCCGCCCCCGCAGGTTGCCTTCTGTGTGTGGGGTGACTGGCAGGGTAGGGGCCTTGGCCTGCCTCTGTCCATGATCCCGGTATCCACACCACATTCTCTGTTCACTATTGAGCAATCAGAGCCTGCCAGATGGGGGAAGGGACTGAGTGGTGATCATTGTGCCTCATAGTGACTGGTTGAGTGATGTTTTGGTCATTCTGCCTTTAGGGTCAATTTGCATATTACCTTTTTATTATATAGGAGTAGAGGTTCAGACCATGAAATTTGTGCATGGGGTGGGGGGGCATCCCTCAGCCTGGCCTACACCCTCTCCAATCTGGGACCCCTCAGGGGATGTCCAACTGCCTTCTAATAATCCAAGTCTCCTGCTCCTAACCACTCACCTGACTGCTGGCCTGATCTCCTTCACTGCTCTCCACTCCCAGCCTGGTCCCCCTAACTGTCTCTGCCTCAGCCCCGCCACCATGGCTTTGTTCCGAAGGATGACCACAAGGTCATCAGGAAGATGTCTGGTTTAATTAACTTATTTCCCTTTTGTTAGTATAGATAGAGGCCTGGTCCATGGGTAGGGGGTTGGTCTGCCCTAATGGGTGTGGATCAGGGTGCAAGTCCTCACTGTGGGGGAGGCTGCTGGTGGTTTGCAGGCCAGCCACACCCCTGATTTGGGTGGGGATCCCTGCTGGGGTGTAGGTCTGGCCTGGATGAGGGGCCATGGTCATTCTGGTCTCTGGTCACTCTGGTTGTTCTGCCGTTTAGGTCGCTGGGCTTTTACCACATAGGATGATATGTTAGTAAAGAAAAAGGAATGTGTAAAAGAATGTCTGGATAGTTTAACTGACAAAATAATTTTGAAATATTGTCTTTAAAGAAAATGTTTTTGCATTATATGTGCATATTCATGGCAAATTAGAGAAACCAACTGAAAATGAAATCAGTGATAAGCTAGCTATTAAGCAATCCTTTCACTGGAACAAAATCTGCTCTTAGGAACCAATTTCCTAATTAAGAGCATTTGTTATCCTTCTATGTCATAGTTTTGTTTATTAAATTTCAGGAAATCTCAGTTAAAATATTGTCAATTATATATTGAAAGGTTATTTTGCAACTAAGACTGAAATAGTGAAAGAAATGTATGTTAGGTCATCTTAACATTTATTTTGTGAAAAGGTAGCATCCAAATAGCCTAGAGAGAATGAACCCTTTTTATTTCCAAGATCTCCAATAATGTTGTGCATATAATATAGCATTTTCATACTCCAGATACTTCAAAATATTTTCTTTTAAGTTGCTGGTGTAAGGAATAAAATACCTCATCAAGATATTTTTGAATTCTTCTAAGAGAATACAAAATAGGAAACATTGGATATTGCTTATTTTGGTTATTAATGCTCATTCATAATGATGAAATAATTAAGCATTAACATAATAAAAACTAGTAAATGCATTAAGAGAAGCCTCTTAATGTATAAACTTGAGTCTCTTAAATTCTTCTCTCAGTAAAAGCTTTGAAAAGGTAAGTAGGTAGAGGTTTCTCTGAAATTTTCAATTTAAAGGCAAAGTGACTATGCTTACACAATAATGGCTTCCTTAATCCATGGAGACTATCCCTAACCCTAGTTGATATAAATATTTTGTTGCAGTCTTCAAAATTTCTAACTTTGCAAACATAATTGTGTAACTCTGATTGTAACAGGAACTGAACCAAAACAACTATGTTGTAATTTAATAACTGTGGCAATTAACTGCGTGGAAGATAAAAATCAAGTGCCTATCAGTAGATGAGTGAATTAAAGTGATGGTCTTCTGTTGTTTTCTTCCAGGTGTTTTTTATTTCAGGGGAACACATATGCATATATGCACAGCCCACAGACACAGGCAATAGTGTGGTGAAGGCTTGAAGGAAGGAGGGAGCCAGGGGTGCGTGGATGGTGAGGCCTCATCTACTTAGGACATTAGTGGAAGTAAATAAGACAATTTCCATAACTGACATATTTTGGCTAAATGGAACCAACTTGAGACATCACACCAAGCTGGAAGAATGATGGAACACATGTGTATTCCAAGAAACTATCTGGTCCATTGCTAAGATTTAATAAATTGAATTCTGAATGCATAAATTAAAATAAATATAAAAAGTACAAAATAAAGATATGAAAAGAAATGTAATATTGTAAACACTTAAAGAATAACAAAACTAACAAACTACTATTAGACAAGATGCTTTTCAGTGTCTATTAAAACCTCGTACTATAAAATCGTGCCAGCAAGTCATGCCCAAAGGAAGTTGCAATACACAGTATAAATTAAGAAATTTGTCTTCATGGTGAACATGACCCTTCTGTTCAACCAACAGCCATTGTTCATTAAACAGTGAAGTACATTTGACAGCATGGGAAAGTAGTGCTATTCATGAAGGACTCCCAAACCCTGTGAACTATCACATTACACATCACCTTTTTAGGAAGGAAGTCCATTTATATTACCTGCTTGGCTGAATTAGGATAGATGCTTAGAGAGAAAATTTAGGACATATCCAGAATCATAAGATTATCATCTGTGCCTGGAAAAAAATTCTGTTTGCCAAGGAGTAACATCTGGGATGTTTTACAGCACAATCCCCATAACAGTGAAAATGGATCCAACATCCAATTTTCATCCATTATATGTGCTAATGCTGCAAGTACATGTGGCCTGACTTGCTGCTTCAAATAAAAGTACCAATGCATCATTACTGGCAATTCTACACCCAGTGAAGTTAAATGTGTGCTTTGGAGCCAGATATCACATTCTTCAAATACATATGATTGCTGCTTTAGAGAGCCTTTTATTAAAAATATTGGAAGATTTTACTTTGTGAAGAAATTATTCATAAAAATTATGTCCTAAAGAATCATTCAATACTGACAAGTAAAGGTCTGTTCAAATATGTCCTAATTGCTTGTTCATTTTGTTCCTCCCTCAAGGCTTTATAAAGTCTCATGTCCCTCTTTCACTATAACCATAATTATTCTTGACTTCTCTTTCTCAATAGACAATATCAGAAATTAAATTACAAGACTAATAAATATATTGCATTTATTCCGTTAAGAGCTACATACATTTTATTTTTTGTCATAAATCATGTAGCACTGTCATTAAAACCATCTTTCCAATAGCTCAACCTGTCAGTTGCTGGACCTTCTCACTACCAATGATCTTATTTCTACCCAATCTTATCTGCCATTCACTAGCTTGTATTGTAACTGTATCACCTCAATCTCAAATAAGGTCCTTCTCAGTATTCTTCAAAAATAATTTAGATTACACCTCAAATCATAACCTATAATTTTGTCATACCAAGCTTCCAAATACCCTATAGATTTTTTTAAATACAGGATCAGAAAAGCACACATAGAGATGATTAGTGACTGTTTATTGAGTACTTAGTGTAAGCGATACTTTGTATGTTAGGTGTAGAAAAACACAGTATTTTTCTTTTTACCTTTAACCTTGAGTGTGCAGTAAAAATACTTTCATTAAAGTTACTTAGGTCATTTTTAACACAGACACAGTTGTCACAGTTAGCATTCTTGCATCTAGTCCTAGTTTTGTTTTTATTGATGTTTTTGTTATTTATATATACAAAAAGTTACTCTATGGTGTACAATTCTGTGAATTTTGACAAAGGCGTAAAATCTTGTGTCACCACCAGTCACTTTGATAGCAGTCCTATAATAAAGGATGTACCTTTATAAACAATTCTGTCTGCTACTACCAACCCTTTTTCACATTTTTTTCTGTCTCATTCCTACCCACTATAGTTCTATCCTTTCTAATAAAAGAGTAATATGAAAATTAGCCATCACTCTGCTACACACAAGCCACACCAATGAGCCAGTCAGGAGCAAGTATTCAAATTAACCCCAACCAAGATGCCTGTGGCCAAGGAGAGAGCAGGAGGCTTGGGTTTCCCAGGCAATGGATGAAGTTAAGCTTTCTGCACACCCTGGTAGGCCTAGGCCTCCGCTCAAGGTTACAAAGTTTTATTTATAGAAGATAAATAAATCCCAGATACCAGGGCTTCCACTTGGGTCACTGGGGTGGTGCCTGGCCAGCCTGCAAACCACCACAGGCTTCTCACCCAGGCTGCTCCATGCCACAAGTGAACCCCCACCCTGATCCGGGACACCCTTCAGGGCAAACCAGCTAGCCCCAACCCATGCACCAGGCCTCTATCTTATCAAATAAAAGAGTAATATGCAAAGTGACTGTCACTCCAACACACAAGATGGCTTCTCTATGTGGTCAAAGATCCTACCCCCATATGGACACAAGATGGTCATCACAAGATGGCCAGCAGGGGAGGACAGTTGAGAGGGAACCAGGTCTGCAGGGGAGAGCAGTTTGGGGGGACTAGGCCTGCAGGGGAGGGCATTTAGGGGTAAATAAGCTGGCAGGGGAGCAGTTAGGGATCAATCAGGCTGGCAGGAAAGTGGTTAGAGGGTGGGTGATCAAGCTAGCAGGCCGAAGCAGTTAGGGGCAATTAGGAAGGCAGGCAGGCAAACAGTTGGGAGCCAGCAGTCCTGGATTGTGAAAGGGATGTCTGACTGCCTGTTTAGGCCTAATCGTACTGGCATCAGGCCTAAACAGGCAGTCAGACATCCCACGAGGGGTCCCAGATTGGAGAGGTGCAGGCTGGGTGAGGGACACCACCCCCCCCCCCGGCATGCACAAATTTTGTGCACCAGGCCTCTAGAATTTATATATATACTATACTAGTGGCCCAGTGCACGAAATTCATGCACGGGGTGGGGGTGGTAGTCCCTCAGCCCAACCTTCCCCCTCTCACATACTGGGAGTCCTTAGGGAATGTCCAACTGATGGCTCATCCCCAGCTGCCTGTCAAGGCTTTAGGCCTTGGGCACTCACCCGTCTCCCTGCTCAGCTTAGCTCCAGCTGCCTGTGACCACCCAGGCCCAGGGCTGGGCGCTCACCTCTGCTCCTGCCACTTGCCCTGCCCGCCCCCAGCCACCTCCAAGCTCAGGTGGCCTGGGCGCTCTCACACTTTCTGCGCCTCATGCCCCAGCCGCCTCCAAGCTGAAGCAGCCTGGGCGCTATGGCCCTCGCCACCTACTGCTTCGTCTCCACCCCAGGGGTCCAGCCATTGTGCCACTTGGCCCCGCCCCTCGTCCCCACCCCCCCACTCCTGATTGGCTGGTAGCATAGCCAATCAGGAGCCAAGGTACGGTCACATTTGCATGCTACTCTTTTATTAGATAGGATATAGTAGTCTGCTTGCAGATGACCTTCCAGTTACTGATGCTATTTTAATTTCTCTGAGTTTTCTCTCTATATATTTTATTTTAAATAGTTTCTATTAATATGATCTCACAATAATTAATAATTTGTCTATATGATCTGATATGAAAATTCTATTGAGAAGTTTTTCATCTCATATATTATAATTTCCCACTTCAGATATTGGATTTTGATCTTTTAAAAGTATTTCCCAGATTTTGACCTTTGAGTTGCAATATGATATCTGTTTAAATATATTTTTCTAATAATTTAGGCAACTGTATAATGTCTATGTCATGATTGATTGGTTTTTTCCTTTTATTACATTTTATCTTTTCCTGTCTCTTTGTGTGCCTGGTAATCTTTGAAGGTTTTCTGACACTGTGAGTTATACTTTGTTCCACGCTGGATAATTTCTAAAATTCTTGAGTTTTTTTCTGAGGAGCAATTAGGTTCCATGAAGATGGTTTACTCTTCCTGCTTCACCTCACACTTTTATGTTATAGAACTGGCTTCTTTCCTTAAAACTCTTGAACCAGCCTCTGCTAGTTTTGAACTTTTCTTCTGTAGCTTCGGTGCCTCTCTCAGCCTTCATAGAATTGAGGTGAGTTGAACAATGTGGCTGGTTTGATCTATTGAGACCACTAACATAACAGCAATAAGGTTGTTCTGTTTTCTTATTCTTGTGTTCACTGGATAGCACATTCAATTTCCTTCAAGTATGTTTCCTTTGCATTTACAACTTGGTTAAATGTTTGGTGACAGAGGCCTAACTTTTGGTTTTTCTCAGTTTAGATCTGTCTTGGTTTTTAATATGCCTTCCTCACTAAGTTTAATAATTTCTATATTTTGATTAAAAGTAAGAGATGTGTGATTCTTCCTTTCACTTGGAACATTAGAGGCCATTGTGAAAGTTACAAATTTGTGTAATTTCAATATTGTTGAGAGAAAGAGAGAGAGAGAATATGGCTGGTCAGTGGAGGCATTAAAAAACACATGCTTTATCATTATGTTTGCTGTCTTATATGGTATGGTTTGTGGTTCCTCAAGATAATTACAAAGATCACTATAACAAGTATAATAACAATGAATATGTTTAAAATATTGCAAGAATTACTTCATGACACAGAGATAGGAAGTGAGTAAGTGCTATTTAAAATATAGTGCCAATGAACACTTGGTTGCCATAAACTATCATTTTGTAAAAAAGAACAACAACACAGTATCTGTGAAGCACAATAAAGTAACATACAGTATACCAAGGTATGCCTGTAATTATCAAGTAATTCCTTATCTTTAATTTTACTAGTTATTAAACCCTGTTTGCAGATAAAAACATATAAACAATGTATGAATTGGACTAAAATGAGTCTAATTTTAATAAATAAGTTCCCATTTTTTCTATGTATTTACTAAGAGAAAATAAAAATTGTGAGGCAGTTTTTACAACACCGTTTTTTTTAAATATAGATTTTAATGAATTTCAGAGCAGACGGGAGAGCTAGAAACATCAACAATGAGTGAGAGTCATTGATGGCTGTTTCCTGCAAGTCCCCCATTGGGGACAGAGCCCACTCCCCAGGCACGTGCCCTGACTGAGAATCGAACCGTGACCTCCTGGCTCTCGAGTTGATGATCAGCCACTGAGAAGCACCAGCCAGGCTGGAGGTCTAATTTATGAAGCATTTGTGACAGTAACCTCAATCTAGCCAACGAACATTGGCATGAAAATGAAAATACTGGAGTTCTCTAAGCAGATCATTGTGTGTTAACTGGTCAGTCTACGTTGTAAATATTTTTTTTTAAAAAAATGATAGTCTATGTAGCATTATTCAATAGTTTCTAAAAGATTCCAGCATTCTTTGTTGTCAATTCTCATAGTGACATATGAGAGCTTTGCAACAATAACTTTAATATGAGCAGCAAACTCCATTTTTCTTTTCCATATGATTGTTTCGTATGGCCTTAACTGTAGACCTGCTCTGGCAGCATAAAAGACAGATGTAGCTATAGAGTACTTGAATGTGGCAAGTCTGAATTGAGATGTGCTATAAGTTCTAAATATACACTATTTATAACAGTAGAAAACAGAATAATAACTCTCTTACTATTAATTTTTTAATTATTATATTTTAAAATAAAATTTTGAATAATTTTGATTAAAATATGTTTAATATATCTTAAATATATTTTTATTGATTTCAGAGAGAGGATGGGAGAGGAGGAGAGAGTTAAAAACATCAGTGATGAGAGAGAATCATTGATCAGCTGCTTTATGCATGCCCCCTTCTGGGGACAGAGCCCTCAAACCCGGGCATGTAACCTGACCAGTAATCCAACCATGACCTACTGATTCAATCACTGAGCCACACCAGCTGGGAATGTTTTATTTATTTATTTATTTGTCTGGGGCTTCTAGAAAATATTTTAAGATTTGGGCAAATGTTCTCAAAAAGGGTGGATAATAACGGCAAATAATTTTCATTTAAATTATCTCCATGTGTGAAGCATATTATTACAATTTGTCTATTGTCAGTATGGTTCAAATCGGTTAAAGTGTTATTGAAAATACTGTTATCTGTCCCATCCTTCCAGCTTAAAATTTCATTTTTCTTGCTGCTTTAAAGATATTTTTTTATCTTTAGCTCCCATAATTTTGATTATAAAGTGTCTTGCTTGGTATGAATTTCTTTATATTTATCCTGTTTTGAATTTGCTCTACTTTTTGAATCTATAGATTTACATCTTTTGCCAAAATTGAGGAATTTTTAGCCATTATTTCTTTAGTCATGCCTTCTTTCTTCTCTTCTGAGTCTCCAGTGACTAGAATACCAAATTTTTATTATAGTTCTTCAGGCATTCTTGTTCAGTTTCTTTTCTCTCTTTTTTAGATTAGGTAATTTCTATTGTTTACAGATTGTTTACTTTGTTCCTTCAATTCTCCTTTTGAGCCAAACATTGTAAGAGGTTTTTGTTGTTATTGTACTTTTCAGTTTTGAAATTTCATTTTGATTCTTCTCTGTAACTCATTTTTCTTTGCTGAGGCTTTCTTTTTTTTTCTCATTTGTTTGAAGTGTATTTGTAGTTGTTGGTTGAAACCTTTTGATAGTTGCTTAAAATTTTTTGTCAGATAATCCTAACATCTGGATCATTGTTTATATTTATTGATTGTATTTTCTCATTCAAGTGAGATGTCCCTGTTTTTTTTTTTTTGTATGATGCATTTTAATTGAGTCTTGGACATTTCGTGTATTATAAGGTTCTGGATTTTATTTATAGCCTCTGTGATAGCAGGTCTCTCTGACACTGTGCTGGCAACAGAAGGCAGAACTTACCTCATGACTGCCCCCTGGAGTTGGAAGTCCAGGCTTCCCATCAGGCTCTTCCCTGATAGCAAGTGATGGGGTGCATAGCAGGTTGGGGTAGTGGGCGGTGGGCACTTGTTACACTCTGGAGATGATCATTGCCCCAGTTCTCCACTTGACTTCTGATACCACTCTAGCAGGGATGGGACCTTATTACAACTACAGGCTGGGGGCTGGGTGGAGCAGGGAAGGTTGGATCTAGACTTCATATTAGAGGATGAGAGAAGCTGTAGTTTTTTTCTTTGGTGTTTGGCTAGAGGAGAGCAATTATTGTCCTAATGTTTTCTGTGTTGCCAAAAGTCACTTTCCTGGTCATTTGGCTAAAAAATAGCAGGCTTCTTATAAGACATTTTAAGGGTCTGCTCTTTATATACTTTTATGCACAGTAAAATCAATAAAAATGTATATCCTTTATCAAAAACTAGGCTGTCACTGGAAAAGTGTTTTCTTTCATTCATAGAGAATATCTAGTTACAAAATAGTTTCCAAAACCCTATCTATTGTCCTTTGAAATGTTTCTATTTTATATTGCCTTTTCTTTTCCCCAGACATCACTTACATTTAGTTTTTGTTTTCTATTCTCCTTCCTGATTAATGTTTGAAAAGAATATTTTGAATATGTCATCTATGTGCCAATAGCATCAGCAAACATAAACCAACCACTTGCACTTACAACCTCTTTCTTATATGACAACTAGGGGCCAAGTGCATGAATTCATGCACCTTGAACTGTGGGCCGTGTGGCTGTGGTGGGCACAGGGGTGGGTCTCAGCCCATCCTTCATGTCCCCACCTGGCCCCTCCTGCTGCAGCCCCCAGTTCCTTTTCTGCTGGCAGCCCTACTCCCACCCCAACTCCCACACATTGACTTCACTCCCACACACTGATGGTGCTGGCCCTGCTCAAACCTGCTGATGGTGTGGAGTGATTGGGGCCAGCCCCAGCAGCCAGTGTAAGTGGGGCAGACACTGTCAGCAGTGAGAGCAGCTGATCACTCCTCAGGAACAAAGGGAGGTGGAGAAGCCTTCAGGAGCAATCAGTGTCAGCAGCTGTCGCTTGGCCCCATTGACAGTGCCAAGCATTTGGGGATGGCACCAGCACCAGCAGCAGGTGAGAGCGCTGGATGGGACCATGACACACAGGAGCAAAGAATTTTCAATAACCACCATAGGCTTGCCCCATGACAGCTACCTGTGCCCCACCTTGGTCTGGCCCCCCAGCTCACCTGCTCCACAATCCCACCATGGCCAATGCCTGCCATGTTCATTGTTCTGCCTCCTGCTGCCAGTGCCCTCCATGTTCCACACCCACCCTCTGATGGTCAGCACACGTTATAGCGGTTGGTTGTTCGGTTGTTCCACTGTTGGTCTATTTGCCTATTAGCCTTTTATTATATAGAAGGCATGATTGTTGCTTTTCCAAACCCCTGAATTTTATTTTATTTTTAATTTTCCCATAAGAGCTCGTCATGCACTGGAACCATCTAGATAAGCCCTGAATATACTAGGTGTACCAGTTAATAATGACTATTTTTTTCAATAGATGGAGTTACACATTTGTGTATATATATATAATTTGATATGTGTGCTATTTTGTTGTTTGACAGAAAGCTTCAAAACAACGAGTTATTGTGTGCTCCGGGAAGCTTATGGTGAACATGCTCCATCTCAAGATACTTGTAAACACTGGTTTAAATGCTTTAAAAGTGATTATTTCAATGTGAAAGACAAAGAACATCCTGGTCAACCAAAAAAGTTTTAAGACCAACAATTGCAAGCATCATTGAATAAAGATGCATGTCAAACTCAAAAACAACTTGCAGAAAGATTAAACATTTCTCAACAAATAATTTCTGATCATTTACAAGCAATGGGAAAGATTTTGAAGGAAGGAAAATAGGTGCCACATCAACTGAATGAAAAAGACAAATGGAAAACCAAAAAGTCATCAGTAAAACATTGCTTCAATGGCATGAAAAAGTCTTTTTTCATTGAATTGTGACTGGGGATGAAAAGTGACTTTATTTTGGGAATCCCAAATGCACAAAATCATGGGTTGATCCAGGTCAATCATCAACATCGACTGCAAGGCCAAATCACTTTGGAAAGAAGACAATGCTCTGCATTTGGTGGGATCAGGAAGGTATGAGCTTCTAAAACCAGGTGAAATCATTAATGCTGATCACTACTGATAAGAAAAGTTTGATTGGGACACTATCCACAAATTACCTAAAGTATGTGTAGTTAGGGATGGATATTACTTTGATATCACTTTTGACATTTCTCTTGAAATTATCATTTTTCTTTGATTACAAATCTGCCATTATTAACCAGTACACCTAGTAATCTGGAACTCCTATTCCAATCACTCAATTCATATAGTTGCTCTACAATGGACTCTCCTCCTTTCTGAGTGGTCACATTCGATCCAATTCTGAAGAGTCAGCTTAAATTTCTGTAATGTCTTTTCAGCTCCCTATGAAACCACAGTTTCTTTGCTCTGGAAACATGAGGTATTTTGTCTCTAAATGCAATGATCTGTCATTTTAGGCTCAAACTACACTTTTATATTACACCTAGAAATTCGTGCACTGAGCAGGTGTGGGGGTGTCCCTCAGCCAAACCAGTACCCTTTCCAATCTGGGACTCCTTGAGTGATGTCTGACTTCCTATTTAGGCTCAATCCCTGTGGGACATCCCTTTCACAATCTGGGACTGCTAGCTCCCAACTGCTTGCCTGATGGCCTGATTGCCTCTAACTGCTTCTGCCTATCTTCCTGATCACCTCCTAACCACTCTCCTGCTAGCCTGATCGATGCCTAACTGCTCCCCTGCTGGCCCAATCTTCACCAACTGCCCTCCCCTGACAGCCCTGTCACCCCTAAATGCCCTCCCTTGTAAATACCCTCTTTATTAGAATAGGATTTTTTCTTTAATCCTAACTGGTTTGGTTCAGTGAGGGAGCATTGGCTTGTAGACTCACGGGTCCCAGGTTCAATTTCGGTCAAGGGCATGTACCTTGGTTGGGGGCATATACCTAGTGGGGAGTGTGTGGGAGACAACTGATCAATGCTTCTCTCTTATAGTTGTTTCTGGCTCTCTATGCCTTTTCCTTTCTCTCTATAAAAATCAATAAAATATATTTTAAATAAATTTATTAGACAGTATACCTGCTGTAGTCTTGACAAACCAGTAAAAATGTAAACCCAAACTAAAAGTTCATAAAATAAACTTATTAAACAGGAATTTAATGAGACATTGGAAAGGTGATATCATGTGGTTGTTTCTTCTTTTTTTTCCTTCTCTTTCTTTTTCTTGATGTTTCATCTTTTGTCCTTTTTTCCCCTTCTTTTTATTCCTTTTCTGTCCTCCCTCTTAACTTTTCTGTTGGTACAATTATCAGTACTTGAATCTGTCTTGTTTCCAGAAGATGAAGAAGAGGGAAACACACCGTCATCTGAAGAAAAAGATCTATGTTGGGATAGGCGGTGTTTCTGATTTTGGTCTTTCCCCGGTTTGTCATTTCTTCCAGGCCCAGCATCTTCAGGACTTGTGCACGGGCAGTTCTTATTCATGTCTACAAAACCTCCATGCCTTGGTGAAAACTGTAGGGCTCAAGGCCTGACGGAGGTGCTGAGGAACCAGGGCGGGGAGCACCTGCCACCACCATTGCAGAGTCAACCTCCAGACCACGGGCTACTCTCAGAAATTAGTTGTAAGTTACTTCTGATGTGAAACCCTACCTCGGACTTTTCCTTTGTGGTTTGTAAAGATTTTAAACAAAACCGTTATCTCCCTAACCTGTCAGAAGTTTCTACCCAATGGGAGGGGTTTGCTGGGCATCATCTCCCAGATGCCCCCCTTTTCTCCAGTCACTCAACTGGGGGCAAAAGAAGTTCCAAGGCAGACTCCCCTAGGCTGTTAGTGGGGCAGGATCACCCGCCGGGTTGCAGGCACTTTGGAAGCTGTGACCCCAGGCTGTGACTGGGAGGGGATCGCTTTGTGGGGTTGTGGGTGCCTCCCAGGCTGGGTCCCCAGACTGATGCTGGGAAGGGATCACTCCATGGGGGTACTTTCGCCTCTAAGTCTAATGCCAGAGGCTGCAAGTGTGTGTGTGTGTGGGATCACTCCGTGGGGAGTGAATTTGTTTTTGTTTCTTATGAAGGGTCAGGAGGGCCTCTGGGCAGCCTTCCGCCAGGCCACTTATGCTGCTGGCTCTCAGCGGCAGCCCTCCCTGGGACCGGGGGACTATAGCAAGGCTGAGAGGATTGGGGCCACCGTCTTGTGGCTATAGGCACCGCCATTTTTTGTCATGGAGTGATGGTTAATTTGCATATTACTCTTTTATAGATAGTATTATATCCTTTGTGCTATATATTATTTTAAAGTGATATAATCAAACTATAAACATAATTTCAAAAAATGATATAATTTTCTAGTTGAATTATACAAGATAAATAAAAAGCAAAAATCATTTTAAAATATAATCTGTGCTTAATATGTAATTATCTTGATACTTTAATGCTAAAAAACACTATGAAACAATCAGAGCTTTGTAAACTTACTCTGAATAAGATAACAAAAATTACAGACCAATGCAGATGCTTTGCATTTGTGACTCCATTAGAATAAGCCATAACTGCAACTAGCTTTGTATTCAATGACAAGATTATCTAATAGAGTGGACAATTACTTATAACATTATAACCAAAGTATTATATGCCCCTTTACTTATTTTATACACCAGTAAGGGGAATAATATTGTAGAGTCTATAATCACAAATAAACCGAAAATCCTGTAGTTTTGAAGTTTTATTAACTTTCATGCTATTTTTAATTTTGTCTTAATTTGTAAAATCTTATATATAAGTTTCTGGAAGTTCTTGTAAAATTGTTGTTTCATCCACAGCATCAAGTACTATGCTTTCATGAACAAACATTTTTCAATACATAGTTGGCAATTTAAAAGTTGCTAAAATTGATGAATTCAACTGTAGAGTAGAGGATATTTACTTGGAAATTCTTAATTATTAGCAAAAAGTATTTAATTTTTTAAAGAACTTGTGAAATAAATAATATTGTATAACTAAGGAACTATTAATATTTAGTAAGTAAAGGTACTTACACATGATAGTGAGAAACCTGAATTCTGAGATTCAGAGAAATTAGGAGTAGAAGCTTATTTAAAGTAATTTATTATTTTACCTTAGGTCAATTTATTATTTCAGAATATCATGCCATTAAAGTACCAATTTTGTGTGTTCCAAAATATTTTCCTAACATTATCAAATTAGGATACTTCTGAATTTAGTGTTAACCAGCAACTTGTTAATAACAAAAGATGTTAAAAATAAATAAAACCTACCAGCCCTGAGAAAATCTATAAATCTATATCTCTGAAAGTACTGAGCTTTAGCACAATTATTTTTTTAATTACTGTGGCTGCTTTAACAAATGACACACAAACCAAAGTTGATTTGTCTGTATGGTTGCCATTGATTAATAAATTGGGCACAATGATTGGCTCAGTCACATGCCAGACATAAGAATACCAGTATATTGAGCAGAGTAGTTCCAGAATAACATTAGTGAATGATTTAGGAATCAATGAAGCATATTTAAAATTAATACACCCAGTTGGTGTGGTTCAATGGTTGAGCATCAACCCAGTTTGATTCCCAGTCAGTTCACATGCCCAGGCTATAGGTGCGATCTCCAATGGAGAGCATGGAGAAGGCGACCAATTGATGTTTCCTTCTCATCCATATTTCCATTTACCTCTCCCTCTCCCTTCTGCATGCTCTAAAAAATAATAATTAAACACATATTAAAAATAAGTAAAGATAACACAGACATTGGGGTTTACATAAATATATATTTTTTGTTACAGTCTATACAATTTCTGGATTTTGACCTTGGGTAATTTACTTAGGCATTCTCAAACTTTGTTTAATCAATCTATCCAATCTAATAAAATAGTAATATGCAAATTGACTGTACCTCCAATACACCCACAAACAACATCCACCAGCCAATCAGAACAAGTGTGCAAATCAACCCAACCAAGATGGCTGGTAATTTGCATATCCAGGCACAGAAGACAGTGTAGAAGGAACGAAAGCACTGCAAAAGGGAGCAAAGCTGAGGAGAAGTAACCAAGCAGGGAGGGTCAGAAGGGAAGGAAGCAGGCAGGCTGTGGAGAAGGAAGGGAAGCAGGAGGGATAGGGGAGAAGGGATGGAGTGAGGCAGAAGAGAAAGGAGAGAGGCAACAGAGAAGGGAGCAAGGCAGTTGAGACAGGAGGGAACGAGGCAGTGGAGAAGGGAGTGGGCTTTGCTCAGGCCACAGGAAGCCCTATTCTTGCAGGAATCTTTCTGCAACGGGTCTCCAGTATATATGTAAAAACCTAGGCAGCCTTCCAACTGTTCAACCGTCCCACTGGTAGCTATGATGTGCAATGACCACCAGCGGGCAGACGCAGGAGCTGCTGAGCTGCAGTGAGTTGGCAGCTGCGGTTCTTGGGTGACACACCTGGAACCAGAGAGAAGAGAGCCCAATTCCATAGTCTGTCACTTGAGAATGACCATCTCTCAATCTGGGATCCCTTGGAGGATGTTGGAGAGCCAGGTTTGCCCCAATTCCCCACAGGCCAGGCCGAGAGACCCCACCAGTGCACAGTTTCATGCACCAGGCCTCAAGTTATAAAATAAAAACCAAATATATTATTTTTAGTTTTTAAGGATAAAAAGTAGTAGGAAACAACATATAATATAACTGAAACATATCACAAGATATCTGAAAAAACATGAAAGGTAGGGTATGGTCAGTAATAAAATTATCAGGTTACATACTTAATACACATCTGTGACAATAATAAACCTGTTATGAAAAATCTAATGATATCTTGTACTTAGGCTTTGCTGACAGCATAGTCCAAGGTCTTCAAATCTTTTTGTAAAAGATCAAATAGCAAGTATTCTAGGCTCTGTGATAATTAGGACTGTTGTAGCACAAAAGCAGCCAAGGACAACATGTGAAATAATAAATAAGACTGTGTCCCAATAAAACTTATTTGTGGAGACTGATATAGTAATTATTATATTTTATGTCACACAAAATAATATTCTTCTTACTTTTCAAAATATAAAAGTGATTTTTAAAATTTATTACTTTTTTATTGTTTAAAGTATTACAAATAGTAGTATATATGTTTCCTTTTTTCCCCACGTTGACCTCCCCCCAGTCTCCTCTAACCCCTAGCACATGCCCTCACCTGCCCCTGCTGCGTCTTGTATCCATTGGTTATGCTTATGTGCATGCATACATGGCCTATGGTTAATCCCTTACAACCCCCACCCCCCAACCTCTCCTGCCTTTCCACTGCAGTTTGACAGTGTGTTCAATACTTATTTGCCTCTGTAACTACTTTTCCACGCTTCTTTTCTTTAAAACAATCCTTCATCTGCATACTAGAAACAAACACATAAGAACAAAAAATGTTTGAGTCTCAATTGCAGTATCCAAAGTTCTGAGTTCCAGTTTCAATGTCAAATAGTTCCTTATGTATACATGTCAGCAATGGTATCTGCATGGTTGACAAATGGCGGAAATGCAGGTCCCACTCTCTCTGATTTGGTCCTGGGCAACAGACAGATGCTGACTGCTAACATGGCAAGGTGCCGTCAGCCTCTCCCATCTCTGGAATGTTTCTCTTCTTGTTTTCATAGTTGTAGCAGACCTGTAAGTTCCTCTTTGTTGCAGGAATCTATATGGTCTTGGAGTTGTTTCCTGAAAATATACAAATATATTCTCAAACAAAATTTAATAAAGGAATATTTTATGTAAATTTAACTTGGGATCCTTTTTATTTTTGCCCAAATTATTTTCCTTTGGCTTATTTTGACACCATGTGTGTTTTGCATGGGTGTCTTGCTGTTAGCATTGCAAATGAAAATTAAATTTCTAAAGTAAAAATTTTCTAGATGTAATTTACTTACAGGATATTTTTCCGTACATGATATTACCCCATTACTCCACCCCCTTTTTGATTACTAGAGGCTTTTGAGAATTTTATAATGCAGTCTTGTTAACTTTAAATTTAAATTTTTGCACAAAAGTATGACTGCTTTAGTTTCATTGCATGTTAAGCAATTTTACGATGAAATGAACTACCAATAGAAACTTTAGTTAATATTTTAGGAATAGCTTTTTGTCAAGTACAATTAAATTTTCTTGAGTATTCACTTATTTATATTAGTGAATTTAAATTAATCTGAAAACTTGATTACTATTTTACTGCAAAATGAATACTCAAACAATAATCTTAATTTACCATGTAAATATTAGTTGAAAGGGTTATTTGCATTCTTGAGTAGGCCCTGAGCATTCCTGGTGCTAGATAGGTTTAGATATAGGGCAGCTGTTGCTGGCCAAGTCTCTGTCTGTAACCTGGGTCCAGGTCTGAGCTGGGCATGGGAGGAGAAGCAGCCTTGGAGGCAGGAGAACTCCCTCAATATGGGTGAGAGTTCAGGATCCTGCAAGGTTAGAGGGTGAGGTTCTGTGCGCCACCTCTGTTAACCTTCAAGTTGCCTCCTGATGGCCCCTCTGTGACTATGCCTGTAGTAGGTTGTTCCTTCCCTGAGGAATCTTGCCCATCTGTGGCTAACCAGCCATCCTCTGGGGCCAATCAGGGTGATGTGAGGTTCAGTTCTGTCTCCTTGGTAGTCTATGGCCCTGAGGCTCCACGCCCAGCATCTGCCTTGGAATCCCCTCGCCTGCTAGTGGGGTCCTAGTACTGATCATATATCTCAGGGGTGTCAGGTTTCTTGTCCAGGGTGTGCCCAGCTTACACCAGTGGGTGAGAGACATATCCATGTTGCCAGCCAACCAGAGGCTTCATCCTCAGCTTCAACTGAAAGGTCAAGCAACAGCTGTGTGCAGTTAGATTGTGAGAAGAGGATCCCTCTTGGCAAAAGGGCAAGAGGGGCCAATATAGAATGCTCAAGTGCCTTTCCAGTGCCTTAATTCCTTCTAAAAGGGATTAAATCCTTTCATGTCCTTTTTAAATTGCTGCTAAACATTTAAAGAATTAGTTTGTAAGTTTCTTTGGAATAACTGTACAATATGATGTTGTAAAAAATCAAAAATTATAATGACATTGTAGAATAATATCATGTAAGGATATTCTATGCTCCAGGCCATTTCAATTAAATTTCAAACTGGCTGCCAATTTTTTTATAACTTCATATAAACTTTGTCAGGGAAGTAAAAACACAAATTATTTACCTTAGTTTAAGAGGTCAAATATATTGACTTTCAGTTACGATCCTTTCTCTTAAGGTTATTGTGACCACTAGTATGGATTAAATTTAATGTTTTATTTAATTTTATGTGTTTTTTATAATATTTTTCTTTAATTTTTATTTTTTTACATTTGTGTCCTTATTCTCCCATTACCCCCTGCCCCCACACATGCCCCATTCCCCTGTTGTCTGTGTCCATTGATTAGGCTCATATGCTTGCACACAATTCCCTCTGTTGATCCTCTCCCCCTTACTCCCAGTGATCTCCAACTTCTCTGAGGTTTGACATTCTGATGGAAGTTTCTCAGTCACTTGATCTGTTTTTGTTAATCAGTTTATAATGTTTATCATATTCCACAAATGAATGAGATCATGTGATATTTATCTTTGTCTGCCTGGCTAATTTCATTTAGCATAATGCTGTCCAGTTCCATCCATGTTGTTGCAAATGGTAGACAGTCCTTCTTTTTTACCACAGCGTAGTATTCCATTGTGTAGATGTACCACAGTTTTTTAATCCACTCATCTGCTGTTGAGCACTTAGGCTATTTCCAAATCTTAGCTATGGTGAATTGTGCTGCTATGAACATAGGTGCATATATCCTTTCTGAATGATGTTTCTACTTTCTTGGGATCTATTCCTAGAAGTGGGATAACTGGGTCAAATAGGAGCTCAATTTTTAGTTTCTTGAGGAAACTCAATACTGTTCTCCACAGTGGCTGCACTAGTCTGCATTCCCACCAACAGTGCATGAGGGTTCCTTTTTCTCCGCCAGCACTTGTCATTTGTTGATTTGTTGATGAAAGCATTGTCGTTTTGATTTTCACATCTCTGATAATCAGTGACTTTGAACAGGTTTTCATATGTCTCTGGGTCTGCCTTTTGTCTTCTTTCAAAAAGATTCTATTTAGGTCTCTTGCCAATTTTTTATAGGATCATTTGTCTTCCTTTTATTAAGTTGTATAAGTTGCCTGTAGATGCTTGAGTTTAAACCTTTATCAGTGATAACATTTGCAAATACGTCCTCCCATACAGTGGGTTTTCTTGTCGTTTGTTGATGGTTTCTTTTGCTTTGCAAAAACTTTTTATGTTGATGTAGTCACATTTGTTTATTTTCTCTTTAGCTTCCATTGCCATACGAGCAATATCAGTGAAGAAATTCTTTTGGCAAATGTCTGAGATTTCTCTGCCTGTAGATTCCTCTAGTAGTTTTATGGTTAGCCATCTTTTGTTTAAGTCCTTTATCCATTTTGAGTTTATGTTTGTGTATGGTGTAAGTTGGTGGTCTAGTTTCATGTTTTGCATGTATCTGTCTAATTTTTCCAACACCATTTATTGAAGAGACTGTCTTGATTCCATTGTATGCTCATGCCTCCTTTGTCAAACATCAATTGAGCATAGTGGTTTGGGTCAATATCAGAATTATCTATTCTATTCCAGTGGTCTACATATCTGTTTTTGTGCCAGTACCAGGCTGTTTTGAGAACAGTGGCTTTGTAATACAGCTTGAAATCTGGTATTGATATACCACCTATTTTGTACTTCTTTCTCAGGATTGCTTTAGCTATTCAGGATCTTTTTTTTTTTTATTCCAGATGAATTTTGGGAGAATTCTTTCTGGGTCTATGAAATATGCTGTTGGTATTTTAATGGGGAGTGCATTAAATTTATAGATTGCTTTGGGTAGTATGGACATTTTAATGATGTTGACTCTCCCTATCCATGAAAATTTTATATTCTTCCACCTGTTTACGTCTTCCGTTATCTCTTTGTTCAGTGTCGTGTAGTTTTTCCTGAATAGGTATTTTACCTCCTTAGTTAAGTTTATTCCTAGGTATCTTAATTTTTTTGGTGCAATGGTAAATGGGATTGCTTTTTAGTCTATATTTCTGTAAGTACATTATTGGTGTATAGAAATGCTATAGATTTCTTGGCACTAATTTTGTATCCTGCCACATTGCTGAATTCCTTTATTAAGTCTAATAGTTTTTTTTATGGAGTCTTTCAGGTTTTTTATGTACACTACCATGTCATCTGCAAATAAGGATAGCTTTACTTCTTCTTTTCCAATTTGGATGCCTTTTATTTCTTCTTCTTGTCTAATTGCAATGGCTAATACTTCCAGTACTGTGTTGAACAGTAGTGGTGAGAGTGGTCATCCCTGTCTTTTTTCTGTTCTTAGAGAAAATCGTTGTAGATTTTGCCCATTGAGTATGATGTTTGCTGTAGGTTTATCATATATAGCTTTTATTATGTTGAGGTATGATCCTTCTATAACCATCTTGTTGAGAGTTTTTATCAAGAAAAGGTGTTGGATTTTGTTAAATACTTTTTCTGCATCAATTGATATGACTACGTGATTTTTATCTCTAAATTTGTTTATGTGATATATTACATTTATTGATTTGTGGATATTGTACCATCCTTGCATTCCTGGGATAAATCCTATGTACTGCTGTATCTGATTTGCTAGAATTTCCTTGAGGATTTTGGCATCTATGTTCATGAGAGATATTGGCCTGTAATTCTCTTTCATTGTGTCATCTTTATCTGGTTTTGGTAGTTGGGTGATGCTGGCTTCATAAAAGGAGATTGAAAGTGTCTAATCCTCTTGAATTTTCTGAAATAGTCTGAGGAGTATAGGTTTTCTTTCTTTCTTGAATGTTTGGTAAAACTCCCCTGTGAAGCCGTCTGGCCCCAGGCTTTTGTTTGCTGGAAGCTTTTTGATGACTGCTTCAATTTCTTCCATAGTTATTGGTCTATTGAGCATCTAGATTCCTCCTGACTGAGTTTTGGGAGGTTATATTTTTCTAGGAATATGTACATTTCCTCCTGTTGTCCAGTTTGTTGGAGTAGAGTTGTTCATTGAATTTTTTTAATAATCCTTTGTATTTGGTGGGGTCTGTTGTTATTTCACCTCTTTCATTTCTGATTTTATTTATTGAGGGTCCTTTCTCTTTGCTTCTTAGTGAGTCTAGCTAGAGGTTCATCATGCTTGTTTATTCTTTCAAAGAACTAGCTCTTGGTTTTGTTGATTTTTATTGTTTCTTTGTTCTCTATGTCATTAATGTCTGCTCTGATCTTTACTATTTCCTTCCTTCTGCTTACATGGGATTTTCTTGTTGCTTTCTTTTTAACTCTTTGAGTTAAAAAGATAATTTATTACCATTGTTTCTTTTTTTTTGCAGTAGGATTGTAGAGCTATGAACAAAACTGCTTTTGCTGTGTCCCATAGATTTTTGATTGTTATGTTATCATTGTCATTTGTTGCCATGATGTTTTCTATTTATTCCTTGATCTCTCTGTTAACCCAGTTATTATTAAATAGCATGCTGTTTAGTCTTCATGTGTTTGATTTTTTTATTGTTTTTATTGTAGTTGATTTCCAGCTTTATACCCCTGTGATATGAGAATATGCTTGATATGATTTCTATCTTCTTGAATTTGAAGAGACTTTGCCTATGATCCAACATATGGTCTATCTTTGAAAATGACTCATGTGCACTTGAAAAGAATGTATATTCTGTGGCTTTGGGGTGAAATGATCTGAAGATGTCAATTAACTCCATCTGGTCTAGTGAGTCATTTTGGATTGATTTTCTTTTCTAATTTTTTGTTTAGTGGATTTGCCCAATGGTGATAGTGGGGTATTAAAGTCTCTTACTATGATTGTATTGCTTTCAATTTCTCCGTTTATATCCTCCAGAAGTTTTTTTTTTAATGTATTTGGGTGCTCCTGTATTGGGTGCATATATGTTTACCCGAGTTATTTCTTCTTGTTGTATTGCTTCCTTTAGTATTATGAAGTGGCCTTCCTTATCTCTTGTTATGTCCTTCACTTTGAGATCTAATTTTCCAGATATAAGTATTGCTATCCCAGCTTTTTTTCATTTCCATTCATCTTAAAAACCTTTTCCATTCTTTTACCCTCAGTTTGTTTGTGTCTTTTTTTCACAGTTGGGTTTCTTGTAGGCAACAGATATATGTCTTTTTTTTGATCCAGTCCGTTACCCTATGTCTTTTGATTGGAGCATTTAATCCATTTACAATTAAAGTTATTATTGATAGGGAATTATTTGTCACCACTTTTAATCTTTACCCCTGTGTTACTTCTTTGCTTCCTATTTCTTTTTCCAGCAGACCCTTTAGCATTTATTGCATTGCTGGTTTGGTGATAATGAATTCCCTTAGTACTTTTCGGTGTGTGAAGCTCCTGATTTGATCTTCAATTTGATTGATAGCCTTGCTGGTACAATATTCTTGGATTCAAACACTTCCTTTGCATGACTTTGTATATTTAATTCCATTACCTTCTGGCCTGGTGAGTTTCTGTTGAGAAATCAGTTTCTAGTCTTATGGGGGTTCCTTTGTAGATAACTTTCTGTCTCTCTCTGGCAGGTTTTAATATTCTTACTTTGTCATTGGTGTTTGCCAATTTAATTATAATGTGTCTTGGCATCTGTCTTTGGGGTTCATTTTGCTTGGGACTCTGTGAGTTTCTTGTGTTTGTGTGGGTTTTTTCTTTCCTATATCAGGCAAGTTTTCTGTCATTATTTCTTCAAACAGGTTTTCTATTCCTTTCTCAGTTTCCTTACCTTATGGTAGCCCTATTATGCAGATGTTGTTTTGTTTCATGTTGTCCCAAAGTTCCCTTATGCTCTCCTCCTGCTTTTTAGCTTTGTTTTTTTTAGAAGCAGTTCTACTTGGGTATTTTTTTCTGCCTTGTCTTGTATCTCACTGTTGCAGTCCTCTGCTTCTTCTAGTCTACTCTTGATGCTTTCTATTGAGTTCTTTATTGCTGTGATTTCACTTTTCATTTCTTCTTGGTTCTTCATTTCCTATTATTTCTTAATAAAATTGTCAAATTTGTCTTGCATTTTTTTCAGTTACCTTATGACCATTTCTCTGAATTCTTTTTCTGACAGGTTTCTTGCCTCCATTTCATATACTTCCTTTTCTGGTGAGGCTTGTTTGTCTTTCAGACGTGCGCAGTTTCTTTGGCTCCCCATGGTCTCTCTTCTCCAGGTGTCTGGTTATGTAGTTCTCTCTCTCCTATGTTGATTTAAGGGCACAAAATACAACACAACCAGGTGCAACACACCAAGCACTGGACTGGAATGTATTCACGATATTTGTAATCCCAAATAAAGGTGATCGCCAGAGAAAGGCAAATTAGGGGATAGGTGAAAAAGAAGAGAGAGGAAAAGAAAACATGCATACACACACACACTCACACACCCACACACACAAAAAGAAGGAAAGAAAGAAAGGAATGCCAAAATGAAATTGAGATAAGGGGGGAAAAAGAAAGTAAAAGAGAAAAGAAAGAGACTAAGAAAGAATAGGGGAAAAAACTATATATATGGGGAGAAAACTTCTATAGGACAGCCCTAATCCCAACAAATACCGCAAAAGTACCTGGAGATTAATACAAACTACAAACAACAACTGATATCAAGCAAGGTGAGGGAAAACAGAAGCAAAAATCTAACAAAATCAAAACAAACAAACAACAAAAAAAAATACAGACAAAATAAACCAAAAGAAAAGAGTAAGCAAAACAATCTCACACACAAAGCATAAAAAATAGATACAATCAACAGTCAAGTAAACAACAAGAAAAGGACAGAGAGAAAAAAACAATTAAGGATAGTGAAGACAGAGAAGAAAGATGTGTATGGGCTTTGAGCATGGGGTTGGAGATTAGATTTATAACTAGGGTGAAATTTTAACAGGGAGTAAAAAGAAAGAATAAGGAAAATCTAAAGTAGGAAAAGGGTAAGAGATACAGGACCAAATAAGGGAAGGTTAGCAAGAGAGTGGTGGCATAAAGGTGGAGTTGAGATAGAGTTAAAAGATGCTAAAGGAAAGGTAAAAATAGACTGTAGAACATTAATCCCAAAGTGGAATAAAGAGAAAATAAAATGACACTTAAAAAAAGTGAAATAGTAGTAGTAATAAAACTGATTCCTTAATTTGTATTACACAAGAGTCAATTTGTGATTCAGTTCCTGGGTGGCAGTGTTTCTGGATTTACCACCAGGTCGAATGGTCATTTCTATCTTGAAATAAGATCCTGATACTCCTATGACATTCAATACTGATTTGTGGGATTGGGATGCCTCAGAGCTAGCTCTCTAATGGTGATTTCCTGCTCTGATCCCCAGGTTCCAGAAATATATCTTTCCTCTATAGTCTCCCAGGGTGTCCCCCACTAGATGAACCTATGCTCTAGGCTTAGTAATCAGAATAAAAGATTTGGAGAGGAAAAAATGCAAGTGTGCAAACTCAGGTTCTGCATGTATGTCTGTGCAGTCTCCTTTTCCCCCTTGGGGAAAAGCCAGCACACTCCTAAAATTTTTGGCTGTCCTTTTTTGTCAGGTCTAAATAGGCTTCTTTCTAGGGATCCCTTCTGTTATCAGCTCTGAGGACCCCCTTCCACATCTATGAATCTTGCCAACCCCAACAGCCACGAATTTTTTTCAGGCGCAGACTTCCCCCATTCCTCTAGCTCCCTCTGTGCACATGTCTCTCTTCCCTGTGGGGAGTAGGGACCCAACTCAATCCCAGGTGAAATCTGACCTTTCTGTGGCAGAGCGCAGAGCTCCTGTGAATATGTGTGTTTGCGCTGATTGAGAACTGGTGTTCAGGGGCTCTCAGCCACTTGGTGTGTGCCACAGCTGTAGATTTTCAGGCCCTTCCCCTTCAATATGGCACGGTCTGCCTCTGAGCCAATGGCTCTGCGAGAGAACCCAGCAGCACCGGTTGCTGTTCCATCAGGGAGGCCCGTCCAGTAGTCCCCCCACTTCTCCCCGATCACAGCTGTCCACCACTTGCCAGCACTCCGTGGGGGACCCTCAACCACTCCCTCTGTCTGCTGGGACAAGGCTTGGGACATGTCCATCTATTCTGCCGCCATTTTCTCCTCCAGCTTTTCTTCACTTTTAATGAGTGTTAAACACTTTATTTGAACCAATTATGAAAGTAACACATTATACAAGTCCTTGAATAAGCAAAGTTAATATTTGAATAAACAGTCACCAATATGTTTAGTTATCTAAAAAACTTTAAAATCATAAACATATAAATTCTAATTGGAATAAAATAATTAGTAAATTGAATAAAGTTAAAGAGTAATTTTTTAAATAGTACAGATTATATGAATGCACAATTTTGTTTAATAGATATTGGAAGAGTCACATAGATTTTGGTCACAGGTGAAATAAAAAAATAAATAAAAACCCTGTTGTAGTGTTAAATCTGTGAAATTATTTCCATCATCATCAATGCCCTCAGTAGCATCATTAGTATTAAAAGCACTTGAATGCTTAGTTGTGCACAATTAAGACAAGATTTGGTGGTAAAGTGCTCAGTATCTGGGACTATAGCATTTACATATGGATCCCAATTGTTTCACTGCTAGTTGTGGGATCTTGGATAAAAGTCTCCTGGGGTCTCATTTTCTCCACCCAGAAGTTGGGAGTAATAAATAGTAGCTACTAATTATATTTTTATGGGGGGAAAAGTTAGTATAGATGAATTATGTAGTATACTAGTAGCTACTGGCATATAATTAGCACTCTACAAATGTTTAATACTCTTATTATTATCATTGTTATTTTATTCTTATTATTTCTTGCATACACAGAAACTGCTAGAGTCTGAGATTTGACCCTACTTATAAGCTAAGTTATTAGTCTGGGCCTTGGCAAAATACATAAGACTTCTGTGACAGAGACAAACCATTTTATTACAGGAAAAATAATGTTCAAAGTTTGATGTTCATTTGCTTTGGTTCTGCATGACCCCCAAGTCCCACTGGTAGGCAACATTAACAGCTCATGATAAATGTTTTTACTCTCAGTGGTTGCATTACAATAGTGGGATCATGAACATGAGGCTCCACTGGGTAAAGAAGTCATCTCTCAAATTTTCTGCAAACACAACCATGATAAATGCTTGAACAAGTTCTTAATTCTTCTCATACTCAGTAGTAACATTAGAGATATTCAGGATCTATGCTGGTTTTCCTCTCCCAGTAGAAACTTAAAATATTTGGTTCTATAATTAGCATCTTTGGGACTGTGATGTCCATAGGGCCCACTTCTACAAATAAAGATATAATGCTCATTTAATATTTCCTTGGTCTATGTGTCATTATCACAGCTCTATGACAAGTTTAATCTTCTTGCGTTTATTTTCACTTCTTTGTTTTAATTTTTTATTAAAATATACCTGACATACAATATTATATTATTCTCATGTATTCAATATAGTGATTTTACATTTATATATCATGCAATGTGGTCATCACTGCAAGTCCAGTAATCATCTGGCATTGTAAAAAGTTATTATGATATTATTTACTATATTCCCTGTATTGCATCACTATGACCTGTTTGTAATCGGAAGTATGTATTTCTTTTTTTAAATTCATATTCTTTTCACTCATCCTCCCACCTTACTCCCTTCTGGAATCCATCAATTTGTTCTCATTTTCATTATTAATTTTAACATTATTTAATTCTTTCTTTTAATTGTGCCTTCTTATCCTGCAAAAGTACATGAAAATTTTTCTGTTCTTGGCTTCTCTTTTATTAATATTTTATATATGTTTCTTCTAGTTACAGGTAAGCATGTTAATTTATAGTTTAAAAAATAAAGTGCTCTTAATTATATATATTAATATTTGGGGGTGAATTAGACCATTTATACACCTATAGTTAGATAGTTACATCATTCTAGGTAACATGTTAATGGATGAAATTACAATGTTCTTAAACTGCTTTAAACTATTCCCCCTAAGTCTATCTTATTTGTCTTTAAAGATATATCTGAAGTCTACCATTACCCAAGTGGCATACTGACCTGATTATTCTGGGTTACATTAATGTCTCCTATATTTTACCTTCCAACATTCTATAATCTAAAACTATATTTGTTCTTTATGCTTAATTATGTTTTATATTGCCCTTTATAGTTTCCAGAAGTACAAGTTTTTCTTCCTAGCTAGATTGTAAGTAACTTCAAGTAGAGCATGGTATTATGTGCTGTGTATCAGTCATAGTTGTTATTGGGCTATCACCCTAAAGACCCTAATGTTTCTTAATACATAAACTGTCACAAGCTATGCTTTCTTACAGTAACTGAAAAAGATTACCAACCACAGAGACCAAGGAGCCCAGTACAAAACCTAAGATGCTGATAAGACATTGAGTGCAAAAGGGGTGAGTGTAAGAGGGTCATTAAAATAGAATAACTATATATACTTAAAAAAATTTAATCACTTCGTGCCACATCCTATAATATAGAAGGCTCATTTTCAGTCAGAGAGGAGGTGCCATTAGAGTATGGGCTCACCCTTCTGAATTCCTTGCTCAAAGAATAAAGTTTCTGCCCTGCTTTGCCAAACTCAGTCTTGTTCTGCTGGCAGGAACGGCACTGGACAGAAGGGCCTTGTTTTGTGTTCCTGGATTGAGAGGGTCAGCAACATAGTGTCTGATATAGTTTAAACCCAAATACTATTCTGAATTAAATTATTTCATGTTATTGAAGTACTGTAATACTAGTAAATAACATAACAAAAAGCCATCCATACTAATAATAGAGAAATATGCAAATTGTACAGGATGCTGTCACAGTAACAACCAAAAGCAGGCTGTGTGGGGAGACAAGGCCAGCATGGGGGTTAGTGAGAGTCAGCTAAACACCTGAACAGCAGCCTGTATGGGGTGACCAGGTCAGCAGGGTGGTTAGTGAGGGATGACCAAATGCCTGCACAGCAAGCTGTATGGGGAGACCAGGGTGGAGGAAAAGGGACAGTTGGGGGAGACCAGGCCAGCAGGAGGGGCAGTGAGGTGTGACCAGGCCAGCAGTGGGGGAGTTGGGGCAATCAGACTAGCAGGGGGGACAGTTAGGGGCTAATAGACCATCAGGGGGGCAGTAAGGGGCAACCAGACCGGCAGAGGGTTGCAGTTGTGGGTGACCAGGCTGACAGGCAGAGGTGGTAGGGGTGATCTGGCTAGCTGGGGGGAGGCAGTTAGGGGAAATCAGGCAGGCAAGTAGTTAGGAATTTAGGCCCAATCGCCTGCTTGGGGATCGGGGCTAAACTGGAAGTCAGACATTACCCAAGAGTTCCTGTATTGGAGCAGATGCAGGCTGGGCTGAGGGGACCCTGTCCCCGCCTCATGCATGAGTTTTGTGCACCAGATCACTAATTATTCTATAAAGTCTTAATTAATTAACTCAACACTTTCATTTATACAGGTTTATCTTTAATGTAAAAATATGTCTTCTTAAAGAAATAAATACACACATTTGAATTTGTATCAGCAATATGGTACACCTACAGATAAAAACCTTATTCTTTTCCTTTCATATTTTTTTATTATCTAAAGTTTTACATATGTCTCCTTTTTCCCCATTGCCACCCCTCCCCAGCCATTCCCAGCCCGGGCAAGCCCCCAGCCACCCCAGTGTCTGTGTCCATTGGTTAGGCTTATATGCATGCATACAAGTCCTTTGGTTGCTTGCTAACCCCCCTCCCACTGCCATTTGTCTCTGGATCTGTTCTTGCTCATCAAATTATGTTGATCATTATTAATCCACATATGAGTGAGGACATGTAATATTTATTTTTCTTCAACTGGCTTATTTCACTTAGCATAATACTCTCCAGTTCCATCCATGCTGTTGCAAATAGTCAGAATTCCTTCTTTTTTATAGCAGCATAGTATTCTATTGTGAGATGTACCACACTTTTCTAATCCACTCATCTGCTGATGGACACTTAGGCTGTTTCCAAATCTTAGCTATGGTAAATTGTGCTGCTCTGAACATAGGGGTGCATACATCCTTTCTGATTGGTGTTTCTAGTTTCTCGGGATATATTTCTAGGAGTGGGATTACTGGGTCAAATGGGAGAGCCTTTTTTAACTTTTTGAGGAAACTATAATGTCTTCCACAGTGGTGGCACCGGTCTGTATTGCCACCAGCATTGCAGGAGGGCAACCTTGATTCTTTTTTCTTCTCTGTCCTGATACTTACTATTTTTATCCAAAATTTTCTTGGACTTTTGATAATTTTTACAGCAAGATAACATGAAAAATATATATTATATATATTGTTCATTTAAGTGAAATGCTTTTTAAAGCTTAGAAAGCTACAGTCTGTAAAATTTTTATGAGAACAGTTAGAGTAAAATTTGGTAACATTTTACTTTTGAAACAAACCTATTCTTGATTGTTTATGTTATAAAAGTTGTAATATGAAGATGGAGATAATTAATTATGAGTTCTGTCACCATTTTTAAAAATTTTAAATTCTCTTTCATTTGTTATACTTATAGAATGGTTATAGCTATGTTGCATTTTTTAAAAACAATGACATTAGGAAACTACAACACTAAAGAAAACCATGATCAAAAAGTAGAAATTTGTTTCTAATTGATTTTATGAATGTTTATGTGAAATAGTAAAAATCTTCATATTAAGGAATTCATTACTACCCAGTAATGATGATGGTCACAGGGAACTTACTCTTTGCAATACACATTTGTAATGATTTTACCAAAAATTCATTATGTTCTTATTTGACCAGAGGAAACAAAATAATTACCCTTTACTTGTCCCTGTAATAGTAAAGTTTATTTTCACATCTAATTAAATAATCCTAGTGCTTGTTAATGTATTGCTTGACAAATATTTTATTCTGACATGAATAGGCAGTAAAGGCTCAGTAATTTGTTTTTGTCATTAGAATAGGAAGATTTTTTTGGTCACTCTAGAACTTGAGTCTCCGTTTTCATGTAAAACCATCAAAATAATGATATCTGAAAAATGTTTACTTATACTAGTGTATCAGATTAAATAACAGGGATTTAGTTGTGCATTTAAGAAATAAGCATGACCACACATTATTATATTATCCATCTGCAAACATTTGTACTGCTTGCAATACTGGAATATTATCTTGTTCAACAGTCAATTGTACTTATTTAGAGAAGCTGACTTTTTACTAAAATTTTTGTGCATAACATATATTTTAAAATAAAATTGAAATGACTTTTTCTGAAAATTATTTAAATATCTTAATAAAACATGACTATAATCATTTTAATTTGAGAAATAAATAATCTATAGAAATAGCAGAAATAACTTTCTCTGTGTCAAATATAATTACATTGATATTTTAGAAACTAAATCTAAAACGAATATTTTGTATTCCCATATTTTAACTTGTGTTTTAGAATCTAGATATCATAACATCTGATCATGGATCTGAATAAATTCTCTCACCCTGGGTACATCTATAATTCAAAGTGGAGTGAAAATATTAATTGCTTAATAAGTGAGTTTTAGAGTTTTTCTTTTTGTAATTAACCAACAACAAATTGACATACTAAAGATTTATTTTAATCTAAAATGATCTGTATCATTTGCCTAATTTTCAACTTACATTTTAATTGTAGATTTAACCACTATGATATGATCTGCTCTGCTTTTCGTCAAAGGAAATATCCACTCTCTCTTAATTACCCAAACCTTGAGTGCACGCATCATTTGAGTCCAACAATCCGTACTGTTCAAGGGTCTGGCAAACTGACAACTCTCTCCCAAAGCTTTCCTTACTCAGCAATTTTATTTACACTTCTCTAAAAATGTATTACTTAATTACATTCTGGTATCTGGTGTTATTTTCAAATTATTTCATGTGGTAGATTTTGCTTTTAGTAAAAATTGTAGCCTAATTGGATAGACAGTGTTTCCTAATTCTTCTGCATTTCTGACTTCAACAAACATGGTAGTAAACAATATCAGCATAATAACTGATATTTTCCTTTATGGAGGAATTTAGCTTAAATGTTGAGCAATGAGCAATTTTCTGCAGGTTGTCCAGGAGCAAACCGGAGAGGATCAGACTTGCATTGCCAACACTTGTGCATCATCCAGATATCATTGCTGACATGCACACATAAGGAACTGTTTGACATTGAAACTGGGACTCAGAACTATTGGACATTGAAACTGGGACTCAAACATTTTTTGTTCTCATATGTTTATTTCTAATCTGCAGAGGCAAGATTTTTTAAAGAAAATAAATGGGGTGGTGGAAATAGATACAGAGGCAAAGAAGCATGGAACAGACTGTCAAACTACAGTGGGAAGGCAGGAGAGGTTGTGGGGGGGGGGGTGTTGCAAGAGATCAACCGAAGGACTTGTATGCATGCATAAAAGCATAACCAATGGATACAAGACACTGGTGGGGGGGAGGTAAGGGCATGTACTGGGGGGTAGGGGAAGCTAGGAGGGGGTCAATGAGGAAAAAAAGGAGACATATGTACTATTTGTAATACTTCAAACAATTTAAAATATTTGTTTACTGTTGCTCCAAAAACTAATATATAGAAGTGTTGTAATTGAGATGGCATAACTTAAGAAGAGAAAGAAAAATGTAGAATTTGCACTCAGTTGGTAGAAAGCCTGTTTAGTAGGTTAGGAAATTTAATAACTAATATGTGGGATAATTTTAACTACCTAATGTATTTTAAGATCACGAATAAGAAAAAAATGCTAAATAAAAGCATTTCTAGGATACTTGAAAACTGAGCAGAGAGCATTTACTTTACTACTGTGTCCCTGATGTTACCACACTTTTCCCAAGGGTAGTAGAGACAATCAGAGTTCGCATATATTACTTCTTGGGGATTTTGGAAGACTAAGCTACCTAACCTCTCTTGAAAAAAGGGTGTCACTAATTTATGTAAATGCTGTGGACGGAAATGTAGTGTATCATCCAGAACAATTCTCCTTCCCCAACACTGTAAATTGGAAGGCCATGTTTTGAGATAGCAAGATTAGAAGATACAGGAAGCTTATGTCCCAGATTGAGGAGAATCTGCCCCTTTGCTCCTGCAAGTTCATATTAAATTAAGCATGAAGAAATACTGGACTTCTTTTGTGTAAAGTCACTGATCATTTAAGATTTGTGTGCAATGCAATTAGTAATTACTCACTCACTAGGCAAGTTCTTAGCATTAATCTAAATATCTTTTGACTCTAGGCTTGGAATAATAAAAATTCCATGAGGATTCCAGTCAAATGAAATTTCCCAACATTTAAGATGGTATGTGAAAGAACGTTAATATTCATGATGTATTTTTACTAGTTAATTATCTTTTTAAAATAGTTATTTGAATATTCAGAATTTAAGAAACATTTCACTAAGTTGGTTAACCTAAAGCTAAACTCCATTACTACAAAGTAAGAGAATTCTTTTCCACTGTATAAATCAAATCATTATTTATTAAACCATATTTTTACTTAGAAAGGAGAAACCAAAATGAAAGTTTCTGATGTTTTATTTTTAATTCTGTTTTTCTAAAATGCTTTTTAATAGTGTCTCATAAAAGCAAACTTTTAGAAGCTTAGTAGTTCTGCCACAAAAGGGATAATCTAAAACAACTAATATAAAGTCTTACTCAGTTACTTATAGATCTTCATACAGAAAAAGGTATCATATAAAGGTGGGTTTATATTTATATGTGAAACAGAGTTTTTCCTTGTATTATTATTTATTAATTATTGTATTATTTTTCATATGAATTGTAAACTTACCATGTGTATGTATATTATGGATTATATTTTATATTGTGATATATTAAATATTACAAAAGTTAATAATATGTTGAAGAATAATCCTTTTTTCCTCCTTAAGTTGATTTTACCAAGTCATAAGATCTCCTAATTCCCAAAGATGATGAAAATATTGACTATATTTTCTTTCCTTCCATGCAGCTGGCTAGAAAGTCTTTTTTTTGCTGTCATTTCTGACTACTGCTCTACCCTTTCTTTAAAACCTAGCTTAAATACCATCTTCTATATAAAGCCTCCTTGATGTATCAGCCCTTGCTAGTGGCTCTTCATTCATTCAATATTAATTTGATAAGTGGTCATTGAGCTTCAACCAGGCTCCAGGTAGTAAGATGAGAACACAGCAGTAAACGGAAATGCATGAGCGCTTTCTCTTATGGAGTGACATGAAGGAGTATAGGAGCTCCAGAAAGTACTGGATATAAATTTCAGATGGTGATAAGAATTACAAAGAAAGAGAAGCCAGTATAAACTGTAGAGCATGCAGGGTGGAGGGAGCTACTTTGTAGGAAGAGTCAAGAGAAGGCAAACTTCTAATTAATTTGATCATGGACCTACATGATGCAAAGATACCAGCCATGTGTATATATACAAAAAAGGAGTCAAAATACGAACGATTTTAAAGATCAAATGCAGGATCATGCATGATATGTTTAAAAGACTAAAGACACTGTTAAAGTTTTAATATTTATACTTATTAAAATTACCTGGAATTGACATGTAAGGGTTATTATTTGTTTATTATTTTGTGAAGATAATTACTGTACAGTTTCTTTTTTTAATTTAATACTAGTGGCCTGGTACACAAAATCTATGCACATATAAAGGGAATTAATTAGAGGAAATATTTTAATATTGCTACTTTCCTTTTCTCTGTAAGAGAAGTGTCATAGATGAAAGAAAATTGGTAAAATGTATATGAAAATCTCCCTCCTGTTAGAGTCTAGGATGCACCACGTGACCTAAAGTCAAGTCCCTGCCCCCCATCTGCATGCACTTCAAAAACACAGAAGACTCAGACCCGGCCAGCACCATCCCTGTCAAGTCCCTAGAGGCAGGGGGCACAGCCTCAGGTCCCCATCCTGGTGCTGGGTGAGGGGCGCAGCCTCAGGTACCCTGGCCCAGGGCCAGGTGGTGGGTGCAGTGTCAGGACCCCTGTCAAGCCCCACTGGGTGGGAGATGTGACCCGAGGTCCCCTGTCAAGCCCTGCCAGGCAAGGGGCCTGGCACTGGGGCAGGGGGGTGGTATGGCCTAAGGTCCCCATCAAGCCCTGCTGGGCAGGGGGCATGGCCTGAGGTCCCCCAGTGCAGCGCCAGGCAGTCTCAGGTCCCCTGTCAAGCCCTGTTGGGTGGGGGACATGACCTAAGATCCCCTGGCCCAGCACTGGGGTGGGGGGGTGGGCATGGCCTGAGGTCCCCCCTCAAGTCCCGCCAGGCAGGGAGTTCCACCTAAAGTCTCCCAGCCAGGCAACAGGGTGGGGGGCACATCCTAATGTGTCCCTTCAAGCCTTGCAGGGGGAGGGGCATGGCCTGAAGTCCCTTATCAAGCCCCAACAGGTGGGATGTGTAGTCTGAGGTCTCCCAGCCTGGTGCTGGGGCAAGAGGCATTGCCTGAGGTTTACCATCAAGCTCTGGCAGACGAGGGATGCAGCCTGAGGATCCCTGTCAAGCCCCGTGGGGTAGGGAGTGCGGCCTGAGGTCCCTCGCCCCAGCAAGGCGCCATGCAGCTTCAGGTCCCTGCTATTCAGTGGTGACATTACAGTGTTCCGACTAATTTGAATATTCCTCTATTATATAGATAGATATTTGTATTGATTTCAGAGAGGAAGGGAGAGGGAGAAAACGACAGAAACATCAATGTTGAGAAAGAATCACTAATCGGCCACCTCCTGGATGCCCCCTAGTGGGGATAGATCCTGCAACCTGGGCATGTGCCCTTGACTAGAATCAAACCTGGGATGTTTCGATTCACAGGCCGATGCTCTAGCCACTGAGCCAAACCAGATAAGTCTGTTCAGTTTCTTTGTCCCTCAATTCTTACTCTTTTTTTTTTTTGGCTTTCATTTTTTATCTTTATTGTTCAGTTTATTAATTACATTGTTTCCCCTTTTTATCCCCCTATAGTTCCCCTCCACCCTGTACCTATCCCACCCTCCACCCTCACCTCCCCCTCCCCACTGTCCTCTCCCATTGTTGCAAGATTTTTGTCCAGTCTCTTGCTGCACTTCCCACAACCCTTTTCTCCCCAAGAATTGTAAGTCCATTCCCTCTCTATGTCCATGTCTCTGTTATATTCACCAGTCTATCCTGTTCAACAGCCTATCAATTCACTTGATTTTTATGTTCATTTGTTGATAAATGTGTATTTGTTGTTCATAATTTTCATCTTTACCTTTTTCTTCTTCCTCTTCTTAAAGAATATCTTTCAGCATTTCATATAATGTTGGTTTGGTGGTGATGAACTCCTTTAGCTTTTTCTTATCTGCGAAGCACTTCATCTGACCTTCAATGCTGAATGATAGCTTTGCTGGATAGAGTAATCTTGGTTGTAGATTCTTGCTGTTCATCACTTTGAATATTTCTTGCCACTCCCGTCTGGCCTGCAAAGTTTCTGTTGAGAAATCCGCTGACAATCGTATGGGTGCTCCCTTATAGGTAACCAACTGTTTCTCTCTTGCTGCTTTTAATATTCTCTCTTTGTCTTTTGCTCTTGGCATTTTAATTATGATGTGCCTTGGCGTGGTCCTCTTAGGGTTCCTATATATTGGGGTTCAGTGCACTTCTTGGACTCCTAAGTCAATTTCTTTCACCAAGTGTGGGAAGTTTTCAGTCACTATTTCTTCAAATAGGTTTTCATTGTCTTGGCCTCTCGCTTTTTCTGGCACCCCTATAATTCGGATGTTGGTATGCTTGAGGTTGTCCCAGAGGCCCCTCACACTATCTTCAATTTTTTGGATTTTTTTGGTTTCTTGCTTTTTCAGCTGAGTGGATTTTACCTCTTTGTATTTCAAATCTTTAACTTGGTTCTTGGGGTGCTCCAGAGCACTTTTAGGTCTTTGTATAATATTTTTTGTTTCAGTCAATGTATGCTTAATTTCTGGTTGGTCCTTTTTCATATCCTTGAGAGTCTCCTTTATATCCTTGAGGGTCTCTTTCATTTCCTTGTAGGACTCATTCATTTCCACGTTGGTCTTGATCATTTCTTTGCAGCTCTCATTTATATCCTTGAGGGTCTTGTTCATTTTCTTGTAGGACTCATTAATTTCCTTTGTGGTCTTGCTTATTTCCTTATAGGCCTCGATCTTTTGTTGGAGCCTCTTGAAAAACCCTATAAATGTGGTTTTGAATTCCATGTCCAGTCGTTTTTTTTTCCCTCCATTTCTTTCACATCTGATTTCTTTCCATGTTGCTGCATGGTGGCTGTTTCCCTGAGTTGGTCGATTAGCTTTGTGTGGTAGACTTCCCACTAGGGATAGTGGCTCAGCCTCCCCAGTTACCTGAGGTGGATATGGGCTGCACAGTCTTGCTGAATTTAAGCTCAGTTAATCGTTGTTAGCACTTGGAGTGTTGACCTCCAGGCCAATTGTCTGTGAAGCTCAGCTGTGCTCAGGTTGGGTGGGCGGAGTCTCCGGGCCAAGCATACAGTGTTAGCTCCGCCCTATGCGGCCCCGGGGACTCTGTGCTGGGGCAATGGCTGCCAGCACCTCTGAGAGAGAGCCGCTGCTGAGCTCCACCAGCTGCTGGGAATTCAGACTTTCCCAAAATGAGTCTGCATGAGCAATGTCTCACCCAGGGTCATAAAACAAAGCAGTCTGACGGTTTTCTGAATGAGAGACAAGTCGCAGTGAGCTATCTGTGCCGTCACGCAGCCGAGCTGTTCGCGTGCAAGCTGCCTTCTCCACAAGCCGGCAGACCAGGCAGCACCCGAGCTTCGGCATGCCCTCCCACTGTCCAGTTTTCACCCCGTGTGATAGTGGGTTCTCTGGACTTCACCCAGAGCTGGAGAATCAGTCCAGTGGGACGCCTTTGTCTCCCCATTCGAGAAAACTGGCCAGTTTTCAGCCGCCCGCCCACTCCGAGGCGTGTGCTCCAAACCTCTCTCCGCGCGAATCTTTCAACGCTGTTCGCCGCCGCTCCTCCGAGTCACAGTGTCTTATCTTCACTTTTATTTGTGGAATTTTTACATCAGCTTTCTGGTGATTCTGGAAGGTGTTTGTTCTTTCTTTAAGTTGTAGTATTAAAATTGCTGTTTATGATGGCAAGATAGGTGTTTTACCTTTTCCGCCATCTTAGTTCTCTCAGTTCTTACTCTTGAAATGGTGAAATGAAAGGCAATTATCTTACATACTAGAGGCTTGGTGCATGAAATTCTTGCACAGGGAGAGGGGTCCCCTCAGCCCAGCCTGTACCTCTCAATCTGGGACCCTCAGGGAATGTCCTGGGGACCAGGCCTAAACCGGCATTTGGACATCCATCTTACAATCCAGGACTGCTGGCTCCTAACTGCTCACCTGCCTGCCTGCCTGATCATCCCTAACTGCTTCCCCTGCCAATCTGATCACTCTAACTGCCTCTACCTGCCAGCCTTGTTGCCCCCAAGACCCCCCAAAGGCCAGGCTGCCCCTAACTGCCCCTCCTGCCATCCTGGTCACCCCTAATTGCCCCCCCTCACACAGCCTGCTGTTCAGTCATTACTGTGAGTGTGTTGTGACCAATTTGTATATTAATTACCCTTTCATTAGTATATATATGCACATCTGAATTATACATGAGAAACACTAAATTTAAAAAAATCTAGATGCTGTTAATAGGGGAGAAAGAAGCAATATAATCCACCTCTTTCATCTTGTTAGAGAATTTCCTTTTAAATATTATGATAACAAGAACCTGTGTTCCATTTCTAACTCTTCAGAACACAAATAAATCTCTCCAGGAGAAAGCTAAGACCAGTGTACATTCCATGGGAGTCCCTAGGGTTCTGAGTCTTAATCCCTTGAAATGCAACACACACTTATAGAGAAGTTAACCTATCTGTATTTCTCACTATGCAATTAGTGGTCATTTGAAAAATAACTTTATTGAGACATTTTATATGTCATAAAACATACCCATTTCAAAAGTATACTTCAATGATTTTAAGCAAATTTACCAAGTTGTTCAACCATCCACATAAATCAGATGTAAACATTTTTATCACCCCAATAAGATTCTTCATGAGGCTTTATTAATATATTTTCCTTACTCCCTCACTCCAACCACTATTCACTTTCTATTTCTATAGGTTTGCCTTTTCTAGGCTTCATATTAATAAGATCATACAATCTGTGCTATTTTGCATCTGGATCATCTCACCAATAATAATATTTGTTTAGTTCATTAATGTCATGGCATGCATCAGTAGTTTATTCCTTTTTTACTGAAAAATACTCTGTTGTGCTGATATTTTGTCCACTCACCACTCAGTGGAACATTTTGGTCATTCCCAATTTTGGTCTCTCTATAATAATAAAAGCACAATATGCTAATTAGACCTGACAGCCGAACAACCTTCCAGAAGACCTTCTGGACGAAGCCAGAGATGTGAGGCCCAAGCTCCTGTCCTGAATTTCGTGCATCGGCCTCTAGTTAAATAATGCTAGTGAGAACATTTGTGTGCAATACTTTCTGTAGATATATGTTTTCATTACTTTTGGATACATAACTAAAGATAGATTTACTGGTTCATATGGTAACCCTATGTTTATTTAAACCTTTAAATAACTGCTAAGCTTTTTTCCAAAGTGAATGAATCATATTACATTTCTACAGCAATGTGCGAAAATTTCTTGTCTTCCCCATCATCACCAACATTTGTTATTTTGTACTGCTGTTATCACAGCCATTTTAGTTAATATAAAGTGATATCTTATTTTGAGTTTTATTTAAATTTTCTTAATGAGGAATAAAATTCTGAATCTTTCCATGTGCTTACTATTCATTTATATATCTTCTTTACTTAAATGTTTACTCATCCTTTGCCTGTTTTTTCTTTAAATTGGGTTATTTCATTTACTTATTAAGGATTAAATACCTTCCTTTTACCAATATTATGCAAATTTTCTTTTCTACTGTATAGCTTATCTTTACATTGTGAAGTGGTACCTTTTAAAGAACAATATTAATTTTTTTTTGTTTACCAATTTTATTTTTCACCAACCATAATTCTCATGTCATCTCTAAGAAAATCCTGCCTAAACCAAGAAATATTTACTTCAAAAGTATGATTGCTTTACTCTTACATTTAAGGTTATGATCAACTTTGAGTTAGTTTTATATATGCTGTGAGGTAACAATCGAAATTCAACTTTTTGCATGTCAATGTCCAATTGTTCCACTATCATTTTTAAAAGGCTCTACTTTCACCCTAGTAAACTGACTTTGAGCATTGGCAAAAATCAGATAACCACAATATAAGGATTTATTTGCTGATTCATTAGTCTATGTTGTTCTTATGCTAATGGAAACACTCTCTTACAACTGATTTATAGTAAGTTTTGAAATTGGAAGTTGAAAGTGCTCCAACTTTAAGATTCCTTTTCAAAATTGGTTTGGTTGTGTAAACTTTGTGCTTTTACACATACATTTTAGGATCAACTTGTAAATTTTCACACACAAGAAAAAGCTTGCTGGAGTTCTGATAGGTTTTGCAATGAATGTGTAAGTCAATTTTGATAGAATTGCACTCTTAAAAATATTGAGTGTTGCCTTAGCTGGTTTGGCTTAGTAGACAGAGCACCAATCTACAGACTGAAGGGTCCTGGGTTTGATTCTAGTCAAGGACACTTGCCTGGGTTGTGGGTCTAATCCCAAGTGGGGGCACGCAGGAGGCAGCCCAGTGATTCTCTCATTATTGATGTTTCTATCTCTTTTTCCCTCTCTCTTCCTCCCTAAAATTAAAAAATATATATATTTTTAAAAGAGATGACTTAAAAAAAATATGAGTCTTCAAATCCATGAAAATAAAATGTCTCCCCATTTATTTAGGTCATCTTTAATTTTCTTGTCAATGTTTTGTAATTTTCAGTGTACAAGGCTTGCATTTCTTTGGTTAACTTTATCCCTAAGTATTATTAGTCTACCAGAGGCCCAGTGCACGAAATTCGCACATGGGGTTGGGGGAATTCCCTCAGCCTGGCCTGCACCCTCACCAATCCAGGACCCCTTGGGGAATATCCAACTGTCTGTTTAGGCCCAATCCTACAGGGACCACTGGCTCCTAACTGCTCCCCTGCCAGCCTGATTGCCCCATAACTGCCCTCCCCGGCCAGCCTGATTGTCCCCTAACTGTCCTCCGCTAAAGGCCTGATCTCCCCTTAACTATTTTCCCCTGTCAGCCTGATTGCCCTTAACCATTTCTGCCTCAGCCCCCACCACTGTGGCTTTGTCTGGAAGGACATGCAGAAGATGTCCAATCTAGTATGTTACCCTTTTATTAGTATAGATGATGGTATTGTGAAAGAAATCTTACCTAATAATAGACAAGTGAGTAAATTGACCATACCTCCACTATGCCCACAGCCAATCAGAGTGAGTATGCAAATTAGAAGGCAAAAAATGGTGGTCGCCCAGCTGCTCCAGGCGTGGAGTGACCAGGAGGGCAGGATGCCTGCTATGAGAGGGAGGGCAAGGGGTGAAGGGATCTACAGGAGCGGAGTGCTGCAGTGAAGACAAGACTGCAGACTCTGGAGTCTGCAGCAAAGATGAAGATGGCAGACTCTGGCCAGAGCAAAGGCCTAGGTCCTGGGTGCAGGAGGAAAACCAGTGCTGGAAGCCAAGGGAAGGAAGGCCTATTGCATGAATCTCTTTGTGCAACGGGCCTCTAGTTACATATAATTATATATCTAAAGATATTAATCCTTACCCAAGGTTATGTTTTTATTGATTTGAGAAAGAATAAGGGGAGAGAGAGTGAGACATGGAGAGAGAGACATCAATATTAGAGAGAAACATTGATCTTTTGCTTCCAATTTGCACCCTGACTAGGGTCGAACTGGCAACCTGGGTAGGATTTATTTATTGACTCATTAATCTATGTTGACCTTACGCCAGTGAAAACACTGTCTTACAACTGATTTGTAGTAAGTTCCTTTATTAGAATCAAACCTACTACCTTCTTGTATACAGGAAGGCAACCAGTCAACCAACTCACACCAGCCAGGGCAGGGAATTATATTCTTAATTTCACATAAGGATCATTTATTTTTCCTATCTAGAAATACAATTCATTTTTTTGAATATTGAACTTTTATTAGGCAACCTTGATGTAATTGCTTATTAGTTCTAATAATTTTCTTTTGTGAATTTCTTAGGAACTATTAAATATGAAGTCATATCACCTAAAAATAAAGTTTTTCCAATATAATGTATTTTATTTAACTTTTCTTGCCCAATACCCCCAGTACAATGTTAAAAATAATAGCAAGAACAGGCAAGAGGGACATTTATGATGGTTTCTCTTACATGCCTTTATGAGGATGGAAAAGTTCCCATCTATTCCAAGTTAGTTGAGAGGGTTTTTGTCATTAATACTGGATTTTGCCAAATGCTTTGTTTGTGTCCATTGAAATATTTTTGTAACTTTTTCTTTATTCTATTAAAATGGTTTATTATATTAATTATTTTTGAAAGTCAAATTTACCTTGCTTTCTTGAAGTCTCACTCAGCCATATTATTTAATTATTTTTATGTTATTTGATTCAATTTGCTTATTTAAAGTGAATTATTTAATTGAGTGATATTGGTTCACAAAACCATATGTGTTTCAAGTGTACAACTTAAGAAAACATCATCTACATACTGCAACATGCGTCCATTATTCTATGCAAAGGCTCCTTAGGTCTTCCTTCTCCCTCCCTTCCTTTGCCAATCTCCTCTTACCCCCCAACCCCCTTTCCCTCTGGCCACCACCACACTGTCGTCTGCATCTATGTGTTTTTGTTTAGGATTTTTGCATCAATAGTCATGAGGTATATTGCTCTGGGTTTTGTTTGTTTGTTTTATGTCTTTGGTTTTTGTATTTTGGTATAACAGGTCTCATATAATGGGTTGTGAAGTGCTCTGTTTCTTCACTATTTTATGGAAGAATTTATGAAACATGAGCATTATTTCATTTTTAAATATTTGGTAGAATATTTAAATACATTTGGGCCTGCACTTTACTTTCTGGAGATATATTTAAGTGCTAATTTATTTTTTTCTTGTTTTAGGCACATCTGATTTAATCAGTTGTAATTTTTACTTTCATATATGTCATTTAGCTAAGGTCCTAAGGTTCTGGAAAATTTGTTTTGTTAAGTCCTAAAGTACAGGAATATATCTTTCTACAGTCATATGAACATTAAAGTAGCTGTGTGAAGTAGCAAGTTAAAGGCTATTAAGAGATGATAGTATAGGAAGTTAGTGATGGACCTTGAAGCCATTTTATGGACATTGGAGTTTACTCTGAATAAGATAGAAAGCCTTTGAAAGACTATAGACAAAGACGTGATATAATCAAATTTAGTTTTTACAGTTTATTTAAACTTCACAGACATATATTTAAAAATATATATTTATTGCTTGTTGCTTGAGTATATAAACATAATTGACTTTTTAATATTGAATTTTTAAACAATAATTGTAATGGAACACTTAGATTGTCAATATATTTACCAACTCCTTTATTCACCATCCATGTAGGATTTCTATGCTATCCTTCTACCTTGTTCTTCCTTAGGGAAACTACCTAAAATAGTTATCTGCTAAAATCTTTAAGTGATAAAATTGTCAGTTTTTATGATTAAGCCCTAAGCCTCATTCTAACACTACTTGCACCCCAGATATAGTGAGAGACAATTAGGATTTCCATAAAGGCAGTCAAGGGAGTCCTTTGGCTTTAACATTTTATCTTGCATTAGTGATCCTATATAATAAAACCATAATATGCAAATTGACCAAACAGCTGAATGACCAGTTGCTATGATGCACACTGATCACCAGAAGGCAGATGCTCAAGGCAGGAGCTAAGAGCTGGGCTCACAGCTGGCAAGTGCAGTGGAGGTGGCAGGAGCCTCTCCCACCTCCATGGCAGGCAGACATCTCCCAAGTGGTCCCAGACTGCAAGATGGTGAAGGCTGGGCTGAGGGACCCCCCTCCAGTGCATGGATGTTGTGCACCAGGACTCTAGTTAATAAATATGACTTTGCCAATCTCTCTCTTCAGTGAACCAATGGTACATTATCACAGTCACAGAATTCTTTAACTCTTTTAGTTACCATTTTTCTTCTACATCTCAACTGTCAAAGATGTTACACAAACCAGCATATCCCCTTTTACCTTTGTCACATGCCAGTTTACTACCAATGGAAATTTTGAAAAATTGAACTGCACTGTACATGAATGTGTCATGCCAGGACTATTCATTCTCTATCTTTTAAGAATGTTCAGTTCCTCATTGACAGATAGTAGTGATCAGTCTCCAAAAGTTCCATCTAAGAATTTGCTTTAAAGCCTTACTTCTGATACTAATGCTCTAGATTTAATTACAGACTCTGAATAAAAGAGTTGTGTGGAGAAGTTTTACTTGTAAAAGCTCTTAAAATATGTAATATTCTGCAATAAAGTAAAGAAGGCAAGACTGATCAGAGAGGGAAATAGACCTATGATGTCTAATCTATTAACAAAAATGAAATAAAGTATGAATAGTTAGGAGGGCAGCCACTTCAATAACAACTCATGTTCTTTTGTTCAGTTTCTGGATCAGGCTCCTCCTTAAGTCTTTTTAAAATATATATTTTTATTGATTTCAGAGAGAAAAGGAAAGGTATGGAGAGATTAGAAACATCAATGATGAGAGAGAATCATTGATTGGCTGCCTCCTGCACACCCCACACTGGGGATGAAGCCTGCAACCCAGGGCATATGGCCTGACTGGGAATAGCACTGTGACCTCCAGGTTCATAGGTTAATGCTCAACCACTGAACAACACTGGCCAAGCCTTCCTTAAATTTTTTTAATCTATATTGTTGAAAGTATTACATATGTCTCCCTTTCTACCTCATTAATCTCTTATAGCCTGCCCCAGCCCACAACCAGGCCTTTACCTCCTATTGCTTGTGTCTATGGATTGACCTCTTCTACCCACCCATCCTCCCCCACCTTCCCCTTGAGGTTTGACAGTCAGTACCATGTTTCTATGTCTCTAGATCTATTTTGTTCAAAAATGTATTCAGTTCATTAGTCTACATACCTCCTTAAGTGTTAAGCATCCATTTTATAGTACTGGTCATATTATATTCAGAGGGACTACAATATCATAATTCACTAGGAATTGTGCAGTCTACAGGGAATTAGCTCATCCAGATTTCTATCTCTTTGACAATGGGGTATGGTGGAAAGGACGCTCAAGGTCAATGAGTGACTAATTAAAGAATATAAATCCATATCCTCTTTGCCGCAATCTGGGGCAACTCTGTCATTCCTCTCAAAAGCTCTGTATATGATTGTGTGAAGCTTCAGTTACAACTATATTGTAGGTCAGTTTTTCTGCTGCCTAGCCTTGCTTCTTTATTTTACAGTTGTATCTCCAAAGAGCACTCCACAATAAACTGTCCACAGTTCTCTATCCCAGAGTCTATGCCAAGTGGACATGACCTAAAATAAGCGGAGTGCTCCAATATAATTCAGGGTAAATTGTCCTGAGTACCTGAAGGGCAAAACAAAGGAAAAATGATGCTCTGCTTCTGACACATCTCTAGCATTGATTTTCTTTAATACACTGGCTACCCTAACCTCCCTCACAAATTTTGTTTACATTTATTTCTCAGTTTTCCTACTTTAGCATGCTTAATTTACTTCTTGCCTCAAGGGTCATTTTTGGTTGTCTTTTGTTGTCTTAATACTTTTTAAATTAGTGAATAGGAAGAAAATCAAGGAGAGTAACCTTCAATTTTGAACTATTTTGCTGTAGCATTTTATACATTAGGGTAATTCACTTAAATGTTTTAGTGAATTAAGAAGAACAATTATGGTTGTAATTGAGATCTATGTCTAAAAGATTGTTACTGTAATAAATCTTTTTGAGAACTAGTTATCAGGCAGTGTTGATCATAATATGAATTTGGAAGCTGCAATGAAGATGGTATGAACAAAGACGGGATATTGTAGAGAAACAAGGAAAATTGCTTTTTTAATGATGATTACATTTTATTAATTATTTTAAGTCCTTTACTGGCAAGACAGAGCTAATTAGAAGGGGATTAAAATATCATAATGTTATTAGATAAGTAATATCTATAAATTTCTGGAAATGTTCAAACCTCTGAGCTTGTCTTAATATTTTGCAACAGGCTTACACAATGCCGCTAGGCATCTTGAGGTCAGTAAAGTCTGAATTTTCTATGCCCAGTTGATTTTGATTTCCTATAAGTTATCTGAGGACCTAAATAACATTGCAGATAGGTGACAGCTATTAAGGTGTGTTGTAAAAGGGAGAATGATAGGGGCAAAAAAGGGTCTTACAATCCAAACATATAAATTGGTTGTATTTAACAATTCTAAACTTTGCCCAAGATATAATGTGCAAATCAACTCAAATAAAAATAAAAGAAAAAACTGTGAGTGCATTAGGCTGTTATTTTTCAATTTTACAATAAACATAAACGTTTTCTAGGCCACAGTTGTTTTTAGATGATGTTCTGTGTTTTGTTTTTTGCAAAGAAAAAAAGAACACACAGGTAACCTTAAATAGTGAAACAAGTTAAATCAATATAATTTTCCACTTGCTTGGCAGAAATTCTCACTAACCTTAGGAAAGTTAACTGTTTAAAAGGTTAATTTAAGGTCTTGGACTATTTTAAAAAGCCATCACAGTAAAGTAGAAAAGGTTGATTGAGAATCAGGAGTCCTGTATTTTAGTTTCAATTCTGTCACTAACTAGCTGTGTGACCTTGGGCAAATCACTTAACCTCTAAGATCTCTGTTTTCTCATGTGTAAAATGAGGAGGTTGAACTGCATGATCTCTAACAGTGTTCAATTAAATCTGCAACTAAATCAAAATATAAAGAACTTGATAGAAATAACTCCTATGAATTGTAACATATTGAAAAGAGTTACAGCAGATCCTCTATGTTTGCCATCTCTTTTAACCCTTAGAGTTCACTGTAGGCCATTCCTAATGATTTTTCAGCAGGGGAAGGTTCAGTTAAAGTAAATAAAGAACTACCATTTGGCATATTTTAATATATAGAGAACACAATATGCTACAAGTATGTCTTTATTGACATCTGTTTGACAAACAGAGTGTAGTCTTACATTTTATTTATTTCTGGCATCTCATTGATAAAGTGTGTATTCTAATAAAAAAAACATTACCAATATATTTCTATCAATACTTGGCAGCAAGTAATCAAATAGAAGTCTCTATCTCTGTTAGAACCAAAAGATAATTTTTTTTTACATTTTATCTGTTTCTGGGGCCTTTCTTCTTAGCCCAACTGAGAAAGCAAATGGATACACTCCAAGTTAGCTTTACTACTCAAGTAAATGTCACTGAAAGTGGTCAAAAGCATCTTAACTATAAGACTGAAAGTTAGGAAGGATTTTTCCATGTGCCACGGAAGTGTCTCCTCCTGATAAGTGCAAAAATATCTCAAGAACATTCTGAGATTCTGAGACTATCACATTTGCTACTTCATGTAATAGGTTAACTCAGACATGCAGGTCCTCTTGGTTGGATAGTTGCTAACAAATTATTTGCCTGTAAAAAAAATGACCTGCTACTTGAGGTAGTTAATAGAGGCTCATCTATCTCATCTTCAATACCATTATAATTCCTAATCAAACTATATGCTTTTGGCTATTCTACTATATGGAATGGTGCCTATCATACATTTAAATACTTCCTCCATTTGGTACTATAAGTTGTATTTTTAAAAATATATTCTTCTTCATTATAATGTAAAATGGATTTTTCTCAGTTCTGTCAAGGTTTTATTCCCCCCACCAAAAGCTCAACTTTACCAAATAACTAGCAAAAGAATTCAGTGACCAAATGTACCCTTAAGCTGAACTGTCAACCTATACTTAGAATAAAAGACCCAGAAAAATAAAAAGGGAAAATGACACATTGCCTAAAACTTTAGTGCAAGGTCTTGTAAAAGAGCTGAAAAAATAAATAGTTTTTTCTTATGGAGTATTTTTTATTAGTAGTATACTAGATTTATATGTGAAGTATATAAATATTAATTAATAAAACATATTTACAAATTTAAAAGACCCCAGTAGGTAAAGTCTAAAATGACATTCATGAGAAATACAAAAAAATGAAATTTAAATAGCTAAAAATGTATGATGTATGATGATAGAGAACCAAGATGGCGGAACCTATCTTGCCGTCATACTCAACAATTTTAATACTACAACTTAACGAAAGAACAAACACCTTCCAGAATCACCAGAAAGCTCGCCGAGTGAAAATTCCACAAATAAAAGTGAAGATAAGACACTGTGACTCGGAGGAGCGGCAGCGGACAGCATTGAAAGATTCGTGGGGAGAGAGGTTTGGAGTGCGCACCAACGGAGAGGGCGGGCGGCTGAAAACTGGCCAGTTTTCTCGAATGGGGAGACAAAGACGTCCCACTGGACTGATTCTCCAGCTTTGGGGGAAGTCCAGGGAACCCACTATCACACAGGGTGAAAACTGGACAGTGGGAGGGCACGCCGAAGCTTGGGTGCTGCCGGGTCTGCCGGCTTGTGGAGAAGGCAGCTTGCACGCCAGCAGCTCGGCTGTGTGACCGCCCAGAGAGCGATCTTCGACTTGCTTTCTCATTCAGAAAACCATCAGACTGCTTTGTTTTACAACCCTGGGTGAGACATTGCACATGCAGAGTCATTTGGGGAGAGTCTGAATTCCCAGCAGCTGGTGGAGCTCGGCAGCGTTTCTCTCTCACAGGTGCTGGCAGCCATTGCAACCGGCACAGAGTCCCTGGGGCCGCATAGGGCGGAGCTAACGCTGTCTGGTTGGCCTGGGTACTCCGCCCATCTAACCTGAGCACAGCTGAACTTCACAGACAATCGGCCTGGAGGTCAACCCCTCCAAGTGCTAACAATGATTAACCTGAGCTTAACTTCACCAAGACTGTGCAGCCCATATCCACCTCAGGTAACCAGGGAGGCTGAGCCACTGTCCCTAGTAGGAAGTCTACCACACAAAGCTAATTGACCAACTCAGGGAAGCAGCCACCATGCAGAGACATGGAAAGAAATCAGGTGTGAAAGAAATGGAGGGAAAAAAATGACTGGACATGGAATTCAAAACCACGGTTATAGGGTTTTTTAAGAGGCTCCAACAAAAGGTCGAGGCCTATAAGGAAATAAGTGAGACTGTAAAGGAAATGAATGAGTTCTACAAGGAAATGAACAAGACCTGCAAGGAAATGATCAAGACCAACGTGGAAATGAAGGAGACTCTCAAGGATATGAAAAAGGACCAACCAGAAATTAAGCATACACTGACTGAAATAAAAAATATTATACAAAGACCTAAAAGTGCTCTGGAGCACCCCAAGAACCAAGTTCAAGATTTGAAATACAAAGAGGTAAAATCCACTCAGCTGAAAAAGCAAGAAACCGAAAGAATCCAAAAAATTGAAGATAGTGTAAGGGGCCTCTGGGACAACCTCAAGCATACCAACATCCGAATTATAGGGGTGCCAGAAAAAGCGAGAGGCCAAGACAATGAAAACCTATTTGAAGAAATAGTGACTGAAAACTTCCCACACTTGGTGAAAGAAATTGACTTAGGAGTCCAAGAAGTGCACCGAACCCCAATATATAGGAACCCTAAGAGGACCACACCAAGGCACATCATAATTAAAATGCCAAGAGCAAAAGACAAAGAGACAATATTAAAAGCAGCAAGAGAGAAACAGTTGATTACCTATAAGGGAGCACCCATACGATTGTCAGCGGATTTCTCAACAGAAACGATGCAGGCCAGACAGGAGTGGCAAGAAATATTCAAAGTGATGAACAGCAAGAATCTACAACCAAGATTACTCTATCCAGCAAAGCTATCATGCAGAATTGAAGGTCAGATGAAGTGCTTCGCAGATAAGAAAAAGCTAAAGGAGTTCATCACCACCATACCAATATTATATGAAATGCTGAAAGATATTCTTTAAGAAGAGAAAGAAGAAAAAGATAAAAGTGTAAATTAGGAACAACAAATACACATCTATCAACAAATGAATCTAAAAATCAAGTGAATTAATAAGCTGATGAACAGGATAAACTGGTGAATGTAACAAAATCACAGACATAGAGAGGGAATGTACTGACAACTCTTGGGGAGAAAGGGGCGTGGGAAGAGCAGGAAGAGACTGGACAAAAATCATGCAACTATGGGAGAGGACAGTGGAGGGGGGTGAGGGAGGAGTGTGGGATGGGTACCAGGTGGTGGGGAACTATAGGGGGGAAAAAAGGGAAGAATGTAATTAATATACTGAACAATAAAGATTAAAAAAATAAATAAATAAAATAAATGTAGAGATTACAAAAAAAGAAATTCAAGAATGAAATTATACCAAGCATATTCTCTAAACATGGTACCTTGAAATTTGAAATCAATGCAAAAAGAAACCTACAAATATGTAGAGATTAAACAACATACCACTAAAAATGATTTGGTCAAAAAAGAAATAAAAAATAAAATCAGAAGATATCCTATCTATTAAAAGAGCAATATGCAAATTGACCATACCTTTGTTATATCCCAAGCCACGCCCACAGGCCAATCAGAGCAAGTATGCAAAACAACCCAACCAAGATGGTGGTTGATTTGCATATCTGTGCACAGAAGACAGCATAGAAGGAAGCCAAATATTGCAGAAGGGAGCAAAGCTGCAGAGAAGTAAGCAAGTGAGGTGGGGGAGAAGGGAGGGAATGAGGCAGCTAGATGGGAGTGAGGCAGCAGAGATAAGAGAGAGCTTTGCTCAGACCCCAGAAAGCTCTATTCTTGCAGGGATACAACATAACAAATCATCTGGGATCCAGAAAAAGCAGTAATAAAAAGGAAGTTTATATCATTACAGGCTTATATCAAGAAACAAGAGAAATCCCAAGTGAAAAACCTAATGTTACATCTTTAATAGTCAGAAAAAGAAGAATAAAAGTAACCAAATATCAGCAGAATAAAGGAAATTATGAAAACTAAAGCAGAATTGAATGACATAGAAAACAAAACAACTATACAAAAATTAATAAAACACAGAACTGGTTCTTGGAAAAAATTAATAAAACCGATAAGCCCTTGGCTAGTTTCACTAACAAATAAAGGGGAAGACCCATAAAAACAAAATAAAAAATGGGAGAGAAATAACCATAGATATCACAGATATACAAAGGGTCATACTAAAATATTATGAAAGACTATATGCCACCAAATTAAGTAATCAGAAGAAATGGCAGAGGTCCTAGAATTACATAATATTCCCAGAATAAATAATGGAGAATTGGAAAATCTAAATAGACTGATAAGAAGTGAGGAAGTTGTATTTCATTGTGTAGATGTATCACATCTTCTTTATACAGCCTTCGATTGCAGGACACTTTGATGGTTTCTATGTCTTGGCCACTGTGAATAATGCTGCAATGAACATGGAGGTGCATAAATCTTTACAAATATATGTTTTTTAGTTTTTTGGGTATATACCCAGGAGAGAAATTGCTTGGTCAGGGTTGAGGGTGAAAGGGGTCCTAATATATGATAGATAATAGGAGGAGATTTGACTTTTGGTGGAGAACACACAATGCAATATATGATCTTGTAACATAGGTATCCACATTTGAAACCTATATAATCATATTAACCAATGTCACCCCAATAAATTTAATTTTTAAAAATATGGGGAAATCAAAGCAACCATCAAAAACTTCGGAGGCCCAGACAGTGTGGCTCAGTGGTTGAAAGTCAACCCATGACTCAGGAGGTCACAGTTTGATTCCTATTCAGGGCACATGCCTAGGTTGAGAACTCGATCCCCAGTAGGGGGCATGCAGGAGGCAATAGATCAATGACTCTATCTCATCATTGATGTTTCCATCTCTCTTTCTCTCTCTTTTCCTCTCTCTGAAATCAATTAAAAATATAAACCTCCTGAAAAATAAAAGTCTAGGACCATTCACCAGTGAATTCTATCAAATATTTAAAATCTATCCTATTTTTTCATTTATTATTTACTTTTAATTTCTTTATTGATTAAGCTATTACATATTTGTCCTCATTCCCCCCATTACCTTCCCAAACCCCCTCACCCCTGTGTCTATGTCCACTGGTTAGGATTATATGCATGCATACAGGTCCTTCAGTTGATCTCACTCCCTTATCTCACCCTCCCTACCTTCCCTCTAAAGTTTGACAGTCTGGTCCATATTTCCCTGACTCTGGATCTATTTTTGTTCATCAGTTTATGTTGTTCATTCAGTTTATGCTGTCCATAGATGAATGAGATCATGTGATAATTATCTTTCTCTGACTGACTTATTTCACTTAGCATCATGCTCTCCAATTCCACCTATATTGTTGCAAATGGTAGGAGTTTCTTCTTTTTTAGCCCAGCATAGAATTGCACTGTGTAGATGTACCATAGTTTTTTAATCTACTCATCTGGTGATGGGCACTGAGGCTGTTTCCAAATCTTAGCTATGGTAAATTGTGCTGCTCTGAACATAGGGGTGCACATATTCTTTCTGATTGATGTTTCTAGCTTCTTGGGATATATTCCTAGAAGTAGGATCACTGGGTCAAATGGGAGTTCTATTTTTAGTTTTTTTTTAGGAAATCCCATACTGTTCACCACAGTGGCTACACCAATCTGCATTTCCACCAGCAGTGATCAAGGGTTCGTTTTTCTCCACATCCTCGCCAACACTTGTCATTTATTGATTTGTTGATGATAGCCATTTTGACAGGTGTGAGATGGTACCAATTGTTGTTTTGATTTGCATTTCTCAGATAATTAGTGACTTTGAGCATGTTTTTATATGTTTCCTATCCTTTCTGTCTTCTTTTGAAAAGTTTCTATTTAAGTCTGTTGCCCATTTTTTTATTGTATTATTTATCTTCCTTTTTTTAAAAGTTGTATGAATTCCCTGTAAATGTTGGAAATTAAACTCTTATCGGTGATAAAATTGGCAATGTTCTCCCTTTCAGTGGGATTTCTTGTTGTTTTGTTGATGGTTTCTTTTGCTGTGCAAAAGCTTTTTATTTTGATGTAGTCACATTTGTTTATTTTCTCTTTAGTTTCCATTCTCCTAGGAGCAGGATCAGTGAAGAAGTTTCTTCAGCGTGTGTCTGAGATTTTGCTATCTATAGATTCTTCTAATATTTTTATGGTTTCCCATCCTATGTTTAAGTCCTTTATCCATTTTGAGTTTATTTTTGTGTATGGTGTAAGTTGGTGGTCTAGTTTCATTTTTTTTTTTTGCATGTATCTATCCAATTTTCCCAACACCGTTTGTTTAAGTGACTGTCTTGACTTCGTTTTGTGTTCACGCCTCCTTTGTCGAATATTACTTGGGCATAGTGGTTTGTTTTGTTTTCTGGTTTCTCTATACTATTCCTTTGATCTATCTGTCTGTTATTGTGCCAGTACCAGGCTGTTTTGAGAACAGTGGCATTGTAATACAGTTTGATACCTGGTATTGAGATCCTACCTATTCTGTTATCAGGATAGCAGCAGCTATTCGAACTCTTTTTTTTATTTAAGGTGAATTTTGGGAGAGTTCATTCTAGGTCTTTGAAATATGCCATTGGTATTTTAATGGGGATTGCATTGAATCTATAAATTGCTATGGGTAGTTTGGACATTTTGATGGTGTTGATTCTATCAATCCACGAACACGGTATGTTCTTCCATTTATTTTTGTATTCACTTATCTATTTTTTCAGTGTCCTGTAGTTTTATGACTATAGGGTTTAACCCCCTTAGTTATGTTTATTCCTAAGTATCTTAATTTTTTGGTGCTAAGATAAATGGGATTGATTTTTAGTTTCTCTTTCTGTAAGTTCACTATTGATGTATAGAAATGCCACAACTTTATTGGTATTGATTTTGTATCCTGCTATATTGCCAAATTCATTTATTAAGTCTAATAGTTTTTTTATGGAGTCTTTAGGGTTTTTTTATGTACAATATTATGTCATCTTTATATAAGGACATTTTTACTTATTCTTTTCCAAATCGGATGCCTTTTTTTCTTCTTCTTGTCTAAACACAATGGGCAGGGGTCTGCAGTTCTTATGCTGCTGCTGCGGAGACAACAGAGGAGGGGATTGGTTTTGTTACACAGAAATCTGCAGCTGGGGGCCTGGAGTCTTGGTGTCCCTGGGTCTTCAGTTGTGGTTGCAAGTCTTCTATCAGAGTGTCTGTAGTGTCCTGGTTTGCTATCGAGACCAGACTGGGTGGTGTTGAGGCTAGGATCCTAGTCTCAAGCAGTTCTGTTCTTCAAGAAGGCATGATCTCTGTGTCGCCAGTGTCCTCCCCGGAATGTTTGCAGTGGCAGCAAAGTTTTGCCATCTAAGACTGCCTGGATTGGCAGCCCCTTGGAAGAATTGCAGGATCTAACTGTCCTTATTTCTCTCACACACACACTCAGACACATCCACACACTGGTCTATTGCTCTCTCACTCTCTCACACACTCTCCCTCCCGACCTTCCTGCCAGTTTCCATATTTTTTCCTAAAATCTATCCTATTTAAATTTTCAAAAAAAAATGAGTAAGAGAAATATAAAACACATTTTATAAAGCCAACATTACCCTGATGTCAAACCCTGATAACACAAAAAGAAAACAAGAGACTAATGTCTCTGACAGATACAGACTCAAACATCCTAAACAAACACCTACAAATTGAATAAAAACAAAAAATAATAATACATAACAATCAAATGGGGTTTATTCCAGGGGTACGAGGATAGCTCAACCAACGTATACAAATTAGTCAGCATAATACATCACATTGACAAAGTAAAAGATAAAAATCATATGATCAAATCAATAGATACAGAAAAAGTGATTCAACAAGATATAATACCCATTAATGACTAAAACACTCAATAAAATAGGAGGAACTCAACATAATAAAGGCTATCTATGAAAAAACCCTCAGCTAATGTTATACTCAATGGGGAAAACCTGAAAACTTTTTTCTAAATTCAGGCACAAGACAAGAATCCCATTCTCACCGCTTTTTTATTTTCAATTTTGGGAATCCTCACCAAAAAATATTTATTCCATTGGTTTTCAGAAATATAGTGGAAGAAGAGGAAGGAGCAGGAGAGAGAAAAAGAGAAAGAGAGAGAGGGAGAGAGAGAGAGAAATCAACATAAGAAAGACACATCAAATGGTTGCTTCCCACTGACAACCTGACTGGAGTGGTGAGGAAACCTGAAACCCAGGAATGTGCTCTTTAGTAAGAAGCAAACCTGAGACCCTTCAATGTGTGGGCTGTTGCTCCAACCACTGAGAAACAACTACCAGGTCTACTGTCATCACTCTTATTTTACATGGTAATGGAAGTCATAGCCAGAGCAATAGGGCAAGAGAAAGAAATAAAATGTATCCTAATAGGGAAAGAAGAAGTAAAACTATCACATTTTGTAAATGACGTGATTCTGTATATAGAAAACCCTAAAGACTCCACCCAAAAAACTATTAGGAACAATAAACAAGTAAAGTTGCAGGATACAAAAATAAATGTATAAAAAAACTACTGCTTTCCTGTATACTAACAACAAAATGTCAGAAAAAAATGAAGAACACAATTCCTTTTGCAATTACAACCAAAATATAAATTCCTAGAAATAAACTTAGCACATGAAAAACCTATATACTGAAAACTACAAATCATTATTAAAAGAAATAAAAACAAAACTGACAACAAAATGAAAAAATATCCTGTGTTCATAGATGGGAAGAATCAGCATAGTTAAAATGGCCATATTACTCAAAACAATATACAGATGTAATGCAATCTTTATCAAAATTCCAATGTCATTGTGAAAGTGGTAGTCCAAAAAAGATCTTCAGATTTTTATGAACCATCAAAATACACCAAATAGCCAAAACAATCATGAGAAAAAAGATATATGCACTTCTATGTTCATTGATGTATTATTCACAGTGGCCAAGATATCGAGACAACCAAAGTGTCCTGCAATAAAGGATTGAAAAAAGAAGATGTGGCACATAGAATACTCCTGAGCCATAAGAAAGAAATGAATAGCACCATTTGTAACAACATAGATGGACCTAAGAATATTATGCTAAGTGAAATAAGTCAGTCAGAAAAGCTTAGAACCAAAAATAAAAAATCAAAATAGCAAAGAACCATGTAACTTCAATCATAGGTAGAAAATAAAACTGAAACTCATGGATACAAATAGTAGTTAGGTAGTTGCCAGAGGAAATGGAATTGGAGGTAGAGTGTAAAGGGAGCTTAATAAAATGGTGATGGAAGATTGTTTGACTTTGGGTGGTGGGCACACAGTGCAATATACAGATCTTGTATCATATAAATCTATACCTGTATGATTCTATTAACCACTGTCACCCCAATAATTAATTTTTTAAACTTGTTTGAGACTCACCAAAGTCTTTAGCATATAGTTCCTATACTTATTAATTCACCAATATGGGTAAAAAATTAGTATCATTCTCATATATGTACTATCAAAGGTAACAATTCTGAGCTCTTGCCTGCCTCCAATAACAAGAAGTTAGTATTTTCCTGCCTTCTGCCCCATCTCTTAACACCTGATTCTTATGAGACAGCCCAGTTCTGTTCTTCCATCATGTGAGCTAATATTGAAACTTTAATAATCTAGTGCCATTGACCAAATTGTTAGTAGAATGTGAAGATACCTCCTGGGAATCAGTAGAGAGATAAATGAATCACAGTTCTTTCTATATCATATTTGCTTGACAGGAGGGGAGGAGTTTCCAGGGATGGATTTAGGGCTTAGGCGTACAGGTGATGAAAGTAGTAAACTGAGTCTCCAAATTCATTTTCTTGGAGGGATCATCTGAAGTATTAACCATATAGTGAAATTGTTCTTGCTCTCAGCACTATTCCTAGCTGTGATACACAATGAGGTAACATTAAAAATGAAAAAAGATACACTCATCCCTCATCCTGACAGTGTTGCTACTTCAACTGCTGAATACAGCATCCCAGCATCAGCTCTAGTGGATAGGCAACAGTGCATGTAGGTGAGACACCAACACTGTCTTTTTTCCCAGTGGGACCTGCTGACTATTGTTAGTAATAGTTAACTATTGTCAGGAAGGATTTCTATGACATGTGAGGGAAGCTGCTCCTTTCCTTGGACATTGGTCTGCATGCAGGATGGCTGGCATAGGCAGGTGCAGAACTGGCATCAGTGCTCCTCTGAGACTTTATTTCAGAGTCCAGTCCTGGCCCTATTTCCTAATGCCCTCATCAGAATTCAATTTTTAGGAGTCCAGTTGCCCTTTCAGAAACCTGCTCTTGGCAAGGATCCTCCCTTCTATGGTTATGATTTTCATTTAAATCTGTCTCTCTTTCTGGCTTTACTGTAGATCCACACAGCTGGCATTAGAGCCTGACATAGTAAGACTCTATTTTTTTTAAGTAACTGAGTAATTGATCTAAAAATGTACTCTGCATTCTTTGAATCCAAATATAACTTTAGTTAATGCTCATAAATAGAAAAGAAAAAAAAAGAAGTGAATTTGTCACTTTTCCTTGTTAACTTCTTTACTGGGAAAGGAAATTGGCCATAAGTTGGTAATATGGACTTCTCTGCACTTAACTCTCTCTACATTTTCTATCATAAACACATACCAACTCTTTAATCTTACCGAATGGAAAGAACTAATAACTGATTATTCTGTCTTTGAAACTATAAATCTAGTTTTCTGCTTCTTTATAAATTCACATAAATGACAGAATTTTAATAGCTAAAGAGGACTTTGAGACCAGTTGGTAGAGTCATGTTAGTTTAAAAATGACAAAAGAAAGTACATGTCCTGGAAAGGATTACTGAAGATCATATTAGCTTTGAAACTAGTTCTCTGTATTTGGTGGGAAATATTTCCCCTAATTTACTAACTTTAAAAATACTTAGGCATATTTTAATAATTGCACTTAATATATGTCATATTAGTATGTGGACTGTTTCTGATATGGCCAAGAATCATATTGAATTTTAGTGAAAGTTAATGTCAGTTCATTTCATGTGAAACTCAGAAAATTTTTGCTATAATACTTGATATAAAAATTTTATTTATAAAAAAATTATCATTTTCAAATTTTACTGGAAACACTATATATATATATATATATATATATATATATATATATATATATATAGTACCATTGGCCTTGTGCATGGATTTGTGCACATTGAAATGAAATTAATTAAAGAAATATTTTCATGTTGCTATTTGCCCTTTTTCTATAATAAAAGTGTCAGAGATGAAAGAAAATTAGTAAAATGTATATGAAAATAATATATAAATTGATTAATAAACAAACAATAATAACATGATGTAACAACAGAAATGATAGATAAACAACAAAACCATGATATAAAAACAACATTGATACAAAGAATAACTGATAAATTGATTGAACTATTGATTCTAATATACCACATTAAGGGTAAAAACACTTTCAGAGTGCTTGACTAATTTCAATTGTGATGAAGTATTTACAACTTTAATTTTAATGTCACACACTCTTCACACTCAAGAGAAAGCAACATATAACTGACCCTGTCTGAAAATGGGTTGAGGTAGGAATATTCTTACTCTGTCTTAAGTTTGACCTTATGATTTATTAATAGTAATCATATTAATAAATATGATTTATAAATATGTTGTCTCTTGGTGACAACAACATGTCACCAAGAGAAAGGAACACAAAAGTCTATATTATTATAGGAAAGTAAAAGTGAGAGTATCAATGTGGGATAGCTGGATGGGAGGGAGACCAACTAGAATGATGCCTCCAGAGACCGATGACAGGAAGATGCTGAGGATGATAGAAGAAGTAATATTTAAAAGGACACTAATATCAAACTGCTATACAGATTTTCCAGTGGCAAACTATTAAAACAATACCACAATAATTGAAAATAGTGAGTGGAAAGGCATCTACTTAAGAATTACAAAGTTATTCAAAACATTCTTAATGGAAACATGACAATTGTTAACACTGTCTCTACTGTCAGAGTGAAATTTTATCAGAATCCCAAGCTCTACCATGATTATTAACAGAGCACAGAGACAGATGTTTCAGGAAGCTACCTGATTCTTAAGTGCTAATAATTAATTGTTAAGCAAACTACTTATTTGAATGCGAGATCTCAGTCAAATTTGGTCTAGCAGAAAAGTGAACAGTACAAATGGACTGTGGGTCACATTTACTTTGAGGAATAACATTTATGTTGTAAAAGCCCATTATTTCTCAAAAAAAAAAATCACACATATAAATAGCATGGCTATTGACGGAGTTTGGGAAAAAGTACCTAGTCATATAAACATGTTTAAAAATTGATGACTTTATGGCTGATCAAAATATGCCATATAATTAATATTTTGGTCAAAATTATATATATGTAACTCCAAATATGGTTAGTCAGTTATTCCTTAACGGAACAACAGAACTTCACATTTTTCTAACATGTAAATATATTATTCCGGGGCTCTATTTCTTGAAGATTATGCTGTGGAATGATATTTTTGTTCTTATTGATTATGTAAATTTCCAGTATTCTGTATTAAGATGCCAGTTTATATAGAATACATTAATAAATGCATTTAAAATCATGAAGGGGGGATGGAGGAGAAAGTGTATATCATCTTCTCTTGACATTAAGCATTATGCTTTTTCTAGGTTTAGCTTAGCTCTTAGCTCATGTTGGGTTAGTGGCTCCAGAGGAGAATGTGTCCTTGGGCAGATCAGGAATACCCTGAAAGCAAGCTTACAACCTTGCATGTCTAGTAACTATTTTCGCTTAGTTCTAATAAAGGTCAAAATACAACAGACAAAAGGTTAAGTAAAGTTTCTTTATGCCAGAACACTAAATAGTTTCCCAAAGTGAAAACTTCCTGATTATTGTTTCTTTACCCTTTTCTTCCACATCATAGAGGAAATGACTGTAAAACAGAGAACTCCTCGACTGAATCACAAATTCTGGCATCACAGGAAACTATCTTTGAATTAATTTAAATGGGAGGCCAATGTCAGACTGAGACAAATATTGGGCATGCATGAGTCAATGTTTATTTTTAAATTACCAGTGTGCATCATATGTACTGGCCAGTTGGTTGGTCAGAAGGTCAGATGAATGGACAGTAGGCCACTCATATAATTTAATTATATCTCTATCTATCTATCTATCTATCTATCTATCTATCATCTATTTATCTAATTTTCAAAATTAGAGAAGAGTTTATTGATTCCCCCTTAGAATGAGACCTCCGCATTTCACTGCAACTTCTAAGAAAAGTAAAGCAAATTAACCTTGTTATTTTCCACGGAAATTTATTTTATATACTGTAAATTATTAATGTATTTTAGTGTAGATACATTTTCCTAAAATTTAAGACATCTTAAATTGCAAATCCTCTTTTTATTTTTTTATTGGACAGGTCAGTTATTTACTGAGATATTTCAATCTCTCATACTTTCTGAAGAAGGATTAGCAGAATTGTGCAGAGTGATGCATTGTGGCATTATCAAACTGAATTGATCTGAACATAAAAAAGGAGGAAAAGTTCTTCTGGATGCAATTTGCAATTTAGAGCACAGAATAAAATAGCAGTCTCATCAGGATGGTCTTCCTGGAGTCATTGTGCTGATCAGCCACAGTGAAAACCCCTATCTGAGCATTATTCAGAGTATTAGCATATTCCTACATTAGCACACTTCCACTCTTTCTCAGCTCATTACCACAGCTGAAGGGCATGGCACTTTTTTATTTCATTTTTTTCTAAATTCTCTCTTCAATCAGGTTAATACTGAAGTTTCAAGCTTTCACTGGTAATTGTAGTCAGAAATATGGCTGTGCAAACTTACTAAGAAAATGCCAAGGGTATTAAGAGATAAAAAAAATTGCCTTGCATTAGTCAATTACTTGAATATATGTAATATTTGTAATATTCTTCTTTTTTATCTTAAAGTCTTTTTACAAATGTGTTTCTTTGACTGTTATAAAGGTTACTATAGACACCAGATTTGTGTATTTCTTATATATTATCACAAATATGTAGGAACAGAGTTTAACTCATTTATATGACTAATTTGACAGATTTAAATATAATTTTATTGATTTGAATGAGTATATCATCTCATGATAACACATTTTCTTGTATTTTTTAATTTCTATATTGACTAAGGTATTATGTATGTTTCCTCATTCCTCATTACCCCTTCCAATCCCACCCACCACCATTACCACTTATACCCTCACCCCTCTGGTGTCTGTATCCATTGATTAGGCTTATATGCATGCATACAAATCCTTTGGTTGATCTATTTCCCTTACCCCCACCCTCCCCTACCATCCCTCTAAGGTTTACAGTCAATGCTTCTCTGTTTCTGGATCTGTTTTTGTTCATCAGTTTATATTGTTCATTATATTCCATAAATGAGTGAAATCATGTGATACTTATCTTTCTTTGACTGGCTTATTTCACTTAGCATAATGCTCTCCAGTTTTACCCATGTTCTAGTTTGAAGCAGCCACCTTTTCCTTCTTTTTCTTCTTCTTCTTCCTCTTCTTAAAGAATACCTTTCAGCATTTCATATAATACTGGTTTGGTGTTGATGAACTCCTTTAGCTTCTTGTTATCTGTGAAGCTCTTTATCTGACCTTCAATTCTAAATGATAGCTTTGCTGGGGAGAGTAATGTTGGTTGTAGGTTCTTGCTATTCATCACTTTGAAAATGTCTTTCCACTCCTGTCTGGCATGGTAATTTCTGTTGAGAAATCAGCTGATAATCATATGGGTGCTCCTTTGTAGGTAAGTAAGTGTTTTCCTCTTGAAGCTTTTAATATTCTTTGTCTTTTGCTCTTGGCACTTTAATTATGATGTGTCTTGGTGTGGTCCTCTTTGGATTCCTTTTGTTTGAGGTTCGGTGCACTTCCTGGGCTTGTAAGTCTACTTCTTTCACCAGGTGGGGGAAGTTTTTAGTAATTATTTCTTCAAATGGGTTTTCAGTATCTTGCTCTTTCTCATATCTTCTGGCACCCCCATAATTCTAATGTTGGTATGCTTGACGTTGTCCCTGAGGCTTCTTACGCTATCCCCAAATTTTTGTATTCTTATATTTTTTCTTTGCTGGTTGAGTGTTTTTGGCCTCTCGGTATTTCAAATCTTTGACTTGATTCTTGCATTCCTCTAGTCTGCTGTTGGGTTTCAGTAAAATATTTTTTATTTCCATCAGTGTATATTTAATTTTTAATTGGTCCTTTTTCATATCCTTGAGGATCTCGCTTATATCCTCAAGGGTCTCACTAAACTTATCGGTCTCTTCTGGAACCTCTTGAAAAACCTTATAACCATGGTTTTGAACTCTATAGCCAGTTGTTTGTTTTCCTCCATTTCTTTCATTTGTGATCTGTTTCTTTCTCTCCACATTTTCACTGCTTTCCTGAGTTGGTAGGATAGCTTTGTATGCTAGGTATCTTGGCCTCCCCTATTACCTGAGGTGGACACTCTTGGTGTACCCCTTTGTGGACTGTGTTTACATCCTTGTTGCAGATAAGTCTTGATTGTTGTTGGTATCACTGGGAGGAATTGACCTCCAGGCCAACTAGCTGTGACTATCAGCTGTGTCTATGCTGGGAGACAACCTTATGAGACAGGACTTGCAAATTTTCCAAAGCCTCTGTGCTCAGCTTGGATGGGGCAGATTTTCTGGGTGGGACAGAGTTTCAGCATGGAGTCAACAGCCTTGGCTTCCAGTCAGTTCCACCCTACGAGGTCACTGGGTCTTAGCATACACAGACAATTGCTGCAAACACCTCTGCGAGAAAGGCAACCCCGAGTTTCTCCTGCTGCCAGACTGTCCAGTCTCTCCCCAAATGAATGCAGAATCCCAGATTTTCACCTGGCATTGGGGTTTTGTGCAGTGAGAACTCTTTTATCCCTTCTGCCAGACCATGCCAGAGGCATAGTCAACAGTTCGCCCTCACTGCACGCACTCACACCCATGTCTCCAGAGCTCTGCCTTTGGCTGTTCCCCTGAGATTCCACCTCACAGTCCAGATTTCCCCCATGACGGCCTGGGTCCCCTGGGTTTCCAGTGCAATCTGAACTGGGTTCAGCGCAGCCTGGAGTTTTTGTCTGCTTTCCACTAGAGCACCCCTGCCAGGCCTTCAGATGCCCCGTCCTCTCTGGCCCATTCTCTCTGGGCATGTGCGTGAGTCTCTTTACCTTAGGCTTTGCAGGGGCTCTGATTATCCATGTGCATATCTGTTTCCTTTTAGTTTAAGAATTTCCAGTCAGCCAGCTTTCCTGTGGTTCTGGATGATGTCTGTTTTGTCTTTTAGTTGTATTTTTAAAATTGTTTTGTGGAGCAGCAGCCTAGGTGTTTACCTATGCTGCCATCTTGGTTTCTACCATTTTTCTATATTTTTTATTATTTATTATTTTTATGTCTTTTATTTACAGTATAACTTATATTTAATAGTAGTGCATATGTTTTCCTTTTGCCCCCAATATGCCCCCCCAGCCTCCCTTACCTCCCAGCACATGTTCCCACCTGCCCCCCTCCACGCCCCAGTGTCTTTCATTCATTGGTTATGCTCATATGCATGCATACAAGTCCTTCGGTTGATCTCCCCCAGCATCCACCTCCCCTCTACCCCAGCCTTCCCCTTGTAGCTTGACAGCCTGTTCAAGGCCACCCTGCCTCTATAGCAATCACTCCCCCCTGTTTCTTTTCTTCAAAAATATCTTGCCTCTGCATTCTAGAAACAAACGTATAGAACAAAAAATGTTTGAGTGTCAGTTTCAATGTCCAACTGTTCTGAGTCCCAGTTTCAATGTCAAATAGTTCTTTATGTGTACATGTCAGCAATGCTATCCAGATGGTGGACACATTGTGGCAATGCAAGATCCATCCTCTCTGGTTTGGTCCTGGGCCGCCTGCAGCCATGCACAGCTGCCCACTGCTAGCATGGCAAGGTATCATCAGTGTCCCCCATCTCTGGAACATCCTCGTCACTGGAACAGACCCGACAGTTCATCACTGTCGCAGGAACCCATATGGTCTTGGAGTTGTTCTCTGAAAACACACAGACACATTCTCGACCAAAAGTTAACAAAGGGATCCTCTCTGCAAAATAGACTTGGGATTCTTTTTATTTTTGCCTAAATGATTTTCCTTTGGCATATTTTGACACCATGTGTGTTTTTTTCATAGGTGTCCTGCTCTTGGCTTTACAAATAGAAGTTACTTTTCTAGAGTAAGAATTTTCTAGATGTATTTTATTTACAGGATATTTTTCCTTACATGATATTACCCCACTGCCCCCCCCTTTTTTTGATTAATGGGGGCTTTTGGAAATTTTATATTGCAGTCTTGCTCATTTTAAATTTAATTTTTGCACACAAGTATGACTGCTTTGGGTTCTTTGGATGTTAGGCAATTTTACAGTGAGATGAACTACTAATAGATATTTTAGTTAGTGTTTTAGGAAAAACTTTTTTCCAGTAAACTTAGATTTTCTTGAGTATTCACTTATTTCACTTGGCCAGTTTAAATTAATCTGAAAACTTGATTACTATTTTACTGTCAATTTTAATACTCAGGCAGAAATCTTAGTTTGCCCTGTAAATATTAGTGAAGAGGAGTATTTGGATTTTTTGAGTAGGTCCTGAGCATTCCTGGTAATACATTGAATTTAAATATAGAGCAGCTGTTGCTGGCCGAGTCTCTGTCTGCCACCTGGGTCCCAGTCTGAGTTGTGCATGGGAGGCGAAGCAGCTGTGGGGGCAGGAGACCTACCACAGGAGGGGTGATAATTCAAGCCCCTGCAAGGTTTGCGGATGAGGGTCTGTGCCCCACCTCTGTTGACCTTTTAGTTCTCTCCTGTTGGCCCCTCTGCAATTGTGCCTATCTTAGGTTGTTTCTTCCCTGAGGAATCTTACCCATCTCTGGCTAACCAGCCATCTTCTGGGGCCAAACAGGGTGATGTGAGGTTCAGTTCTGTCTCCTTTGTAGTCAATGCCCCCGTGGCCTTCACATCCAGCACCTGCCTTGGGGGTCCCCTCGCCTGCTGGTGAGGTCCCGGTACTGATCACATATCTCGGGGGAACCAGGTTTCATCTCCAGAGAGGGCCCAGCTCACACCATTGGTCGAGAGACAGATCCATGGTGCCATCTGCCCAGAGGCTTCAGCAACAACTTGAACTGAAAGCTCAGGCAACAGCTGTGTGTATTTGGATTGTACGAATAGGGTCCCTCTTGCCAAAAAGGGAAAGAGAGGCCAATATAGAATGCTCAGATGCCTTCCTAGTGCCTTAATTCCTTCAGAAAAGACTTAATTCCTTTCCTATCCTTTTTAAAATTGCTGCCCAACATTCAAAGAATTAGTTTGTAAGTTTATTTGGGATAATTGTATAATATGCTGTTGTCAAATATCAAAAATTATAATGACATTATAAAATATTATCATGTAAGGGTATTATGGTGTCACGGGAGGTTAAGAAGGGCCTAGCCTAAGGACTGGTGTCCATAGGAGATGACAAGCTCTAGGCCATATCAATTCAATCTCAAACTAGCTGCCAATTTTTTTATAACTTTATGTAAACTTTGTCAGGGATGTAAAAACACAAATTACTTACCTTAACTCAAGAGTCCAAATATACTGACTTTCCCCCTTACTCTCACCACCCGCCACTTACCCTGAGGGTTGACATTCTGATGGACTTTTCTCAGTCTCTGGATCCATTCTTGTTCATCAGTTTATGTCATTCATTATATTCCTCAAATGAGTGAGATCATGTGATAGTTATCTTTCTCTGCCTGGATAATTTCACTTAGCATAATGCTCTCCAGCTCATCCACGTTGTTACAAATGGTAGGAGCTTCTTCTTTTTTACCGCAGGGTAGTATTCCATTGTGTAAATGTACCATAATTTTAATCCACTCATCTGCTGATGGGCACTTAGGCTGTTTCCAAATCTTAGCTATGGTAAATTGTGCTGCTATCAACATAGGGGTGCATATATCCTTTCTAATTCGCGTTTCTAGTTTCTTGGGGTATATTCCTAGAAGTGGGATCACTGGGTCGAATGGGAGCTCCATTTTTAGTTTTTTGAGGGAACTCCATACTGTTCTCCACAGTCGCTGCACTAGTCTACAATCCAACCAACAGTGTAGGACAGTTCCTTTTTCTCCGCATCCTCGCCAGCACTTGTCATTTGTTGATTTGTTGATGTAAGCCATTCTGATAGGTGTGAGATGGTACCGCATAGTCGTTTTGATTTGCATCTCTCGGATAATTAGTGACTTTGAGCAAGTTTTCATGTGTCTCTGGGCCTTCCTTTTGTCTTCTTTCGTGAAGATTCTATTTAGGTCTGTTGCCCATTTTTTTTATTGGATCATTTGTCCTCCTTTTATTGAGTTGTGTGAGTTGCCTGTAGATGCTTGAGGTTTACTTTATCACTGATAACATTTGCAAATATGTTCTCTAATACAGTGGGTTTTCTTGTTGTTTTGTTGATAGTTTCTTTAGTTGTGCAAAAGCTTTTTATTTTGATGTAGTCCCATTTGTTTTTTTGTCTTTAGCTTCCATTGCCCTAGGAGCAGTAGCATCGAAGAAGTTCTTTCGGCATATGTCTGAGATTTTTCTTCCTGTGAATTCATCTAATATTTGTATGGTTTCCCATCTTACTTTTAAGTCCTGTATCCATTTTGAATTTATTTTTGTGTATGGTGTAAGTTGGTGGTCTAGTTTCATTTTTTTTTGCATGTATCTGTCCAATTTTTCCAACACCATTTATTGAAGAGACTGTCTTGACTCCATTTTATATTCATGCCTCCTTTGTCAAATATTAATTGAGCATAGTGTTTTGGGTTGAAATAAGGTTTCTCTATTCTGATCCATTTATCTATATTTCTGTTCTTGTGCCAGTACCAGGCTGTTTTGAGAACAGTAGCTTTGTAATACAGCTTGAAATCTGATATTGAAATCCCACCGACTTTGTGCTTCTTTCTCATGATTGCTGTGGCTATTCGGGGCCTTTTTTTATTCCAGATGAATTTTTGGAGAGTTCTTTCTAGGTCTGTGAAATATGCCATTGGTATTTTAATGCGGAGTGCATTAAATTTATAGATTGCTTTGGGTGGTATGGACATTTTAATGATGTTGATTCTCCCTATCCATGAACATGGTATGTTCTTCCACCTGTTTATATCTTCCTTTATCTCTTTTTTTAGTGTCCTGTAGTTTTCCGTGAATAGGTCTTTTACCTCCTTAGTTAAGTTTATTCCTAGGTATCTTATTTTTTTTGGTGTGATGGTAAATGGGATTGCTTTTTTAGTCTCACTTTCAGTAAGTTCACTATTAGTGTATAGAAATGACATATATTTCTTGGTGTTGATTTTGTAGCTTGCTACATTGCTGAACTCATTTATTAAGTCTGTTAGTTTTTTATGGAGTCTTTCAGGTTTTTTATGTAAAATATCATGTCATCTGCAAATAAGGATAGCTATACTTCTTCTTTTCCAATTTGAATGCCTTTTATTTATTCTTCTTGTCTAATTGCAATGGCTAATACTTCCAGTACTATGTCGAACAGGAGTGGTGAGAGTGGGCATCCTTGTATTGTTCCTGTTCTTAGGGGAAATGGTTGCAGTTTTTGCCAGTTGAGTATGATGTTTGCTGTGGATTTATAATAAATGGCTTTCATTATGTTGAGGTATGGTCCTTCTATTCCTACCTTGTTGAGAGTTTTTATCAAGAAAGGGTGTTGGATTTTGTCAAATGCTTTTTCTGCATCAATTGATATGACTATGTGATTTTTATCTCTCAATTTGTTTATGTGATGTATCACATTTATTGATTTGCAGATATTGTACCAACCATGCATTCCTGGGATAAATTCTACTTGGTCATGGTGTATGATCTTTCTGATGTACTGCTGAATCCGATTTGCTAGAATTTTATTGAGGATTTTGGCATCTATATTCATGAGGAATATTGGCCTGTAATTCTCTTTCACTGTCTGGTTTTGGTATCAGGGTGATGCTAGCTTCATAGAAGGAGTTTGGAAGTGTTTCATCCTCTTGAATTTTCTGGGATAGTCTGAGGTGTATAGGTTTTAGTTCTTCCTTGAACGTTTGTAAAACTCCCCTATGTTGCTGTCTTGCTCTGGGCTTTTGTTTGCTGGAAGCTTTTTGATGACCGCTTCAATTTCTTCCACAGTTATTGGTCTATTGAGTTGTTTAGATTCTTCCTGATTGAGTTTTGGGAGGTTATATTTTTCTCGTAATATATCCATTTCCACCAGGTTGTCCAGTTTGTTGGAGTAGAGTTGTTCATATTATTTTTTAACAATCCTTTGTATTTCAATGGGGTCTATTGTTATTGCTCCTCTTTCATTTCTGATTTTATTATTAGGGTCCTCTCTTTTTGCTTCTTGGTGAGCCTGGCTGGAGGTTCATCAATCTTGTTTATCCTTTCAAAGAACCAGCTCTTGGTTTGTTGATCTTCTGTATTGTTTCTTTGGTCTCTATGTTGTTTATCTCTGCTCTGATCTTTACTATTTCCTTCCTTCTACTTACACTGGGCTTTTCTTGTTGCTCTCTTTCTAACTCTTTGAGTTGTTGGGTTAGATAATTTATTGCCGCTGTTCCTTGTTTTTTGAAGTAGGATTGCAGAGCTATGAACTTCCCTCTCAAAACTGGTTCTGTTGTGTCCCATAGATTTTGGGTTGTTGTGCTATCATTGTCATTTGTTGCCATGATGTTTTCTATTTCTTCCTTGATCTCTCTAGTAACCAAGTCATTGTTTAATAGCATGCTGTTTAGTCTCCATGTGTTTGATTTATTTGGATTGTTTTTAGTGTAGTTGATTTCCAGCTTTATGCCACTGTGATCTGAGAATATGCTTGATATGATTTCTATCTTCTTGAATTTGGAGAGACTTTGCCTATGACCCAGCACATGGTCTATCTTTGAGAATGACCCATGAGCACTTGAAAAGAATGTATATTCTTTGGATTTGGGGAGAAATAATCTGAAGATGTCAATTAATTCCATCTGGTCTAGTGAGTCATTGAGGATTGATGTTTCTTTACTGATTTTTTGTTTAGAGGATTTGTCCAATTGTGATAGTGGGGTATTAAAGACTCCTACTATGATTGTATTACTGTCTATCTCTTCCTTCATATCATCCAGGAGCTTTTTTATGTATTTGGGTGCTCCTGTATTGGCTGTATAAATGTTTACCAGAGTTATTTCTTCTTGTTGGATTGCTCCCTTTAGTATTATGTAGTGGCCTTCTTTATCTCTTGTTACGTCCTTCACTTTGAGATCTAATTTGTCAGATATAAGTATTGCCGCCCCAGCTTTTTTTCCATTTCCATTCGCCTGAAGAACCTTTTTCCATCCTTTCACCCTCAATCTGTGTGTGTCTTTTTTTTGGAGGTGGGTTTCTTGTAGAGAGCAGATATATGGGTCGTGTTTTCTTATCCAGTCCATTACCCTATGTCTTTTGATTGGAGCATTTAAACCATTTACATTTAAAGTTATTACTGATAGGTACTTATTTGTGGCCATTTTTGTTCTCTGACCCTGGGTTCTTTCTTCGCTTCCTATTGCTTTTTATAGCAGACCCTTTAGCATTTCTTGTATTGCTGGTTTGGTGGTAATGTATTCCCTTAGACCTTTTTTTTCTGTGAAGCCCCTGATTTGACCTTCAATTTTGATTGATAGCCTTGTTGGGTACAGTATTCTAGGATTCAGACCCTTTCTTTGCATGATTTTGTATATTTCATTCCAATCCCTTCTGGCCTGATAAGTTTCTGTTGAGAAATCACTTGTTAGTCTGATGGGAGTTCCTTTGTAGTTGACTTTCTGTCTCTCTCTGGCAGCTTTTAAGATTCTCACTTTGTCGTTGATGTTTGCCAATTTAATTATAATGTGCCTTGGTGTAGGTCTTTTGGGGTTTAATTTGGTTGGAACTCTGTGAGCTTCTTGGATTTGTGTGGGTTTCTTCTTTCCTATATCAGGGAAGTTTAATGTCATTTTTTCTTCCAATAGGTTTTCTATTTCTTTCTCAGTTTCCTGTCCCTCTGAAGCCCTATTATGCGGATGTTGTTTTGTTTCATGCTGTCCCAAAGTTCCCTTAGGCTCTCCTCCTGCTTTTTAATTTTTTTTGTCTAGAAGCTTCTCTACTTGGGTATTTTTTTCCTACCTTGTCTTCCAGCTCACTGATACGGTCCTCTGCTTCTTCTAGTCTACTCCTGATACTTTCTTTGGAGTTCTTTATCTCAGCCATGTCACTTTTCATCTTCTCTTGGGTCTTCTTCATTTCTTCCTAGCTCTTCTTCATTTCTTCTTGGGTCTTATTCCTTTCCTCTTGGTTCTTCTTCAATTCCTCTTGGTTCTTACTCATACTGACTTCTATTCTCTTCAGCCATCCTATGACCATTTCTCTGAACTCTCTCTCTTACAGGTTGCTTGCTTCCATTTTGTTTACCTCTTTTTCTGGTGAGGCTTGTTTTTCTTTCATTGGTGGGCTGTTTCTTTTTCTCTCCATGGTCTCTCTTCTCTGTGTGTTTTGTTATGTAGTTCTCACTCTCCTGTGTTGATTTAAAGGCTCAAACTACAACACAACCAGTGCAGCACACCAGGCACTGAACAAGAATGTATTCACAGTATTGGTAACTCCATATTAAAGGTGACTGTCAGAGGAAGGTAAATTAGGTGATAGGTGGGAAAAAAGAGAGTAAGAGAAAACACACTCACACACACAAAAGAAAGAGAAAAAAAAAGAAAGAAAGAAAGAAAGAAAGAAAGGAAGGAAGGAAGGAAGGAAGGAAGGAAGGAAGGAAGGAAGGAAGAAAGGAAGGAAGGAAGGAAAAGGGGAATGCCAAAATAAAATTGGGAAAAGGGGAAGGAGTAAAAAAGAAAGTAAAAGGGAATAAACTATAAATATGGGTTGGAAACTCCCAAAGGACCACCACTAATCCCAACAAAAGCCAGCAACAAGTACCTAGAGATTGATACAAACTACATACAACAACTAATATCAAGGGAGATTAGGGAACACAGAAGCTTAAATATATATATAAAAAAAAACACAACAATGTAAACAACACCAAAACAAACAACAATGCCACCCCCCTCACAAAACAAATTAAAAGAAAAGAATAACCAAACCAATCTTACAAACATGCATAAAATATCGATATAGTCAATAGTCAGGTAAACAGCATCAGCAGGACTGAGAGAATAACAATTTAGGATAGTGAAGTCAGAGAAGGAATAGATGTGTATGGACTTGGCGCAGGTGGTTGGAGATTGGATATAAAAGTGGGGTGAAATTTTAACAGGGGGTAAAAAGAGAGAATTAGGAAAATCTAAACCAGAAAAAGTGTAAGGGGAACAAGACACTAATTAGGGAAAGGTTAGCAAGAGAGTGCTGGCATAAGGGTGAAGTTGAGGTAGAGTAAAAAGATACTAAAGGGTAGATGAAAAAAGACTGTATAACACTAATCTCTAAGTAGAATAAAGATGAAATAAAATGGCACTTAAAAATAGTTTAAATAGTAGTAGAAATAAAATTGATTCCTTAATTTGTGTTACACAAAAGTCAATTTGTGATTCAGCCTCTGGGTGGCAGTGTTTCTGAATTGACCTCCGGGTCTATTGGTCCTCTCTAGCCTGAACTAAAATCCCGCTATGTCTATGGTATTCAATACTGATTTGTGGGAATAGGCCACCCCAGAGATGCCTCTCTAATGGTGAGCACCCACTCCGATCCCCAGCCCCAGCAAAACAGCTCGCCCCTGCAGTATGCCAGGCTATCCCCCACCAGGGTATCCCACGTTCCTGGTTCAGCACTGAGAAATTCGGACTTGGAGAGGACAAAGGCAAGCGCGGGAACTCATGTCCCGTTATATATCTGTGCAAAACCCCTTCCCCGCCTTGGGTTTGGCAGCCTGCTCCCTCCCAAAATTGTTAGGCTGGCCTTCTCTATCAGGTCCAAATGGGTTGCTTTCTATGTATCCCCACTGCCACCAGCTCCGAGGGCCCTCTTCCAAGCTTGCCAGCCCCAACAGCCACGGACTTTTCCTCTTTTATTTTTTTTCCCCAGGCACGAATCTCCCTGCTCGGCCAGCTCCCCCAACCCCAGGGGAGATCTGACCTTTCCGTGGTGGAGCACAGGGTTCCTCGGAATCTGCTTCTATGCCAACTAGGAACCGATGTTTGGGAGGGGAGTCTCAGCGGCTCAGTGGGTACTGCAACTGCAAAATTTTCAGGCTCTTCCCCTTCAAGATGGCGCAGTCCGCCTCTGAGCCAGTGGCTCCAGGAGAGAACCCAGCAGCACCGGAGCCGTTCCGTTAAGGGAGGCTAATCCAGCAGTCCCCCTCCTTCTCCCAAAGCCAAGCTGTCCCCCCTCCCCCCACTCACCAAAAAACCCTCCCCGCGCGACCCCCAGCTGCCCTCTCCGTCTGCCCTGGGACACAAATGATCACACGTCCCTCTGTTCCACCGTCATCTTTTTCCATTTTTCTGTATTTTTAACATATTATTTTTAATTGGGATAAGTCAATAAATCCCTTAAAAAATAAGGAAATACCACATTTTTATTGAAGATAATTAGAAAACCAGTATCATTATGGAAGCTCTGACTAAAATTAAATTAGAAATAATTAATTCATCCCAATAAACAAAAATCACTGAATTATTGGGTGGGAGGAAAGAAGGAAGAAAAGAGAGGGGGGAAGGAAGGAAGGAAGGAAGGAAGGAAGGAAGGAAGGAAGGAAGGAAGGAAGGAAGGAAGGAAGGAAAGAAAAAGGGAAGGAGAAAGGAGGAAAGGAGAGAAAGGAACATAAAAAGGAAAGAGGTTGGAAGAAGGGAAGGAAAGCTAATCAGGCATTAATATACAATTTGGGGGAAGAATATATAAACTTCAAATGGAATCAGTTAAGATACTTATCTGAGCTATAAACTGAGAAAGAAAATATGTAGGTGCAAGCTAATTATTAATCGACTATAATTTTAAATTTCTAGAAATCAAGTTCAGTGTCCACTTGATCATTAAAGCCTGTGGATCTGATTTAGATAATCAATAAATATTGGGATAAAAATATTATAAAGTAATATAAAATCCACCTTAGACAGATTAAACAGTTAATACATTTATATGGTGAAAGCATAAAATTAATGGCTATAAACTTGATAAACTGCATTCATAATCAAAGGAAAAGAATCTACTTGGACGTAATAAGTTTCTTATCATAAATTGAGGAGTACATGTAAGTGAAAAGGGGGAGTGTAATGAGTGTTTAGATTTACCCAAACCTTTGGATTATAGCTTTTTAATTAATAACTAACAAAAATATATAAAATAAATTTTATAAATAATCCTATCTAATAAAAGAGAAACATGCAAATTGACCACACCTCCAACATGCCCACAAGCCATGCCCACAAGTCAATCAGAAGCTAGTATGCAAATTAACCTAATCAAGATGGCAGTTGCCATAGAGCCGGATTGAGCAAAAGCCTTGTGTTGCCATCAGTTGATGGAGGAAGCCAAGCTTCCCATCCTCTTGGCTGGCCTTGGCCTCTGCTCAAGGCTACAAAAGTTTCAATTATAGAAGATAAATAAATCCCAGATATCTGCTTCCAGCCAGCCCTGGCCTCTGCTCAAGGAGGTGCTGGAAAAAAAAAATAAGGCAAAAAAGGAGGGACTGGGAGCTTGGGTCACTGGGGGCCATGGCCAGCCTGCAAACAGGCATCAGCCCCTCATCCAGGCTGGCCAGGTACCTCAGCAAGAACTCACACCCTGATATAAGACACCCTTTAGGGTAAACCAGCTGGGCCCCACCCGTCCACCAGGCCTCTATCTATACTAATAAAAGGACAATATGCTAATTAGACTGGGAGACCTTCCAGGAAATCTTCCAGATGTTCTTCTGGATCAAAGCAATGGTGGTGGGGCTAAAGTAGAGGCAGGTAGAGGCCAAGAGGGGAAGGCAGTTGTGGGTGATCAGGCCAGGATGGCATGGCAGTTGTGGGTGATCAGGCTGGTGGGGGGCAGGGCCATTGGGAGTAAGCAGACCAGCAGGGAGCCTATTTGGAGGTGAGCAGGCCATTAGTGAGGATCAGTTGGAGGTGATCAGGACAGCAAAGGGGGCAGTTTAGAGTGAACAAACCAGCAGGGGAGCAGTTGGGAGTGAGCAGGCCAGTGGGGAGGCAAGATGGGAGTGAACAGGCCAGCAGAGGGGTTAATTGGGGATGAGCACACTGGCACAGGGGGGAGTTGGTGGTGATTAGGCTGGCAGGGGAGGGCATTTGGGGGTGAGCAGGCCAGCGGCGGGTGCCAGTTTGGGCAAACAGGCCGGCAGACAGAGTGGTTAGGGGCACTCAGGTTGGCAGGTAAGTGGTTAGGAGCCAGAAATCCCAGATTATGAGAGGGATGTCCAACTGCCAGTTTAGACCCAACCCCTGGAAACCGGCAATAGGACATCCTTCAAGGGGTCCCAGATTGGAGAGGGTGGAGGCCAGGCTGAGGAACAACATCCCCTCTGCCAGCCTCCAGTTCATGAATTTTGTGCACCCGGTCACTAGTATAGCAACAAAATTATATCTAGGATGTGAACATACAATGTCATAATATGTAGATTTAAATAATATTTCCTAAAATCAGTATTTTTAAAGTTTAAAAAATTCAAAAAATTATTTGCATAGTCAGTACATTATTTGTATAGTTTACATCTGTTAGGATCATGGAGGGAGATAAAGAATTATGAATTTATGAGGTCATCTGGAAAAGCAGATGGGCTGAGATCCCAAATGGCACCAACACTTAGGGACCAGGAGTCAGAGGTTCTAGAGGACTGTAGGTGGGCTTTCTCTTGGCAGAGAATTCTCTGGGCCAGTTCTGAGGGGAAAGATAATATAGTCTTAGAAAGTGTAATGTGGCCTAAGCAAAAAGAAATGTCAGTTGTGAAGTGGTCTAGAGGTCAGTTCCCAAAGGAGGGGATGTTGCTTCAATTATTTGATCAGACCTAACAACATTCATTTAACACATTTTACCATGTATTAAAAATCACAGAAATATATTTTCCAGAGGATGTACTAACTGTATATGAATGAGCAAGTTAGAAGTGTAGCAGCTTGTATGATTGAAATACACTCTGAATGTCATCAGTTTCTACTAATTAGTTTCCATATTTTAGCTAACACTAATTTCCTTGAAGTAAAAGTTGTTTTCTCCTGCATGACGACAGTGATTACAATATCACATGATACCATATAGGACTTTTACATCATTAACAGTGAAAATAACTTTTTATAGATCTAGTAAAAGGAAGTTCCACTTGTCACCTAAGGCATCATATTTTCAGAAATACAATTTTCTATTACCAGACTTCATAAATATTATCCCCAGGCTAAGCTGCTATTTTTGGACTTAATGTTTTATGCCATTATAGATTTTGCAAAATTTCCATAATGTGAATTCTCAAAATAACTTGCAAATATTTCTTGGATCATACCTCTAAAATGTACAGTAAAATAAATAATTTGTTCATTTATGCCCTGTTAATTTGTAACTGCCAAAATATGTAAACTATAAGAATCAGAAGTAATTGATTTTCATTCTTGAGTCCAAAGGTCAGGTAATTCACACACCTAAAGACACAGCAGAAAACAAATATAAAAATATATGACCACCTTAGGCACTACATAAGAATGAAAGATCAAAGACATGATGATAAGAATTTTAAGGCAACTCATTGTCTCTAACAATTAGTGAATGTGTCCTTCATTCACTGTTTTTTGATTATTCAATCTGATATTCAAAAGTGCTTTGTACTCATGCTGCTATTCAATGTTTTATGAAAGTTTAAAAAATGTAATTTTGGCAGCAAAAATGACAGCAGCAAGGAGGCTGGAAGGACACCAAAGGCTTTTCTTTTTGTGGAAAGATCAAACTAATTGCTCCAATATTTCAAGAAAAGTACATAAACATTATAAAAGAAAGTTTTAGAGTTCCATGCCTAAATCCTTTATGCATCCCTACTGTTTCCATTAGAAGTGGCTGTCATGGAAATTTTGCTGTTACATAAATGTTTCCATAAAAAAAATTGTGCCCAGGAAGAAAATTCGGAATATGTACAAAATATTTAAAAGGGAATCCCAGAGAGAAGGTCGGGTGAATGAGTGGGTGGGAAGAGATCAGCCAAACCTTGTATTCATATATACCAAACCCATGGACACAGACAATAGGGTGATGAAGGTCTGGGGAGGAGGCAGTCTATGAGGAGGCAATTGGGGGGGAAAGGAGGAATATGTAACACTTTCAATAATAAAGATTTATAAAAATAAATAAATAATAAGGAAAAGAAAAACCTTTAAAAATACTCAGATGTACTTAAATTAAGTTTGTCCTCAGATTTCACAGATACTTTCAAAACAGGGGGAAAAGGGAGGCACTGAAGTATTACCAAACATTTAGGAGACCTTAGTCCACGATGTTGAACCTATGACATGCGTGTCAGCACTGACATGCGTAGCCATTTTCGATGACACAGTGCTGCGTTTGGTCGCATACAGAGAAGGATGGGGCCGCATGCCGAGAAGGACGTTTCATCCTCGGCTACTGCACGGCCAAGTGCAGTAGCTGAGGATGAAACATTTGCTCTAGTGTAGTGTAGACACTCTGTGCCAGAGGTCTGCAGGCCAAAACAACGGAATTCCACACAGAGTGTCTTGTTCTGGGACTTCTGGTTAGGCCGTTAGGGGATCTTTGACCTCACTTCCGGCCAGCAGAGCAGGGAGCAACAGAATGCCATGGGGGATAAATCTCAGGGGCCCTGTGATTGCCATCAGCAACAACCACATAACCACAGCAGCAATCATCCAATCTATTGTTCTTGGGTGTTGTGGATTTCTAATTGACCATCATTACTGAAATAAGTGACGGGGAGGCTGGAAGAGGCAAAGGCCTGTGCAATGGGTGCCATTTCCAGCTATTAGAAACAGTGGTAGCCATCTTAATCTATATAAGGAACATTATTTTGCATCATAGTGCAGACCCCATTTCACCACTATTATGTTGTGCATCCTTATTAACCCCTATTTCTGCTTATTAACCCTGCCCTTTCCTAAAAGACAGTTGCATGTGCCATATTGTGATCAGTTAGGCTAGTTAACCCCTAATTGCCTGCATGGCTAACAGGCTATCTATAATTCTATCTTCTGTCACTGCCCCCTTGATGGAGAACCCAAAAAAATAAAAAAATAAAAACAAGGTTAAGTAAAGGAAGTGGTAGTAGCAGTAGCCGACCCTTTTAAGGGACATGGACTGAGAAGTAGGGAATTATAGAAAAAAATGGCAGATCATTTTGCATTCTATGTACTGAAATGATAGTAAGCAGAACATGGAATATAAATAAACATTTTGAAATTAATAATTCCCAACTCTTGAAAAAAAATGAGGAAGAAAGGAAGGAATACATTTCCAGGCAGCCACACCTTTCTAAGAGCCAATCTAATTCCATCCTTAAATTTATAAAAGGCTCTACAAATTTAACATCTGCAAAGTTTGAGAATGGAAAAGCACTCAGTGAGGGAAAATTTATTAAAGAAACTCTCCTAAGATGTGCACCAGTTCTATTTCACAATATGCAGAATAAAGATGCAATTATTAAGAGAATATCTGAGTTACCACTCAGTAGAAATATCATAAAAGACCGAATAATGAGACTGAACCCAAACATACAACATCAATTTAAGAGAGACATATGTAATTGTAAATATTTTTCGATCTCTCCTGATGAAACTACTGATGTCACATCACATGCTCAGTTAGCCATTATTGGTCGATATTCTGATGGTCTGACAATGAGAGAACAGTTGATAAAGTTAGTATCACTGCCAACAAGTACATCAGGAAGCAAAATATATAAGGTTGTTAAACATTCCATGACCTAAGCATTGATATCTCTAAAGTTGTGTCAGTGATGACAGATGGGGCACCAAACATGATGGAGAAAAAAGTCAGATTTGTCAAATTGTTTATGGAAGCTATTGGACATCCGATTGTGCCTTTTCATTGTATTATCCATCAGGAGGTTTCATGTGTCAAGGCAGGATTCACTGACTTAAATGACTTAATGTCGGTTGTAACAAAAATAGTTAATTTAATAGCTGCTTACCCCCTTTACAAGCGAGAATTTCCTGCACTTTTACTGCAGGTTGATTCCACCTACAGTGGACTGCTGATGTACAATAATTTAAGATGGCTGAGCCGAGGCAAATTTCTTGAGCGCTCTGTGGAGTGCTTTGAAGAAATTAAGGTATTTCTTGAGGATAAGGATCTGGGAAACTTTTCTCAGCTCAATGATGATAAGTGAGTCAACACCCTGATATTTTTTACAGATCTCTCTGTTCATATTAATGAAGTGAACTTAAAGCTACAAGGTTTTGGCAAAAGTGTTGATATTATGTTTAGATATGTAAAAGCTTTTGAACATAAACTTAAAAATTTCAAGCGAGATGTAGAAACTAAAACTTATAAGTATTTTCCTCGAATAACAAAGTATTTTGAGAAGGCCAGTGCAACTGTACAAAATGAAATGGAACCCTTGCATATAAAGTACCAGTTTGTTTTAGATTCATTACTTGACCAGTTCAGTGATAGATTTAATCAATTTAGAGCCTGGAACAGACCATAAAAATAGTTAAGTGTCCTGATGTAGTAGTCTACAGTAGTTTGGAATTAAATGATTTCAATGGATGCAAATTGATGATTTGGAGAGGCAACTTGCAGAATTTCCAGACAGCATCTGGGCTCAGGTGTTTGTCGACTTGAGGTCAACACTTGAGAATCTGGAAAGGTGCAGCTTGGAGGATCAAGAGGAGTGCCACTATGAACCGGAAATCTGGAGTACCTGGAACCAATTATCAGACACTTTTAGCACCCTGAAAAGTATAGCAACGGCTTTACTCAGAATTTTTCCCTCTAGTACTTTTGTGAGACCTTATTCTGAGTGTTAAATAATATCAAAACCAACAAAAGAAACAGATTGACAGATGACGTTAGTAGTGCTTGCTTGGGCTTAAAGTGTACAAAATACCAACCTTCAGTTGAAGGTTTAACCAATGAAATTCAGGATAAAAAAATTCACTAATAGGCAGGTTAGTTAAAGAATTTCCCCTCCCCTTTACTTATCTTAGTTTACGGCACCCCATAGAAGTTAAATAATATCAAGACCAACAACAACAACAACAACAACAAAAAATGACTGACAGATGAACAAAGAAGTCACTAAGCAGGCAAGTTAAATAATTAGTTTTTGGTTTATTAAATATGGTTATATATTAAAATTATGCATTTTTGTTATTCAAACTATAAATATTGCAAAATTATGGTTTTTTTTTGAAGTGATACAGCACCCAAGTTATGCTTATTTTTTTGCGAATTTTGACACTCCAAGCTCAAAACATCGCCCATCACTGTCCTAAGTGCAACTGCCATCAGCTCTCATCATTCACAGGAAAGTGTAAAGTTTGATAACCTTGTTTTGAGTTCCTTTATAATTTTCATTTTTTCCTAATATTATTTTCATAATGCCTATGATACTATCTACAATTCCCATTAACACTCTTTGTTACTGAATGGGCTTACCAGTTAGGACATTGGTTCTTCTCACCAACATAAAAAAAAGATTTTAGGTCTAATGAAAATGAAAGTAAAGCAAAGTGGGGTTTATTGAAGATATGCTGTAAAGGAGTTGGTCAGTCAAGAAAGTCAAAGGTGCCAAACTCCTGGGTTATACGATTCAAAAGAGAGATTTTCTGGATGGAGACTTTAGTTTGAATTTAGAGATGATTGACAGAAAAGAGTTACATAACTATATTTTTCTGCACATGCCCTTACCCATAATGAATATGGATAAAAAGTAACTGGGGTGTCTGTGTCAAAATTGCAACACATATCCTATCTAATAAAAGAATAATATACAAATTGGCTGTGCCTTTGCTGCACACTATAAGCCACACACTCAAGCCAATCAGGAGCGATATGGAAATTAACACCCAAACAAGGGTGCAAGACTGAGATGGGCACAGGGGTGGGTCTCAGCCCAACCTCTGTGCCCCCACCTGGCTCCTCCTACCATGGACCCCAGTCCCTGTCTGATGGCAGCCCTGCTCCCATCACCATGGCACCCTTGACCTGATGTCTGTGGATGGCAAGGAGCAATTGGCGCCAACACCAGCGGAGGGAGCAGCAGCTGCTGCCCCAATCACCCTTCAGGAGCAGTGGGAGGTGGAGAAGCACTAAGGGGCAATCAGGCCTGGCAGCCTTGCACCAACTGATGGCGCCAAGTGATTGGGGACTGGCACCGGGCAATGGCAGCGGGTGTGAGCACGGTTGTCACTGGCAGTGGGTACAAGTTCTCAGCATTATCAACAATGCGCTAGAGACATTCAGCTTTCGCCAAGGTAAAGCGTTTTCTTTTCCATTTGTTCCGCCAAACGGACACCCGGCAGAGGAAGAGCGGTAACAGGCAAGATTTTGCATACGAGGTTCACAACTCTAACAAAACGATTTCCCGGAGGGTAAAACTTTTCCCTGCCAGATCACACTTTCCGAACGTGTATTCTGTTGATTCAAGCCCATTTCCAGAGATGTCCGTGCTGTAACACTGCGAGTTCTAAGAGTATGAAAACTGAATTCCGCCGAGCTTAACCAGCATTCTTCTAAAAATGCCTACTTCGGCACTGGGAATTTTCAGTGAATCCAGCGTCCAGCTTAGTTCACAGCTGTGTGAACGGGATTTCCCAGTGCTCAAACACTGTACAGCTAAACTGGCTCTTTCCACATGAAATCCTAGTGTTTCAAGCACATTCATGCAAATGTATTTCCCTGGAAAAGCATTGTCATTTCTCTGCGATCCGATCCCTCTGCTCCAGCATTTCTACCACTTTCATTGTGAATCCCAGTGTTTCAACAGTGTTTGCACATCTATTCCCCACCTTTAACCATGAATTCTCACTAATCTATACACCACCCTGTGTGCACAATCCCTTTGTCTGCAAGTTCTCAGCATTATCAACACTGCACTAGAGACACTCAGCTTTCCCCAAGGTAAAGCTTTTTCTCTTGCGTTTGCCCCACCAAAATCAAACCCGGCTTAGAATGAGCTATAACAGGCAAGATTTTGCATACGAGGTTCGCACATCTAACAAAACGATATCCCGGAGGGGAAAACTTTTCCCTGCCAGATCACACTATCCGAACGTGTATTCCTGTTGATTCAAGCCCATTTCCAGAGATGTCCATGCTGTAACACTGTAAGTTCTAAGAGTTTGAAAACTGAATTCTGCAGTGCTTAACCAGAATTCTTCTAAAAATGCCCACTTCGGCACTAGGAATTCTCAGTGAATCCAGCGTCCAGCTTAGTGCACAGCTGTGTGAACGTGATTTCCCAGTGCTCAAACACTGTACAGCTAAACTGGCTCTTTCCACATGAATTCCTAGTGTTTCAAGTACATTCATGCGAATGTATTTCCCTGGAAAAGCATTGTCATTTCTCTGCTTTCAGTTCCCTCTGCTCCAAAATTTCCACAACTTTCATTGTGAATCCCAGTGTTTCAACAGTGTTTGCACATCTATTCCCCACCCTTAACCGTGAATTCTCAGTAGTCTAAACAACACCCTGCTGCGCACATCCCTTTGTCTGCAATTCTCAGCATTATCAACTAGGCACTAGAGACATCCAGCTTTTCCCAAGGTAAAGCGTTTTCTTTTGCGTTTGCTCCGCCAAAGGCAAATCCTGCTGAGAATGAGCTGTAACAGGCAAGATTTCGCATAAGAGGTTTGCAGATCTAACAAAACGATATCCCGGAGGGTAAAACTTTTCCCTGCCAGATCACACTATCCGAACGTGTATTCCTGTTGATTCAAGCCCATTTCCAGAGATGTCCGTGCTGTAACACTGTGAGTTCTAAGAGTTTGAAAACCGAATTCTGCAGTGCTTAACCAGCATTCTTCTAAAAATGCCTACTTCGGCACTGGGAATTCGCAGGGAATCCAGCGTCCAGCTTAGTGCATAGCTGTGTGAACGTGATTTCCCAGTGCTCAAACACTGTACAGCTAAACTGGCTCTTTCCACATGAATTCCTAGTGTTTCAAGCACATTCATGCGAATGTATTTCCCTGGAAAAGAATTGTAATTTCTCTGCGTTCCGTTCCCTCTGCTCCAGCATTTCTACCACTTTCATTGTGAATCCCAGTGTTTCAACAGTGTTTGCACATCTATTCCCCACCCTTAACCGTGAATTCTCAGTAGTCTAAACAACACCCAGCTGTGCACATCCATGTGTCTGCAATTCTCAGCATTCTCAACTAGGCCCTAGAGACATCTAGCTTTGCCCAAGGTAAAGCGTTTTCTTTTGGGTTTGCTTCTCCAAACTCAAACCCGGCTGATAATGAGCTGTAACAGGCAAGATTTCGCATACGAGGTTAGCAGCTTTAACAAAATGATTTCCCGGAGAGAAAAACTTATCCATAGCAGATCACACTACCCGAACGTGTGTTCCTGTTGATTCAAGCCCATTTCCAGAGATTTCCGTGCTGTAACACTGTGAGTTCTAAGAGTTTGAAAATTGAATTCTGCAGTGCTTAACCAAGATTCTTCTAAAAATGCATTCTTCGGCACTAGGAATTCTCAGTGAATCCCGCGTCTAGCTTAGTGCACAGCTGTGTGAACGTGATTTCCCAGTGCTCAAACACTGTACAGCTAAACTGGCTCTTTCCACATGAATTCCTAGTGTTTCAAACACATTCATGCAAATGTATTTCCCTGGAAAAGCATTGTCATTTCTCTGCTTTCCGTTCCCTCTGCTCCAGCATTTCCACAACTTTCATTGTGAATCCCAGTGTTTCAACAGTGTTTGCACATCTATTCCCCACCCTTAACCGTGATTTCTCAGTACTCTAAACAACACCCTGCTGTGCACATCCCTTTGTCTGCAATTCTCAGCATTATCAACTAGGTGCTAGAGACAGCCAGCTTTTCCCAAGGTAAAGCGTTTTCTTTTGCGTTTGCTCCGACAAAGGCAAATCCGGCTGAGAATGAGCTGTAACAGGCAAGATTTCGCATAAGAGGTTTGCAGCTCTAACAAAACGATATCCCGGAGGGTAAAAGTTTTCCCTGCCAGATCACACTATCCGAACGTGTATTCCTATTGATTCAAGCCCATTTCCAGAGATGTCTGTGCTGTAACACTCTGAGTTCTAAGAGTTTGAAAACTGAATTCTGCAGTGCTTAACCAGCATTCTTCTAAAAATGCCTACTTCGGCACTGGGAATTCGCAGTGAATCCAGCGTCCAGCTTAGTGCACAGCTGTGTGAACGTGATTTCCCAGTGCTCAAACACTGTACAGCTAAACTGGCTCTTTCCACATGAATTCCTAGTGTTTCAAGCACATTCATGCGAATGTATTTGCCTGGAAAAGCATTGTCATTTCTCTGCGTTCCGTTCCCTCTGCTCCAGCATTTCCACCACTTTCATTGTGAATCCCAGTGTTTCAACAGTGTTTGCACATCTATTCCCCACGTTTAATCATGAATTCTCACTAATCTATACACCACCCTGTGTTCACATCCCTTTGTCTACAAGTTCTCAGCATTATCAACACTGCACTAGAGACACTCATCTTTCCCCAAGGTAAAGCTTTTTCTTTTGCGTTTGACCCACCAAACTCAAACCCGGCTTAGAATGAGCTATAACAGGCAAGATTTTGCATACGAGCTTTGCAGCTCTATCAAAACGATATCCCGGAGGGTAAAACTTTTCCCTGCCAGATCACACTATCCGAACGTGTATTCCTGTTGATTCAAGCCCATTTCCAGAGATGTCCGTGCTGTTACACTGTGAGTTCTAAGAGTTTAAAAACTGAATTCTGCAGTGCTTAACCAACATTCTTCTAAAAATGCCTACTTTCTCACTGTGAATTCTCAGTGAATCCAGCGTCCAGCTTAGTGCACAGCTGTGTGAACCTGATTTCCCAGTGCTCAAACACTGTACAGCTAAACTGGCTCTTTCCACATGAATTCCTAGTGTTTCAAGCACATTCATGCGAATGTATTTGCCTGGAAAAGCATTGTCATTTCTCTGCTTTCAGTTCCCTCTGCTCAAGCATTTCCACCACTTTCATTGTGAATCCCAGTGTTTCAACAGTGTTTGCACATCTATTCCCCAGCTTTAACCATGAATTCTCACTACTGTATACACCACCCTTCTGTGCACATCCCTTTGTCTGCAAGTTCTCAGCATTATCAACTAGGCGCTAGAGACATCTAGCTTTTCCCAAGGTAAAGCGTTTTCTTTTGGGTTTGCTCCTCCAAAAGCAAACCCAGCTGAGAATGAGCCTTAACAGGCAAGATTTCGGATACGAGATTCGCAGCTTTAACAAAACGATTTCCCGGAGAGAAAAACTTATCCCTAGCAGATCACACTACACGAACGTGTATTCCTGTTGATTCAAGCCCATTTCCAGAGATGTCCGTGCTGTAACACTGTGAGTTCTAAGAGTTTGAAAACTGAATTCTGCAGTGCTTAACCAGTTTCTTCTAAAAATGCCTTCTTCGGCACTCGGAATTCTCAGTGAATCCAGCGTCCAGCATAGTGCACATCTGTGTGAACGTGATTTCCCAGTGCTAAAACACTGTACAGCTAAACTGGCTCTTTCCACATGAATTCCTAGTGTTTCAAACACATTCATGCAAATGTATTTGCCTGGAAAAGCATTGTCATTTCTCTGCTTTCCGTTCCTTCTGCTCCAGCAATTCCACCGCTTTCATTGTGAATCCCAGTGTTTCAAAAGTGTTTGCACATCTATTCCCCACCCTTAACCGTGAATTCTCAGTAGTCTAAACAACACCCTGCCCGCGCACATCTCTTTGTCTGCAATTCTCAGCATTATCAACTAGGCTCTAGAGACATCCAGCTTTTCCCAAGGTAAAGCGTTTTCTTTTGCGTTTGCTCCGCCAAAGGCAAATCTGGCTGAGAATGAGCAGTAACAGGCAAGATTTTGCATACGAGCTTCGCAGCTTTAACAAAACGATATCCCGGAGGGTAAAACTTTTCCCTGCCAGATCACACTATCCGAACGTGTATTCCTGTTGATTCAAGCCCATTTGCAGAGATGTCCGTGCTGTAACACTGTGAGTTCTAAGAGTTTAAAAACTGAATTCTGCAGTGCTTAACCAGCATTCTTCTAAAAATGCCTACTTCGGCACTAGGAATTCCCAGTGAATCCAGCGTCCAGCTTAGTGCACAGCTGTGTGAACGTGATTTCCCAGTGCTCAAACACTGTACAGCTAAACTGGCTCTTTCCACATGAATTCCTCGTGTTTCAAGCACATTCATGCGAATGTATTTCCCTGGAAAAGCATTGTCATTTCTCTGCTTTCAGTTCCCTCTGCTCCAGCATTTCCACAACTTTCATTGTGAATCCCAGTGTTTCAATAGTGTTGGCACATCTATTCCCCCCTTTAACTATGAATTCTCACTAATCTATACACCCCCCTGCTGTGCACATCCCTTTGTCTGCAAGTTCTCAGCATTGTCAACTAGGCGCTAGAGACATACAGCTTTTCCCAAAGTAAAGCGTTTTCTTTCGGTTTGCTCCGCCAAAAGCAACCCCAGCTGAGAATGAGCTCTAACAGGCAAGATTTCAAATACGAGTTTTGCAGCTTTAACAAAACGATTTCCAGGAGAGAACAACTTATCCCTAGCAGATCACACCACCCGAACGTGTATTCCTGTTGATTCAAGCGCATTTCCAGAGATGTTTGTGCTGCAGCACTGTGAGTTCTAAGAGTTTGAAAACTGAATTCTGCAGTGCTTAACCAGCAATCTTCAAAAAATGCCTTCCTCGGCACTCGCAATTCTCAGGGAATCCAGCGTGCAGCTTAGTGCACAGCTGTGTAAACGTGATTTCCCAGTGCTCAAACAATGTACAGCTAAACTGGCTCGTTCCACATGAACTCCTGGTGTTTCAAACACATTCGTGCAAATGTATTTCCCTGGAAAATTATTGTCATTTCTCTGCGTTTCGTTCCCTCTGCTCCAGCATTTCCACAACTTTCATTGTGAATCCCAGTGTTTCAATAGTGTTTGCACATCTATTCCCCACCTTTAACCATGAATTCTCACTAATCTATACACCACCCTGCTTTGCACATCCCTTTGTCTGCAAGTTCTCAGCATTATCAAATAGGCGCTAGAGACATACAGTTTTTCCCAAGGTAAAACGTTTTCTTTTGGGTTTTCTCCGCTAAACACAAACCCGGCTGAGAATGAGCTGTAACAGGCAAGATTTCGCATACGAGGTTCGCAGTTTAACAAAACTATCCCGGAGAGAACAACTTATCCGTAGCAGATCACACCACCCGAACGTGTATTCCAGTTGATTCAAGCCCATTTCCAGAGATGTCCGTGCTGCAACACTGTGAATTCTAAGAGTTTGAAAACTAAATTCTGCAGTGCTTAACCAGCATTCTTCTAAAAATGCTTTCTTAGGCACTGGGAATTTTCAATGAATCCAGCGTCCAGCTTAGTCCACAGCTGTGTGAACGTGATTTCCCAGTGCTCAAACACTGTACAGCTAAACTGGCTCTTTCCACATGAATTCCTACTGCTTCAAGCACATTCATGGGAATGAATTTCCATGGAAAAGCATTGTCATTTCTCTGCTTTCAGTTCCCTCTGCTCCAGCATTTCCACAACTTTCATTGTGAATCCCAGTGTTTCATTAGTGTTTGCACATCTATTCCGCCCCTTTAACCATGAATTCTCACTAATCTATACACCACCATGCTGTGCTCATCCATTTGTCTGAAGTTCTCAGCATTATCAACTAGGCGCTAGAGACATCCAGCTTTTCCCAAGGTAAAGCGTTTTCTTTTGGGTTTGCTCAGCCAAACGCAAACCCGGCTGAGAATGAGCTGTAACAGGCAAGGTTTCGCATACGAGGTTGGCAGCTTTAAGAAAACGATTTCCCGGAGAGAACAACATATCCCTAGCAGATCACACCACCCGAACGTGTTTTCCAGTTGATTCAAGCACATTTCCACAGATGTCCGTGCTGTAACACTGTGAGTTCTAAGAGTTTGAAGACTGAATTCTGCAGTGCCTAACGAGCATTCTTTTAAAAATGCCTTCTTCGGCACTGGGAATTCTCAGTGAATCAAGCATCCAGCTTATTGCACATCTGTGTGAACGTGATTTACCAGTGCTCAAACACTGTACAGCTAAACTGGCTCTTTCCACATGAATTCCTAGTGCTTCAAGGACATTCATGCAATGTATTTCCCTGGAAAAGCATTGTCATTTCTCTGCTTTCCTTTCCCTCTGCTCCAGCATTTCCACAACTTTCATTATGAATCCCAGTGTTTCAATAGTGTTTGCACATCTATTCCCCACCTTTAACCATGAATTCTCACTAATCTATACAGCACCCTGCTGTGCACATCCCTTTGTCTGCAAGTTCTCAGCATTATCAACTAGGCGCTAGAGACATCCATCTTTTCCCAAGGTAAAGCGTTTTCGTTTGCGTTTGTTCTGCCAATCGCAACCCCGGCTGAGAATGAGCTCTAACAGGCAAGATTTCACATACGAGGTTCACAGCTTTAATAAAACAATTTCCTGGAGAGAAAAACATATCCCTAGGAGATCACACTACCCAAACGTTTATTCCAGTTGATTCAAGCCAATTTCCTGAAATGTCCGTGCTGTAACACTGTGCGTTCTAAGAGTTTGAAAACTGAATTCTGCAGTGCTTAAACAGCATTCTTCTAAAAATGCCTTCTTCGGCACTGGCAATTCTCAGTGAATCCAGCGTCCAGCTTAGTGCACAGCTGTGTGAACGTGATTTCCCAGTGCTCAAACACTGTACAGCTAAACTGGCTCTTTCCACATGAACTCCTACTGCTTCAAGCACATTCATGCGAATGTATTTCCCTGGAAAAGCATTGTCATTTCTCTGCTTTCAGTTCCCTCTGCTCCAGCATTTCCACAACTTTCATTGTGAATCCCAGTGTTTCAATAGTGTTTGCACATCTATTCCCCCCCTTTAACCATGAATTCTCACTTATCTATACGCCACCCTGCTGTGCACATCCCTTTGTCTGCAAGTTCTCAGCATTATTATGTAGGCGCTAGAGACATTCAGCTTTTCCCAAGGTAAAGCGTTTTCTTTCGGTTTGCTCCGCCAAACGCAACCCCGGCTGAGAATGAGCTCTAACAGGCAAGATTTCAAATACGAGGTTCGCAGCTTTAACAAAACGATTTCCAGGAGAGAACAAGTTATCCCTAGCAGATCACACTACCGGAACGTGTATTCCAGTTGATTCAAGCCCATATCCAGAGATGTTCTTGCTGCAACACTGTGAGTTCTAAGAGTTTGATAACTGAATTCTGCAGTGCTTAACCAGCAATCTTCAAAAAATGCCTACTTCTGCACTAGGAATTCTCAATGAATCCAGCGTCCAGCTTAGTGCAAGGCTGTGTGAACGTGATTTCCCAGTGCTCAAACACTGTACAGCTAAACTGGCTCTTTCCACATGAATTCCTAGTGCTTCAAGCACATTCATGCAATGTATTTCCCTGGAAAAGCATTGTCATTTCTCTGCTTTCCTTTACCTCTCCTCCAGCATTTCCACAACTTTCACTGTGAATCCCAGTGTTTCAATAGTGTTTGCACATCTACTCCCCCCCTTTAACTATGAATTCTCACTAATCTATACACCACACTGCTGTGCACATCTCTTTGTCTGGAAGTTCTCAGCATTATCAACTAGACGCTAGAGACATACAGCTTTTCCCAAGGTAAAGCGTTTTCTTTCGGTTTGCTCCGCCAAACGCAAACACGGCTGAGAATGGGCAGTAACAGGCAAGGTTTCGCATATGAGGTTCGCAGCTTTAACAAAACGATTTCCCGGAGAGAACAACTTATCCCTAGCAGATCACACCACCCGAACGTGTATTCCTGTTGATTCAAGCCCATTTCCAGAGATGTCCGTGCTGTAACACTGTGAGTTCTCAGAGTTTGAAAACTGAAATCTGCAGTGCCTAACCAGCATTCTTTTAAAGATGCCTTCTTCGGCACTGGGAATTCTCAGTGAATCAAGCATCCAGCTTATTGCACAGCTGTGTGAACGTGATTTCCCATTGCTCAAACACTGTACAGCTAAACTGGCTCTTTACACATGAATTCCTAGTGCTTCAAGCACATTCATGCAATGTATTTCCCTGGAAAAGCATTGTCATTTCTCTGCTTTCCTTTCCCTCTGCTCCAGCATTTCCACAACTTTCATTGTCAATCCCAGTGTTTCAATAGTGTTTGCGCATCTATTCGCGCCCTTTAACCATGAATTCTCAATAATCTATACACCACCCTGCTGTGCACATCCATTTGTCTGCAAGTTCTCAGCATTATCAACTAGGCGCTAGAGACATCCAGCTTTTAACAAGGTAAAGGGTTTTCTTTTGGGTTTGCTCCGCCAAACGCAAACCCGGCTGTAAATGAGCTGTAACAGGCAAGGTTTCGCATACGAGGTTCGCAGTTTTTAGAAAACGATTTCCGGGAGAAAACAACTTATCCCTAGCAGATCACACCACCCGAACGTGTATTCCTGTTGATAAAAGAGCATTTCCAGAGAAGTTTGTGCTGCAACACTGTGAGTTCTAAGAGTTTGAAAACTGAATTCTGCAGTGCTTAACCAGTAATCTTCAAAAAATGCAACTTCGACACTACGAATTTTCAATGAATCCAGCGTCCAGCTTAGTGCACAGCTGTGTGAACGTGATTTCCCAGTGCTCAAGCACTGTACAGCTAAACTCGCTCTTTCCACATGAATTCCTAGTGCTTCAAGCACATTCAAGTGAATGTATTTCCCTGGAAAAGCATTGTCATTTCTCTGCTTTCCTTTCCCTCTGCTCCAGCATTTCCACAACTTTCCTTGTGAATCCCAGTGTTTCAATAGTGTTTGCACATCTATTCCCCCCCTTTAACTATGAATTCTCACTAATCTATACACCACACTGCTGTGCACATCCCTTTGTCTGCAAGTTCTCAGCATTTTCAACTAGGCTCTAGAGACATACAGCTTTTCGCAAAGTAAAGCGTTTTCTTTTGGGTATGCTCCGCCAAAGGCAAACCCGGCTGAGAATGAGCTGTAAAAGGCAAGGTTTCGGATATGAGGTTCGCAGCTTTAACAAAACGATTTCCCGGAGAGAACAACTTATCGCTAACAGATCACACTACCCGAACGTGTATTCCAGTTGATTCAAGCCCATTTCCAGAGATGTCCGTGCAGTAACACTGTGAGTTCTAAGAGTTTGAAAACTGAATTTTGCAGTGCTTAACCAGCATTCTTCTAAAAATACATTCTTCGGTACTGGCAATTCTCAGTGAATCCAGCATGCAGCTTAGTGCACAGCTGTGTGAACGTGATTTCCCAGTGCTCAAACACTGTACAGCTAAACTGGCTCTTTCCACATGAACTCCTGGTGTTTCAAACACATTCATGCAAATGTATTTCCCTGGAAAAGTATTGTCATTTCTCTGCGTTCGTTCCCTCTGCTCCAGCATTTCCACAACATTCATTGTGAATCCCAGTGTTTCAATAGTGTTTGCACATCTATTCCCCACCTTTATCCATGAATTCTCACTAATCTATACACCACCCTGCTTTGCACATCCCTTTGTCTGCAAGTTCTCAGCATTATCAACTAGGCGCTAGAGACATACAGCTTTTCCCAAGGTAAAGCGTTTTATTTTGGGTTTTCTCCGCCAAACGCAAACCCGGCTGAGAATGAGCAGTAACAGGCAAGATTTCGCATACGAGGTTCGCAGCTTTAACAAAACGATTTCCCGGAGAGAACAACTTATCCCTAGCAGATCACACTATCCGAACGTGTATTCCTGTTGATTCAAGCCCATTTCCAGAGATGTCCGTGCTGTAACACTGTGAGTTCTAAGAGTTTGAAAACTGAATTCTGCAGTGCTTAACCAGCATTCTTCTAAAAATGCCTACTTCGGCACTAGGAATTCTCAGTGAATCCAGCGTCCAGCTTAGTGCACAGCTGTGTGAACGTGATTTCCCAGTGCTCAAACACTGTACAGCTAAACTGGCTCTTTCCACATGAATTCCTACTGCTTCAAGCACATTCATGGGAATGTATTTCCCTGGAAAAGCATTGTCATTTCTCTGCTTTCAGCTCCCTCTGCTCCAGCATTTCCACAACTTTCATTGTGAATCCCAGTGTTTCAATAGTGTTTGCACATCTATTCCCCACCTTTAACCATGAATTCTCACTAATCTATACACCACCCTGCTGTGCACATCCCTTTGTCTGCAAGTTCTCAGCATTATCAACTAGGCGCTAGAGACATCCAGCTTTTCCCAAGGTAAAGCGTTTTCTTTTGCATTTGCTCCGCCAAATGCAAACCCGGCTGAGAATGTGCTGTAACAGCCAATATTTCGCATGCGAGGTTCGCAGCTCTAACAAAACCATTTCCCGGAGACGAAAACTTTTCCCTGCCAGATCACACTACCCGAACGTGTATTCGTTGTGATTCAAGCCCATTTCCAGAGATGTCTGTGGTGTAACACTGTGAGTTCTAAGAGTTTGAAACCTGAATTCTGCAGTGCTTAACCAGCATTCTTCTAAAAATGCCTACTTCGGCACTGGGAATTCTCAGTGAATCCAGCGTCCAGCTTAGTGCACAGCTGTGTGAACGTGATTTCCCAGTGCTCAAACACTGTACAGCTAAACTGGCTCTTTCCACATGAATTCCTAGTGTTTCAAGCACATTCATACATATTTCCCTGGAAAAGCATTGTCATTTCTCTGCTTTCAGTTCCCTCTGCTCCAGCATTTCCACAACTTTCATTGTGAATCCCAGTGTTTCAATAGTGTTTGCACATCTATTCCCCCCTTTAACTATGAATTCTCACTAATCTATACACCACCCTGCTGTGCACATCCCTTTGTCTGCAAGTTCTCAGCATTATCAACTAGGCGCTAGAGACATACAGCTTTCCCAAGGTAAAGCGTTTTCTTTCGGTTTGCTCCGCCAAACGCAAACCCGGCTGAGAATGAGCTGTAAAAGGCAAGGTTTCGGATATGAGGTTCGCAGCTTTAACAAAACAATTTCCCGGAGAGAAAAACTTATCGCTAACAGATCACACTACCCGAACCTGTATTCCAGTTGATTCAAGCCCATTTCCAGAGATGTCCTTGGCTGTAACACTGTGAGTTCTAAGAGTTTGAAAACTGAATTCTGCAGTGCTTAACCAGCATTCTTCTAAAAATGCTTCTTCGGCACTAGGAATTCTCAGTGAATCCAGCGTCCAGCTTAGTGCACAGCTGTGTGAACGTGATTTCCCAGTGCTCAAGCACTGTACAGCTAAACTCGCTCTTTCCACATGAATTCCTAGTGCTTCAATCACATTCAAGCGAATGTATTTCCCTGGAAAAGCATTGTCATTTCTCTGCTTTCCTTTCCCTCTGCTCCAGCATTTCCACAACTTTCATTGTGAATCCCAGTGTTTCAATAGTGTTTGCACATCTATTCCCCCCCTTTAACCATGAATTCTCACTAATCTATACACCACCCTGCTGTGCACATCCCTTTGTCTGCAAGTTCTCAGCATTATCAACTAGGCGCTAGAGACATACAGCTTTTCCCAAGGTAAAGCGTTTTCTTTCGGTTTGCTCCGCCAAACGCAAACCCGGCTGAGAATGAGCTCTAACAGGCAAGATTTCACATACGAGGTTCGCAGTTTTAAGAAAACGATTTCCCGTAGAGAAAAACTTATCCCTAGCAGATCACATCACCCGAACGTGTATTCCAGTTGATTCAAGCCATTTGCAGAGATGTCCGTGCTGTAACACTGTGAGTTCTAAGAGTTTGAAAACTGAATTCTGCAGTGCCTAACCAGCATTTTTTAAAAATGCCTTCTTCGGCACTCGGAATTCTCAGTGAATCCAGCGTCCAGCTTATTGCACAGCTGTGTGAACGTGATTTCCCAGTGCTCAAACACTGTACAGCTAAACTGGCTCTTTCCACATGAATTCCTAGTGCTTCAAGCACATTCATGCGAATGTATTTCCCTGGAAAAGCATTGTCATTTCTCTGCTTTCCTTTCCCTCTGCTCCAGCATTTCCACAACTTTCATTGTGAATCCCAGTGTTTCAATAGTGTTTGCACATCTATTCCACCACTTTAACCATGAATTCTCACTAATCTATACACCACCCTGCTTTGCACATCCCTTTGTCTGCAAGTTCTCAGCATTATCAACTAGGTGGTAGAGACATACAGCTTTTCCCAAGGTAAAGCGTTTTCTTTTGGGTTTGCTCCGCCAAACGCAACCCCGGCTGAGAATGAGCTCTAACAGGCAAGATTTGGCATACGAGGTTCGCAGCTTTAACAAAACAATTTTCCGGAGAGAAAAACTTATCCCTAACAGATCACACTACCCGAACCTGTATTCCAGTTGATTCTAGGCCATTTCCAGAGATGTCCGTGATGTAGTAACACTGTGAGTTCTAAGAGTTTGAAAACTGAATTCTGCAGTGCTTAACCAGCATTCTTCTAAAAATGCCTACTTTGGCATTGGGAATTCTCAGTGAATCCAGCGTCCAGCTTAGTGCACAGTTGTGTGAACGGGATTTCCCATAGCTCCAACTGTACAGCTAAACTCGCTCTTTCCACATGAATTCCTAGTGATTCAAGCACATTCATGCAATGTATTTCCCTGGAAAGCATTGTCATTTCTCTGCTTTCAGTTCCTTCTGCTCCAGCATTTCCACAACTTTCATTGTGAATCCCAGTGTTTCAATAGTGTTTGCACATCTATTCCCCCCCTTTAACCATGAATTCTCACTAATCTATACACCACCCTGCTGTGCACATCCCTTTGTCTGCAAGTTCTCAGCATTGTCAACTAGGCGCTAGAGACATACAGCTTTTCCCAAGGTAAAGCGTTTTCTTTCGGTTTGCTCCGCCAAACGCAACCCCGGCTGAGAATGAGCTCTAACAGGCAAGATTTCGTATACGAGGTTCGCAGCTTTAACAAAACGATTTCCCGGAGAGAAAAACTTATCCCTAACAGATCACACTACCCGAACGTGTATTCCAGTTGATTCAAGCCCATTTCTAGAGATGTCCGTGCTGTAACACTGTGAGTTCTAAGAGTTTGAAAACTGAATTCTGCAGTGCTTAACCAGCATTCTTCTAAAAATGCTTTCTTCGGCACTGGGAATTCTCAATGAATCCAGCGTCCAGCTTAGTGCACAGCTGTGTGAACGTGATTTCCCTGTGTTCAAACAACGTACAGCTAAACTGGCTCTTTCCACATGAATTCCAACTGCTTCAAGCACATTCACGCGAATGTATTTCCCTGGAAAAGCATTGTCATTTCTCTGCTTTCAGTTCCCTCTGCTCCAGCATTTCCACAACTTTCATTGTGAATCCCAGTGTTTCAATAGTGTTTGCACATCTATTCCCCCCCTTTAACCATGAATTCTCACTTATCTATACGCCACCCTGGTGTGCACATCCCTTTCTCTGCAAGTTCTCAGCATTATCACGTAGGCGCTAGAGACATTCAGCTTTTACCAAGGTAAAGCCTTTTCTTTTGGGTTTGCTCCGCCAAACGAAAACCCGGCTGAGAAAGAGGTGTAACAGGCAAGATTTCGCATACGAGGTTCGCAGCTTTAAGAAAACGATTTCCCGGAGAGAACAACTTATCCCTAGCAGATCACACCACCCGAACGTGTATTCCTGTTGATTCAAGCGCATTTCCAGAGATGTTTGTGCTGCAACACTGTGAGTTCTAAGAGTTTGAAAACTGAATTCTGCAGTGCTTAACCAGCAATCTTCAAAAAATGCAACTTCGACACTACGAATTTTCAATGAATCCAGCGTCCAGCTTAGTGCACAGCTGTGTGAACGTGATTTCCCAGTGCTCAAACACTGTACAGCTAAACTCGCTCTTTCCACATGAATTCCTAGTGCTTCAATCACATTCAAGCGAATGTATTTCCCTGGAAAAGCATTGTCATTTCTCTGCTTTCCTTTCCCTCTGCTCCAGCATTTCCACAACTTTCATTGTGAATCCCAGTGTTTCAATAGTGTTTGCACATCTATTCCTCCCCTTTAACCATGAATTCTCACTAATCTATACACCACCCTGCTGTGCACATCCCTTTGTCTGCAAGTTCTCAGCATTGTCAACTAGGCGCTAGAGACATACAGCTTTTCCCAAGGTAAAGCGTTTTCTTTCGGTTTGCTCTGCCAAACGCAACCCCGGCTGAGAATGAGCTCTAACAGGCAAGATTTCGCATACGAGGTTCGCAGCTTTAACAAAACGATTTCCCGGAGAGAACAACTTATCCCTAGCAGATCACACCACCCGAACGTGTATTCCAGTTGATTCAAGCCCATTTCCAGAGATGTCCGTGCTGCAACACTGTGAGTTCTAAGAGTTTGAAAACTAAATTCTGCAGTGCTTAACCAGCATTCTTCTAAAAATGCTTTCTTCGGCACTGGGAATTCTCAATGAATCCAGCGTCCAGCTTAGTGCACAGCTGTGTGAACGTGATTTCCCAGTGCTCAAACACTGTACAGCTAAACTCGCTCTTTCCACATGAATTCCTAGTGCTTCAATCACATTCAAGCGAATGTATTTCCCTGGAAAAGCATTGTCATTTCTCTGCTTTCCTTTCCCTCTGCTCCAGCATTTCCACAACTTTCATTGTGAATCCCAGTGTTTCAATAGTGTTTGCACATCTATCCCCCCCTTTAACCATGAATTCTCACTAATCTATACACCACCCTGCTTTGCACATCCCTTTGTCTGCAAGTTCTCAGCATTATCAACTAGGCACTAGAGACAAACAGCTCTTCCCAAGGTAAAGCGTTTTCTTTCGGTTTGCTCCGCCAAACGCAAACCCGGCTAAGAATGAGCAGTAACAGGCAAGATTTCGCATACGAGGTTCATAGCTTTAACAAAACGATTTCCCGGAGAGAAAAACTTATCCCTAGCAGATCACACCACCCGAACGTGTATTCCAGTTGATTCAAGTCCATTTCCAGAGATGTCCGTGCTGTAACACTGTGAGTTCTAAGAGTTTGAAAACTGAATTCTGCAGTGCCTAACCAGCATTCTTTTAAAAATGCCTTCTTCGGCACTCGGAATTCTCAGTGAATCAAGCATCCAGCTTATTGCACAGCTGTGTGAACGTGATTTCCCAGTGCTCAAACACTGTACAGCTAAACTGGCTCTTTCCACATGAATTCCTAGTGCTTCAAGCACATTCATGCGAATGTATTTCCCTGGAAAAGCATTGTCATTTCTCTGCTTTCCTTTCCCTCTGCTCCAGCATTTCCACAACTTTCATTGTGAATCCCAGTGTTTCAATAGTGTTTGCACATCTATTCCCCCCCTTTAACCATGAATTCTCACTAATCTATACACCACACTGCTTTGCACATCCCTTTGTCTGCAAGTTCTCAGCATTATCAACTAGGCGCTAGAGACATTCAGCTTTTCCCAAGGTAAAGCGTTTTTGTTTGGGTTTGCTCCGCCAAACGCAAACCCGGCTGAGAAAGAGGTGTAACAGGCAAGATTTCGCATACGAGGTTCGCAGCTTTAAGAAAACGATTTCCCGGAGAGGACAACTTATCCCTAGCAGATCACACCACCCGAACGTGTATTCCTGTTGATTCAAGCGCATTTCCAGAGATGTTTGTGCTGCAACACTGTGAGTTCTAAGAGTTTGAAAACTGAATTCTGCAGTGCTTAACCAGCAATCTTCAAAAAATGCAACTTCGACACTACGAATTTTGAATGAATCCAGCGTCCAGCTTAGTGCACAGCTGTGTGAACGTGATTTCCCAGTGCTCAAGCACTGTACAGCTAAACTCGCTCTTTCCACATGAATTCCTAGTGATTCAAGCACATTCATGCAATGTATTTCCCTGGAAAGCATTGTCATTTCTCTGCTTTCAGTTCCTTCTGCTCCAGCATTTCCACAACTTTCATTGTGAATCCCAGTGTTTCAATAGTGTTTGCACATCTATTCCCCCCTTTAACCATGAATTCTCACTAATCTATACACCACCCTGCTGTGCACATCCCTTTGTCTGCAAGTTCTCAGCATTGTCAACTAGGCACTAGAGACATACAGCTTTTCCCAAGGTAAAGCGTTTTCTTTCGGTTTGCTCCGCCAAACGCAACCCCGGCTGAGAATGAGCTCTAACAGGCAAGATTTCGCATACGAGGTTCGCAGCTTTAACAAAACGATTTCCCGGAGAGAACAACTTATCCCCAACAGATCACACTACCCGAACGTGTATTCCAGTTGATTCAAGCCCATTTCCAGAGATGTCCGTGCTGTAACACTGTGAGTTCTAAGAGTTTGAAAACTGAATTCTGCAGTGCTTAACCAGCATTCTTCTAAAAATGCCTTCTTCGGCACTGGCAATTCTCAGTGAATCCAGCGTGCAGCTTAGTGCACAGCTGTGTGAACGTGATTTCCCAGTGCTCAAACACTGTACAGCTAAACTGGCTCTTTCCACATGAACTCCTGGTGTTTCAAACACATTCATGCAAATGTATTTCCCTGGAAAAGCATTGTCATTTCTCTGCGTTCGTTCCCTCTGCTCCAGCATTTCCACAACTTTCATTGTGAATCCCAGTGTTTCAATAGTGTTTGCACATCTATTCCCCACCTTTATCCATGAATTCTCACTAATCTATACACCACCCTGCTTTGCACATCCCTTTGTCTGCAAGTTCTCAGCATTATCAACTAGGCGCTAGAGACATACAGCTTTTCCCAAGGTAAAATGTTTTCTTTTGGGTTTTCTCTACTAAACGCAAACCCGGCTGAGAATGAGCAGTAACAGGCAAGATTTCGCATACGAGGTTCGCAGCTTCAACAAAAAGATTTCCGGGAGAGAACAACTTATCCCTAGCAGATCACACTATCCGAACTTGCATTCCTGTTGATTCAAGCCCATTTCCAGATGTGTCCGTGCTGTAACACTGTGAGTTCTAAGAGTTTGAAAACTGAATTCTGCAGTGCTTAACCAGCAGTCTTCTAAAAATGCCTACTTCGGCACTAGGAATTCTCAGTGAATCCAGCGTCCAGCTTAGTGCACAGCTGTGTGAACGTGATTTCCCAGTGCTCAAACACTGTACAGCTAAACTGGCTCTTTCCACATGAATTCCTACTGCTTCAAGCATATTCATGCGAATGTATTTCCCTGGAAAAGCATTGTCATTTCTCTGCTTTCATTTCCATCTGCTCCAGCATTTCCACAACTTTCATTGTGAATCCCAGTGTTTCAATAGTGTTTGCACATCTATTCCCCACCTTTAACCTTGAATTCTCACTAATCTATTCAGCACGCTGCTGTGCACATCCCTTTGTCTGCAAGTTCTCAGCATTATCAACTAAGCGCCAGAGACATCCATCTTTTCCCAAGGTAAAGCGTTTTCGTTTGCGTTTGTTCTGCCAAACGCAAACCCGGCTTAGAATGAGCTGTAACAGGCAAGATTTCGCATACGAGGTTCGCAGCTCTAACAAAACGATTTCCCGGAGATAACAACTTATCCCTAGCAGATCACACCACCCGAACGTGTATTCCAGTTGATTCAAGCCCATTTCCAGAGATGTCCGTGGTGCAACACTGTGAGTCCTAAGAGTTTGAAAACTAAATTCTGCAGTGCTTAACCAGCATTCTTCTAAAAATGCTTTCTTCTTCACTGGGAATTCTCAATGAATCCAGCGTCCAGCTTAGTGCACAGCTGTGTGAACGTGATTTCCCAGTGCTCAAACACTGTACAGCTAAACTCGCTCTTTCCACATGAATTCCTAGTGCTTCAAGCACATTCATGCGAATGTATTTCCCTGGAAAAGCATTGTCATTTCTCTGCTTTCCTTTCCCTCTGCTCCAGCATTTCCACAACTTTCATTGTGAATCCCAGTGTTTCAATAGTGTTTGCACATCTATTCCCCCCTTTAACCATGAATTCTCACTAATCTATACACCACCCTGCTGTGCACATCCCTTTGTCTGCAAGTTCTCAGCATTATCAACTAGGCGCTAGAGACATACAGCTTTTCCCAAGGTAAAGCGTTTTCTTTTCGTTTTCTCTGCCAAATGCAAACCCGGCTGAGAATGAGCAATAAAAGGCAAGATTTCGCATACCAATTTCGCAGCTTTAACAAAACGATTTCCCGGAGACAAAAACTTATCCCTAGCAGATCACACCACCTGAACGTGTATTCCAGTTGATTCAAGTCCATTTCCAGAGATGTCCGTGCTGTAACACTGTGAGTTCTAAGAGTTTGAAAACTGAATTCTGCAGTGCCTAACCAGCATTCTTTTAAAAATGCCTTCTTCGGCACTCGGAATTCTCAGTGAATCAAGCATCCAGCTAAATGCACAGCTGTGTGAACGTGATTTCCCAGTTCACAAACACTGTACAGCTAAACTGGCTCTTTCCACATGAATTCCTAGTGCTTCAAGCATATTCATGCGAATGTATTTCCCTGGAAAAGCATTGTCATTTCTCTGCTTTCCTTTCCCTCTGCTCCAGCATTTCCACAACTTTCATTGTGAATCCCAGTGTTTCAATAATGTTTGCACATCTATTCCCCCCCTTTAACCATGAATTCTCACTAATCTATACACCACACTGCTTTGCACATCCCTTTGTCTGCAAGTTCTCAGCATTATCAACTGGGCGCTAGAGACATACAGCTTTTCCCAAGGTAATGCGTTTTCTTTCGGTTTGCTCCGCCAAACGCAAACCCGGCTGAGAATGACAGTAACAGGCAGGATTTCGCATACGAGGTTCGCAGCTTTAACAAAACGATTTCCCAGAGAGAACAACTTATCCCTAGCAGATCACACTACCCGAACGTGTATTCCAGTTGATTCAAGCCCATTTCCAGAGATGTCTGTGCTGCAACACTGTGAGTTCTAAGAGTTTGAAAACTGAATTCTGCAGTGCTTAACCAGCATTCTTCTAAAAATGCTACTTCGGCACTCGGAATTCTCAATGAATCCAGCGTCCAGCTTAGTGCACAGCTGTGTGAACGTGATTTCCCAGTGCTCAAGCACTGTACAGCTAAACTCGCTCTTTCCACATGAATTCCTAGTGCTTCAAGCACATTCATGCAATGTATTTCCCTGGAAAAGCATTGTCATTTCTCTGCTTTCAGTTCCCTCTGCTCCAGCATTTCCACAACTTTCATTGTGAATCCCAGTGTTTCAATAGTGTTTGCACATCTATTCCCCCCCTTTAACCATGAATTCTCACTTATCTATACGCCACCCTGCTGTGCACATCCCTTTCTCTGCAAGTTCTCAGCATTATCATGTAGGCGCTAGAGACATTCAGCTTTTCCCAAGGTAAAGCGTTTTCTTTTGGGTTTGCTCCGCCAAACGAAAACCCGGCTGAGAAAGAGGTGTAACAGGCAAGATTTCGCATACGAGGTTCGCAGTTTTAAGAAAACGATTTCCCGGAGAGAACAACTTATCCCTAGCAGATCACACCACCCGAACGTGTATTCCTGTTGATTCAAGCGCATTTCCAGAGATGTTTGTGCTGCAACACTGTGAGTTCTAAGAGTTTGAAAACTGAATTCTGCAGTGCTTAACCAGCAATCTTCAAAAAATGCAACTTCGACACTACGAATTTTCAATGAATCCAGCGTCCAGCTTAGTGCACAGCTGTGTGAACGTGATTTCCCAGTGCTCAAGCACTGTACAGCTAAACTCGCTCTTTCCACATGAATTCCTAGTGATTCAAGCACATTCATGCAATGTATTTCCCTGGAAAAGCATTGTCATTTCTCTGCTTTCAGTTCCCTCTGCTCCAGCATTTCCACAACTTTCATTGTGAATCCCAGTGTTTCAATAGTGTTTGCACATCTATTCCCCCCTTTAACCATGAATTCTCACTAATCTATACACCACCCTGCTGTGCACATCCCTTTGTCTGCAAGTTCTCAGCATTGTCAACTAGGCGCTAGAGACATACAGCTTTTCCCAAGGTAAAGCGTTTTCTTTTGGTTTGCTCCGCCAAACGCAAACCCGGCTGAGAATGAGCTGTAAAAGGTAAGGTTTCGCATACGAGGTTCGCAGCTTTAAGAAAACGATTTCCCGGAGAGAACAACTTATCCCTAGCAGATCACACCACCCGAACGTGTATTCCAGTTGATTCAAGCCCATTTCCAGAGATGTCCGTGCTGCAACACTGTGAGTTCTAAGAGTTTGAAAACTGAATTCTGCAGTGCTTAACCAGCATTCTTCTAAAAATGCTACTTCGGCACTTCGAATTCTCAATGAATCCAGCGTCCAGCTTAGTGCACAGCTGTGTGAACGTGATTTCCCAGTGCTCAACACTGTACAGCTAAACTCGCTCTTTCCACATGAATTCCTAGTGATTCAAGCATATTCATGCAATGTATTTCCCTGGAAAGCATTGTCATTTCTCTGCTTTCAGTTCCCTCTGCTCCAGCATTTCCACAACTTTCATTGTGAATCCCAGTGTTTCAATAGTGTTTGCACATCTATTCCCCCCTTTAACCATGAATTCTCACTAATCTATACACCACCCTGCTGTGCACATCCCTTTGTCTGCAAGTTCTCAGCATTGTCAACTAGGCACTAGAGACATACAGCTTTTCCCAAGGTAAAGCGTTTTCTTTCGGTTTGCTCCGCCAAACGCAACCCCGGCTGAGAATGAGCTCTAACAGGCAAGATTTCGCATACCAGGTTCGCAGCTTTAACAAAACGATTTCCCGGAGACAACAACTTATCCCTAACAGATCACACTACCCGAACGTGTATTCCAGTTGATTCAAGCCCATTTCTAGAGATGTCCGTGCTGTAACACTGTGAGTTCTAAGAGTTTGAAAACTGAATTCTGCAGTGCTTAACCAGCATTCTTCTAAAAATGCCTTCTTCGGCACTGGGAATTCTCAGTGAATCCAGCGTCCAGCTTAGTGCACAGTTGTGTGAACGGGATTTCCCAGTGCTCAAACACTGTACAGCTAAACTGGCTCTTTCCACATGAATTCCTGGTGTTTCAAACACATTCATGCAAATGTATTTCCCTGGAAAAGCATTGTCATTTCTCTGCATTCCGTTCCCTCTGCTGCAGCATTTCCACAACTTTCATTGTGAATCCCAGTGTTTCAATAGTGTTTGCACATCTATTCCTCCCCTTTAACCATGAATTCTCACTAATCTATACACCACCCTGCTTTGCACATCCCTTTGTCTGCAAGTTCTCAGCATTATCAACTAGGCGCTAGAGACATACAGCTTTTCCCAAGGTAAAATGTTTTCTTTTGGGTTTTCTCCACTAAACGCAAACCCGGCTGAGAATGAGCAGTAACAGGCAAGATTTCGCATACGAGGTTCGCAGCTTTAACAAAAAGATTTCCCGGAGAGAACAACTTATCCCTAGCAGATCACACTATCCGAACTTGCATTCCTGTTGATTCAAGCCCATTTCCAGATGTGTCCGTGCTGTAACACTGTGAGTTCTAAGAGTTTGAAAACGGAATTCTGCAGTGCTTAACCAGCAGTCTTCTAAAAATGCCTACTTCGGCACTAGGAATTCTCAGTGAATCCAGCGTCCAGCTTAGTGCACAGCTGTGTGAACAGGATTTCCCATAGCTCAAACACTGTACAGCTAAACTGGCTCTTTCCACATAAATTCCTAGTGCTTCAAGCACATTCATGCGAATGTATTACCCTGGAAAAGCATTGTCATTTCTCTGCCTTCCTTTCCCTCTGCTCCAGCATTTCCACAACTTTCATTGTGAATCCCAGTGTTTCAATAGTGTTTGCACATCTATTCCCCACCTTTAACCATGAATTCTCACTAATCTAAACACCACCCTGCTGTGCACATCCCTTTGTCTGCAAGTTCTCAGCATTATCAACAATGCGCTAGAGACATTCAGCTTTCCCCAAGGTAAAGCGTTTTCTTTTCGTTTCCTCTGCCAAACGCAAACCCGGCTGAGAATGAGGGATAACAGGCAAGATTTCGCATACGAGGTTCGCAGCTTTAACAAAACGATTTCCCGGAGAGAAAAACTTATCCCTAACAGATCACACTACCCGAACGTGTATTCCAGTTGATTCAAGCCCATTTCCAGAGATGTCCGTGCTGTAACACTGTGAGTTCTAAGAGTTTGAAAACTGAATTCTGCAGTGCTTAACCAGCATTCTTCTAAAAATGCCTACTTTGGCATTGGGAATTCTCAGTGAATCCAGCGTCCAGCTTAGTGCACAGCTGTGTGAACGTGATTTCCCAGTGCTCAAACACTGTACAGCTAAACTCGCTCTTTCCACATGAATTCCTAGTGCTTCAAGCACATTCATGCAATGTATTTCCCTGGAAAAGCATTGTCATTTCTCTGCTTTCCTTTCCCTCTGCTCCAGCATTTCCACAACTTTCATTGTGAATCCCAGTGTTTCAATAGTGTTTGCACATCTATTCCCCCCCTTTAACCATGAATTCTCACTAATCTATACACCACCCTGCTGTGCACATCCCTTTGTCTGCAAGTTCTCAGCATTGTCAACTAGGCTCTAGAGACATACAGCTTTTCCCAAGGTAAAGCGTTTTCTTTCGGTTTGCTCTGCCAAACGCAAACCCGGCTGAGAATGAGCAGTAACAGGCAAGATTTCGCATACGAGGTTCGCAGCTTTAAGAAAACGATTTCCCGGAGAGAACAACTTATTCCTAGCAGATCACACCACCCGAACGTGTATTCCTGTTGATTCAAGCGCATTTCCAGAGATGTCCATGCTGCAACACTGTGAGTCCTAAGAGTTTGAAAACTGAATGCTGCAGTGCTTAACCAGCAATCTTCAAAAAATGCCTACTTCGGCACTAGGAATTCTCAGTGAATCCAGCGTCCAGCTTAGTGCACAGCTGTGTGAACGTGATTTCCCAGTGCTCAAACACTGTACAGCTAAACTGGCTCTTTCCACATGAATTCCAACTGCTTCAAGCACATTCATGCGAATGTATTTCCCTGGAAAAGCATTGTCATTTCTCTGCTTTCAGTTCCCTCTGCTCCAGCATTTCCACAACTTTCATTGTGAATCCCAGTGTTTCAATAGTGTTTGCACATCTATTCCACCCCTTTAACCATGAATTCTCACTAATCTATACACCACTCTGCTGTGCACATCCCTTTGTCTGCAAGTTCTCAGCATTGTCAACTAGGCGCTAGAGACATACAGCTTTTCCCAAGGTAAAGCGTTTTCTTTCGGTTTGCTCCGCCAAACGCAACCCCGGCTGAGAATGAGCTCTAACAGGCAAGATTTCGCATACGAGGTTCGCAGCTTTAACAAAACGATTTCCCGGAGAGAACAACTTATCCCTAGCAGATCACACTACCCGAACGTGTATTCCTGTTGATTCAAGCCCATTTCCAGAGATGTCCGTGCTGTAACACTGTGAGTTCTAAGAGTTTGAAAACTGAATTCTGCAGTGCTTAACCAGCATTCTTCTAAAAATGCCTTCTTCGGCACTGGAATTCTCAGTGAATCCAGCGTCCAGCTTAGTGCACAGCTGTGTGAACGTGATTTCCCAGTGCTCAAACACTGTACAGCTAAACTGGCTCTTTCCACATGAATTCCTAGTGCTTCAAGCACATTCATGCAATGTATTTCCCTGGAAAAGCATTGTCATTTCTCTGCTTTCAGTTCCCTCTGCTCCAGCATTTCCACAACTTTCATTGTGAATCCCAGTGTTTCAATAGTGTTTGCACATCTATTTCCCCCCTTTAACCATGAATTCTCACTAATCTATACACCACCCTGCTTTGCACATCCCTTTGTCTGCAAGTTCTCAGCATTATCAACTAGGCGCTAGAGACATACAGCTTTTCCCAAGGTAAAGCGTTTTTGTTTTCCTTTGCTCCGCCAAACGCAAACCCGGCTGAGAATGAGCAGTAACAGGCAGGATTTCGCATACGAGGTTCGCAGCTTTAACAAAACGATTTCCGGAGAGAACAACTTATCCCTAGCAGATCACACTACCCGAACGTGTATTCCAGTTGATTCAAGCCCATTTCCAGAGATGTCCGTGCTGCAACACTGTGAGTTCTAAGAGTTTGAAAACTAAATTCTGCAGTGCTTAACCAGCATTCTTCTAAAAATGCTTTCTTCGGCACTGGGAATTCTCAATGAATCCAGCGGCCAGCTTAGTGCACAGCTGTGTGAACGTGATTTCCCAGTGCTCAAACACTGTACAGCTAAACTCGCTCTTTCCACATGAATTCCTAGTGCTTCAAGCACATTCATGCGAATGTATTTCCCTGGAAAAGCATTGTCATTTCTCTGCTTTCAGTTCCCTCTGCTCCAGCATTTCCACAACTTTCATTGTGAATCCCAGTGTTTCAATAGTGTTTGCACATCTATTCCCCCCCTTTAACCATGAATTCTCACTAATCTATACACCACCCTGCTGTGCACATCCCTTTGTCTGCAAGTTCTCAGCATTGTCAACTAGGCGCTAGAGACATACAGCTTTTCCCAAGGTAAAGCGTTTTCTTTCGGTTTGCTCCGCCAAACGCAAACCCGGCTGAGAATGAGCTGTAAAAGGCAAGGTTTCGGATATGAGGTTCGCAGCTTTAACAAAACGATTTCCCGGAGAGAACAACTTATCCCTAGCAGATCACACTACCCGAACGTGTATTCCAGTTGATTCAAGCCCATTTCCAGAGATGTCCGTGCTGTAACACTGTGAGTTCTAAGAGTTTGAAAACTAAATTCTGCAGTGCTTAACCAGCAATCTTCTAAAAATGCTTTTTCGGCACTGGGAATTCTCAATGAATCCAGCGGCCAGCTTAGTGCACAGCTGTGTGAACGTGATTTCCCAGTGCTCAAACACTGTACAGCTAAACTGGCTCTTTCCACATGAATTCCTACTGCTTCAAGCACATTCATGCGAATGTATTTCCCTGGAAAAGCATTGTCATTTCTCTGCTTTCAGTTCCCTCTGCTCCAGCATTTCCACAACTTTCATTGTGAATCCCAGTGTTTCATTAGTGTTTGCACATCTATTCCGCCCCTTTAACCATGAATTCTCACTAATCTATACACCACCCTGCTGTGCGCATCCATTTGTCTGAAGTTCTCAGCATTATCAACTAGGCGCTGGAGACATTCAGCTTTTCCCAAGGTAAAGCGTTTTTGTTTGCCTTTGCTCCGCCAAAGGCAAACCCGGCTGAGAATGAGCTGTAAAAGGTAAGGTTTCGCATACGAGGTTCGCAGCTTTAAGAAAACGATTTCCCGGAGAGAACAACTTATCCCTAGCAGATCACACCACCCGAACGTGTATTCCAGTTGATTCAAGCCCATTTCCAGAGATGTCCGTGCTGTAACACTGTGAGTTCTAAGAGTTTGAAAACTGAATTCTGCAGTGCTTAACCAGCATTCTTCTAAAAATGCTTTCTTCGGCACTGGGAATTCTCAATGAATCCAGCGTCCAGCTTAGTGCACAGCTGTGTGAACGTGATTTCCCAGTGCTCAAACACTGTACAGCTAAACTCGCTCTTTCCACATGAATTCCTAGTGCTTCAAGCACATTCATGCGAATGTATTTCCCTGGAAAAGCATTGTCATTTCTCTGCTTTCAGTTCCCTCTGCTCCAGCATTTCCACAACTTTCATTGTGAATCCCAGTGTTTCAATAGTGTTTGCACATCGATTCCCCCCTTTAACCATGAATTCTCACTAATCTATACACCACCCTGCTGTGCACATCCCTTTGTCTGCAAGTTCTCAGCATTGTCAACTAGGCGCTAGAGACATACAGCTTTTCCCAAGGTAAAGCGTTTTCTTTCGGTTTGCTCCGCCAAACGCAACCCCGGCTGAGAATGAGCTCTAACAGGCAAGATTTCGCATACGAGGTTCGCAGCTTTAACAAAACGATTTCCCGGAGAGAACAACTTATCCCTAGCAGATCACACTACCCGAACGTGTATTCCAGTTGATTCAAGCCCATTTCCAGAGATGTCCGTGCTGTAACACTGTGAGTTCTAAGAGTTTGAAAACTGAATTCTGCAGTGCTTAACCAGCATTCTTCTAAAAATGCCTTCTTCGGCACTGGCAATTCTCAGTGAATCCAGCGTCCAGCTTAGTGCACAGCTGTGTGAACGTGATTTCCCAGTGCTCAAACACTGTACAGCTAAACTGGCTCTTTCCACATGAATTCCTAGTGCTTCAAGCACATTCATGCAATGTATTTCCCTGGAAAAGCATTGTCATTTCTCTGCTTTCCTTTCCCTCTGCTCCAGCATTTCCACAACTTTCATTGTGAATCCCAGTGTTTCAATAGTGTTTGCACATCTATTCCCCCCTTTAACCATGAATTCTCACTAATCTATACACCACCCTGCTGTGCACATCCCTTTGTCTGCAAGTTCTCAGCATTGTCAACTAGGCGCTAGAGACATACAGCTTTTCCCAAGGTAAAGCGTTTTCTTTCGGTTTGCTCCGCCAAACGCAACCCCGGCTGAGAATGAGCTCTAACAGGCAAGATTTCGCATACGAGGTTCGCAGCTTTAACAAAACGATTTCCCGGAGAGAAAAACTTATCCCTAACAGATCACACTACCCGAACGTGTATTCCAGTTGATTCAAGCCCATTTCCAGAGATGTCCGTGCTGTAACACTGTGAGTTCTAAGAGTTTGAAAACTGAATTCTGCAGTGCTTAACCAGCATTCTTCTAAAAATGCCTTCTTCGGCACTGGGAATTCTCAGTGAATCAAGCATCCAGCTTAGTGCACAGCTGTGTGAACGTGATTTCCCAGTGCTCAAACACTGTACAGCTAAACTGGCTCTTTCCACATGAATTCCTACTGCTTCAAGCACATTCATGCGAATGTATTTCCCTGGAAAAGCATTGTCATTTCTCTGCTTTCAGTTCCCTCTGCTCCAGCATTTCCACAACTTTCATTGTGAATCCCAGTGTTTCAATAGTGTTTGCACATCTATTCCCCCCCTTTAACCATGAATTCTCACTAATCTATACACCACCCTGCTGTGCACATCCCTTTGTCTGCAAGTTCTCAGCATTATCAACTAGGCGCTAGAGACATACAGCTTTTCCCAAGGTAAAGCGTTTTCTTTCGGTTTGCTCCGCCAAACGCAAACCCGGCTGAGAATGAGCTGTAACAGGCAAGATTTCGCATACGAGGTTCGCAGCTTTAACAAAACGATTTCCCGGAGAGAACAACTTATCCCTAGCAGATCACACTACCCGAACGTGTATTCCAGTTGATTCAAGCCCATTTCCAGTGATGTCCGTGCTATAACACTGTGAGTTCTAAGAGTTTGAAAACTGAATTCTACAATGCTTACTTAACCAGCATTCTACTAAAAACGCTTTCTTAGGCCCTGGAAATTCTCAATGAATCCAGCGTCCAGCTTAGTGCACAGCTGTGTGAACGTGATTTCCCAGTGCTCAAACACTGTACAGCTAAACTCGCTCTTTCCACATGAATTCCTAGTGCTTCAAGCACATTCAAGCGAATGTATTTCCCTGGAAAAGCATTGTCATTTCTCTGCTTTCAGTTCCCTCTGCTCCAGCATTTCCACAACTTTCATTGTGAATCCCAGTGTTTCAATAGTGTTGGCACATCTATTCCCCCCCTTTAACCATGAATTCTCACTAATCTATACACCACCCTGCTTTGCACATCCCTTTGTCTGCAAATTCTCAGCATTATCAACTAGGCGCTAGAAACATACAGCTATTCCCAAGGTAAAACGTTTTATTTGGGTTTTCTCCGCTCAACACAAACACTGCTGAGAATGAGCATTAACAAGCAAGATTTCACATACGAGGTTCGCAGCTTTAACAAAACGATTTCCCGGAGACAAAAACTTATCCCTAGCAGATCACACCACCCGAACGTGTATTCCAGTTGATTCAAGCCCATTTCCAGAGATGTCCGTGCTGTAACACTGTGAGTTCTAAGAGTTTGAAAACTGAATTCTGCAGTGCCTAACCAGCATTCTTTTAAAAATGCCTTCTTCGGCACTCGGAATTCTCAGTGAATCAAGCATCCAGCTAAATGCACAGCTGTGTGAACGTGATTTCCCAGTTCACAAACACTGTACAGCTAAACTGGTTCTTTCCACATGAATTCCTAGTGCTTCAAGCATATTCATGCGAATGTATTTCCCTGGAAAAGCATTGTCATTTCTCTGCTTTCCTTTCCCTCTGCTCCAGCATTTCCACAACTTTCATTGTGAATCCCAGTGTTTCAATAGTGTTTGCACATCTATTCCCCCCCTTTAACCATGAATTCTCACTAATCTATACACCACCCTGCTGTGCACATCCCTTTGTCTGCAAGTTCTCAGCATTGTCAACTAGGCGCTAGAGACATACAGCTTTTCCCAAGGTAAAGCGTTTTCTTTCGGTTTGCTCCGCCAAACGCAACCCCGGCTGAGAATGAGCTCTAACAGGCAAGATTTCGCAAACGAGGTTCGCAACTTTAACAAAACAATTTTCCGGAGAGACGAACTTATCCCTAACCGATCACACTACCCGAACGTGTATTCCAGTTGATTCAAGGCCATTTCCAGAGATGTCCGTGCTGTAACACTGTGAGTTCTAAGAGTTTGAAAACTGAATTCTGCAGTGCTTAACCAGCATTCTTCTAAAAATGCCTACTTTGGCATTGGGAATTCTCAGTGAATCCAGCGTCCAGCTTAGTGCACAGTTGTGTGAACGGGATTTCCCATAGCTCCAACTGTACAGCTAAACTCGCTCTTTCCACATGAATTCCTAGTGCTTCAAGCACATTCATGCAATGTATTTCCCTGGAAAGCATTGTCATTTCTCTGCTTTCAGTTCCCTCTGCTCCAGCATTTCCACAACTTTCATTGTGAATCCCAGTGTTTCAATAGTGTTTGCACATCTATTCCCCCCTTTAACCATGAATTCTCACTAATCTATACACCACCCTGCTGTGCACATCCCTTTGTCTGCAAGTTCTCAGCATTGTCAACTAGGCGCTAGAGACATACAGCTTTTCCCAAGGTAAAGCGTTTTCTTTCGGTTTGCTCCGCCAAACGCAACCCCGGCTGAGAATGAGCTCTAACAGGCAAGATTTCGCATACGAGGTTCGCAGCTTTAACAAAACGATTTCCCGGAGAGAAAAACTTATCCCTAACAGATCACACTACCCGAACGTGTATTCCAGTTGATTCAAGCCCATTTCCAGTGATGTCCGTGCTGTAACACTGTGAGTTCTAAGAGTTTGAAAACTGAATTCTGCAGTGCTTAACCAGCATTCTTCTAAAAATGCCTACTTTGGCATTGGGAATTCTCAGTGAATCCAGCGTCCAGCTTAGTGCACAGCTGTGTGAACGTGATTTCCCAGTGCTCAAACACTGTACAGCTAAACTCGCTGTTTCCACATGAATTCCTAGTGCTTCAAGCACATTCAAGCGAATGTATTTCCCTGGAAAAGCATTGTCATTTCTCTGCTTTCAGTTCCCTCTGCTCCAGCATTTCCACAACTTTCATTGTGAATCCCAGTGTTTCAATAGTGTTTGCACATCTATTCCCCCCTTTAACCATGAATTCTCACTAATCTATACACCACCCTGCTTTGCACATCCCTTTGTCTGCAAGTTCTCAGCATTATCAACTAGGCGCTAGAGACATACAGCTTTTCCCAAGGTAAAGCGTTTTCTTTCGGTTTGCTCCGCCAAACGCAAACCCGGCTGAGAATGAGCAGTAACAGGCAAGATTTCGCATACGAGGTTCGCAGCTTTAACAAAACGATTTCCCGGAGAGAACAACTTATCCCTAGCAGATCACACTACCCGAACGTGTATTCCAGTTGATTCAAGCCCATTTCCAGAGATGTCCGTGCTATAACACTGTGAGTTCTAAGAGTTTGAAAACTGAATTCTGCAGTGCTTAACCAGCAATCTTCAAAAAATGCCTACTTCGGCACTAGGAATTCTTAATGTATCCAGCGTCTAGCTTAGTGCACAACTGTGAGAACGTGATTTACCAGTGCTCAAACACTGTACAGCTAAACTCGCTCTTTCCACATGAATTCCTAGTGCTTCAAGCACATTCATGCAATGTATTTCCCTGGAAAAGCATTGTCATTTCTCTACTTTCAGTTCCCTCTGCTCCAGCATTTCCACAACTTTCATTGTGAATCCCAGTGTTTCAATAGTGTTTGCACATCTATTCCCCACCCTTAACTATGAATTCTCAGAAGTCTGAACCCCACCCTGCTGTGGACATCCCTGTGTCTGAAAGTTCTCAGCATTATCAACACTGCAATAGAGACACTCAGCTTTCCCCAAGGTAAAGCTTTTTCTTTTGCGTTTGCCCCGCCAAACTCAAACCAGGCTTAGAATGAGCTGTAACAGGCAAGATTTCGCATAAGAGTTTCGCACCTCTAACAAAAAGATTTCCCGGAGAGAAAAACTTATCCCTAGCAGATCACACTACCCAAATGTGTATTCCTGTTGATTCATGCCCATTTAGAGACATGTCCTTGTTGTAACATTGAGTTCTAAAAGTTTGAAACCTGAATTCTGCAATGCTTAACGAGCATTCTACTAAAAACGCTTACTTAGGCCCTGGGAATTCGCAGTGAACCCAGCATCGAGCTTAGTGCACAGCTGTGTGAACGTGATTTCCCAGTGCTCAAGCACTGCACAGCTAAACTAGCTGCTTCCGCATGAATTCCTAGTGTTTCAAACACATTCTTGCAAATGTATTTCCCTGGAAAAGCATTGTCATTTCTCTGCGTTCCATTCCCTCTGCTCCAGCATTTAAACCACTTTCATTGTGAATCCCAGTGTTTCAACAGTGTTTGCACATCTATTCCCCACCCTTAACTATGAATTCTCATTAGTCTAAACACCACCCTGCTGTGCACATCGCTGTGTCTGCAAGTTCTCAGCATTATCAACACTGCACTAGAGACACTCAGCTTTCCCCAAGGTAAAGCGTTTTCCTTTGCGTTTGTTCCGCCAAACGCAAACCCGGCTTAGAATGAGCTGTAACAGGCAAGATTTCGCATACGAGTTTCAGAGCTCTAACAAAACGATATCCCGGAGGGTAAAACTTTTCCCTGCCAGATCACCCCACCGGAACATGTATTTCTGTTGATTTAAGCCAATTTCCAGAGATGTCCGTGCTGCAACACTGTGAGTGCTAAGAGTTTGAAAACTGAATTCTGCAGTGCTTAACCAGCATTCTTCTAAAAATGCCTACTTTGGCACTGGGAATTCTCAATGAATACAGTGTCCAGCTTAGGGCACAGCTCTGAGAACGTGATTTACCAGTGCTCAAACACTGTACAGCTAAACTCGCTCTTTCTACATGAATTCCTAGGGCTTCAAGCACATTCATGCAATGTATTTCCCTGGAAAAGCATTGTCATTTCTCTGCTTTCCTTTCCCTCTCCTCCAGCATTTCCACAACTTTCATTGTGAATCCCAGTGTTTCAATAGTGTTTGCACATCTATTCCCCACCTGTAAACATGAATTCTCACTAATCTATACACCACCCTGCTGTGCACATCCCTTTGTGTGCAAGTTCTCAGCATTATCAAACAGGCGCTAGAGACATCCAGCTTTTCCCAAGGTAAAGCGTTTTCTTTTGGGTTTGCTCCGCCAAACGCAAACCCGTCTGAGAATGAGCTGTAACAGGCAAGGTTTCGCATAGGAGGTTCGCAGCTCTAACAAAACGATTTCCCGGAGAGAAAAACGTACCCCTAGCAGATTAAACTACCCGAACGTGTATTCCTGTTGATTCCAGCCCTTTTCCAGAGATGTCCGTGCTGCAACACTGTGAGTTCTAAGAGTTTGAAAACTAAATTCTGCAGCGCTTAACCAGCATTCTTCTAAAAATGCTTTCTTCGGCACTGGGAATTCTCAGTGAATCCAGCGTCCAGCTTAGTGCACAGCTGTGTGAACGTGATTTCCCTTTGTTAAAACAACGTACAGCTAAACTGGCTCTTTCCACGTGAATTCCTACTGCTTCAAGCATATTCATGCGAATGTATTACCCTGGAAAAGCATTGTCATTTCTCTGCTTTCACTTCCCTCTGCTCCAGCATTTCCACAACTTTCATTGTGAATCCCAGTGTTTCAATAGTGTTGGCACATCTATTCCCCCCCTTTAACCATGCATTCTCACTAATCTATACGCCACACTGCTGTGCACATCCCTTTTTCTGCAAGTTCTCAGCATTATCATGTAGGCGCTAGAGACATTCAGCTTTTCCCAAGGTAAAGCGTTTTCTTTTGGGTTTGCTCCGCCAAACGCAAACCCGGCTGAGAAAGAGCTGTAACAGGCAAGATTTCGCATACGAGGTTCGCAGCTTTAATAAAAGGATTTCCCGGAGAGAATAACTTATCCCTAGGAGATCACACTACCCAAACGTTTATTCCAGTTGATTCAAGCCAATTTCCTGAAATGTCCGTGCTGTAACACTGTGAGTTCTAAGAGTTTGAAAACTGAATTCTGCGGTGCTTAACCAGCATTCTTCTAAAAATGCCTTCTTCGGCACTGGCAATTCTCAGTGAATCCAGCGTGCAGCTTAGTGCACAGCTGTGTGACCGTGATTTTCCCAGTGCTCAAACACTGTACAGCTAAGCTGGCTCTTTCCACATGAATTCCTAGTGCTTCAAGCACATTCATGCGAATGTATTTTCCTGGAAAAGCTTTGTCATTTCTCTGCTTTCCTTTCCCTCTGCTCCAGCATTTCCACAACTTTCATTGTGAATCCCAGTGTTTCAATAGTGTTTGCACATCTATTCCCCCCCTTTAACCATGAATTCTCACTAATCTATACACCACTCTGCTGTGCACATCCCTTTGTCTGCAAGTTCTCAGCATTGTCAACTAGGCGCTAGAGACATACAGCTTTTCCCAAGGTAAAGCGTTTTCTTTCGGTTTGCTCCGCCAAACGCAAACCCGGCTGAGAATGAGCAGTAACAAGCAAGATTTCCCATACGAGGTTCGCAGCTTTAACAAAACGATTTCCCGGAGACAACAACTTATCCCTAGCAGATCACACCACCCGAACGTGTATTCCAGTTGATTCAAGCCCATTTCCAGAGATGTCCGTGCTGCAACACTGTGAGTTCTAAGAGTTTGAAAACTGAATTCTGCAGTGCTTAACCAGCATTCTTCTAAAAATGCCTACTTCGGCACTAGGAATTCTCAGTGAATCCAGCGTCCAGGTTAGTGCACAGCTGTGTGAACAGGATTTCCCATAGCTCAAACACTGTACAGCTAAACTGGCTCTTTCCACATAAATTCCTAGTGCTTCAAGCACATTCATGCAATGTATTTCCCTGGAAAAGCATTGTCATTTCTCTGCTTTCAGTTCCCTCTGCTCCAGCATTTCCACAACTTTCATTGTGAATCCGAGTGTTTCAACAGTGTTTGCACATCTATTCCCCACCCTTAACTTTGAATTCTCAGAAGTCTGAACCCCACCCTGCTGTGGACATCCCTGTGTCTGAAAGTTCTCAGCATTATCAACACTGCAATAGAGACACTAAGCTTTCCCCAAGGTAAAGCTTTTTCTTTTGCGTTTGCCCCGCCAAACTCAAACCAGGCTTAGAATGAGCTGTAACAGGCAAGATTTCGCATAAGAGTTTCGCACCTCTAACAAAAAGATTTCCCGGAGAGAAAAACTTATCCCTAGCAGATCACACTACCCAAACGTGTATTCCTGTTGATTCATGCCCATTTAGAGACATGTCCTTGTTGTAACATTGAGTTCTAAAAGTTTGAAACCTGAATTCTACAATGCTTACTTAACCAGCATTCTACTAAAAACGCTTTCTTAGGCCCTGGGAATTCGCAGTGAACCCAGCATCGAGCTTAGTGCACAGCTGTGTGAACGTGATTTCCCAGTGCTCAAGCACTGCACAGCTAAACTAGCTGCTTCCGCATGAATTCCTAGTGTTTCAAACACATTCTTGCAAATGTATTTCCCTGGAAAAGCATTGTCATTTCTCTGCGTTCCATTCCCTCTGCTCCAGCATTTAAACCACTTTCATTGTGAATCCCAGTGTTTCAACAGTGTTTGCACATCTATTCCCCACCCTTAACTATGAATTCTCATTAGTCTAAACACCACCCTGCTGTGCACATCGCTGTGTCTGCAAGTTCTCAGCATTATCAACACTGCACTAGAGACACTCAGCTTTCCCCAAGGTAAAGCGTTTTCCTTTGCGTTTGTTCCGCCAAACGCAAACCCGGCTTAGAATGAGCTGTAACAGGCAAGATTTCGCATACGAGTTTCAGAGCTCTAACAAAACGATATCCCGGAGGGTAAAACTTTTCCCTGCCAGATCACCCCACCGGAACATGTATTTCTGTTGATTTAAGCCAATTTCCAGAGATGTCCGTGCTGCAACACTGTGAGTGCTAAGAGTTTGAAAACTGAATTCTGCAGTGCTTAACCAGCATTCTTCTAAAAATGCCTACTTTGGCACTGGGAATTCTCAATGAATAGTGTCCAGCTTAGTGCACAGCTCTGAGAACGTGATTTCCCAGTGCACAAACACTGTACAGCTAAACTCGCTCTTTCCACATGAATTCCTAGGGCTTCAAGCACATTCATGCAATGTATTTCCCTGGAAAAGCATTGTCATTTCTCTACTTTCCTTTCCCTCTGCTCCAGCATTTCCACAACTTTCATTGTGAATCCCAGTGTTTCATTAGTGTTTGCACATCTATTCCCCACCTGTAAACATGAATTCTCACTAATCTATACACCACCCTGCTGTGCACATCCCTTTGTGTGCAAGTTCTCAGCATTATCAAACAGGCGCTAGAGACATCCAGCTTTTCCCAAGGTAAAGCGTTTTCTTTTGGGTTTGCTCCGCCAAACGCAAACCCGTCTGAGAATGAGCTGTAACAGGCAAGGTTTCGCATAGGAGGTTCGCAGCTCTAACAAAACGATTTCCCGGAGAGAAAAACGTACCCCTAGCAGATTAAACTACCCGAACGTGTATTCCTGTTGATTCCAGCCCTTTTCCAGAGATGTCCGTGCTGCAACACTGTGAGTTCTAAGAGTTTGAAAACTAAATTCTGCAGCGCTTAACCAGCATTCTTCTAAAAATGCTTTCTTCGGCACTGGGAATTCTCAGTGAATCCAGCGTCCAGCTTAGTGCACAGCTGTGTGAACGTGATTTCCCTTTGTTAAAACAACGTACAGCTAAACTGGCTCTTTCCACGTGAATTCCTACTTCTTCAAGCATATTCATGCGAATGTATTACCCTGGAAAAGCATTGTCATTTCTCTGCTTTCACTTCCCTCTGCTCCAGCATTTCCACAACTTTCATTGTGAATCCCAGTGTTTCAATAGTGTTTGCATATCTATTCCCCCCCTTTAACCATGAATTCTCACTAATCTATACACCACCCTGCTTTGCACATCCCTTTGTCTGCAAGTTCTCAGCATTATCAACTAGGCGCTAGAGACATACAGCTTTTCCCAAGGTAAAACGTTTTATTTGGGTTTTCTCCGCTAAACGCAAACCCAGCTGAGAATGAGCAGTAACAAGCAAGATTTCACATACGAGGTTCGCAGCTTTAACAAAACGATTTCCGGGAGACAACAACTTATCCCTAGCAGATCACACCACCCGAACGTGTATTCCAGTTGATTCAAGCCCATTTCCAGAGATGTCCGTGCTGCAACACTGTGAGTTCTAAGAGTTTGAAAACTAAATTCTGCAGTGCTTAACCAGCATTCTTCTAAAAATGCTTTCTTCGGCACTGGGAATTCTCAATGAATCCAGCGGCCAGCTTAGTGCACCGCTGTGTGAACTTGATTTCCCAGTGCTCAAACACTGTACAGCTAAACTGGCTCTTTCCAAATGAATTCCTACTTCTTCAAGCATATTCATGCGAATGTATTTCCCTGGAAAAGCATTGTCATTTCCCTGATTTCAGTTCCCTCTGCTCCAGCATTTCCACAACTTTCAGTGTGAATCCCAGTGTTTCAATAGTGTTTGCACATCTATTCCCCCCCTTTAACCATGAATTCTCACTAATCTATACACCACCCTGCTTTGCACATTCCTTTGTCTGCAAGTTCTCAGCATTATCAACTAGGCGCTAGAGACATACAGCTTTTCCCAAGGATAAACGTTTTATTTGGGTTTTCTCCGCTAAACGCAAACCCAGCTGAGAATGAGCTGTAACAGGCAAGGTTTCGCATACGAGGTTCACAGCTTTAAGAACACGATTTCCCGGAGAGAACAACTTATCCCTAGCAGATCACACTACCCGAACGTGTATTCCTGTTGATTTAAGCGCATTTCCAGAGATGTCCGTGCTGCAACACTGTGAGTTCTAAGAGTTTGAAAACTGAATTCTGCAGTGCTTAACCAGCATTCTTCTAAAAATGCCTTCTTCGGCACTGGCAATTCTCAGTGAATTCAGCGTGCAGCTTAGTGCACAGCTGTGTGAACGTGATTTCCCAGTGCTCAAACACTGTACAGCTAAACTGGCTCTTGCCACATGAATTCCTAGTGCTTCAAGCACATTCATGCGAATGTATTTCCCTGGAAAAGCATTGTCATTTCTCTACTTTCCTTTCCCTCTGCTCCAGCATTTCCACAACTTTCATTGTGAATCCCAGTGTTTCAATAGTGTTGGCACATCTATTCCCCCCCTTTAACCATGCATTCTCACTAATCTATACGCCACACTGCTGTGCACATCCCTTTGTCTGCAAGTTCTCAGCATTATTATGTAGGCGCTAGAGACATTCAGCTTTTCCCAAGGTAAAGCCTTTTCTTTTGGGTTTGCTCCGCCAAACGCAAACCCGGCTGAGAAAGAGCTGTAACAGGCAGGATTTCACATACTACGTTCGCAGCTTTAATAAAACGATTTCCCGGAGAGAATAACTTATCGCTAGGAGATCACACTACCGAAACGTTTATTCCAGTTGATTCAAGCCAATTTCCTGAAATGTCCGTGCTGTAACACTGTGAGTTCTAAGAGTTTGAAAACTAAATTCTGCAGTGCTTAACCAGCATTCTTCTAAAAATGCCTTCTTCGGCACTGGCAATTCTCAGTGAATCCAGCGTGCAGCTTAGTGCACAGCTGTGTGAACGTGATTTCCCAGTGCTCAAACACTGTACAGCTAAGCTGGCTCTTGCCACATGAATTCCTAGTGCTTCAAGCACATTCATGCGAATGTATTTTCCTGGAAAAGCTTTGTCATTTCTCTGCTTTCCTTTCCCTCTGCTCCAGCATTTCCACAACTTTCATTGTGAATCCCAGTGTTTCAATAGTGTTTGCACATTTATTCCCCACCTTTAACCATGAATTCTCACTAATCTATACACCACACTGCTGTGCACATCCCTTTGTCTGCAAGTTCTCAGCATTGTCAACTAGCCTCTAGAGACATACAGCTTTTCCCAAGGTAAAGCGTTTTCTTTCGGTTTGCTCTGCCAAACGCAACCCCGGCTGAGAATGAGCAGTAACAGGCTAGATTTCGCATACGAGGTCCGCAGCTTTAACAAAACGATTTCCCTGAGACAACAACTTATCCCTAGCAGATCACACCACCCGAACGTGTATTCCAGTTGATTCAAGCCCATTTCCAGAGATGTCCGTGCTGCAACACTGTGAGTTCTAAGAGTTTGAAAACTGAATTCTGCAGTGCTTAACCAGCATTCTTCTAAAAATGCCTACTTCGGCACTAGGAATTCTCAGTGAATCCAGCGTCCAGCTTAGTGCACAGTTGTGTGAACAGGATTTCCCATAGCTCAAACACTGTACAGCTAAACTGGCTCTTTCCACATAAATTCCTAGTGCTTCAAGCACATTCATGCAATGTATTTCCCTGGAAAAGCATTGTCATTTCTCTGCTTTCAGTTCCCTCTGCTCCAGCATTTCCACAACTTTCATTGTGATTCCGAGTGTTTCTACAGTGTTTGCACATCTATTCCCCACCCTTAACTTTGAATTCTCAGAAGTCTGAACCCCACCCTGCTGTGGACATCCCTGTGTCTGAAAGTTCTCAGCATTATCAACACTGCAATAGAGACACTCAGCTTTCCCCAAGGTAAAGCTTTTTCTTTTGCGTTTGCCCCGCCAAACTCAAACCAGGCTTAGAATGAGCTGTAACAGGCAAGATTTCGCATAAGAGTTTCGCACCTCTAACAAAAAGATTTCCCGGAGAGAAAAACTTATCCCTAGCAGATCACACTACCCGAACGTGTATTCCTGTTGATTCATGCCCATTTACAGACATGTCCTTGGTGTAACATTGAGTTCTAAAAGTTTGAAACCTGAATTCTGCAATGCTTAACGAGCATTCTACTAAAAATGCTTACTTAGGCCCTGGGAATTCGCAGTGAACCCAGCATCCAGCTTAGTGCACAGCTGTGTGAACGTGATTTCCCAGTGCTCAAGCACTGCACAGCTAAACTAGCTGCTTCCGCATGAATTCCTAGTGTTTCAAACACATTCTTGCAAATGTATTTCCCTGAAAAGCATTGTCATTTCTCTGCGTTCCATTCCCTCTGCTCCAGCATTTAAACCACTTTCATTGTGAATCCCAGTGTTTCAACAGTGTTTGCACATCTATTCCCCACCCTTAACTATGAATTCTCATTAGTCTAAACACCACCCTGCTGTGCACATCGCTGTGTCTGCAAGTTCTCAGCATTATCAACACTGCACTAGAGACACTCAGCTTTCCCCAAGGTAAAGCGTTTTCCTTTGCGTTTGTTCCGCCAAACGCAAACCCGGCTTAGAATGAGCTGTAACAGGCAAGATTTCGCATACGAGTTTCAGAGCTCTAACAAAACGATATCCCGGAGGGTAAAACTTTTCCCTGCCAGATCACCCCACCGGAACATGTATTTCTGTTGATTCAAGCCAATTTCCAGAGATGTCCGTGCTGCAACACTGTGAGTGCTAAGAGTTTGAAAACTGAATTCTGCAGTGCTTAACCAGCATTCTTCTAAAAATGCCTACTTTGGCACTGGGAATTCTCAATGAATACAGTGTCCAGCTTAGTGCACAGCTCTGAGAACGTGATTTACCAGTGCTCAAACACTGTACAGCTAAACTCGCTCTTTCTACATGAATTCCTAGGGCTTCAAGCACATTCATGCAATGTATTTCCCTGGAAAAGCATTGTCATTTCTCTACTTTCCTTTCCCTCTGCTCCAGCATTTCCACAACTTTCATTGTGAATCCCAGTGTTTCAATAGTGTTTGCACATCTATTCCCCACCTGTAAACATGAATTCTCACTAATCTATACACCACCCTGCTGTGCACATCCCTTTGTGTGCAAGTTCTCAGCATTATCAAACAGGCGCTAGAGACATCCAGCTTTTCCCAAGGTAAAGCGTTTTCTTTTGGGTTTGCTCCGCCAAACGCAAACCCGTCTGAGAATGAGCTGTAACAGGCAAGGTTTCGCATAGGAGGTTCGCAGCTCTAACAAAACGATTTCCCGGAGAGAAAAACGTACCCCTAGCAGATTAAACTACCCGAACGTGTATTCCTGTTGATTCCAGCCCTTTTCCAGAGATGTCCGTGCTGCAACACTGTGAGTTCTAAGAGTTTGAAAACTAAATTCTGCAGCGCTTAACCAGCATTCTTCTAAAAATGCTTTCTTCGGCACTGGGAATTCTCAATGAATCCAGCGTCCAGCTTAGTGCACAGCTGTGTGAACGTGATTTCCCTGTGTTAAAACAACGTACAGCTAAACTGGCTCTTTCCACATGAATTCCTACTGCTTCAAGCATATTCATGCGAATGTATTTCCCTGGAAAAGCATTGTCATTTCTCTGCTTTCACTTCCCTCTGCTCCAGCATTTCCACAACTTTCATTGTGAATCCCAGTGTTTCAATAGTGTTTGCATATCTATTCCCCCCCTTTAACCATGAATTCTCACTAATCTATACACCACCCTGCTTTGCACATCCCTTTGTCGGCAAGTTCTCAGCATTGTCAACTAGGCGCTAGAGACATACAGCTTTTCCCAAGGTAAAGCGTTTTCTTTCGGTTTGCTCCGCCAAACAAAAACCCGGCTGAGAATGAGCAGTAACAGGCAAGATTTCGCATACGAGGTTCGCAGCTTTAACAAAACGATTTCCCGGAGAGAACAACTTATCCCTCGCAGATCACACTACCCGAACGTGTATTCCAGTTGATGCAAGTCCATTTCCAGAGATGTCCGTGCTGCAACACTGTGAGTTCTAAGAGTTTGAAAACTAAATTCTGCAGTGCTTAACCAGCATTCTTCTAAAAATGTCTTCTTCGGCACTGGGAATTCTCAGTGAATCAAGCATCCAGCTTAGTGCACCGCTGTGTGAACTTGACAGCTAAACTGGCTCTTTCCACATGAATTCCTACTGCTTCAAGCATATTCATGCGAATGTATTTCCCTGGAAAAGCATTGTCATTTCTCTGCTTTCAGTTCCCTCTGCTCCAGCATTTCCACAACTTTCATTGTGAATCCCAGTGTTTCAATAGTGTTTGCATATCTATTCCCCCCCTTTAACCATGAATTCTCACTAATTTATACACCACCCTGCTTTGCACATCCCTTTGTCGGCAAGTTCTCAGCATTGTCAACTAGGCGCTAGAGACATACAGCTTTTCCCAAGGTAAAGCGTTTTCTTTCGGTTTGCTCCGCCAAACGCAAACCCGGCTGAGAATGAGCAGTAACAGGCAAGATTTCGCATACGAGGTTCGCAGCTTTAAGAAAACGATTTCCCGGAGAGAACAACTTATCCCTCGCAGATCACACTACCCGAACGTGTATTCCAGTTGATGCAAGTCCATTTCCAGAGATGTCCGTGCTGCAACACTGTGAGTTCTAAGAGTTTGAAAACTAAATTCTGCAGTGCTTAACCAGCATTCTTCTAAAAATGCTTTCTTCGGCACTGGGAATTCTCAATGAATCCAGCGGCCAGCTTAGTGCACAGCTGTGTGAACTTGATTTCCCAGTGCTCAAACACTGTACAGCTAAACTGGCACTTTCCACATGAATTCCTACTGCTTCAAGCATATTCATGCGAATGTATTACCCTGGAAAAGCATTGTCATTTCTCTGCTTTCACTTCCCTCTGCTCCAGCATTTCCACAACTTTCATTGTGAATCCCAGTGTTTCAATAGTGTTTGCATATCTATTCCCCCCCTTTAACCATGAATTCTCACTAATCTATACACCACCCTGCTTTGCACATCCCTTTGTCTGCAAGTTCTCAGCATTATCAACTAAGCGCTAGAGACTTACAGCTTTTCCCAAGGTAAAACATTTTATTTGGGTTTTCTCCGCTAAACGCAAAGCCAGGTGAGAATGAGCAGTAACAAGCAAGATTTCTCATACGAGGTTCACAGCTTTAACAAAACGATTTCCCGAAGACAACAACTTATCCCTAGCAGATCACACCACCCGAACGTGTATTCCAGTTGATTCAAGCCCATTTCTAGAGATGTCCGTGCTGCAACACTGTGAGTTCTAAGAGTTTGAAAACTAAATTCTGCAGTGCTTAACCAGCATTCTTCTAAAAATGCTTTCTTCGGCACTGGGAATTCTCAATGAATCCAGCGGCCAGCTTAGTGCACAGCTGTGTGAACGTGATTTCCCTGTGTTAAAACAACGTACAGCTAAACTGGCTCTTTCCAAATGAATTCCTACTTCTTCAAGCATATTCATGCGAATGTATTTCCCTGGAAAAGCATTGTCATTTCCCTGATTTCAGTTCCCTCTGCTCCAGCATTTCCACAACTTTCAGTGTGAATCCTAGTGTTTCAATAGTGTTTGCACATCTATTCCCCCCCTTTAACCATGAATTCTCACTAATCTATACACCACCCTGCTTTGCACATTCCTTTGTCTGCAAGTTCTCAGCATTATCAACTAGGCGCTAGAGACATACAGCTTTTCCCAAGGATAAACGTTTTATTTGGGTTTTCTCCGCTAAACGCAAACCCAGCTGAGAATGAGCTGTAACAGGCAAGGTTTCGCATACGAGGTTCACAGCTTTAAGAACACGATTTCCCGGAGAGAACAACTTATCCCTAGCAGATCACACTACCCGAACGTGTATTCCTGTTGATTTAAGCGCATTTCCAGAGATGTCCGTGCTGCAACACTGTGAGTTCTAAGAGTTTGAAAACTGAATTCTGCAGTGCTTAACCAGCATTCTTCTAAAAATGCCTTCTTCGGCACTGGCAATTCTCAGTGAATTCAGCGTGCAGCTTAGTGCACAGCTGTGTGAACGTGATTTCCCAGTGCTCAAACACTGTACAGCTAAACTGGCTCTTGCCACATGAATTCCTAGTGCTTCAAGCACATTCATGCGAATGTATTTTCCTGGAAAAGCTTTGTCATTTCTCTACTTTCCTTTCCCTCTGCTCCAGCATTTCCACAACTTTCATTGTGAATCCCAGTGTTTCAATAGTGTTGGCACATCTATTCCCCCCCTTTAACCATGCATTCTCACTAATCTATACGCCACACTGCTGTGCACATCCCTTTTTCTGCAAGTTCTCAGCATTATCATGTAGGCGCTAGAGACATTCAGCTTTTCCCAAGGTAAAGCGTTTTCTTTTGGGTTTGCTCCGCCAAACGCAAACCCGGCTGAGAAAGAGCTGTAACAGGCAAGATTTCGCATACGAGGTTCGCAGCTTTAATAAAAGGATTTCCCGGAGAGAATAACTTATCCCTAGGAGATCACACTACCCAAACGTTTATTCCAGTTGATTCAAGCCAATTTCCTGAAATGTCCGTGCTGTAACACTGTGAGTTCTAAGAGTTTGAAAACTGAATTCTGCAGTGCTTAACCAGCATTCTTCTAAAAATGCCTTCTTCGGCACTGGCAATTCTCAGTGAATCCAGCGTGCAGCTTAGTGCACAGCTGTGTGAACGTGATTTCCCAGTGCTCAAACACTGTACAGCTAAGCTGGCTCTTGCCACATGAATTCCTAGTGCTTCAAGCACATTCATGCGAATGTATTTTCCTGGAAAAGCTTTGTCATTTCTCTGCTTTCCTTTCCCTCTGCTCCAGCATTTCCACAACTTTCATTGTGAATCCCAGTGTTTCAATAGTGTTTGCACATTTATTCCCCACCTTTAACCATGAATTCTCACTAATCTATACACCACACTGCTGTGCACATCCCTTTGTCTGCGAGTTCTCAGCATTGTCAACTAGGCGCTAGAGACATACAGCTTTTCCCAAGGTAAAGCGTTTTCTTTCGGTTTGCTCTGCCAAACGCAAACCCGGCTGAGAATGAGCAGTAACAGGCTAGATTTCGCATACGAGGTTCGCAGCTTTAACAAAACGATTTCCCTGAGACAACAACTTATCCCTAGCAGATCACACCACCCGAACGTGTATTCCAGTTGATTCAAGCCCATTTCCAGAGATGTCCGTGCTGCAACACTGTGAGTTCTAAGAGTTTGAAAACTGAATTCTGCAGTGCTTAACCAGCAGTCTTCTAAAAATGCCTACTTCGGCACTAGGAATTCTCAGTGAATCCAGCGTCCAGCTTAGTGCACAGCTGTGTGAACGGGATTTCCCATAGCTCAAACACTGTACAGCTAAACTGGCTCTTTCCACATAAATTCCTAGTGCTTCAAGCACATTCATGCAATGTATTTCCCTGGAAAAGCATTGTCATTTCTCTGCTTTCAGTTCCCTCTGCTCCAGCATTTCCACAACTTTCATTGTGAATCCGAGTGTTTCAACAGTGTTTGCACATCTATTCCCCACCCTTAACTTTGAATTCTCAGAAGTCTGAACCCCACCCTGCTGTGGACATCCCTGTGTCTGAAAGTTCTCAGCATTATCAACACTGCAATAGAGACACTCAGCTTTCCCCAAGGTAAAGCTTTTTCTTTTGCGTTTGCCCCGCCAAACTCAAACCAGGCTTAGAATGAGCTGTAACAGGCAAGATTTCGCATAAGAGTTTCACACCTCTAACAAAAAGATTTCCCGGAGAGAAAAACTTATCCCTAGCAGATCACACTACCCGAACGTGTATTCCTGTTGATTCATGCCCATTTACAGACATGTCCTTGGTGTAACATTGAGTTCTAAAAGTTTGAAACCTGAATTCTACAATGCTTAACCAGCATTCTACTAAAAACGCTTTCTTAGGCCCTGGGAATTCGCAGTGAACCCAGCATCCAGCTTAGTGCACAGCTGTGTGAACGTGATTTCCCAGTGCTCAAGCACTGCACAGCTAAACTAGCTGCTTCCGCATGAATTCCTAGTGTTTCAAACACATTCTTGCAAATGTATTTCCCTGGAAAAGCATTGTCATTTCTCTGCGTTCCATTCCCTCTGCTCCAGCATTTAAACCACTTTCATTGTGAATCCCAGTGTTTCAACAGTGTTTGCACATCTATTCCCCACCCTTAACCATGAATTCTCATTAGTCTAAACACCACCCTGCTGTGCACATCGCTGTGTCTGCAAGTTCTCAGCATTATCAACACTGCACTAGAGACACTCAGCTTTCCCCAAGGTAAAGCGTTTTCCTTTGCGTTTGTTCCGCCAAACGCAAACCCGGCTTAGAATGAGCTGTAACAGGCAAGATTTCGCATACGAGTTTCAGAGCTCTAACAAAACGATATCCCGGAGGGTAAAACTTTTCCCTGCCAGATCACCCCACCGGAACATGTATTTCTGTTGATTCAAGCCAATTTCCAGAGATGTCCGTGCTGTAACACTGTGAGTGCTAAGAGTTTGAAAACTGAATTCTCCAGTGCTTAACCAGCATTCTTCTAAAAATGCCTACTTTGGCACTGGGAATTCTCAATGAATACAGTGTCCAGCTTAGTGCACAGCTCTGAGAACGTGATTTACCAGTGCTCAAACACTGTACAGCTAACCTCGCTCTTTCTACATGAATTCCTAGGGCTTCAAGCACATTCATGCAATGTATTTCCCTGGAAAAGCATTGTCATTTCTCTGCTTTCCTTTCCCTCTCCTCCAGCATTTCCACAACTTTCATTGTGAATCCCAGTGTTTCAATAGTGTTTGCACATCTATTCCCCACCTGTAACCATGAATTCTCACTAATCTATACACCACCCTGCTGTGCACATCCCTTTGTGTGCAAGTTCTCAGCATTATCAAACAGGCGCTAGAGACATCCAGCTTTTCCCAAGGTAAAGCGTTTTCTTTTGGGTTTGCTCCGCCAAACGCAAACCCGGCTGAGAATGAGCTGTAACAGGCAAGGTTTCGCATAGGAGGTTCGCAGCTCTAACAAAACGATTTCCCGGAGAGAAAAACGTACCCCTAGCAGATTAAACTACCCGAACGTGTATTCCTGTTGATTCCAGCCCTTTTCCAGAGATGTCCGTGCTGTAACACTGTGAGTTCTAAGAGTTTGAAAACTGAATTCTGCAGTGCTTAACCAACATTCTTATAAAAATGCCTACTTCGGCACTGGGAATTCTCAGTGAATCCAGCGTCCAGCTTAGTGCACAGCTGTGTGAACGGGATTTCCCAGTGCTCAAACACTGTACAGCTAAACTGGCTCTTTCCACATGAATTCCCAGTGTTTCAAGCAAATTCATGCGAATGTATTTCCCTGGAAAAGCATTGTCATTTCTCTGTGTTCAGTTCCCTCTGCTCCAGCATTTCCAGCACTTTCATGTGAATCCCAGTGTTTCAACAGTGTTTGCACATCTATTCCCCACCCTTAACCGTGAGTTCTCAGTAATCTATACACCACCCTGCTGTGCACATCCCTTTGTCTGCAAGTTCTCAGCATTATCAACTAGGCGCTAGAGACATCCAGCTTTTCCCAAGGTAAGGCGTTTTCTTTTGCATTTGGTCCGCCAAACGGAAACATTGCTGAGAATGAGCTGTAACAGGCAAGATTTCGCATACGAGGTTCGCAGCTCTAACAAAACGATTTCCCGGAGAGAAAAACTTATCCCTAGCAGATCACACTACCCGAACGTGTATTCCTGTTGATTCAAGCCCATTTCCAGAGATGTCCGTGCTGTAACACTGTGAGTTCTAAGAGTTTGAAAACTGAATTCTGCAGTGCTTAACCAGCATTCTTCTAAAAACGCCTACTTCGGCACTGGGAATTCTCAGTGAATCCAGCGTCCAGCTTAGTGCACAGCTGTGTGAACGTGATTTCCCAGTGCTCAAACAATGTACAGCTAATCTGGTTCTTTCCACATGAATTCCTAGTGTTTCAAGCACATTCATGCGAATGTATTTCCCTGGAAAAGCATTGTCATTTCTCTGCTTTCAGTTTTCTCTGCTCCAGCATTTCCACAACTTTCATTGTGAATCCCAGTGTTTCAACAGTGTTTGCACATCTATTCCCCACCTTCAACCGTGAATTCTCACTAATCTATACACCACCCTGCTGTGCACATCCCTGTGTCTGCAAGTTCTCAGCATTATCAACACTGCACTAGAGACACTCAGCTTTCCCCAAGGTAAAGCATTTTCTTTTGCGTATGTTCCGCCAAACGCAAACCCGGTGGAGAATGAGCAGTAACGGGCAAGAATTCGCATACGAGGTTCGCAGCTCTAACAAAACTATTTCCAGAGATGTCCGTGCTGTAACACTGTGAGTTCTAAAAGTCTGAAAACTGAATTCTGCAGTGCTTAACCAGCATTCTTCTAAAAACGCTTACTTAGGCACTGGGAATTCTCAGTGAACCCAGCGTCCATCTTATTGCACAGCTGTGTGAACGTGATTTCCCAGTGCTCAAACACTGTACAGCTAACCTGGCTTATTCCACATAAACTCCTAGTGTTTCAAGCACAATCATGCGAAAGTATTTAGCTGGAAAAGCATTGTCATTTCTCTGCTTTCATTTCCCTCTGCTCCAGCATTTCCACAACTTTATTGTGAATCCCAGTGTTTCAACAGTGTTTGCACATCTATTCCCCACCTCTAACCATGAATTCTCACTAATCTGTACAGCACCCTGCTGTGCACATCCCTTTGTCTGCAAGTTCTCAGCATTGTCAACTAGGCGCTAGAGACATACAGCTTTTCCCAAGGTAAAGCGTTTTCGTTTGCGTTTGTTCTGCCAAACGCAAACCCGGTTTAGAATGAGCTGTAACAGGCAAGATTTCGCATGCGAGGTTCACAGCTCTAACAAAACGATTTCCCGGAGAGAAAAACTTATCTCTAGCAGATCACACTATCCGAACTTGCATTCCTGTTGATTCAAGCCCATTTCCAGATATGTCCGTGCTGTAACACTGTCAGTTCTAAAAGTCTGAAAACTGAATTCTGCAGTGCTTAACCAGCTTTCTTCTAAAAACGCTTACTTAGGCACTGGGAATTCTCAGTGAACCCAGCGTCCATCTTAGTGCACAGCTGTGTGAACGTGATTTCCCAGTGCTCAAATACTGTACAGCTAAACTGGCTTATTCCACATGAACTCCTAGTGTTTCAAGCACAATCATGCGAATGTATTTCGCTGGAAAAGCATTGTCATTTCTGTGCTTTCAGTTCACTCTGCTCCAGCATTTCCACAAATTTCATTGTGAATCCCAGTGGTTCAACAGTGTTTGCACATCTATTCCCCAGACTTAACCGTGAATTCTCAGTAGTCTGAACCCCACCCTGCTGTGCACATCCCTGTGTCTGCAAGTTCTCAGCATTATCAACACTGCACTAGAGACACTCAGCTTTCCCCAAGGTAAAGCTTTTTCTTTTGCGTTTGCCCCACCAAACTCAAACCCGGCTTAGAATGAGCTGTAACAGGCAAGATTTCGCATACGAGGTTCACAGCTCTAACAAAACGATATCCCGGAGGGCAAAACTTTTCCCTGCCAGATCACACTATCCGAACATGTATTCCTGTTGATTCAAGCCCATTTCCAGAGATGTCCGTGCTGTAACACTGCGAGTTCTAAGAGTTTGAAAACTGAATTCTGCAGTGCTTAACCAGCATTCTTCTAAAAATGCCTACTTCGGCACTGGGAATTCTCAGTGAATCCAGCGTCCAGCTTAGTGCACAGCTGTGTGAACGTGATTTCCCAGTGCTCAAACACTGTACAGCTAAACTGGCTCTTTCAGCATGAATTCCTAGTGTTTCAAGCACATTCATGCAATGTATTTCCCTGGAAAAGCATTGTCATTTCTCTGCTTTCATTTCCCTCTGCTCCAGCATTTCCACAACTTTCATTGTGAATCCCAGTGTTTCAATAGTGTTTGCACATCTATTCCCCACCTGTAACCATGAATTCTCACTAATCTATACACCACCCTGCTGTGCACATCCCTTTGTGTGCAAGTTCTCAGCATTATCAAGCAGGCGCTAGAGACATCCAGCTTTTCCCAAGGTAAAGCGTTTTCTTTTGGGTTTGCTCCGCCAAACGCAAACCCGGCTGAGAATGAGCTGTAACAGGCAAGATTTCGCATATGAGGTTCGCAGCTCTAACAAAACGATTTCCCGGAGAGAAAAACTTATCCCTAGCAGATTAAACTACCCGAACGTGTATTCCTTTTGATTCAAGCCCTTTTCCAGAGATGTCCGTGCTGTAACACTGTGAGTTCTAAGAGTTTGAAAACTGAATTCTGCAGTGCTTAACCAGCATTCTTCTAAAAATGCCTGCTTCGGCACTGAGAATTCTCAGTGAATCCCGAGTCCAGCTTAGTGCACAGCTTTATGAACGTGATTTCCTAGTGCTCAAACACTTTACAGCTAAACTGGCTCTTTCCACATGAATTCCTAGACTTTCAAGCACATTCATGAGAATATATTTCCCAGGAAAAGCATTGTCATTTCTCTGCTTTCAGTTCCCTCTGCTCCAGCATTTCCAGAAATTTCATTTGATTCCCAGTGTTTAAATAGTGTTTGCACATCTATTCCCCACCTTCAACAGTGAATTCTCACTAATCTATACAGCACCCTGCTGTGCACATCCCTTTGTCTGCAAGTTCTCATCATTATCTACTAGGCGCTAGAGACATCCATCTTTTCATAAGGTAAAGCGTTTTCATTTGCGTTTGTTCTGTCAAACGTAAACCCGGCTTAGAATGAGCTGTAACAAGCAAGATTTTGCATACGAGGTTTGCAGCTCTAACAAAACGATTTCCCGGAGAGAAAAACTTATCCCTCACAGATCAAACTACCCGAACGTGTATTCCTGTTGATTCAAGCCCTTTTCCAGAGATGTCCGTGCTGTAACACTGTGAGTTCTAAGAGTTTGAAAACTGAATTCTGCAGTGCTTAACCAGCATTCTTCTAAAAATGCCTACTTCGGCACTGGGAATTCTCAGTGAATCCAGCGTCCAGCTAGTGCACAGTTGTGTGAACGGGATTTCCCATCGCTCAAACACTGTACAGCTAAAGTGTCTCTGTCCACATGAATTCCTAGTGCTTCAAGCACATTCATGCGAATGTATTTCCCTGGAAAAGCATTGTCATTTCTCTGCTTTCAGTTTTCTCTGCTCCAGCATTTCCACAACTTTCATGTGAATCCCACTGTTTCAATAGTGTTTGCACATCTATTCCCCACCTTTAAGCATGAATTCTCACTAATCTATACACCACCCTGCTGTGCACATCCCTTTGTCTGCAAGTTCTCAGCATTATCAACTAGGCGCTAGAGACATCCAGCTTTTCCCAAGGTAAAGCATTTTTGTTTTGCCTTTGTTCCGCCAAACGCAAACCCGGCCTAGAATGTGTTGCAACAGTCAAGATTTCGCATACGAGGTTCGCAGCTCTAACAAAACGATTTCACGGAGAGAAAATCTAATCCCAGCAGATCACTCTACCCAAACGTGTATTCCTGTTGATTCAAGCCCATTTACAGAGATGTCCGTGCTGTAACACTGTGAGTTCTAAAAGTCTGAAAACTGAATTCTGCGGTGCTTAACCAGCATTCTACTAAACACGCTTACTTAGGCACTGGGAATTCTCAGTGAACCCAGCGTCCAGCTTAGTGCACAGCTGTGTGAACGTGATTTCCCAGTGCTCAAACACTGTATAGCTAAACTGGCTCATTCCACATGAACTCCTAGTGTTTCAAGCACAATCATGCGAATGTATTTCCCTGGAAAAGCATTGTCATTTCTGTGCTTTCAGTTCCCTCTGCTCCAGCATTTCCACAAGTTTCATTGTGAATCCCAGTGCTTCAACAGTGTTTGCACATCTATTCCCCACCTTTAATCGTGAATTCTCAGTAGTCTGAACCCCAACCTCCTGTGCACATCCCTGTGTCTGCAAGTTCTCAGCATTATCAACACTGCTCTAGAGACATTCAGCTTTCCCCAGGTAAAGCGTTTTCTTTTGCGTTTGTTCCGCCAAACGGAAATCGGCGGAGAATGAGTGGTAACAGGCAAGATTTCGCATACGAGGTTCGCAGCTCTAACAAAACGATATCCCAGAGGCTAAAACTTTTCCCTGCCAGATCACACTATCCGAACGTGTATTCCTGTTGATTCAAGCCCCTTTCCATAGAGGTCTGTGCTGTAACACTGTGAGTTCTAAGAGTTTGAAAACTGAATTCTGCAGTGCTTAACCAGCATTCTTCTAAAAATGCCTACTTCAGTGCTGGGAATTCTCAGTGAATCCAGCGTCCAGCTTAGTGCACAGCTGTGTGAACGTGATTTCCCAGTGCTCAAACACTGTACAGCTAAACTCACTCTTTCCACATCAATTCCTAGTGTTTCAAGCACATTCATGCGAATGTATTTCCCTGGAAAAGCATTGTCATTTCTCTGCTTTCAGTTCCCTCTGCTCCAGCATTTCTACCATTTTCATTGTGAATCCCAGTGTTTCAACAGTGTTTGCACATCTATTCCCCACCCTTAACAGTGAATTCTCAGTAGTCTAAACACCACCCTGCCGAGCACATCCCTGTGTCTGCAAGATCTCAGCATTATCAACACTGCACTAGAGACACTCAGCTTTCCCCAAGGTAAAGTTTTTCTTTTGCGTTTGCCCCGCCAAACTCAAACCCGGCTTAGAATGAGCTATAACAGGCAAGATTTTGGATACGAGGTTCGCAGCTCTAAAAAAACGATATCCCGGAGGGTAAAACTTTTCCCTGTCAGATCACACTCTCCGAACATGTATTCCTGTTGATTCAAGCCCATTTCCAGAGATGTCCGTGCTGTAACACTGAGAGTTCTAATAGTTTGAAAACTGAATTCTGCAGTGCTTAACCAGCATTCTTCTAAAATGCCTACTTCGGCACTGGGAATTCTCATTGAATCCAGCGTCCAGCTTAGTGCCCAGCTGTGTGAACGTGATTTCCCAGTGCTCAAACACTATACAGCTAAACTGGCTCTTTCCACATGAATTCCTATTGTTTCAAACACATTCATACAAATGTATTTCCCTGGAAAAGCATTGTCATTTCTCTGCTTTCAGTTCCCTCTGCTCCAGCATTTCCACAACTTTCATTGTGAATCCCAGTGTTTCAATAGTGTTCGCACATCTATTCCCCCCCTTTAACCATGAAATCTCAATAATCTATACACCACCCTGCTGTGCACATCCCTTTGTCTGCAAGTTCTCAGCATTATCAACAAGGCGCTAGAGACACACAGCTTTCCCCAAGGTATAGAGTTTTCTTTTGGGTTTGCTCCGCCAAATGCAAACCCGGCTGAGAATGAGCAGTAACAGGCAAGATTTCGCATACGAGGTTCGCAGCTCTAACAAAAATATTTCCCTGAGAGAAATACTTATCCCCAGCAGATCACACTACCCGAATGTGTATTCCTGTTGATTCAAGCCCATTTACAGAGATGTCCGTGGTGTAACACTGAGTTCTAAAAGTTTGAAACCTGAATTCTGCAATGCTTAACTAGCATTCTTCGAAAATCGCTTACTTAGGCACTGGGAATTCGCAGTGAACCCAGCATACAGCTTAGTGCACAGCTCTGTGAACGTGATTTCCCAGTGCTCAAACACTGTACAGCTAAACTGGCTCTTTCCACATGAATTCCTAGTGTTTCATACACATTCATGCAAATGTATTTCCCTGGAAAAGCATTGTCATTTCTCTGTGTTCCGTTCACTCTCCTCCAGCATTTCCACCATTTTCATTGTGAATCCCAGTGTTTCAACAGTGTTTGCACATCTATTGTCCACCCTTAACCGTGAATTCTCAGTAGTCTAAACACCACCCTGCTGTGCACATCCCTGTTTCTGCAAGTTCTCAGCATTATCAACACTGCACTACAGACACTCAGCTTTCCCCAAGGTAAAGCTTTTTCTTTTGCATTTGCCCCACCAAACTCAAACCCGGCTAAGAATGAGCTGTAACAGGCTAGATTTCGCATACGAGGTTCACAGCTCTAACAAAACGATATCCCGGAGGGTCAAACTTTTCCCTGCCAGATACCACTCTCCGAACGTGTATTCCTGTTGATTCAAGCCCATTTCCAGAGATGTCCATGCTGTAACACTGTGAGTTCTAAGAGTTTGAAACCTGAATTCTGCAGTGCTTATCCAGCATTCTTCTAAAAACCCCTGCTTCTGCGTTGCGAATTCTGAGTGAGTGCAGCATCCAGCTTAGTGCACAGCTGTGTGAACATAATTTCCCAGGGCTCAAACACTGTACAGCTAAACTGGCTCTTTCCACATGAATTCCTAGTGTTTCAAGCACATTCATGCAAATGTATTTCCCTGAAAAAACATTGTCATTTCTCTGCGTTCAGTTCCCTGTGCTCCAGCATTTCCATAACTTTCATTGTGAATCCCAGGGTTTCAACAGTGTTTGCACATCTAATCCCCAGCTTTAACCGTGAATTCTCAGTAGTCTAAACCCCACGTGCTGTGCACATCCCTGTGTCTGCAAGTTGTCAGCATTATCAACACTGCACTAGAGACATTCAGCTTTCCCCACGGTAAAGCGTTTTCTATTGCGTTTGCTCCGCCAAACGCACACCCGGCGGAGAACATTAGGTGTGAGCTGTGGTTGTTGGCCTGATGACTCCTCAGGAGCAGGGGGAGGCGGAGGAGTCCTTAGGGCTGATTAGACCGGCAGCTGCCACCTGCATCTGCTGAAGATGCTTTGCGATGCTGGCAGCAAGTGTGAGCAGGGCCAGTACTGGCAACAGGTGCAAGAACTTGCTGCGACCCCAGTGTGTGGGCGCAAATAATTTGCAGTTACCACCAGATGCTCGCCCAATGACAGTGGCCAGCACCTCACGTTGGTCTGGTGACCCTGCTTTTCTGCTCCACCATCCTGCCACGGACAATGTCTGTCATAGTTCCACTCTCTGCCACCTGTTGCCGATGCTTGCCATGTTCTGCCAGCATCACCCTGTTTTCAGTTCACATCATAGCAACTGGTTGTTCAGTTGTTCCACTGTTCAGTTTATTTGCCTGTATATATATATATATTCGTTGAAACCAGATGGTAGGATAGACCAACTTAGTGATATATGTGAGGTCTTACTTTTTGGAAGCCCTTAAAAAGTATTTGTTGATTTCACTTATTTTTTTCCTTTCTATACATGCTTTACACTTATGCACTCACTGATTTAAAGGGGACAGAATATAATATGGAACCAAATTCCTGAGTTTTTGGGTACTTAATTTATAGGAAAGATAAAATGTCTATGGTGAATAAAGTTGACCAGCAGTGGAGAGAGGGTTCTATATGAAATATGGTAGCATTCATCTCAGGTAAAACTGCTGTTTGTATTTTGAAATATTGATTCCTGTTGACTCAGTGGTGCCAGGGGTTGAGCTGTACTATCTGCTTTCATGAGATAAGACTGCATTCCCAAGTCCAACAAAAGGTATGGTTAGAGATAAGGAGTGGGCAACAGGGTCAATCATCATCCATGGGCACCTCCCTACCCCAGATATGACCTTGAAAGCTATTCTTGGAATTTAAAACAATGAAAATTAAGGTTAAGACCTTTAAAAAGGACTCTCTACACCCGGGATTGTGTGGTCATGGGTGTTTGGTCTCCAATGGTGTGGTGCCCTTGTGACCATCATGGCCAGTTCAATAAAATCCTTGCTTGCTTATTATCAACTTAGCCACCTTTGTGGTCATTTGCAACTGGTCATGGAAGTTGCCCCACAACACTAATGTGGGCTGAATTTGCCCCTCCCCTCCAAATAATATATTGGTAATTGTATATAGCGATAGGGTATTTAAAGAGATAATTATGGTTAAATGGAATCATTGTGGTGAGCCCTAAGCTAATTTGAATGCTGTGCTATAAAAAGAGGACAATACCACAGTGACATGCATAGGGGAGTGACGATGTGAAGATGCAGCAAGAAGATGAACATCTATAAACAAAGACATTTTGTTGATAGTGCCACCTAGTCTATGCTACTTTGTATGAGAATTCCTAGTTAACTAATACAATAGCCTTTTGGAACCAAATATTATATTGCGATTAGAAATATTCTCTTTTTTTCTTTTAGTTTATCTATATTGTTGAAAGTATTACATATGTATCAATTTTTCCACCTTAGACCCCTATGCACCCTGCCCCTACTACCCCAGGTCTACCACACTATTGTCTATGTCCATGGGCTATGCATATCCTATATAATAAAAGGCTAATATGCAAATCAACTGAACTCCAGAATGACTGGTCACTATGATGTGCACTGACCACCAGGGGGTAGGAGCTGCACCCTGGTGGTCAGTACACTCCCACAGGGGGAGTGCCGCTCAAGCCAAAAGCTGGTCCTCATGGCTGGTGAGTGCAGCGGCAGTTTCAGAAGCCTCTCCCACCTCCACAGCAGCACTAAGGATGTCTGATTGATGGTTTAGGCCCATTCCCTGCAAGGAGTGAGCATAACCTGTCAGTCAGACATCCTTCAAGGACTCCCAGACTGCAAGTGGGTACAGGCCAGGCACATAAATGTCATGCACTGGGCATCTAGTATGCATATAAGTTGTTTAATTAATCTCTTCTTGTTCCCTTTCCCCGCTTCCCTCTGAGATTCCACAATCTGTTACATGCTTCCCATGTCTCTGGATCTATTTTGTTCCTCAGTTTTATTTTGTTCATATATTCTATATATAAGTGAGATCATGTGATATTTTTCTTTTTCTGACTGACTTATTTTGCTTAGCATAATACACTCCAGATGTATCCCTTTATAAATAGGTAGTTTACTATTCAAATAAACTGCTACTTTTATGCACAATAAATATACTCTTGGTAAGCCTAGGTTTGAAATAAAGAATAAAATGGCCAGAAAAGAAAGCATAGACAATTATTTAGATGTCTCACACATAAAAACTTTTCAATGTGATTCAGTGATTTTCTTTAGCCTAACATTGTGCCTGCTATTCAATTTACTGTCCTTGAAAAAGTTGAGCCTCACCAGTAAATGTCATGGAGAGATATCATTATCTTTTTGGTTGACACTGATTGTTTGGTGAAATTCAAACACCAATACTGTGACTCTTGTTCACCCCTTGTCTCCAATAATAAATCTGCATTCAATAAACATTTAACCTTTGCTGCCTAAAGAGCAGACAATCAATGAAGAACTATACACATTTTATTATGTATTAATAAAAAATCACAGTAAGTGATGGGAGTTGATTTTTTGTAATTCCTGAGGTACATATTATATATCCTACAAGTTTTCCAGGATTTCATTTAATCTTTACATTAAAGAACAACAATAGCAATGGCAACAAATAAAATGAGCTTCTTCTCTCAAGACATATGGAAATGATGATTAAAAGTTAAACTGACATAGAAGTGCTTTGAAGACTTGTCAGCTTTTGTATCTATTATATCAAGTGTGTGTTATTGAACTTATTCTTAATTTTTAGTAACAAGACATATAGTCTCCAGTACAATAGGAATACTTTTTGTGTGTGTGGTAAGAATGCTAAACATAAGATCTATACTCTTAACCAGTTTTCAAGTGCACAATACAGTATTGTAAGCTATTATAAGCTACTCTGTTTCTATGAGTTAGACTATTTTAGATAACTCATATAAGTGGTATCATGTAGTACTTGTCCTTCTGTGACGGCTTATTTCACTTAGCTTAAAGTCCTCCATATCCATCCATATGGCAGCATGTTTCTCTTTTCTAAGGCTGAATAATATATACATATATATATATTACATTTTCTTTGTATATGCAACCACTGATGGTTCTGTAGATTGTTTCCATATATTGGCTATTGTGCCTCTCAATTCTCAAAAATTATACTAGTGCCCTGTCAGGTGACTCAGATGGTTGAAGCACTGTTTGGTAAACCAAAAGATTGCAGGTTCGATTCCTGGTCAGGGCATATACCTGGGTTTCAGGTTTGATGCCTGTTTGGGGCGCATACAAGAGGCAACTGATCAATGTTTCTCTCTCACATCCATGTTTCTCTCTCTCTTTCACTGTCCCACTTCCTCTTTCTCTGAAAATTAAAAAATAAAAACATATTCTTGAGGATTTAAAAATTAATACTTATACATTGTGATGCTCCCAATTTTTATTTATTTTTATATTTTATAATTTGAAATTTACAAACCCTTGTATTAAAGGTTGACTTTCAATAGATCACAACAAGAAAGAATCTCTGCTACATATGAAACCCCCTCCAGAAGCAGGTCCTCAAGAATGGTTTAGCATCAGGTTCCCCACAAATATGCATTGTGTGACAAGCAGGGGTCTGTCCCACTCTGGGTTTTCCAGGGCGAGGTGCTCTCTGTACATACCCGATCCTCACAGCAGTGGGGCACACTAAGTCATGTGGTCCAACCAATTTAAGAGAGCCAGAAGTTTTTTTTTAATTAACATTACAATATATTTGGATGGCACAGTATACACTGCTTAAATATAGAGACTGCTTTAGAGCCAGATTGCATTTGTGCAAAGTCTGATTCTAACAGTTAGTAATTGGGCAAGATATTGAATATATTTTTAAAATTCTTTTTTTATTAATTTCAGAGAGAGGAATGGAAAGAAAGAGAGAAAGAACAATGGTGAGAGAGAACCATTGATCGGCTGCCCCTTGCATCTCCCTGTTGGAGATTGAGCCCAAATCTGGGAATTGAACCTTGACCTCCTGGTTCATGGGTCCATGTTCAACCACTGTACCACATCTGCCAGGCTTGACTATTTTTATGCCTTAAATGCTTACCTGTAAATGTTGCTGGAAATAGTTTCTGTCATATGAGTGTTGGGTGAATTTTGTGAGACATATAAAAAAGTATTTAGAAAAGTGATATATCTATAAACCATTCTTACTTTATTGATATTATTGTACATCAGCAGATTCATTTCCTGTTCTCTTAGACTGAAAATATGTTTCACTTCAAGGGTAAAGATATTAGCATCAATATGCTAACTATTTCTAGAGTCTTTTTTGTTGTTTGTTCTTTTGTTTGTTTTTTAATTTTCACATATAAGTGAAATTATATATTTTTTGTCTTTCTCTGAATTATTACACTATTTTCTAGTCTTTCCATGCTGTCACAAATATTATGTTTTTCATTTTTATTACTGGGTAATAATTAATCTATTGATATACACGTAGGTTGTTTCCATATTTTGATCATTGAAAATAATGCTACCATGAACATGGGGGTGCATACATATTTCTGAATTAGTGTTTTTGTTTTCTTTGGCTAAATGTCCCAAACTGAAATTGTTGTGTCATATGGTAGTTTCATTTTTAATTTATTGAGAAATCTCTATACTGTTTTCAAAAGTGCCTGCACAAATTTTGAATCTCACAAACAATGCAGGAGTGTTTCCTTTTCTCCACCTTTACCAACACTCGTTATTTTATTACTAGTGGCCCGGTGCACGAAATTGGTGCACGGGGGGGGGGGGTTCCCCTCAGCCCCGCCTGCAACCTCTCCAATCAGGGACTCCTTCGGGGAGTCGAACTGTTGGTAGTCGGACATCTGCTCGCAATCTAGAAACACTGGTTCCTAACTGCTCACTGGCCTTCCTCCCTGATCGCCCCTAACTGCTGCCCTATTAGGCTGATTGCCCCTAAGTGCTCACCTGCTAGCTTGATTGCCCCTAACTGGCTCTGCCTTGCCCCACACCTGGGACCCAGGCTTCCCTCCCTCTGGCCGGCTAAAGGCACCCAGGACCCGGGCCAGCTTCACTCAGGCCTGCCCCAGCCACAGGCAGCCACAGGCACCCAGGACCATAGGGCATGCGGTTTGTCCCTCTTCTGGGCCAGAGAGGTAGGCACAGCTGTTGGCATCCGGGACCGTGGAGTGGGTGGCTTATTCCTCTCCCAGTCCATAGCCTGTCTGGTCCTCATTCCTCTCTCCCCAGTGTTGAGAGTGTTGAGTGTCTGAGTTGTTATGGCATGAGGGCATGAAGATGTGATGAATATTTGCATATTAGCTCTTCATTAACTAGGATATTTTACCACTTCACATCTTGAATAGAAACTTCACTGTAACAAAATTTCATTTTTCCCAGGCAATCTTTGTGCTATTGTTGTCATGTATTTTACTTATACAGATGTTATAAAACTGACATTACATTATTATTTGTTTAAATAGTTATGGTAATTACTTTTAAATATATTTCAATAATAAGAAACTTTTATTATATTTTTTCCTATACATATACTGTCTTTGGTGTTTTCCATTTCTTGGTATAGATCATTATTTGTATCTGGCAAAATTTTATTTCTGCTTGCAGGACTTAACATTTCTTATACTACAAATCTGCTGGTGATTTAAAAATTCAATCTTTTACACATAAAAATATTTTAAACTATTTCTAAAATAGTTAAAATATATTTTGGCTATTTTAAAAATATTTTCACTCAGTCTAGAATTATAAATTGAGAGGATTTTTCCTCTTGTATTTTAATGATGTTGCTCTACTATCTCCTCCCTTACACTGTTTCTGATGAGAAATATTTTGTAATCTTTATGTTTATTCCTGTGTATAGTGTGTCTCTTTTCTTCTGACTAGAGCCTGGCCCGGCCCCCGGGCATCGCAGGTCCCTGTGATAGATCAATTTTTTAAAAATTTTATTTCAGAGAGGAAAGGACAGGGAGAGAGGGATAGAAGCATCAATGATGAGGGAGTGGAAGCTGCTTCCTGGTTTTGCTCTTGGCTCCTCCTCCGTGGATTTGTGTTAAAGTCTCTGTCGGACATACCACGCGGTCCCGTTAATTGTGATGAATTCATCCTGCACGTAGGTGGGGCTTTTATTTACCGGCTTCCTTAGCGCCCTGGGCCCACAGGTTTCCCAGGTGTCGGCTTGCGAGTTCTTCCTGAATCAGACAGTACAGGGCGGGAGGCCCAGGGTCAGAACTAGTGCCTGGGACAGAGAACAGGGCTCCTTTGCCTGGTGCTTGGGTCTGATGCCCAGGGTGAGTGTGGCTCTGGATCCTGGGTCACAGAGTGCCCACAGACCCAAACCATCACTGTCCCGTAAGGGCGGGCAGTGAGCCCAGCTCCAGGGTCCTGTTCTGAGGGGAACTCTGATACCTTTATTCCAGGAATGGGGCCACACATGCCTGGCAGAGTCCAGGCCTGGGTCTGTAGATGGTCTGGGTCCAGTGCCTTTCTGGCCCATGGAGACGTCCCTACCGCTTGTGTGTTAGCTCTCACCTTTCTCACTTCCTTTCCCACACTCCCTGCCTCTGCTCTGCACACAGGCCAGGCTGGGTTGTGTGGCTCGGTCTCCTCTGTCTCACAGGCTGTGTCTTGGCTCCTCTCCTGCCCCCAGAGCTGGGCCTTGCACTGGAGTATGGGAGCTCTGGGAAGCAGAAGCTGGGACACTGCCCTCCACCACCCTCCCCAGCCTCAGGACCCAGCAAAGATTTGGCCAGCATCACCATCCACAGCTGGCATCATTTGCCAAGCCCGGCCTGGCACAGAAAAGAGGTGATAAGCTGCGGGCAGAGACGCACCTGGATTCAACTTGTGACTCGGCAACTCTCCAGCCATGTGACCTCAGGCACAGATCTCACCAGCTGCTCCCTGGCTCAGTGGGTGTTCATGTTCACAGGGCGCCTGGCTCACCCCTCTGTGTCCTCACCTCCCTCCGCCCAGCCTTGCTTAACCCCAGGGCCATGGCAGGGCCCTGCCATCAATCTGGGGCCTGGGCTGGTTGGCTCCGCCCACATCCCACCCAGCCTAACCCAGTGTGGGGAAAGGGAGAGGCCCTTTCCAGACCTGGCCATTGCCCTGTGATTGGCTGGTGGGCGTGGCTTATTGGGTATAGCGAAGGTACAGTCAATTTGCATATTACTCTTTTATTAGATAGGATAGCCACAACAAATATAAGGTGCTATCTCAATGTGGTTTTGATTTGCATTTCTCTGATGATTAGTGATGTTGAGTATCTTTTTCATATATCCTCGTCCATCTGTTTGTCTTCTTTGTAAAAATGACCATTACTGTCCTCTGATGGTTGCCATCAGAGTGGGGGAGCATAGAAAAGGTGAAGGTGAATAAACTGTACCAACCTCCTGTTATAAAATAAGTAAACTAGGAAGATAGAGTATATAGAACAGAATTTAGTGTCAATAATATTGTAATAACTGCATGGTGACAGATAGTTACTAGACCTAGTGTGAGAATCACATAAGTTATACAAATGTTGTATAACTGTACAATCCAAATTAATGAATATGCTATTGTATGCCAATTATAATAAAATTTTAAATAAACATATAAAACACAATGCCATAGCATTATCAACTAATAAACTTTGCAAATTATAAATGCTATTAAGGGGCATTGTGATTTTCAAGCAATATGCCACAAGAATTTTTAAAACATGCAATCCCTGACTATTTTAGAAGGGGCACTGACCTCTTTTCCATTAATTGTCAAATAAAAAAAGTGACAACAGGCAGTTAAACAATAGCCACCCAGTGTGAATGAATTAAAATTATACCTATTTTTGCCCTAACCAGTTTGGCTCAGTGGATAGAGCGTCTGCCTGTGAACTGAAAGTTCCCATGTTCGATTCCAGTCAAGGGCATGTACCTTGGTTGCAGACACATCCCCAGTAGGAGGTATGCAGGAGGCAGCTGGTCAATGTTTCTCTCTCATCGATGTTTCTAACTCTATATCCCTCTCCCTTCCTCTCTGTAAAAAAAATCAATAAAATATATTTAAAAAATAAAATTACATCTATTTTGTTAGATCGGTACAAAATATATTTCTTGATGTGTGACAGAATTTTAGTAATTAATGTTAGTGTGTCATGAGATGAAAAACGTTGAAATATGTTGCTTAGCTACTTTGATAAAGACCCAATCCAAAGCAGTTAAATTCATATTGATCTGAGATAAAGCTCATTCTTACTTACTGCTGGGACCTACACCGAGTTACAAAAATGTTCTAAGCCAACATTTTATTATTTATTAAAGGTGAAAGTATGATGTACATACATGTCACAGTAGCTGGAAGTGACATTAGTTAATGTTTGTAAAGTCCGTATCATATCTGGAATATAATTAATCATCACTATATATATTTTATTGTGTTACTATAATTACTATTTTCTGGTTACCTATTAGTGTTTACAGACACTACAAAACTTGGTGGCTCAAAACAATGCTTTATTTTTTCTCTCTCAAGGTTCTGTGTGTTGACTGAGCTCAGTGAAGTAATTCTCACTTGACTCCTCTCATGCAATCAGTTCGCAGCTAAGCTAAAATTATCCAAAGGCTCAGCTGAGTTGGGCATCTAAAATGATTTCTTCTAGATTCACATGTCTTAACCTCATCTATATGTCAGGAATAATTTGGTACTAGCCAAGTGTCTCTCTCTCTCTCTCATTTGAACTTTCCACTTGGCAGTTTGAACTTCTTGCAATATAGCAGTCTCAGGATAAATGGTTTTCTAGAATGGTTGCTGGGTTCCTGAGGACAGGGAATAAGCTATGCCAATATTTTAAACTAGCCATTGAAGCCACACATCATCATGTGAAATATATTCCCTTTGTTACAATTGAGTCATAGTTTCAAGGGAAGAAATTATAAAAGACTGTGAAAACTAGAAGATATGATTCAAGAGGGTTGGGTAATCTGAAAGTAGAGCTACTACAATATTGTCTATATAATCACTATTATCATTGTTTACATAGTCATACTATCATCATCTATTCTTGATTTAACTACAACTTATTTCAATCTAAGAAAAACATAAGAAAAATATTAGTATGCTTTAATTATCAATTGTCTGCAACCAAATCGTTATACTTCTGGGACCTATTCATGAGGAGAAATCCAAAGAATGAGAATTTATTTATTTCTAGAGATGTTAGTCCTGCAGATATAAAGTTTTTTTTTTTAAAAAGAATTACAAACAAACAAAAACGAACAAATTAAGACATGTATTCAGGAAAAATATCAAGTAAACATTAAAATGTTTTAGAGGATATTTTAAAATATCTGCTTTGTTACCACATTCTGTGTGTGTGTGTGTGTGTGTGTGTGTGTATGTATATTTATATGCATATATACATATATATATTATGTAAATTATACATACCTTTAGAATGATATAATGAGACATTACAATGATATATTTTTGCAAATGTAAGCAAGGATTTTGAGATGGGAAGATTATCCACGATTATCTAAGTATGCTCAGTGTAATTACAATGGTCCTTTAAGTGGGGGCAGTAAGCAGAGAAAGATTTGAAAATGTTACTTTGCCAGATTTGCAGGTGGAGAAAGGGTCAAGAGCCAAAGAAATACAGGTGGTCTCTAGATGTTAGAAAAGGCAAGGAAGCAGATTTTCCCCTAGAACCAAAGGAATGCAGCCCTACTGACTCATTTCAGACTTCTGACCTCCAGCACTTTTCAGATGAGGAACTGGTGTTGTTTTGGCCCACCAACTTTGAGTAATGTTTTAAATAGAAGCAATAGGAAACAAATGTAACCAATAACTGTTTCATAGGTCCTAACAGACAATCTTCCAAACTGAATGTGCTATTATAGCCAACCTGTGTATCAAGATGTTCTCATCCTTTTTTCTAGATATCCTTATAAGAAATACTAGGGGCCTGGTGCACAAAATTCTTGCATGGGGGCACGGGATGTCCCTCAGCCCAGCCTGCACCCTCACTGGGGTTGATGGCTGGCTCTGCCCTGGAAGCCTTGGCTCTGCTCCCCCAACTCAGGCCTTAGTCTTGGCGGCAACTGCCCAGCCCCAGGCGCACCCTGCACTTGCGGCACCCTGCACTTGCGGCTGCCCAGAGCCCAGTCACTGTGCGGCTCTGGGGGCACAGGCACCTAATGCAGAGTGCTCCGCAGGGTGTGCCCAACCTTGACCCTGGAGATTGGTGGGACTCAGGAGGAGAGCATGGGGGTCTCTCGCCTTCTGGACTTTCAGGCCACTTGTCCGCCTCTCCCCCCACCGAAGGCTGCCCTTTGGAGGGCCCTGCTACACATGCAGTGCCTCCCCAGCTCCCCAGCTCCCATTCTCCCACCTTCCCTGCCATGCCTAGAGATAATCCACCGCAGACCCGGGACCCCTTAGGCGCCTCTTCCCGTGCCTCTGCCAGAGCACAGCGCCTGTACTTTTCCAGCTCCCTCTTTCCCTCTTGAAATTGAAAGTTATTGAGGTCGCTCAGGGTTGTTGCTCCAGCAGTTTCCTTCCCCGCCCCTGAGCTCCCCCCAACCTCCCTCAGCCATGCCCCTCCCCTTCCCTTGCCCCATCTTTCCATCCCTCCTCCCTCCTTCTTTCTTCCCTCCTCCCTACCTGCTCCCCTCTGGGGTTCTTCTGGCAGCCCAGCCCCACTGGAGCGGACCCTGCTAGTGAAAGACAGAAGCAGCTCGGAGGTCTCTCCAGTGCCCTTGGCCATGGCCATGATGCAGAAGGAGCTGGCTCTCCAACACTTCGGGGGCCTCTGCCTCCGCAGCCTCTGAGCCCCTGGGGCCGCAGCTGTCACCGCCGGCAGTGAGGCCACCACTGCTCCCAGGACCCTCATGGAGACCCAGCAGCTTGGGGCTCGGATGCTGTGAATGTACAATAGTCGGTTTCCCTCTCCACCCGACCCGCTCTGCTTGCCAGCCCAGCGCGCCCATTGGATCTGTGTGCAGAAGTTGTGTTGGCTGCTTGGGGTGTCCCCTGCTCTCTCTGTGCACCTCACACCTACATGCATTTCTAAAACATTCCGCATACTCATCCACTACACTCATCCCCCCGCCTCCATCTTGTGCGTGCCTTGGCCCCACCCCTGCAACACCTCACCCACTACCTCATGCCGCTCAGCCCCACCTCCCGCTCCTGATTGGCTGGTAGCGTAGCAAAGATAAAGTCAAATTTGCATATTACTCTTGTATTAGATAGGATGGTCACAAGCATAGATTCTTTATTAGCATAAATGCTATTCCTCTGTTTTCTCTATATAGTATTATTTTTCTTAAATATCATGTTAATATTTTTAGTACCTTCCTGTCCTAGTGCAGACTGGAAAAATTATGCAAGGGCTCTTCTGATGTTCTTCCAAGTATACCCATTAAGCTGGTGAAGGTTAATCTTTCATTTGAGAAAGTATTATAATAAGAAAATCTGATTAAATAAAATAAGCCTGATTAAATCCCAGTGGTCAAAGGATACTCATTGAACCAGACAGACTTTAGTAAAGCCCTTGGTTAAGTTGTGTTTGAAGGACAACAGAACCCTTGTGACAAGTCCAAAGAAACTGCTATCACAAATTCTATTTTTCCACAATGTCTTCCATCAGGTAGTTGAATCTTTGCTAAAGAATTACCAAAAGAAGATATAGGCCATTATACACTGTCCATTGATACACTTCAGAGCTACTTAATATTTCTTTTAGAGGTGGAAAGCTAGATTTGTTGGTTGACTGAATAGGGTGTAGCAAAAAGTTAAAGCATTCTTCTTCTGTTGTTTTTCAAACCAGAAAATTACTCTCTCACTTGATTCAAAGTGGCAAGTGAAATAATAAGAAAATAGGGTTGCTATCCTATCAGTTGTCTTCATAAAGGGAAAAGGAAACAGCTTAAATCTTTGTTACTATAACACCAAACATCTTCAGATTCTGGATGTTATTTTTATTTCCAAGAGGGGAAAGGGCAAAGCTGTAGTGGACTGCAAGAGAACATAGCTTTTCATGTTAGTAAACTCCCTTACTTGCTTATAAATAACTAAAAATTCCCCTTATGTAAGGAACCTTAAGTGACTCCATAAAATTGACATTCATCTAAACTATTGGCTATTAGTTTTTTCTATCTATCTATCTATCTATCTATCTATCTATCTATCTATCTATCATCAATCATCATCTATCTAATCTAAAGAAGCAATATGCAGATTAGGTCAGGACACCCTAATGGGTCACAACCTGACAGGAAGAGGTTGTATGCGCAGTTGAAGCCCAGAGTGGAGATGGAGACAGAGAGTGGGGGGCCTGCTTGAGCCCGCATGGTGGCTATGGCAGCCTGGAGCAGACACAGGCAGGAGGGTCAGGGGGGCGTAGAGCTGAAGTCAGGCATGGGTTCCAGCTGCTGGTGGTGCCAGTCAGGCCTGACTCTGGCAGCAGCCCGAGGGGTGCTACCTCAGGTGACTTCAATTGTGCCCTGGGCCTCTAGTACTGAAATAAGAATGAAATGTCTAGGTTGGGCTTTTGACACTTCCATTGTGCAATTAAGCCTGAAATTCATGTACCTGTCATCAGAAAGAAATAGACCCACCAGAATTAGGCAGCTAAGGTTCTATGGCTCAGAAAACCAAGTTATTCAGAAGCTCAAATTATTTGTGATTTAGATGCTTGATTAACTTGCTTTTAAAATGAATTAAAAATAATGCATTAAGTAATTTCCAATCAGATCAATAATTAAACTAGTAGTAGCAAGATAAGTGTTTTCTGTAAGGAACTTCGTCTTATTCCATCTCTGAGTCTTTTAAATATTTTTTTTAACCTGAATAGAATAAATTTTAAAATGTTGTGTAGTAACAAGTGAAATGTCCTCTTGCCACTCACTTGCTGAGGAAATGAATATGTTCTGATGAATGTTGTCTGGTCTTCAAAGACCCGAAAGCAGCATACTCTAATTTGTAGATTTCAAATTATTTCTTCTTGTGAAAGTATGCATGCATACTCACACACACACCAGTTGCTATATAGAGAGAACAAGGCAGGCTACTCAGTAGCTTATGCTGATTGATGACAGTAAAAAAATGAATAAAAGGATAGAAAATGTCTGTTTAATTTATTCTACAAAATTAGTCATTAGATTTTGTAATCTATTTGATCATTTTTAGAAAGTCTATCAGAAACCTACAAATAAGGCATAAAGGTGGTGGCACCTCTTTATGATGTCATTGTGGTGGCCCAGAATGAGTCAGTCCACAATGTACCTCTGTGATATGCAGATTGTTTTGAACTAAAGGAAATAGCCTCTGGCTGAAGAGAAAGTTTTGCCCCTTCCTTAACCACGTAGAACAGGGGTGGGGAATCTTTTTTCTGCCAAGGGCCATTTGAATATTTATAACATCATTCGTAACCATACAAAATTATCAACCTAAAAATTAGCCTGCTATATTTGGTCAAACATTTAATTAACTCACCCCTAATGCCTTGGCTGGGCCAGACCAAATGATTCTGTGGGGCTCATATGGCCTGCAGACCAGAAGTTTACCCCTGACTTAGGAGAACTTGAATTAAAGGCATTGACCATAATAAGCCATTGTCAGAGATAATCTCTTTTGACCTATCTGTAGGACAGGAAAAACTTCTATTTACTGAGCATCTGCAACCAACCTTTGAAGCCCCTGAGGCAATTTAAGCTCAACCTGTCTTATATACCCGCTAGAGGCCTGGCACACATAGTCGTGCACCAATGGGGTCCCTTGGCCTGGCTGGCGATTGGGGCTGATCAGGGGCCGTTTCACCCAGTCCCAATCAGGCTGGTCTTGCCCAGTCCTGCTCAGGCAGATTGGGGTGGCCAGACTGGGTGAGGGACTGTGGGAGGTTATCTTTCTATTTCTTAACCTCTCATGCCTACTGGGTCTCTGAGTCTCTCATGTATGTGGGATTCCCATATATTTTATGTATTAAGTTTGGTTATTATCTGTTGCTAATCTTTCTCATGTCTATTTGATTATTAGAACAGCAGAAGTACATTGAGGGTAGAGGAAAGTTTATTCCATTCCCACATCATACCAGGGCAAAGATTGGATTAAAGTTCTCAGACTTAGTGAAAATACAACTCAACTAGCAGAATTTCATCAGGGGGAAATGCAAATAACTTCTAACTAACAGAACACATAAAACCAAAAAGTATATAGTTTATAGGCCTGTTTGAGATAAAAGTTTCAGTTAACTCAGCTTTCTTATCCAAACATTTATTTTTTAAATTATACATATCTCTACCTCTATCTCTACATCTTAGCCTATCTTCTTTCTCCCCTTCCTTCCCTTTCCTTTCCTTTCACTTTCTTCCTCTCTCAGTCATCTATGCATCTATGTATTTACCTATGTATCTATCTATCTAAACTTGTTGAATGCTCTGGACCAGTTTTAATATATTCTTAATGGTTCACCTCATTAATTAAAGAGTTAAAATATGTGAAAATGTTCATTTTATATTTACATGGAAGTCATGTTGTTGAATCTTTTGAAAATTAGAGTTTAGCACTTTTGTAGGTCAGCCACTAAAACATGTAACTGAGCACACCTGATGGGACCAATTACACTGCCATGCAGAAAAGTGTATGTATTTACTGAGCTATTTAATCTTGAGCACATCTTTATTTAGTTTGATGACTCTGGGAATCTCAAATTTGTGTGTGTGTTTTTAGCTTATGATTTTTGTTTGTTTCTGATTCATGCAGACTGAAAATTTATTTTTTATCTGTGGGAACTATAGATGGACACTGGATATTATGGTTGACCATTTGATGATCTTTGTCAATAAATAATGAAGATCAATACTCTGTCACATGAAAGATGACAGAGAATATGGTCTGTATTTGTTATTCTTTGGATATTTATTTGTTAACTAGGAAGAAGAGCAAGTTTTTGAGGTCTTGACTAGGTTTACCTTTTATTTGTGGCTAAAGCTGCAACTCTGAAGCCAAGAGATCACTGCACTCTTCTGGGTGTGTCATTGAGGAAAGTGTTTATCTTTCTTTAGTGAGTGTGAACAATTTTGCTATATCTGAAGAGTATTAATGAATCATATTATTGTATATTTTAAATTAAAAGAGCTCTATTTATACTGATATATAAAAATACATATTTTCAAAATTCACAGGAATTAAAAGAAACATAATCTCTAATATTATAAAATGATTGACTAAAAAAATAAACTTTCTTATTGAAACTGCTTGGTCAGAAACATTCTATGTTGGTAGTTCCAAAATAGTCATGAGGATATAAAGCATACCATGAGAAATATAGTCAACTAGACACCTGGTGCACAACATTCGTGCACTGGGGAGGAGGGTGTCTCTCAGCTTGGTCTGTGCCTTCTCACAGTCCGGGACCCCTTGGGGGACATCCGCCTGCCAGCTTAGGGAAGAGGGCATAAGCCAGCAGGTGTACATCCTCCAGGGGTCTTTAGCGCTGGTGGAGGCAGGACTCCTGCCACCACCATTGTGCTTGCCATGAGTCCGGCTTCTGGTTGAGCAGCGTTCCCCCTATGGTAGTGCACTGACCACCAAGGGGCAGCTTCTGCATTAAGCATCTGCCCCCTGGTGGTCAGCGTGTGTCATAGAGACTGGTCATGCTATGCATATTAGGGTTTTATTATACAGGATAATATTGTAATAATGATATACGGTGCCACTTGCATATTAGAAATATCAGAAGGAACACTTTGCAAAGTATATGACAGTCTACCTGACACTAATGTAAAATAATAATGATTGTAAACTGTAATTTAAAAAATTTAATTAAAAAAGATAACATGTTATGAATTCAGATTAACATAATTAAAATGGATCTTTGGACAAATCAGAATGGTTTAATAATTTTGGTCTAAGTAAATTTAAAATGTAGCATATGTCTTTTATCATCTTGATTATTAATAAAGTATGACACTAGTTTTTATATTCATAAGGTTTGTTTGTTTTATCATAAAATGTCCTCTTTAGACTGAATGTCAATATGAGTTTATTGATCAGACAAGATGACAGTTATTTACATAATTTTTGAGAATTTGAAAAATTAAATCAGTGTTCAACAAAATTGGATAATAATTCTAATAAACATTTTATAACATTAATTATATTTGTTATATATTAGCTTAAACATTATTTCTAATATTTAAAATAACCTAAAATATGAGTAAGTGTTAAATATGTTAATATATAAATATTCTTTGGATATCTGTTTAATTTCTCATTAATGGTAGATACTAAAACATTGATTATTAAGTATAATTTTAAACATAAATTTTACTTCTTATTTGTATGTGTTTCAAGACACTATCCCTTTGGGTCACCTAAATAAAGATGCTTATTTTCTACTTTAAAAAGACATACAAAAATGTATGTAGAAGTAGAAAACTGTTATCCATATTCATGAATTTTGATAGTTTACTAGAATGCATGAATATGATAAACATTTTGTAACAAACCATCTCTAAGAATTTTCTCTGAAATTGATATGATTTATTTTGGTTAAAAGTTATAATTAACATGAATAGTTGAGATCATCCTAGGGAAATGAGAATCCAGAAGCATAAACGTGGACAAAAGTAATAAAATGTGTTTTTTTAATCAATTCATGAAAAATCAGTAGTCTAATGTGTTTATTTCATAATTTGAAAGAGGATAATGAAAAGCAAAAGCTGAATGGTTATAAAAATGTTTCCAATACCCACAGAAAGGGATTTTTACTCGTCTTAGTATAAAATATCTGGATCTTTAAAGACTCAAGGGTTGTGTAAATAGCTTTGCCGAAGTTGGCTCAGTTTTATGTGCTTATTTTTTAAATGCCATGAAAAGTTTACTGCCCAATATTGATGCCAAACTGGAATTTGACTTTCACAGTGTTAAAATGATAAATGATCCTCTTTTACCTTCAGTGCAATCTGCCCAGAAATAGTAAAGATTCCATGGCCTACCAAAATAATTTTATCTTTTTGAGATAATTTTATTATTTCCTTAATTTTAAAAAATGGAATAAAGTTTCCTAACACATAAAAAAGATATTTCCTTCTAATTTGTTCCCCAGGTATCCACCATCTATCTTAATCTAATGGCCAAATATATTACGTAAATCTTTTTAAAAAATTTATCTTTATTGTTGAAAGTATTATATATGTTCCCCCTTTTCCCCCCATTGACTCCTTCTAGCCCCCCAACCGAGGCCTCCACCACCATTGTCCGTGTCCATGAATATGCAATATGCATATAAGTTCATTGGCTAATCTCTTCCCACTCACCCACCCTCACCTCCCTTTGAGATTCCTCAGTGTGTTCTATGTTTCTGATTTTATTGTCAGAAGAGCAGGCCCTCCACTTCAGAAAAAAATAAAAATTGTAACTAAAATGTTTATACCAAAACATCCCTTATGTTTCCCAGAAATCCCTATGAAGTGATATACAACTCCTTTTTCACTTTCTAAAAGTGATACTAAAAAAAGATTTGTTTTCTATCTTCCATGGTTTCCAATTAGCAAAATACAATTTAAGACCTGCATAGGTATTGTCAAATCCGAAAAGATGCTGAAACTACCAAAGCTAAGTTTGAAGAGTTATAATATTATTAATAAAATATTTCTATAAAAATACCTTGAAGATTTATGAGTGTCTTTGTAATTCATGGTTTGTTCTTAATTTCATGGGAAACATGAATCAAATTCTTAGGAAAGAGCTATATATTGCACCCCAATAAAAAATTTTACTCTTCTATATTTTTATATTGTTGGCAAGAAATTGACCACAGTCATTTATTATTATTATCAAACAGGTTTTTGCTTCCTTCTAATGGGGCCTGAAGGCTCTGCTATAAGCTACATCTAGAATTTGTATAATAAATAACAAAAGGGCAATCACATTGCATTATGGAAAGAACAGTATTAGATACTTTGAACTACTGATATTGCAAAGAGTAGGCTGTTGTATACAGGTTTCCAAGCTGACATGACTTAGACAATTTTCAGACTATACCAGTTGAATGAGACATTATGTAGAAACTAGTGACCTGGTGCATGAAATTTGCACATGGTGGGAGGTTCCCTCAGCCCAGCCTGCCCCCTCTCACAGACTGGGAGCCCTCAGGAGATGTCCTACTGATGGCTGAGGCCCGCTCCCCACCAGTCTGGCCACCCTCTGTTGGAGGTGACCAGGCTGATCAAGGGAAGGTGCCAGCCCCATCACCCCGCTGCTATAGCCACTGCCAGCCACTGCAGCCACCAAGGTGTTTTCATCAACACGGACTCTAGTCCCTTCACTGTGAAAAAATGACAACTGTCTTTAGGCATTTTCTAGATGTGTCTTTCATAGCATATGACATTTCTTTCTCTCTTTTTTTTATCCTCACCTGAGGATATGTTTCCATTGATTTTTAAAGAGTGTGGAAGAGAGAGACAGAGAGAAACATCAATGTGAGAGGGACACTGTGATTGGTTGCCTCCTGCATGAGCCCTGACCTGGGCCCCAGCCAGGGAGGAGTCTGTAACCTAGGTACATGCCCTTGATCAGAATCAAACCCGGACCCTGCAGTCAGCAGGCCGAGGCTCTCTCCACTGAGCCAAAGCAGCTAGGGCAGGATATGACACTTCTTAGCCCCTCCAGCAGCAGACCTTTGTTTTTTACTCCAGGAGTGTGGTGGAAAAATCCTAGATCACCTTCTTGTATTCTTATAACCCAAGTTACCAAGAACACTGAGTGATGTACAGGAGCTTAGCCAATGAGCGGTCAGAAAGGGTGTTTACGCTGGAACTGGTTTGGCTCAGTGGATAGACCGTGAGCCTGAAGACTGAAGGGTCTCAGGTTTGATTCCTGTTAAGGACATATACCTTGGTTGGAGGCACATCCCCAGTGGGGAGTGTACAGGAGGCACTAATCGGCATTTCTCTCTCATCAGTGTTTCCAACTGTCTATCCCTCTCCCCTCTTCTCTGTAAAAAAATAATATATATATATATATACTGTTTCCTCTGCAGCTCATGTGGCCCTTGTGTTGTATCCACTGGGCTAGGAGGGTGTCTCTGCCACTCGGTGGTGGCCACCAGACTCTCTCTGCACACCCCAGAGACTGGCAGCCAGCTACCCCTCCCCCATTGTGGGCACAGGGCAGGGTGCGTGGACCTGAACTGTTGGTTAGTGCCAGAGCACATGCAAGTGGCCGGGGGTGGGGACATCCCCATATCGTGATTCGGGGATGTTCCCGCCCCACCCCCAGCCATTTGGCTGCTGAACCCATAGTCCTTCAGTGGCTGAGGGTATTCTGGGACCCCTGCTGGTCATGGCTAAGTGCGGGCCTACAGGCAAGGAGCAGCCTGGGTACCAAGTATGTTCCTGGGATCCATGCCTCTTGGAGCCTGTGTATGCAAAGTAAACCACCATCTTTGTTGGGTTTATTTGTATTTCACTCCTGATTGGCTGGTGGGCATGGTTGGTGGATGTAGTGGATGTTTGATCAATTTACATATTACTCTTTTATTACATAGGATTTCTTTATTGTCCAGAAACAAATGCAAACACATTGCTGAGCCCCAATCCAATAGAATTAATTAGCCAGGATTAAATAACCAACAAGTGCAATTTAACTGTGGTTATTTGTGTGGAATATTATTGATGACATTTTCAATATTCTATTTTTATGGATAGATGAAGTCACTATATCTGAGCCTTGATTTAGTGGGCTATATTTTTTAAATGGAAATAAAACATTTTAATGGTATCTGGTTGTCACTGACCCCTACCTCCTCTTGCCCTTGCCCAGAATCCAGTTTCCTTACATTTTGGCAGTATAGTCATTTGCATCCATTCAGTGAAACCTGTCTTCCTACTTACCAGTATGTGATTGGATGAATTGTATAGCCAAGGCCTCACATCACATTTGAGAATGACTCATTTAATCAGGTATGGCAATCCCACTATTAAGAAATGGGAGGTGCAGAGGAGAACCAAGATGGCGGCATAGGTAAAACACCTATCTTGCCATCATACACAGCAATTTTAAAACTGCAACTTAATGAAAGAACAAACACCTTCCAGAATCACCAGAAAGCTGGCCGAGTGAAAATTCCACAAAAAGAAGTGAAGATAAGACACTGTGATTTGGAGGAGCAGCTGAGGACAGCATTGAAAATACGCGTGGAGAGAGGTTTGGAGGAGCTGCGCACACCAGCGGATAGGGCGGGCGGCTGAAAACTGGGCAGTTTTCTCAAACGGGAAGACAAAGATGTCCCACTGGACTGATTCTCCAGGTCTGGGCAAAGTCCAGGGAACCCACTATCATATGGGGTAAAAACTGGACAGTGGGAGGGCACGCCGAAGCTCGGGTGCTACAGGGATCTGCCGGCTTGTGGAGAAGGCAAGCTTGCGCGTGAATTTGGGAACAGCGCAGCTGCAAGACTGCGTAGAGAGCACTCGTGACTTGCTCTCTCATTCGGGAAATCGTCAGACTGCTTTGTTTTACGAACGTGGGTGATACGTTGGGTGTGCAGACTCATTTGGAGAGAGTCTGAATTCCCGGGCTGCCGGTGGAGCTTGGCAGTGGCTCTCTCTCAGAGGTGCTGGCAGCCATTGCCCCCAGCACAGAGTCCCTGGGGCCACATAGGGCAGAGCTAACACTGTCTGCTTGGCCCAGAGACTCCGCCAATCCAACCTGAGCACAGCTGAGCTTCACAGACAATTGGCCTGGAGGTCAACCCCTCCAAGTGCTAACAACGATTAACCTGAGTTTAACTTCAGCAAGACTGTGCAACCCATATCCACTTCAGGTTACTGGGGAGGCTGACCCAGTGTCCCTTGTAGGACATCTACCACACAAAGCTAATTGACCAACTCAGGGAAGCAGCCACCACGCAGAGACATGGAAAGAAATCAGATGTGAAAGAAATGGAGGGAAAAAAACGACTGGACATGTAATCAAAACCACGGTTATACGGCTTCTCAAAAGGCTCCTAGAAAAGGTCGAGATTTATAAGGAAATAAGCAAGACTGGCAAGGAAGTGAACGAGACCCTCAAGGATATGAACGAGACCTGCAAGGAAATGATCAAGACCAACGTAGAAATGAATGAGTCCTACAAGGAAATGAAGGAGACTCTCAAGGATGTAAAGGAGACTCTCAAGGATATGAAAAAGGACCAACCAGAAATTAAGCATACACTGACTGAAATAAAAAATATTATACAAAGACCTAAAAGTGCTCTGGAGCACCCCAAGAACCAAGTTAAAGATTTGAAATACAAAGAGGGAAAATCCACTCAGCTGAAAAAGCAAGAAACCAAAAGAATCCAAAAAATTGAAGATAGTGTAAGGAGCCTCTGGGACAACCTCAAGCATACCAACATCCGAATTATAAGGGTGCCAAAAAAAAGAGAGCAAGACAATGAAAACCTATTTGAAGAAATAGTGACCGAAAACTTCCCCCACCTGGTAAAAGAAATCGACTTAGGAGTCCAATATATAGGAACCCTAAGAGGACCACACCAAGGCACATCATAATTAAAATGCCAAGAGCAAAAGACAAAGAGAGAATATTAAAAGCAGCAAGAAAAAAAAAACAGTTAGTTACCTATAAGGGAGCACCCATACGATTGTCAGCAGATTTCTCAACAGAAACGATGCAGGCCAGACACGAGTGGCAAGAAATATTCAAAGTGATGAATAGCAAGAATCTACAACCAAGATTACACTACCCAGCAAAGCTATCATGCAGAATTGAAGGTCAGATAAAGTGCTTCGCAGATAAGAAAAAACTAAAGGAGTTCATCACCACCAAACCAATATTATATGAAATGCTGAAAGATATTCTTTAAGAAGAGGAAGAAGACAAAGATAAAAGTGTAAATTAGGAACAAAAATACACATCTATCAACAAATGAATCTAGAAATCAAGTGAATTAATAAGCCGATGAACAGGATAAATTGCTGAATGTAACAGAATCACGACATAGAGAGGGAATGGACTGACAATTCTTGAGGAAGAAAGGGGGTGTGGGAAGTGCAGCAAGAGACTGGACAAAAATCATGCAACTATGGGAGAGGACAGGGGAGGGGGATGAGGGTGGAGGGTGGGATGGGTACCAGGTTCAAGGGAACTATAGGGGGGAAAAAGAGGGGAACAATGTAATGAATAAACTTAAAAATAAAGATTAAAATATTTTTAAAAAACTAAAAAAAAAAGAAATGCGTTGACTATACAAGAGAATGGTGTTTGAGCCCCTACTCACCAAAGATACTGTGAATTATTTTGCCACATAGTGTATGAAAGTGTCACACATCGCTCAGATAGCTCTCCCCCAATACCTGGTGTGCAGAGTGCCGTCCTCAGGGGGAGTGAGGCCACTGTCTCCTGGCAGGAGGAGTGGGTAGCCCCGAAGGAGAGAGGGCGTGGCCGGCGCGGGGGAGGGCAGGCGTTGGAAGGGGGCTGCGGTGAGTTGGGGCATGAAGGGCCTGGAGGCCATAATCACCGGAGGCGCCTCGGGCCTCGGTGTGGCCACAGCGAAGCGGCTGGTGGGACAGGGAGCCAGTGCTGTGCTTCCGGACACGCCCAGCTCCAGGGGCGAGGACCAGGCCGAGAGGTGGGGGAAGAGCTGCGCCTTCGCCCCAACCGCCGCGAACTCTGAGGAGGACGTGCAGGCGGCTCTGGCTCTAGCGAAGGAGAAGTTCGGCCGCGTCGAGGTGGCCGTCAACTGTGCAGGCATCGCGGTGGCCATCGAGGCCCACAACCTGCAGGGGAGCCAGGCCCCTCCCTTGGATGACTTCGACGAGTCATCAAGGTGAACCTCATAGGCACCTTCAACGTGGTCCGCCTCGTGGCTGGGGAGATGGGCCGGAACACGCCGGACCCGAGGGCCAGCGCGGGGTCATCATCAGCACGGCCAGCGTGGCCGCCTTGGAGGGCCAGCTGGGCCAAGCCGCCTTCTCTGCCTCCAAGGGGGCGTGGTGGCCATGACACTGCCCATTGCTCGGGACCTGGCTCCCCTGGGCATCTGGGTGATAACCATCGCTCCAGCCCGTTTGGCACCCCGCTGATGACCACCCTCCCGGAGAAAGTGTGCAACTTCCTGGCCAGCCGGGTGCCCTTCCCCCACCGCCTGGGCCACCCTGCGGAGTTCGCGCACCTGGTGCAGTCCGTCATGGAGAACCCGTTCAACGGGGAGGTCATCCGGCTGGACGGGGCCACCCGCGTGCAGCCCTGAAGGGAGGGGAAGGCCAAACACCCTCTCTGCCCGTCCTTCCCTGGCACCCCGTGCTCCAGCTTGGGAGGAAGCCCAGTAGCCACTTCGTAACTCTGCCCACTAATCTCCTTCTGTGCCTAATAAAGTCTACTTCTTACAGGGGGAGAAAAATGAAAAGAGGAATTTACCCAAATTCATGAGGACCGCACATGAAATCTGGCAGAGAAAAATGTCTTGTAGTTGGTTTTCTAGTGTCGGAATAGATGATCAAATAAGAGAAACTTTTCCAAACCCATCCTGAGACTCCATATCAGAATTTTGGGACAGTAGTTAGTCCCCTGGCATTTGTACTTGGCCAATTTGGAACAGCTCTAGCTTTGTAAAGCAAACTCAAGAAAACACGTATGGTTAGTGAATACTCTTATAACACTCATTTGTATATTAAACAGTAAAAGGACAATCACAATGCATGTGGAGGTTATTAAGTACTTTGAACTAATCAGGTCAAATCTAAACCCACAAACATTTTTGTGAAGAAAAATAATCTTAGAAGATTACTTATTATCTCAAGGTGATAAAAAGTAAAACAAACAAAACGACAACAGACAACAACTCTGAAACTTAAAGGAAAAAAGTTATCTTTTTTGATGTTTTATATTGAAAGGTAACTGGAGGATTATCTAGGAGAATAACTTGTGCATGACATTGTTTACTACTGATTTGTAGTCTCAGACTTGATAGGAGATTTCCTCAGTAAAGGAATTAATTCCTGTTAGGTGGAACAGATAATCCAAATGGCCTGTTGGACTTCAACCAGTTTTGCATCTAATGGAGCAATTATGTAGTAATAGAAGTTAATATTTACTCTCTACAATTTTAGGTTTGGGGAGATATTTGGGTAATATTTAGTACTTGAAAAGTCACCTATAACTAAATTATTTTTAATTTATCAAGTTCATAACTGAATCATTTTTCTATATCAATATGCTCTATTTTTTGTTACCTTAGGATGTATTGATGGTATGCACATAGTTCGGTTACTCTGATGGCCTGCCATCTATTTCCAGATACCCCCCCCAAAAAAATTGTCAACTAATCCCCAAAGGCTTTCATTTTAAGAATAAAGTGAACTCATTCTATCTTCAGTCCTTGAGTTTTTTGAAGAATTGCTATAAAAAGATAATTATTTCCTCTAGTTTTTGTCCCTGTCCTCTTTAATCTTGCATTATAAATTTTTACTTTATCTGTAATATTAAATGCCAAAAAATATGCATTTAAGGATAGTCATCTTCATCTTAGTAATAAACTAAATATATTTATATTGACATTGGGCAATAGTAAAAACATTATTCAGTACTAAAGACCCAGTGCATGAAATCCATACATGGGGTGTGGGGTGTCCCTCAGCCCAGCCTGCACTCTCTCCAATCTGGAATACCTCTCACAATCCAGGACTGCTGGCTCCCAACTGCTCCTCTGCCTGCCTTCCTGATTGCCCCTAACCACTTCTGCCTGACATCCCGATCATCCTCTAACCACTCTCTTGGCAGCCTGATTGATGCCTAACTACTCCTCTGCCAGCCTGTTTGCCCCTAACTGCCCTCCTCTGCAGGCCTGCCCCCCCCAAAATGCTTTCCCCTGTAAGCCCTGGTCCCCCCAACTGCTCTTCCCTGCAGGCCTGGTCACCCCCAACTTCTCTCCTCTGCCAGCCTGGTCATACCTAACTTCCATCCCCTACAGGCTTGATTGCCCCCAACTATTCACCCTTGCAGGCCTGGTCCCCCCCCTGCTGGCCTGATCACCCACAACTGCCCTCCCCTGCTGGCCATCTTGTGTAGGCCATCTTGTGTAAACATGGACTCAGGATCTTTGACCACATGGGGGCAGCCCACTTGTGTGTTGGAGTGATGGTCAATCTGCATATTACTCTTTTATTAGATAGGTGAGAGGCCTGGTGCATGGGTGGGGGCCAGCTGGTTTCCCTGCAGGGTGTTCCAGATCAAGGTGGGGGATCCCTTTGGGCATGGGGTGCCGGGGATGAGGGGGCTGTGGTGGTTTGCAGGCTGGCCACGCCCTCTGGGGACCCAAGTGAAGGCCTTGGTATATAGGATTTATTTCTCTTCTATAATTAAAACTTTGTAGCTTTAACAGGAGGCCAAGACAGGCCAGAGCTGCAGAAACTTGGCTTCATTCATCACCAGGGGCAAACTCCGCCTCCTGCTCTTTCCAGCTCTATAGCTGCCGCCATTTAAATTGCGATTTATTTATCTTCTATAATTGAAACTTTGTAGCCTTGAGTGGAGGCCTGGGCCCACAAGGGTGTGCGGAAAGCTTGGCTTCCTCCATTGCTGGGGTAACCCAAGCCTCTCTCCTGCTCTCTCTGTAACTGTAGCAATCTTGATTGGTGTTAATTTGCATACTCATTCCCAATTGGATGGTGGACTGAATGGTGGGTGTGGCTTGTTGGAGTGACGAAGGGATGGTTAATTTGCATATTACTCTTTTATTAGGATATTCAATATTCACTAACTCAGTAACTACATAATTTTTATAATGAAACCAAGGTTTTTTTTTTTAAACCACAATACAAGAATTATGATCTATTTAGCATAACATCAAGTTTGAGTCTATTTTCCATTCATAAAAATGAATCCCTTGAATATCATAATTCCAGTATATTTCATTTCTACACTTTGTGGAAACACAGACATTTATTTTAATAGTATTTCATTACAATTTCTAAAATTTCAAATTGAGTCATCCATCAAATTTTTTAAAAAGGTCATAAATTCTGTTCACTAATGTTGACAATGGCTTGCCCTAAAAATGATCATAAAACTACAACTATATTATGACTCTATTAATTTAATCTTATAAGTAGTAGTTCATTAGAATGAAAAATGTTATTGGAAAAAATGTATATTTTTCTTCAAGGTTCCTGTAACAAAGCTGTATCTCTTACTGATAGTGAGCAACTTCATCATTACAAGAAGACAACAGTACTTCCTTTTCACTTTACAAAGGCGTTTATTTACTTATTATCTGAATGAAATTATACTTAATTCCCAGAACAATTAAATAAATCATTTTATTCATAAAGTTTTTCAGCACCATATTTTAATAAGATGTAGTATTTGAATTGAACCAACATGTTGGTAATCAGTGGAGATAGGGAACCATTTTGATACAAATGAATGTTCTAACTTAAGTCGTTGGTGACCTTTAACAATTGTGCCAGATGGTGGCACACGGGACATTGGGACTGCCAACCAGCTTCTGGCAGAACCTTAACCCCTTCAAACTTTACTATTTCGAGTTATTGTTACATTCCTGCCCACTTACATAGGCACAATCAATACCAATCTTGAATTTCCTGCCCTTCAGATCACTCAAACCCATCTGTTTTAAACTCTATTGTACAAATAAAGGAAAGGAAAATATTTTAAAATCTTGAAAAGGGTGATTTTATTACATATTTTTATTCTACTGTAGATTATCCTAATATTTGAGATGTAAGAACTTCAGTGTTTCATCAAGTGATATCCTCATCAAGTGGTCATCCTGCTTTAGTGTGACAGCCACAATAATGAGAAAATCACTACGTTTTGGAGACAAGAGTCTATCTTTTTATAGTTGACGGTACAAGCAAGTAAAAGAATTGAAGTATGGCTTTAGCTCTATACCGTTTTGGCTGTGGTGATGTAAGTGAAAACATTTGTAGATGTGAAAATTCTATAAACTCACTCATTGTTAAAATTAAATAGAATAAAAAGAGAAAAACAATTTCTATATTATTTCAAGCTCATTTCTAATAGTGTTTGCATTTATTAATCTATAAATATGTACAAAGTAGGTAATGGATGGTAAAATTTAACTTCCTCTATACACCTTTTAGTGCCTGCCATGTCAGCACATTTATTTTTTCCATTACTACTTCTCCAAACTATTAAAGTATTTTGCCTGTACAATTTACAATTACATATCTACTTGTTGATGAATTTCTCTTTCTATTGTTAAACAATCAATCAAAATTCCTCATGAATAAGTAATTTCACACTAAAGAGTTATTCTTAAAAAGAAAAAAATTTCAGTCTCCCACGCATAAAGAGCCAATGGAGCCAATGGTACATAAACCTCTAGTTATTTCAAGACAGCCATTATTATTAAACACCATTGGGTCAATTTTTTATTCTAAAGAAGAAGATGCCATGTTCAATTGAAAAATAGAGGAATATTATTACTTTATCCTGCTATTTAAGGATTGTGGACTTATTTGTAACTAAAGAGAACTTTTGGAAGATTCTGCTGCTCTAGGTTATTCTTGAAATGTAGGCCTACTAGAAATATAAAAGATTCTACTATGCATAATGCTGCCATGAACATAGGGAAGTATATATCTTTGTGAATAAGTGTTTTTCAAATTTTTCAGGTAGTTACCTAGAAAAGTGGTTGCTGTTCATATGGTATCTATGTTGTTATCTTGTGAGGAACCTCCAAACTCTTTTCTATAGTGGTTGTACCAGTTTACATACCCACCAACTGTGAATGAGGATTCCTTTTTCTCCACAACTTCCACATTATTTGTTAATACATATCTACAATGGAGTACTATTCTGCCATACGAAAAGATGAAATACCTCCATTTGTGACAAGGATAATCCTTGAGAATATCATGCTAAGCAAAATAACTCAGTCAGAAAAAGTTAAGAATCATATGATTTCACTCATATGCGGTATGTAAAAATGACAGGAACAAATGAACAGAGGAGGAAAACAAATAAACAAAAAACGTCTTAGACACAGACAACAATATGATGGTTACCAGAAGGAAGGGAGTGTTGGGTAGTAAAGAGGGCTGAATATATGGTGATGGAAGATAATTTGATTTTGGATGGTAGACATACAGATGAGTGTCATAAAAGCATTCACTTGTAACCCATACTCTTATTAACTAATGCTACCTCAATAAATTTATTTAAAAAAAAAGAAAAAAATAAAAAGATTTTTTAGAAATATGGAACTCATAGATTGAGAAATTTAATATGTTCAATCCAGTGCACAGCTAGACTTAAGGACAAAATGTCACAGTTGTTTTCATTTGCTTGTTTGTTTTTCACTCTGACTCAATCTCTACCCCAAAACTAGAATAATAATTCTAGAATATAAGCAAGTTCATTATTCTTATTTCAACACAGCAATGATGTCTTCACAGCTGGGACATGTATTCCACTATGCTCTATGGCAGTGATGGGCAATCTTTTTGCTTGGTGTGTCTAAATTCGCAAAAAAAAAAAAAATGAGCATAACTTCGGTAGTGTGTCACTTCGAGAACATAACCATAATTTTGCGATATTTATAGTTTAAATAACAAAAATGTATAATTGTAATATACAACTGTATTTATAAACCAAAAACTAATTATTTAACTTACCTGCTTAGTGACTTCTTTGTTCATCTGTCAGTCGGTTTCTTTTGTTGGTCTTGATATTATTTAACTTGTGTGGGGTGCCTTGAACTAAGATAAGTGAGGAGGAGGGGGAATTCTTTAACTAACCTGCCTATTAGTGACTTTTTTGTTTCTTAATTTCATTAGCTAAACCTTCAATTGAAGGTCGGTAGTTTGTACACTTCAAGCTCAAGCAAGCACTACTAACTTCATCTGTCAATCTGTTTCTTTTGCTGGTTTTGATATTATTTAATGCTGAGAATAAGATCTCATGAAAGCACGTAGAGGGAGAAATTGTGAGTAAAGCCATTGCTATATTTTCCAGGGTACTAAAAGTGTCTGGTAATCAGTTCCAGGCACTCCAAATTTCCTGTTTGTGGTGGCACTTCTCTTGATTCTCCAAGCGGCACCTTTCCAAATTCTCAAGCTTTGATCTCAAGTTGACAAACACCTGAGCCAGATGCTGTCTTGAAATTCTGCAAGTTGCGTCTCCAAATCATCAATTTGCATCCATTGGAAACCATGTAATTACAAACTACTGTAGACCACTACATCAGGATACTCAACTATTTTTATGGTCTGTTCTAGTCTTCTAAATTGGTTAAATCTATCACTGAACTGGTCAAGTAATGAGTCTAGAACATTCTGGTACTTTATATGTAAGGGTGCCATTTCATTTTGTACAGCTGCACTGGCCTTCTCAAAATACTTTGTTACTCCAGGAAAATATTTATAAGTTTTAGTTTCTAAATCTCGCTTGAAAATTTTAAGTTTAATTTCAAAAGCTTCTACATATCTAAACATAATATCAACACTTTTGCCAAAACCTTGTAACTTTAAGTTCACTTCATTAATATGAACAGAGAGATCTGTAAAAAATATCAGGGTGTTGACTCACTTATCATCACTGAGCTGAGAAAAGTTTCCCAGATCCTTATCCTCAAGAAATACCTTAATTTCTTCAAAGCACTCCACAAAGAGCTCAAGAAATTTGCCTCGGCTCAGCCATCTTACATTATTTTACATCAGCAGTCCACTGTAGGTGGAATCAACCTCCAGTAAAAGTGCAAACAATTCTAGCTTGTGAAGGGGGCGAGCAGCTATCAAATTAACTATTTTTATAACAACTGACATTAAGTCATTTAAGTCGGTGAATCCTGCCTTGACACATAAAACCTTCTGATGGATAATACAATGAGAAGGCACAATCGGATGTCCAATAGCTTCCATAAACAATTTGACAAATCCAACTTTTTCCCCCCCACCATGTTTGATGCCCCATCTGTCGTCACTGACACAACTTTAGAGAAATCAATGCTTAGGTCACCAAATGTTTGTATAACAACCTTACATATTTCCCTTCCTGATATACTTGTTGGCACTGATACTAACTTTATCAACTCTTCTCTAATTGTGACACCATCAGAATATTGATCAATAACGGCCAACAGAGCATGTGATGTGACATCAGCAGTTTCATCAAGAGAGATAGAAAAATATTTACAATTACTTATGTCTCTCTTTAATTGATGTTGTATGTTTGGGTTCAGTCCCATTATTCAGTCTTTTATGATATTTCTACTGAATGGTAACTCAGATATTCTCTTAATAATTGAATATTTATTCTGCATATCGTGAAATAGAACTGAAGAGTTTCTTTAATAAATTTTCCCTCACTGAGTGCTTTTCCATGCTGAGCTATGGAGTGAACAATGCTCAAACTTGCAGATGTTAAATTTGTAGAGCCTTTTATAAATTTAAGTATGGAATTTGATTGGCTCTTATAAAGGTGTAGCTGTCTGGAAATATATTCTTTCCTTTCATCCTTTCATCACTTTTTTTTAAAGAGCTGGGAATGATTAGTTTTAAAATGTCTATTTATATTCCACGTTCTGCTTTCTACCATTTCAGTACATAGAACACAAAATTATCTGCCATTTTTTAAAATAATGCCATACATCTTGGTCCATGTTGAAAGTGTCGGCTACTGCTACTGCCACTCTCTTTACTTAACCTTGTTTTTTTATTTTTTGGGTTCTCTATTAGGGAGGCAGTGACAGAAGATAGAATTATAGATAGCCTGTTATCCCCGCAGGCAATTATGGGTTAACTAGCCTAACTGACCACAAGATGGCACATGTAACTGTCTTTTAGGAAAGGGCAGGGTTAATAAGCAGAAATAGGGTTAATAAGGAAGCACAACAGTAATAGTTGTGAAATGGAGTCTGAACGATGCTGCAAAATGGCATTCCTTATATAAATTAAGATGGCTGCCGCTATTTCTAATGGCGGAGAATGGCATCCATAGCACAGGCACTTGCCTCTCCCAGCCTCCCCCTCACTTATCTCAGTAATGATGGTAATTAGAAATCCACGACACCCCAGAACAGTAGATTGGATTATGGTTACTGTGATCATGTGGTTGCTGGTAATGGCGATCACAGGGCCGCCAGAGATCCATCTCCCTGTGGCTTTCTGCTGCTCCCTGCTCCGCCAGCCGGTAATGAGGTCAAAGATCCCCTAACGGCCTAACAGGAAGTCCCAGAACTAGACGCTCTCTGCCAGAGTTCTGTTGTTTTGGCTTACAGACCCCCGGCATAGAGTGTCTACACTACACTACAGCAAATATTTCATCCTCAGCTACTGCACCTGGCCGTGTAGTAGCAGAGGATGAAACGTCCTTCTCAACATGCGGCCCCATACTTCTCTGTATATGACCACATGTGGCCGCGTGTCATCCAAAATGGCTATGCATGTCAGTGCTGACACGAGTGTCATAGGTTTGCCATCACAGCTCTATGGGGTATTATATAGATTCTGACCTTTTACTTTTCCAACCTTGACTCATAATAATAATAATTGAAACTATTACAAATAGATATGTGAATAATTATAATGATAATGGACAGAGGAACTAAAAAGACAAAAAATGAAGACTGGCCTCATAATCATAATTTCATCATCCAGGGAATTATTTCCAAGGAATAAAAATAGCTTTCTGTTTCAAAAATTTCTAAAATGTAAAAACAGGTTCCTCATCACATTAAGGCTCCTCTGTAAGAGCGATAGGTCACTCAACCATGTTTATCAAACAACTATTTATTCTTTAAGAATCATTTTGACCCCTTAACTCTGTTTTCCTCAACCCTAAAATTTTATATAAAGAACTTTATTCATGATCATAAGCCCCCACTTTGAAAGTTTTGCCTTAAATCAGAGCACAACAATATCAGAAATATATTGTCCTTAACTTAGACCTTCAGAAGTGGTACAAAGAGTTTATCACGATTAGTGTCTCTCTTTATGAAATAAATGATCAACAAGGCATGGCTTCATCAACAGGTTATTTTGGTGTTCTTTCAGAAAGTTGCTCTTTAAGCAGCAGTCGTAGTATCTTTTTTCATCTCTGGCTTTTTTCTCTGGCTTTTCATTTGTTTGGATTATCCTCTTTCTGGAGAAGTCCTTTTAAAATTTTTCTCAGAGAGGTTTTCCTGTCCCACCTTTTACATAGGACCTGCATTTTCTCTATTACAGTGCTCTATCAATTATCTTTATAATTGTTTATAATTTAAAATGATGTATTTGCTTACACAATTGTTTATTACTTATTTTTCTCCATTAGATTGAGAAACTCAGATGAACAGGCTGTTCTCAAATATATCCTGAATTATTGTGAAATATATACTAATTTATCTGTTTCCTGCGGTAATTTGCAGTGAGGATTTCCTAGGGAGAGCCACAAGGCAGTATTTCTTTTACTCAGGATATTTAGATCCTAAGAGAAATGTTTACAGTAAACCACAGGGTGTTTTTCTGTGAATATCTTCCTGTTCAAAGTGTTCACAAATTATCAGTAACCTCAGCTGATGATTGTATCATTGATATTATTGTTATTGTTTATCTTTCATTTCTGGCATTTTCATTTGAGTCATTCTTTTACTTTCCTCTTTCTATGTTTTTAAGCATGCTTTATCTACTAGATACACTAATATATTAATAATAGTCATTTTAAATTTCTCCTAAGGGAGTTCCAACATCTGAATCAGCTTCAACACAATTAATTTATCTCTTAGTAATGATTTTTGTTTTCATTTTTGTTTTATATGTATCCCATAATTTTTATTTTATGAGAGACACTGAGCATAAAACAGTAGAAATTGAGATAAATAGTATTTATATATTCTCTTCTGTTTGTGCAGGAATTTGTGTCAGTCTAGTTAAAAGATGATTTGGGTTTTGGTATCATTGTTGCTATCATCACCTTCAGTGCACTACAGTTTTCATACTCTTCTAGTTTAGGGTGGGAGCTGGGTTTCAGAAAGTTTTTCCTTGTGCTTATGTTCTATTCTTCGCTTTCAGTGATCTATCTGCCAGAGAGAGTTCTATCCCCATGCTCTTGCCAGTCCCTTGTGGCACAATGTTGATGTTTGCTACTTGATGCTAGGAATGTGAAAGTCAGAGTAATTATTTGATGCCCTAGTGAAGTCTTAGTCTAAGGCATACTCTGTATACCACATATATATTCTATCTAATAAAAGAATAACATGCAAATTAACCATCACTCTGCTACATCCAAAAGCTACTCCCACCAGCCAATCAGGAGTATGCAAATTAATGCAAACAGAATGGCTGCGGCCACGGAGGTTCCCTGGGCAATGGAGGAAGCCAAGCTTTCTGCACACATTGGCTGACCTTAGCCTCTGCTCAAGGCTACAAAGTTTCAATTACAGAAGATAAATACCCTAACTGGTTTGGATCAGTGGAGAGTGCAATCAGTCTGTGGACTAAAAAGTCCCAGGTTTGATTCCGGTCAGGGGCATGGGCATATACCTTAGTTGTGGGCACATCCACAGTGGGAGGTGTGTGAGAGGCAACTGATCAATGTTTCTAACTCTCTATCCTTCTCCCTTCCTCTCTGTAAAAATTCAATAACGTATGTTTTTTTAAAAATGGATACAGGACTTAAACGTAAGACAGGAAACCATAAAAATATTAGAGGAATCTACAGGAAGAAAAATCTCAGACATATGCCAAAAGAACTTCTTTGATGATACCGCTCCGAGGGCAATGGAAGCTAAAGAGAAAATAAACAAATGGGACTACATCAAAATCAAAAGCTTTTGCACAGCTAAAGAAACCATCAACAAAACAACAAGAAAACCCACTGTATGGGAGAACATATTTGCAAATGTTATTAGTGATAAAGGTTTAATCTCAAGCATCTACAGGCAACTCACCCAACTCAATAAAAGGAGGACAAATGATCCAATAAAAAAAATGGGCAACAGACCTAAATAGAATCTTCACGAAAGAAGACAAAAGGAAGGCCCAGAGACACATGAAAACTTGCTCAAAGTCACTAATTATCCGAGAGATGCAAATCAAAACGACTATGCGGTACCATCTCACACCTATCAGAATGGCTTACATCAACAAATCAACAAACGACAAGTGCTGGCGAGGATGCGGAGAAAAAGGAACTCTTGTGCACTGCTGGTGGGATTGTAGACTAGTACAGCCACTGTGGAGAACAGTATGGAGATTCCTCAAAAAACTAAAAATGGAGCTCCCATTCGACCCAGTGATGCCACTTCTAGGAATATACCCCAAGAAACTAGAAACGCGAATTAGAAAGGATATATGCACCCCTATGTTGATAGCAGCACAATTTACCATAGCTAAGATTTGGAATCAGCCGAAGTGCCCATCTGCAGATGAGTGGATCAAAAAACTATGGTACATTTACACAATGGAATACTACGCCGCGGAAAAAAAGAAGGAGCTCCTACCATTTGTAACAACATGGATGGATTTGGAGAGCATTATGCTAAGTGAAATTAGCCAGGCAGAGAAAGACAAATATCACATGATCTCACTCATTTGAGGAATACAATCAATGACATAGACTGATGAACAAGAATAGATCCAGAGACTGAGAAAAGTCCATCAGAATGTCAAACCTCAGGGTAAGTGGCAGGTGGTGAGAGTAAGTGGAAAAGTCAATATACTTGAACTCTTGAACTGAGGTAAGTGATTTGTGTTTTTACATCCCTGACAAAGTTTATATAAAATTATAAAAAAATGGCAGCTAGTCTGACATTGAATTGACATGGCCTAGAGCTTGTCATATCCTATGGAGACCAGTCCTTAGGCTAGGCCCTGCTTAACCTCCCATGACACCATAATACCCTTACATGATATTATTCTACAATGTCATCATAATATTTGATATTTGACAACAGCATATTATACAATTATCCCAAATAAACTTACAAACTAATTCTTTGAATGTTGGGCAGCAACTTAAAAAAAAAACAGGAAAGAAATTAATCCCTTTCAGAAGGAATTAAGGCACTGGGAAGGCATCCGAGCATTCTATATTGGCCCTTCTTGCCCTTTCTGCCAAGAGGGACCTTCTTGTTACTATCCAAATACACACAGCTGATGCCAGAGTTTTCAGTTCGAGCTGTGGCTGAAGCCTTTGGGCAGCTGGCACCATGGATCTGTATCTCGACCAATGGTGTGAGCTGGGCCCTCTCTGGAGAAGAAACCTGGGTCCCCCGAGATATGTGATCAGTACCGGGACCCCGCCAGCAGGCGAGGGGACCCCAAGGCAGGTACTGGACGTGGAGGCCACAGGGGGACATAGACTACAAAGGAGACAGAACTGAACCTCACATCACCCTGTTTGGCCCCGGAGGATGGCTGGTTAGCCAGAGACGGGTAAGATTCCTCAGGGAAGGAATAACCTAAGACAGGCACAGTCGCAGAGGGGCCAACAGGAGAGAACTAAAAGGTCAACAGAGGTGGGGCACAGATCCTCATCCACAAACCTTGCAGGGGTTTGAATTCTCAACCCTCCTAAGGGAGGTCTCCTACCCCCACGGCTGCTTCGCCTCCCACACACAATTCATACGGGGACCCAGGCGGCAGACAGAGACTCGGCCAGCAATAGCTGCTCTATATCTAAATGCAGTCTATTACCAGGAATGCTCGGGACCTACTCAAAATTGCAAATATTCCTTTCCACTAGTATTCACAGGGTAAACTAAGATTTCTGCTTGAGTATTAAAATTGACAGGAAAATAGTAATCAAGTTTTCAGATTAATTTAAATTGGCCAAGTGAAATACGAGAATACTCAAGAAAATTATAGTGTACTGGACAAAAAGCTTTTCCTAAAACATTAACTGAAAAATCTATTAGTAGTTCATCTCTCTGTAAAATTGCCTAACATCCAAAGAACCTAAAGCAGTCACTTTGTGTGCAAAAATTAAAATTTAAAATTATCAAGACTGCAATAGAAAATTTCCAAAAGTCCCCATTAATCAAAAAAAAAGGGGGGGAGGGGACAGCGGGGTAATATCATGTAAGGGACAAAAAACAAATATCGAGTAAGTAAAATACATCTAGAAAATTCTTACTCCAGTAAAGTAAATTCCATTTGTAAAAACAATAGCAGGACACCCATGAAAAAACACACATGGTGTCAAAATAAGCCAAAGGAAAATCATTTAGGCAAAAATTAAAAAGAATCCCAAGTCTATTTTGCATAGAGGATCCCTTTGTTAACTTTTGGTCGAGAATGTGTTTGTGTGTTTTCAGAGAACAACTCCAAGACCATGTGGGTTCCTGCGACGGTGAGGAACTGATGGATCTGTTCCAGTCATGAGGACGGTCCAGAGATGGGGGACACTGACGACACCTTGCCATACTAGCAGTCAGCAGCTGTGCATGTCTGCAGGCAGCCCAGGACCAAACCAGAGAGGATGGATCATGCATTGACACGATATGTCCACCATCTGGATACCATTGCTGACTTATACACATAATGAATTATTTGACACTGAAACTGGGACTCAGAAAAGTTGGACATTGAAACCGAGACTGAAACACTTTTTGTTCTTATACATTTATTTCTAGTATGCAGAGGCAAGATATTTTTGAAGAAAAGAAACAGGGGAGAGTGATTGATATAGAGGCAGGAGGGCCTTGAACAGGCTGTCAAGCTACAGGGGGAGGCTTGGGTGGATGGGAGGTAGATGCGGGGGGAGATCAACGGAAGGACTTGTATGCATGCATATGAACATAACCAATGAATGAAAGACACTGGGGCGGGGAGGGGGGAAGCTGGGGATATGTGCTGGGGGGTGGGGGAGGCTGGGGGGAGGATAAGGGGGAGGGGGAAAGGAAAACATGTACTACTATTATACTGCAAAAAATCAATAAAAAATAATTAAAAAAAAATAAAAGAAGATAAATAAATTCAAACAAAACTGGCAGCAGTTATGGAGCTGGAGAGAGCAGGAGGCTTGAGTTGCCCCCAGTGATGGAGGAAGCCAAGCGTTCCACACACCTGGCTGGCCTAGGCCTCCGCTCAAGGCTACAAAGATTCAATTACAGAAAATAAATAAATCCCAACAAAAATGGTATGGCCATAAAGCAAGTAGGAGGCGTGGCTCTGCTCAAGGCTACAAAGTTTCAATTATAAAAGATAAATAAATCCCAGATACCAAGGACTCCCCTTGCGTCACTGGGGTGTGTGGCCAGCCTGAAAACCACCAGAGAACCCTCACCCAGGCTGCCTTCTACCCCAAAGAAACACCCACCCTGATCTGGGACATCCTTCAGGGCAAACCAGCTGGCCCCCACCTGTGAACCAGGCCTCTATCCTATCTAATAAAAGAGTAATATGCAAATTGACCATAACTCCAACATACAAGATTGCTGTCCCCATATGGTCAAAGATGGCTGCTCCCATGTGGACACAAGAAGGCTGCCACAAGATGGCCAGCAGGGGAGGGCATTTGGGAGGGACCAGGCCTGCAAAGGAGGGCAGTTATGGCCAATCAGGCCAGCAAGGGAGGGCAATTGGGGGTGATCAAGCCTGCAGGGGAGGGCAGTTAAGGGTGACCAGGCTGGTAGAGGAGGGAAGTTGGAGGTGACCAGGCCTGCAGGGAAGGGCATCTAGGGGTGAGCAAGTCTGAAGAGGAGGGCAGTTAGAGGCAATGAGGCTGGCAGGGTAGGGAAGTTAGGGGCAAAGAGGCCAGCAGAAGAGCAGTGAGGCATCAATCAGACTGCCAGGGAAGGCTGGTAGGCAGAAATGATTAGGGGCAAGCAGGAAGTCAGGCATGTGAGCAGATGGGAGCCAGCAGTCCTGGATTGTGAGATGAATTAGGCCTAAATAGACAGTTGGACATACCTCTCAAAATCCAGGACTCCTGGCTCCCAACCACTCCCCTGCCTGCCAGCTGGATCAACTCTTAACCACTGCCCTGCCAGCCTGGTCACCAATAGATGCCTTCCCCTGCCAACCTGGTCATCCCTAACTGCCCTCCCCTGCCAGCTTGGTCACTATAAACTGTCCTTCCCTGCTGGCCCACTCATCCCTAACTGCCCTCCCCTGTTGGCCTAGTCACCCCTAACTGTCATCCCCTGCCATCCTTATGTCCCCAACTGTCCTCCCCTACAGGCCTTCTTGCCCCCAACTCCCCTCCCCTGCAGTCCTGATCCCCTCCAACTGCCCTGCAGGCCTGTTTTCCCCCAACCTCCCTTCCCTGCAGGGCTGGTCCCCCCAAGTGCCCTCTTTTACAGACTTGGTTTCCCCCAACCTTTCTCTTGTTCAGGTCTGTTCCCCTCCAACTGCCCTCCCCTACAAGCCTGATCACCCCCAACTGCCCTCCCTTGCAGGCCTGGTCCCTCCCAACTGCCCTCTGCTGCTGGCCATCTTATAGTGACTATCTTGTGTTCACATGGGGTTGGCCATCTTTGACCACATGGGGGCAGCCATCTTGTATTGAAGTGATGGTTAATTTGCATATTATTCTTTTATTAGATATTTATGCACTAGGGTCCTGGTGCATAAATTCATGCATGGATTGCTTCCCTTGGCCTGGCTGGCAATTGGGGCTGATCAGACTTGGCTTGCTGGGATGAGGGACTACTGGAGGTTGCCTGGCAGTGAGAGGTTGGCTGTGGGAGTGCGTTGACTACCACGCATTGAGTGTCTGCCCCCTGGTGGTCAGTGGGTGCCATGCAAAGCTACCGGCTGGTTGCCCAGTGATTCAGTCATAACAATCCTGAGGCATCCTATCTAATAAAGAGGGAATATGCAAATTGACAGTCATATCATCTCAAAGATTGTGGCGCCCATAGCCACATGATGGTGACGCCAGTCCTCTCAGCCCCGCCAGAGTCTCCTCGTCCCAAGGGGTACTAGGTGCACTGCAGTGCTGGACCACTTGCCTGCTGCCAGAGTCCCCCAGTCCTTTCAGTCCCAAACGGGGGCGGGGGCGGGGGGGGAGGAGGAGAGCGTGGCAGGTGCCACAGCCCCCTATTCCTTTCAGCTCCTCCAGGGGGATGGTAGGCACACAGAGTGGCCTGACCTGCCCTCAGCATGGTCCAGCCACACCATGCTCCTGAAACAAGAGTCTTCCAATCCTTTACAGAAAACGGGTTGCCTCAAAAGTTAGTTAAGCTTCTTAGGACAAAAAGCACTCAAAATCTTTGAAAAGGGAATTCCAATATTTATGAAAGTTTGGACTAGATAATTCAAGGTTATTTCCACTAAAACATTCTAAGATTTTGTGATTTTAACATTCTGAACTCACATAGCACCAGCTGTATTGTATGTAAATAGATATTATTTAAAGGAATAGCCATTATTATTAAAACAACTCATAAAACCACACTGTTTGTATGTCAAGGACATTCTGTGTTATTTTCCCAATTGCTGGAGTTAATGCTCTTAAATTGGCAGTTGGACATTTCTGAGGGGTCCTAGATTGGAGAGACTGCAGGCCAGGCTGAGGGGGACCCCCCCAAACCCCAGGGACGAATTTCATGCACCGGGCCTCTAGTATACTATCTATTAAAAGAGTAATATGCAAATTGACCGTATCTTCAGTATGCCCAATAAGCCACGCCCCCTGGCCATGCCCACTAGCCAATCACAGGGCAAGAGGCCCTATCAGGCTGTGAAGTTAGGCCAGACGAGGCTGTGGTCGGGCGGCCAGTCATAGTGGGCCCCAATGGATGGATAGTGGGGCCCTGCAATGGTGCCCTCAGTGCACAGGGCTGGGCCTGGCTGAGGGAGGTGAGGACACAGAAGGCGTGAGCCAGACACCCTGTGAACATGAACACCCCCTGAGCCGTGGAGCAGCCAGTGAGATATGTGCCTGAGGTTGTTTGGCTGGAGAGTGGTGGGGTCACGAGTTGAATCCAGGTGCATCTCTGCCCGCAGCTCATCACCTCTCCACTGTGCCAGGCCGGGCTGGCCAAATAATGCCCCTGCGGATGGTGATGCTTGCCAAGTCTAAGCTGGGTCCTGAGGCTGGGGAAGTCTGCAGAGGGGAGCACCCCAGCTCCCGCCTCCCAGAGCTCCAGGACTCCAGTGCGAGGCCCAGCCCTGGGGGCAGGAGAGGAGCCAAGACCAGCCCCTGAGGCAGAGAAGACCGAGCCACCAAACCCAGCCCAGCCTGTGTGCAGAGCAGAGGCAGGGAGTGCGGGAAAGGAAGTGAGAAAGGCGAGAGCTAACACACATGTGCAAGGAATGTCTCCCATGGGCCAGAAAGGCACTGGACCCAGACTATCTGCAGACGCAGGCCTGGACTCCCCCAGGCGTGTGTGGGCCCATTCCTGGGATAATGGGACCAGAGTTCCCCTCAGAACAGGACCCTGGAGCTGGGCTCACTGCCCGCCCTTACGGGACAGTGATGGTTTGGGTCTGTGGGCACTCTGTGACCCAGAATGCAGAGCCACACTCAGCCTGGGCACTGGAACCAAGCACCAGGCAAAGGAGCCCTGTTCTCTGTCCCAGGCACTGGTTCTGACCCTGGGCCTCCAGCCTTGTAACATCCAGAAATCCAGGAGACAGAGGAGTGAGCTCAGAGGCAAAAGCAAGCCCCAGGCCTAGGGCTGTCTGACTCAGGAAGAACTCGCAAGCCAACACCTGGGAAACCTGAGGGCCCAGGGCGCTAAGGAAGCCGGTAAATAAAAGCCCCCACTTATGTGTAGGATGAATTCACCACAAGTAACAGGACCGCGTGGCGTGGTCCGACAGAGACTTTAACACAAATCCACAAAGGAGGAGCCAAGAGCAAAACCAGGAAGCAGCTTCCACTCCCTCATCATTGATGCTTCTATCCGCTGGGCTGTAATCAAAAGAAAAGAGACACACTATACACAGAAATAAACATAAAGATTACAAAATATTTCTCATCAGAAACAGTGTAAGGGAGAAGATAGTAGAGCAACATCATTAAAGTACTCACAAGGGGGAAAGTCCTCTCAATTTATAATTCTAGATTGAGTGAAAATATTTTTAAATAGTTTAAAATAGTCAAAATATTTTAAACTAATATATCTTAACTATTTTAAACTATTTTAGAAATAGTTAAAAATATTTTTATGTGTAAAAGATTGAATTTTTTTAATCACCAGCAGGATTGTAGTGTAAGAAATGTTAAAAGAAGTCCTGCACGCAGAAATAAAATTTTGCCAGATACAAATAATGATCTATACCAAGAAATGGAAAACACCAAAGACAGTCTATGCATAGGAAAAAATATAATAAAAGTTTCTTATTATTGAAATATATTTAAAAGTAATTACCATAACTATTTAAACAATAATGTAATGTCAGTTTTATAACATCTGTGCAAATAAAATACATGACAACAATAGCAAAAGATTGCCTAGGAAAAATGAAATTTTGTTACAGTGAAGTTTCTATACAAGATGTGAAGTGGCAAAATATCCACTCCAAGATAGACTGTGACAAGTTAAAATCCTATATAATGAAGAGTTAATATGCAAATATTCATCACACCTTCATGCCCTCATGCCATAACGGCTCGGACCCTCAACCCTGGGGAGAGAGAAATGGGAACCAGATAGGCTATGGACTGGGGGAGGAACAAGCCACCCACTCCATGGTCCTGGATGCCAACAGCTGCCTGCCTCTCTGACCCAGGAGAGGGACAAGTCGCCTGCCCTGTGGTCCTGGGTGCGTGCGGCTCCCTGTGGCTGCGGCCGGACTGAGTGAAGCTGGCCCGGGTCCTGGGTGCCTATAGCTGGCCAGAGGAAGAGAAGCCTGAGTCCCACGTGTGGAGCAAGGCAGAGGCAGTTAGGGGCAATCAGGCCAGCAGCGGAGCACTTAGGGGCAATCAGGCTGGTAGGGGAGCAGTTAGGGGGCGATCAGACAGGCAGGCAGAGGTGGTTAGGGGTGATCAGGCAGGCAGAGGTGATCAGCCAGGCAGGCCAGTGAGAAGTTAGGAGCCAGTGATCCTAGATTGCAAGAGGGATGTCCGACTACCAACAGTCAGAGTGCCAACAGTCAGACAACACAGAAGGGATTCCTGATTGGAGAAGGTGAAGGCTGGGCTGAGGGAACCCCACCTTTGTGCACAAATTTTGTGCACTGGGCCACTAGTGTGTGTGTGTGTGTGTGTGTATGTAATAAGCAAATTTGTCAGGGATGCCTTTAAGTCACGACCAGCTATAGGCCTTAACAGTCACAACTGATGTGGCTCAGAGCATGCCCCCATCCCAGCGGACACACACAGGGTGGGGACCTCCTTTCAGTACCCATAGCATGGCTCAAAGCATTCTCCCACCTCATCACCACCCCAGCACACATATACAGGAATCGGGGCTTGCTTCCAGCAGCCGTGGCACAGCTTGGAGCACGCCTTCACCCCAGTGGACACACACAGTTGGTACTCTGCACCTTTTCTGACTGCTCATTGGCTTAGCTCTCTGTATATTGCCACTGGCAGTGTTCTTGGTAACTTGGGTAATAAGAATCCAAGAAAGTGATCTAGGGTTTTCCCACCACACTCCTGGAGGAAAAAATGATGGTCTGCTGCTGGAGGGGCTGTATAGGACTTTCTCAGCATTTGTGCTCTTTGCCCTGTGGCAGCCATACACTGTCCAACTGCAATTAGTTTGGGACAAGATTGTCCCATTTTACAGAGCTCAACAGAAGACCTCTGCTTATATTACTATAGATCTTGATCCCAAGCTGTTCCCTCTGTAGAAGAGGGGTGAAGAGTATTTGTCTAATTGATGGATAAAAGCCATTGCTGTCCCTCCCTCAATAGTTCACCGTTTTTGTTTCTTTAGGAGTTGAAAAGAAATGTATGCACCTTTAATCATTTCTCCATATAATTTCTGATCAACTCTTACAGGCAATTCCAAGAGGAGCTTTCATCTGCATTTGTCCTTCCCTCAAGCCTTTTCATGAACTTCCGTTTGAGGGTCATGGAAAAGTGTGAACTACTCTTATCTCTGGAGCCACAATACTCACCTTTGAAATTTCAGTTCATGTTTGGCCTTAAAAATGTTAAAATATTAGCTGGTTTATTTTTTTGCTACTTGTCTTATAATCAGCATTTCCTTTTATGATCTGCATAAGTGAAAAAATTCATGGATTTCATGAGTCATAGATGGTCTTATAAATTGGATATTATTATCATAAAAATACATGTTTAGGGGATAAATCCTAATTCCTGGTACATGTACACATGACCTTACTTGGAAATAGGCATTTGTAAGATGTAATGTAGATGAGGTCATGCTCAAGTAGAGTGGAGCCTTCATCCAAAGTATCTGGTTTTCTTATAAGAGAGAAGAGACAGACATAGGAGTAAGGTGGTCATGAAAAACAGACAGAAATTGAGTTGATATTTAATCCAAGCAACAAAATATATCTTTTTTTCTTTATTGATTAAGGTATTACATATGTGTCCTTATTGCTCTCACTCATGCCCTTACCCTTCTGTTGTCTGTGTCCATTGGTTGGGCTTATATGCATGCATGCAAGTCCGTTGGTTTATATGCCCCCCTTATCCCCACCCTCCCCTACCATCCCTCTGAGGTTTGATAGTAGGATCAATGCTTCTCTGTCGCTGGACCTGTTTTTGTTCATCAGTTTATGTTGTTCATTATATTTCATAAATGAGTGAGATCATGTGATATTAATCTCTCTATGACTGGCTTAATTCACTTAGCATAATGCTCTCCAATTCCATCCATGTTGTTGTAAATGGTAAGAATTCCTTATTTTTACTGCAGCATAGTATTCCATTGTGTAGATGTACCATGACTTTTTAATCTACTTTTCTGCTGATAGGCACTGAGGCTGTTTCCAAATCTTAGCTATGGTAAATTTTGCCACTATAAACATAGAGATGCAAATGTCCTTTCTGATTGGTGTTCTAGTTTCTTGGGGTATATTCCTAGAAGTGGGATCACTGGGTCAAATGGGAGCTCCATTTTTAGTTTTTTGAGGAAACTCCATATTGTTCTCCACAGTGGCTGCACTAATCTACATTCCCACCAGCAGTGCACAAGGGTTCCTTTATTCTGCATTCTCACCAACACTTGTTGTTTCTTGATTGAAATATAATTGCCAAATCAAAATTATACAAGGGAAATATTTATAATCAGAGGCCAGGGAAAAAATTTGTGCATAGGTAGTGTTCCTAGGACTGGCAGGTAATCAAGGCCTATTAGGACCTTCTAGCTGCCTGATGAGGCCTCCCTTCCCCAGCTTCAAGCCAAGGCCTTCCTTCATTCTGTACCCCCCACCACTTCTGATGTTCAGCACATGTCATAGTGAGCAATAAAACTCTTGGTCTCCCCATTGAACTCCTGAGGGGACAGCACATTAAGCTTTTATATATATACAGATAGGGTAAAAAGTCTTTTCAAAAATTATTTTATGTACCCCTAATTTAGTATCCTAATATATAAAAACCCTGGGTTGTAACAACCCATAACAACCAAGGCTCAACCAACTGGAAGTCAGTCCTGAAGTCAGCTCTGGGTTGCCGTGGCAACCAGCACTGACTGCTTCTGCTGAAGGTATAGGGCTGCAGCACTGACTGCTGATGGGGCTGTGTATCAGGGCCAGAGAGAGGCATGAAAAGAAAAGCAGAGACTGATCATTTCCTCTGATGCAGATTTTGATTAGCACTTGTCTCTCTTTCTCTCCCAGTCTGTCCAGCAGCCACAACTCCATTTCTCTTCAGGCCTCCACCAGGGCTGCTGATCATCTCTGCCTTTCTGATCAGGCCCCACTGATAGGCCCAGAGATGCTGACTGGCATAGAAAGTGACCAATCAGAACCAAATAGGCCAGCAGAGGAGGGCAGTTGGGGGTGAGATCAGGCCTGCATGGGAAGGCTGTTGTGGGCAAGATCAGGTCATCAGGGCAGGGTAGTTGGGGGCAACCAAGCCAGAAGGAGAAGGGTGTTGGAGGAGAAATCAGGCCAGCAGGGGAGGGCAGTTAGGGGCAATCAGTCAGGCAGGCAGAGGCAGTTAGGGGCAACTAGGCCATCAGGAGAATACAATTAGGGATTATCAGGCTTCCAGGCAGAGGCAGTTAGGGGTGACTGAGCAGGCAGGCAGGTGAGCAGTTAGGAGCTAGCAGTCCCAGATTGCAAGAGGGCCACAGGGATCCGGCCTAAACCGGCAGTTGGACATCCCCCAAGGGGTCCTCAATTAGAGAGAGTGCAGGCTAGGCTGAGGGAACCCTCACCTCCATTCATGAATTTTATGCACCAGGTCTCTAGTTTTTAATGTTAGAATAAAAGTGTATTAAATAATCCTTAATAACAAAATGAAAACAAGGTATGGGTACTATTATGAGTGAGGCTTGATGGACATTAAATCAATGACTGTTACTAAGTATATCATTTCAGTAGAATCCATAATTAGTGGAACCTTAATGTATCCCTATTAAACTAGACTCAATAAATTCATGATGTGAATAAATAAATATGAGGACCAAAAGTCTAGGAATGGCAATAGCAAGAGTTTACTCCAAAAATTTCTGAAAATGTGCCTCCTATGACTCAAATAATAACATTAAGAAACTATAACTGCAAATAAATGGATCTTGAGAATATCATGCTAAGGCAAATAAGGCAGGCAGAAAAAGAACCATATTACTTCACTCATATGTGATATATAAAACTGTATACAACAAATAAATAAATTTAAAAAATGAATGAACAAAAACTCCTAGACACTGACAACATTATGGTGGTTACCAAAGGAAGGGGTAGGGGAGTTTTAAGAGTAAAAGGGCATCAAATATATAGTTACAGAAGAAGATTTGACTTTGATTGGTGGGCACACAATGCAATATAGAGATGAAGTATCATATAATTTTACAATTAAAATCTATATAATATCAACTAATATTACCTAATAAATTTTATTTAAAATAACATATATTTACAATGAAAAATATGTATTTGCAAATAAAGTTATAAACTTTGAATATAAATATTGATTCTAAAATATCTCTTTCTTAAAATATATCATGGAAATGAGGAGAATAAAAGCATTCCCCAACTTTTTCTCATTATCCAGAACAATGAAAATATGTTAGCAGTTTTTTTTGCCAGCATGTTGTTGTTTTTTAAATTTTGAATTAACAGATAAAAAGGAGAGATACTGTCTTAATCAGCATCATGCCTTTGCTATCTGATTGACATAATTTGAGGACACTGCAATTTTATTTGATACACCATTGCTTTTTGTCATAGGAATAATATATTGTTTTACAACACAGAATTGAACAGAGATGAGACTTTCACTAACATTATTAAAAAAGGTATCTTACCTGTCAGGGCTATAGAGAATGGAAGAATGTTTAAAAAATAAGTATATGGATTTATGCAGATATTAATATTAAGTCCCTTTTTATTTTATGATTTACTGTCATATTCTATTTAAGGAAGTATTTGTAGAAATTAAGAGAAGATTGATACATTCTTAAATTAAATGATTTTAAAGAAAAATAATCTCAAGTACATTTTTAATCAGAGAAAAATGGATATAGATGTTTTTAATATACTTCTTAATCTCAAGAAAATTACTAGATAAAATTACATTTTGTTTTTGTACTAAGATTTGCTGCCAGTTCCTAGGCTGCTTCAGGAAATACTTATCTCTAGAGTACAATTGTTTTAATATTTGATCATTTTATAATATGAGGACAAAATTTAATTCAGATGTCATAGAAATAATACCTTTTTATACAGATATAAAATTTTCCATCTGCTATTTTTGGCATAAAAGCAAATCTATTTCAGTTCCATAGCCTTTTAATCTTAAAAATGGATTTTCAAAACTTGTAACAGCTGAAAACTTCATTGTGCAGCCTCCTATATAATCACATAATCCATTGCTAGCTAGAGACATTGGAAGTCGAATTGAAATAGAGTTTTGTAGTTTTAATTTGCTTTCTAGTAAAATGCTGAAAATTGTAACTGGAAGAAATGGACATATTCCTAGAAAATTACAACCTTCCAAAACTCAATCAGGAAGAATCCAAAAATCTCAATAAGACAATAACTATGGAGGAAATTGAAGCAGTCATCAAAAAGCTTTCAGCAAACAAAAGCCCAGGGCCAGACGGCTTCACAGGGGAGTTTTACCAAACATTCAAGGAAGAACTAAAAGCTATCCTCCTCAGACCATTACAAAAAAATCAAGAGGAAGGAACACTTTCAAGCCCATTCTATGAAGCCAGCATTACCCTAATGCCAAAATCAGATAAAGACACTACAGACAAAGAGAATCACAGGTTAATATCCCTCATGAACATAGATGCCAAAATCATCAACAAAATTTTAGGTCCAGCATAACATCAGAAAAATCATACACCATGACCAAATAGACTTTATACCAGGAATGCAAGGATTTTACAATATTGGCAAATCAATAAATGGGATACATCACATAACAAACTGAGAGATCAAAATCACAGAGTAACATCAATTGATGCAGAAAAAGCATTTGATAAAATCCAATACCCTTTCTTTTTTTTTCTTTCTTTTTAAAATATATTTTATTGATTTTTTACAGAGCGGAAGGGAGAGGGATAGAAAGTCAGAAACATCGATGAGAGAAATTGATCAGCTGCCTCTTGCACGCCCCCTACTGGGGATGTGCCTGCAGCCAAGGCACATGCCCTTGCTGGAATCGAACCCGGGACCCTTCAATCCACAGTCCGACGCTCTATCCACTGAGCCAAACCGGTCTCGGCACCAACACCCTTTCTTGATAAAAACCTTCAGCAAAGTGAAAATAGAGGGATCATATGTCAACATAATAAAAGCCTTATATGACAAATCTACAGCCAACATCATACTCAATGGGCAAAAACTAAAACAATTTCACCTCAGAACAGGAACAAAACAGGGATGCCCACTTTCATCACTCCTGTTTGTCATAGTATTGGAAGTGCTAGCCTTAGCAATTAGACAAGAAAAGAAAATAAAAGATATCCAAATTGGAAAAGAAGAGGTAAAACTGTCATTATTTGCAGATGATATGATACTGTACATAGAAAACCCTAAATACTCCATCAAAAATTATTAGACTTAATAAATGAATTCGTCAATGTAGCAGGATACAAAATTAATGCCAATAAATCTATGGCATTTCTATATACCAATAGTGAACTTACAGAAAGAGAGATTTAAAAAACAATCCCATTTACCATCACACCAAAAAAATTAAGATACCTAGGAATAAACTTAACTAAGTAAAAGACTTATATTCAAAAAATGACAGGACACTGAAAAAAGAGATAGAGGAAGACATAAACAGATGGAAGAACATACTGTGTTCATGGATTGGTAGAATCAACATCATTAAAATCTTCATACTACCCAAAGCAATCTATAGATTCAATGCAATTCCCATTAAAATACCAATGGCATATTTCAAAATTCTAGAAAGAACACTACAAAAATTCATCAGAAATAAAAAAAAGACCCTGGATAGCCGCAGAAATCCTGAGAAAGAACAAAGTAGGTAGGATCTCAATACCAGATATCAAGCTATATTACAAAGCCACTGCTCTCAAAACTCCCTGGTACTGATACAGGAACATACATATAGACCAATGGAATAAAATAGAGAACCCAGAAGTTGAGCCAACCACTATGCTCAATTAATATTTGACAAAGGATTCAAGAGAATACAATGGAATCAAGACAGTCTCTACAATAAATGGTGTTGGGAAAATTGGACAGATGCATGCAAAAAAAATGAAACTAGAACACCAACTTACACTATACACAAAAATAAACTCAAAATGGATAAAGGACTTAACTGTAAGACAGAAACCATGAAAATATTAGAGGAATCCACAAGCAACAAAATCTCAGACATATGCTGAAGCAGTATCTTTACCGATACAGCTTCTAGGGCAATGGAAACTAAGGAGAAAATAAACAAATGGGACTACATCAAAATAAAAAGCTTCTCCACAGCAAAAGAAACCATCAACAAAACAATAAGAAATCCCACTGCATGGGAGAACATATTTGCTAATGTTATCATCAATAAGGGTTTAATCTCCAACATTTACAATGAACTCATACAACTTAACAAAAAGAAGATAAACAACACAATATAAAATGGACCCAAATAGATACTTTTCAAAAGAAGACATATAGAAGGTCAAGAGACATATGAAAACATGCTCAAAGTCACTCATCATCTGAGAGATGCAAATAAAAACAACAATGAGGTACCACCTCACACCTATCAGAATGAGTATCATCAACAAATCAATAAATGACAAGTGCTGGCGAGGATGTGGAGAGAAAGAACCCTCTTGCACTGCTAGAGGGAATGCAGACTGGTGCAGCCACTGTGTAAAATACTGTAGAGTTTCCTCAAAAAAACAAAAAAAAATTGAATTCCCTTTTGACCCACCTTCTAGGAATACATCCCAAGAATCTAGAAACACAAGTAAGAAATGGTATATGCACTCCTATGTTCATAGAAGCATAATTTACAATTCACAATAGCTAAGATTTGGAAACAGCCTACTAGTACGTGGCTGTTAAACCACAGATGAGTGCTTTAAAAAACTGTGGTACAACAGCAAGACACCCATGAAAAACACACATGGTGTCAAAATAAGCTAAAGGAAAATCATTTAGGCAAAAATAAAAAGAATCCCAAGCCTATTTTGCAGAGAGGATCCCTTTGTTAACTTTTGGTCGAGAATGTGTTTGTGTGTTTTCAGAGAACAACTCCAAGACCATATAGGTTCCTGCGACAGTGAGGAACTGACGGATCTGTTCCAGTCACGAGGATGGTCCAGAGATGGGGGACACTGACGACACCTTGCCATGCTAACAGTCGGCAGCTGTGCTTGGCTGCAGGCGGCCCAGGACCAAACCAGAGAGGATGGAACTTGCATTGCCACAATGTGTCCACCAGCTGGATACCATTGCTGACATGTACACATAAAGAACTATTTGACATTGAAACTGGGACTCAGAACAATTAGACATTGAAACTAAGACTCAAACATTTTTTGTTCTTATACATTTATTTCTAGTATGCAGATGCAAGATATTTTCAAAGAAAAGAAACAGGGGAGAGTGATTGATATAGAGGCAGGGAGGCATTGAACAGGCTGTCAAGCCACAGGGGAAGGCTGGGGATTGGGGGGTTGGTGCTGGGGTAGATCAACTGAAGGACTTGTATGCATGCATATGAGCATAACCATTGTATGAAAGACACTGGGGTGGGGCGGGGCAGGTGGGGACATGTGCTGGGGGTAGGGGAGGCTGGGGGGAGGATAATGGAGGAAAAAAAAGAAAACATATGTACTACTATTAAATCTAAGTTATACTGCAAAAAATAAAAAATATTAATAAAAAAAACAGTGGTACATCTATACAATGGAATGCTACACTGCTGTAAAAGGAAGGAATTCCTACCAATTGCAACAGCATGGATAGATTGGAAAACATTATGCTAAGTGAAATAAGTCAGTTGGAGAAATATAAATATCACATGATCTCACTCATTTGTGGAATATAGTGAAGATAAACTGATGGAAACACACACACACACACACAAAACAGATCCAGAGACAGAGAAGGATTGATTAGACCTTCAAACCTCAGAGGGAAGGCAGGGGAGGGTGGAGGGAAGGGAAAGAGATCAATCAAAGGACTTGTACACATGCATGTATATGGGCCTAACCAATGGACACAGACACCAGGGGGTGAGGGCATAAGTAGGGGTGTGTGTGTGTGTGTGTATGTGTGTGTGTAGGGGGCAAAAGGGGATAAATACATATATGTAATGCCTTAATAAAGAAAATAAATAAATAAATAAATAAATAAATCAAATCCTATCTAATAAAAGAGTAATATGAAAATTTGACTGTACCTTCGAACACCCACAGCCATGCCCACAGCCACACCCACTAGCCCCAACCAAGATGGCTTCTGCCACTGAGAGAAGGAGGAAGGCGTGGGTTTTCCCGGCAACACATGAAGCCAAGCTTTCCACTTGCTGTTGTCTGCCTAGGCCTCCACTCAATGCTACAAAGTTTCAATTATAAAAGATACAGAAATGGCAGCAGCCACTGAGCTGGAGAGAACAGAGGCTTCGTTTTCCCTAGCAAAGGAGGAAGCCAAGCTTTCCATTGCTGGCCTAGTCTTCCGCTCTAGGCTACAAAGTTTCAAACAGAAATGGCTGCCACCACAGAGCCAGCAGAAAGCTTGGCACTGCTCCAGGCTACAAAGTTTAAATTGTATACATAGATTAATCCCAGATTCCAGGACCTCCACTTGGGTGGCTGGTGGGTGTGGCCGGCCTGCAAACCTCTACAGATCCCTTGCCCAGGCTGCCCCTTTCCCCAAGGCAACCCCCACCCAGTTCTGAGACACTCTTCAGGGCAAACCAGCTGGCCCCCATCCATGCACCAGGCTCTATCCTACCTAATAAAAGAGTAATTTGCGGATTGACCATCACTACAACACACAGGAGGGCTGCCCCCATGTGGTCAAAGATCCTGCCCCCATGTGGACATAAAATGGCCACCTCAAGATGGCCAGCAGGGGAGGGCAGTTGGGAGGGACCAGGCTGGCAGAGGAGGGAAGTTGGGGGCAAACAGGCTGGCAGGGGAGCAGTTAGACATCAATTAGGCTGGCAGAGTAGTGGTTAGCGGGTGATGAGGCTGGCAGGCAGAAGCGGTTAGAGACAATCAGGGAAGCAGGCAGGTGAGCAGTTTGGAGCTAACAGTCCTGGATTGTGAGAAGGATGTCAGACCGCCCGTTTAGGCCCGATCCTACCAGGATCCCGGGAGGATCGGACCTAAACGAGCAGTTGGACATCTCTCGAGGGGTCCCAGGTTGGAGAGGGTGCAGGCTGGGCTAAGGGACATCTCCCGCCCGCCCCCCCCCATGCATGAATTTTGTGCACTGGGCCTCTAGTTAATAATATAAAATTATCAAGAAAAGGAGGATGTTCTGAGGCATTATCAGCAATAAGCAAAATCTTGAAAGGTATGTTGTCTCCAAACAGTACTCCATTTTGCTGTCCTAGCAATTCAGTAGGGCATCATGAAGAGGAGCTGAGTCATTGGTAATTTCTTGGGGTTCATGGAGTACACTGGCAGTGCGTAAAGGCCATGGGATCCTCGCCATGCCAGAGCACAGTGTTTCAATTTGTGGTTTGCAACACTGTCCCCAAGCAAAACTATTATCCTGTCCTTAAATCCTTGAAACCTAGCATTGACTTGGGTGCTTTATGGATGAAAATCTTTTGGGGTATCAGTTTCCAGAAGAGGGTAGTATTACCCATATTAAATACTTGCTCTGGCAAGTAATTTTTCTCCAAAACCAGTTTATCTCATATTTTCAAAAATTTTCATCAGCACTCACAGACTTGCCACTTACTTTCACATTATGTAATTAGAAACAATTTAACCACTCAGAGCTAGCAGTAAACACAACTATAGTTGGGTCCAACCTTTCCTTTTAACCTGGCAAACAAAATTCTTGCTTTGGTTGTGGTTATCATGGTGCTTACAGGGGTATGATTCTGTGACAGGTGTTTAATCTAAGACATTAGTAGAAATGTCTCCATGCTTGATAGGCACTTCTCAAAAAATTTTCCCCAACAAATCCTTTAAAATAAATCCGCATTTCTGTTTGTCTCATGGCTTTCAATCAAGAAAATCCTTTCACAGCTCCCATCACTTTGTTCTTGTTCTTCAGGATCATAGCTATCATGGAATGAGACATGCCCAAATGGTGAGCAACAACTATTACTGATTTTCCACCTTAATCACTTCAATTTTGTTTACAGACCAATCACTTGACATGGTCTCTTACTGGCAACATTAGCCAGTAGATTTTGTACACTTAGGAGTGATGATGAATAAAACAACGTAAGATTAACTCAGGTACAAAGGAATATGATGCCATCAAGAGCTGATGTAAACAGAAGATGTATGATGTTGCTGCCCACTTATCACAGCATAAACATTTTTTATAATAAGAAAGAATACACTAAAAAATAATAGAAAGTATAGGATAATAAATACATTATCATCAATATAGTAATTTAGTATACTTACACTGGAGGCCTGATGCACGAAATTCATGTAAGGGGCTCAGTCCTCACAGCCCCTCGCAGCCCCTCGCAGCCTCGGCTGACCCTTACAGCCCGGGATTCATCCAGAAGGTCATCTGGACCGTCATCCAGAATGTCTTACAGACGGTCGTTCAGTTGTTTAGTCTAAACAGCATATTAGTTGTTTATTATATACGATTATGTTTTATACTACTAGAGGCCCAGTGCACAAAATCCATGCATGGAGGATGTGCCTTACTCCAGCCTGCACCCCCTCCAACCTGGGACCCCTCGAGGTATATCTGACTGCCTGTCTAGGCCCAATCCTGGTTGGATCAGGCCTAAACAGGCAGTCGGACATGCTTCTCACAATCCAGGACTGCTGGCTCCAAACTACTAACCTGTCTGCCTCCCTGATTGTCCCTAACCTCTTCTGCCTGCTAGCCTGATCACCCGCTAACCACTACCCTGCCAGCCTAATTGATTTTTAACTACTATGTGCCTCCAACTTCCCTCCTCTGATGACCTGGTCACTCCTAACTGCCCTCCTCTGCAGGCTTGATTGCCCTCAACTGCCCTTTCTTGTAGGCATGTTCCCTCCCAACTGCCCCTCCCCTGGCCATCTTGTGGTGGCCATCTTGTGTCCACATGGGGGCAGGATCTTTGAACACATGGAGGCAGCCCTCTTGTGTGTTGGAGTGATGGTCAATCTGCAAATTACTCTTTTATTAGATAGGATAGAGGCCTGGTACATGGGTGGGGGCCAGCTGGTTTGCCCTGAAGAGTGTCCCAGATAAGGGTGGGTGTTCCCTTTGGGTGAGGGGTAGCTTGGGTGAGGGGCCTGTGAATGTTTGCAGGCTGGCCATGCCTCCAGTGACCCAAGCGGAGGCCCTGGAATCTGGGATTAATCTATGTCTACAATTGAAACTTTGTAGCCTAGAGCAGAGCTAAGCCTTCTGCTCGCTCCGGGGAGGCAGCCATTTCTGTTTGAAACATTGTAGCCTAGAGTGGAGACCTAGGCCAGCAACAGCAGACTGAAAGTTTGGCTTCCTCCACTGCCAGGGAAACCCAAGCCTCTGTTCTCTCCAGCTCAGTAGCTGCTGTCATTTCTGTATCTTTTATCATTGAAACTTTGTAACACTGAGTGGAGGCCTAGGGAGGCAGAAAGCTTGGCTTCCTCTGTTGCCAGGGAAGCCCACGCCTTCTTCCTGCTCTCAGTGGTGGAAGCCATCTTGGTTGGAGTTTATTTGCATAATTTGCTCCTGATTGGCTGGTGGGTGTGGCTGTGGGTATGGCTTGTGGGTGTGGTGAATATACAGTCAAATTTGCATATTACTATTTTATTAGATAGGATATATAAATGTGTGTTCTATATTTTTATACAACTGGCAATGCAACACATTTTTTAACAAGCATGAGTAATGCACTGCAGTATAACATTATAATGGCTACAATGTCACCAGGTAATAGGATTTTTTCAGGAGCATTATAATCTCATGGAAACATCATCACATATGTACTCTATTATTGATCCAAATGTTATGTAGTATATAACTGTATATATCAACAGTTTAAAATTATTATGAAATTTTGGAAAATAAGTGTTTTTCATTGTTATTATTCTGTAAATTCAAATTTATTCAAAATATTTAAAAGTTTTTATATATGTAAAATTTTAAATGTCATTATTATTTTTCATGTGTAAAGTAGCAAATAATGTTACTCACTATTTTGACATTCTAATTTTCCACAATTCCAAAAAAGAATGTCTATTATCTTAGTACAAATTAATAAGCACTATGAATATTTGAATGACTATCTGACCAGAATTTTTATAAAAAACATATTTATTAACATGTAATCAAAAGTCACTGAAGGTGAGTTTGACTTCATAAACAGAAATGAATTTATTTTACAGATACTAAGTTTTTATTGAGTTAACCTCAATGCTGCAGCTGGGTCTTAGATATGGCAGAGTCACAGACTGAAAGACTGCAATTTCTCTGTAAACAACCCCTGATCTTTGTTCTCTTTGAGTGTTTGCTTTGTTGATCTCTTTTCCTACAGAATATCTTTCTCTGCTTTCCAGACCACACAGCAGATACTATTTCTGACATCTAACAAGTTTATACATTACATATGCAATTATAGATAATATTTTTTCTCTCTCAGAGACATTTTGAGAAATATGTAATTGGTCCAGACTGTCTGTTTAGATCAACCAGTTGTGGTTAGGATAAGAGGGAGGTTTTATGATTAATGAAAAGACATGCTGAAAGGATTTGGGTGGAGTGATATTTAATTAAAAAAGAAACCACAGGTAATTTTTTATTAGAAAATAATTCAGTATATACCTTCTGTAATTATTTAATTTTTAACAACCTCAAAAATATGGTTATAAATATTGTAACTATTTAACCTCACACTATTTTACTGTATAAATATATTACATTATTTAATCAACTATTTGGCATTAAGATTACTTAAAATTTACATCCTTGTAGGTAATGCTTGTACCTAGCCATAAGTATTTTCTTAAGATAAATACTCAGAGGATGATACTGATCAAACTATATACATATTTTCACAAGTTTATATATAATAAAATATCTTCCCTCCACCAGAAATGTTATAAACAATTTGTTTTCTTACCAGTATTTAATAGAATACTTATTATCTACCTATACACTTAGACTATTATTAAAAATATCTCTCAAATTTAATGTCTAAACTAAATATCTTTGGCACTATCTAATTGAAGCAGACATATTCTTATTAGTTGGCCTTGAAAATGTTCTGTTATTTTTCTCAGAATCTAGAGAAGAGGTATTTTTCCTAAGTTTTATTTCTGCAGCCCAATAGAATGTAATATTTGGACAAAATGTGTGCATTTAAGTAATTGGACTTTTGCAGTACTACCCAAGATGTAAATATACAGAAGTATACTTTCTCTCTGCTCTACTATCAATCTGTCAGAGGTAAAATAACTTTTATAAGCTTCCTGAATTATTAAACATCTTTGTTAAAATATACAAAAGCAGCCCTAGCAGGTGTGGCTCAGTTGGTTGGAGCATCATCCCACGCACTAGGCACCAAAGGGTTCAATTCCAGTTGAGGGCACATACCCAAGTTTTAGGTTAGATTCCTGGTCAAGGTGAATAAGGGAGGCAACAGATGTTTCTTTCTCACATTAGTGTTTCCATCTCTCTTTTTCCTTTCCTTTCTAGCCATGCAATTGAAGAAAATGTAGGTTTTATCATCTATACTTCTATGGAAGACCAAAATGTTAATACTCAATCTAGACTTTCTTTTGCTTTTATAGGTTGCAAAACTGACTGGTAATATGTTGGCTAATTTATATAATATCTGTGCATCATATCATTCATTCCTACAGAGACCAGTAAACCCATTACAACTACATCTGCACTCACCTGCAGAAAACAGTATTACACACCTTTGTTAAATAGCAAGTGAAGGAAACTGGAGACTGAGGAATTCAAAAGTTGTTTCATCTCATTTTAGTTTTTATTTCATTTCCCTAACCGCTAGTGAAGTTGAGCATATATCGGTTGGACATTTGTATGTCTTCTTGGGAGAAGAGTCTATTCATATCCTCAGTCCATTTTTTAATTGGATTGCTTTTTGCTGTTGTTGTTGAGTTCCATAAGGTCTTTATATATTTTGGATATTAATCCCTTATCAAATATGTTGTTTGCAAATATCTTCTCCCATTCTGTTGGTTCCTTTTTGTTTTGTTAATTACTTCATTTACTGTGCAGAAGCTTTTTAGTTGATATAGTATCATTCAGTTATTTTTGTTTTCACTGTCCCTGTTTTTGAGGTCATTCATAAAATCATCTCCAAGAAGCAGTCTCATTTTTAATTTTTTGAGGAAACTTCATATTGTTTTCCACAGTAGCTCCATCAGTCCACATTCCAACCAACAGTGCACTAGGTTTCCCTTTTCTCCACAAGGTCCCTAAGCTTAGTAGCTATGTTTTCTTCTATATAATATATTGTTTCCAGTCTTGCATGTAGGAGTTTGATTCATTTTGAGTTAATTGCTGCATATGATGACAAATAGTAATATAGTTTTACGTTTTTGCTTGTGTCTTTCCAATTTTCCCCAGCACCATTTATTGAAGAGGCTCTTTTCTCCAGTAAGTTTTGGCTCCTTTGTCAGAGATTATTTACGCATACATATGTGGATAAAGGGGACTTCGACATACTGTGAGTTTGTGAATGACCATAATTTTGTGTTTTGGAGTCAGAGGTCCTGTCCTGAGGCATTTATGGCAAAGAATGACAAAATAAGTGTGTGATGTTTATACTTTATTGAACTGTCAGGCAAGCATCTAAAAACTGGCGTGGATCATTACTTAGATGTTCTAAAATCGGATGGAAAGAAATAAATGCTTGGCTATTTGCCATTTGTGAGTTAAAATTCTTAGTAACGGGACAGTCCCTTAAAATTCTTAGTAAGGGACATTTTATGCAAGACCTATTTAAAGAAATTATATTCTCACCATATACTTCTTAATACTTTTTATAAGTGTACATTTTTAATTAGAGAGACATGATCTTCCCATCTGATATTCAGGGTGATTTCAGTGTGCTATAGAAACAAATAAGAAACAAAAGTCATTTTAAAGTTCCTTTAGACAAACAGCCTACACAATGAAGGAAGTGAATAAAAAATGCTTCTAGCCCCCAATTAAGTAAAATTTTGGCTAAAGTAAAATCACAGAACTACCAAATGCAAGGTTCCAGTGCTTTTATCTATTCATGATTTAAGCACTTGCAAATTATATTTTGTATGCTAATATTTGTTTTAATTATATTACTTTCTTTGTTTATTGTGTTTACATTCCCGTTTTATCAAAGAAACTTTTCTGATAGCATTTTCTTTCCTTTTCTTTGGGATTTTAACTTCAAAGCTTCATACTGTTAAAACTGTAAGGCATTTTTTATTTTTATTTATTTATTTTGTTTTTTGTTAATCTTCACCTGAGGATATTTTCTATTGCTTCTTCATTTTTTATTACTGTTCAAAAAAAATCACATATATTAGTACATATATCTCCTTTTTCCTCCCCATTGACCTTCCCCCATCCTCCCCTACCTACTGCCGCATGCTCTACCCCTGCTCCAACCAGTGTCTTGTGTCCATTGGTGTGCTTATATGCATGCATGCAAGTCCTTTGGTTGATCTATTTCCCCCTTTCCCCAACTGGAAAGCATTATGTTAAGCCAGGCAATGAAAGAAAAATGCCACATTATCTCACTCATTTATGGAAAATAAAGAACACTATAACCTAATGAATAAAAAGATAGATTCAGAGGCAGCAAAGCACTGAACAGACTGTCAAATTACAGTGGGAGATCCATTGCTTCTTAAAAAGAGTGGAAGGACGGGGTAGAAACAAGGAGATAAAAATATCCATTGCTACCTCCCGCACATGTGCCACAACCCGTAGCCAAAGTACGTGCTCTTGACTGGAATCAGGCTAGGATTCATTCTGCTTGCTGATGCCCTATCCACTGAACCACATCTGCCAAGGCTCAACTTATTTTTATTTTGTTTTTTGTGTTTTGTTTTGTTTTTGTTGTTGTGGTTAATCCTCACCAAAGGATATTTTCCATTGAGTTCTAGAGAGAGTGGAAGGAAGAGGAAGACACAAAGAGAGAAACATCTATGATAGAGAGAGACACATCGATTGGTTGTCTTTAGCATGCATCCCTAACAGGGCTTGTGATTGAGCCTGAAATCAAGGCATGTGCCCTTGACCAGAAATGAACCCTTCAGACCACCAGCCAATTCTCTATCCACTGAGCAAAACTGGTTAGGGCTTCATCTTATTTTGAAAGATATTGAAAAGGGTATGCATTTTAGATTGTCAGGTTTGTTTTTCTTTCTGCATTTTATTTATTTTTAAAAATATATATTTTATTAATTTCAGAGACAGAGGGAGAGGAAAGAGAGATGGAAACACCAATGATGAGAGATAGTCATTGATCAGCTGTCTTCTGCACACCCTTTTTTGAGGATCAAGCCTACAACCCTGGTATATGCCCTTGACCTGAATTTTACCTGGGAGGCTTCGTTCCCCATGCCACTGAGCCAACCTGGCTAGGGCTCTTCTAGCATTTTAAAGATGTTCTGTTTTCTCTCTTTCATGTTCATGGTACTCAATAAAGCTTTTCTTGCCAAGAATATCAAGCTCTCTCTCTCTCTCTCTCTCTCTCTCTCTCTCTCTCTCTCTCTCTCTCTCTCTCTCTCTCTCCTTCTCTCTCTCTCCCCCACCCCTTTCTCTTTAGTAAAAGGGTTCCAGGAAGTAGAACTTGGGAGCAGGGAGTGGGGAGACTAGATGGAAGGTGCTACGGGGAGGTGAAGCAGGGTCTGAGACAGCAGGCAGGGTGAAGGGAGGAGAAGAGGGCTGATCATCAAGATCATCAAGGTCTTTTTACTCCTGTGTCCATTACACACTTTATCACATTGCCTTTTAAGCATTGCTTGGAAAATATAGAACTTTGTGCTCCTTGGTATCCCATGCTCCTGAGTTTTTTCCCCCTATTTCCCTGGTTAATCCTACCCAAATTTTTTGTGGATGATTCATCCTTCCCTTCCCTTCTTTACCAGGTACTCCTTATTCCTAGTAAATCTTCCTTTCTCACTCTGATTATTCTTTCTGATCTCCATTGTCTTCTTTTGCTTTGTCATTTAGATACTGATGGTTATTTCAGATAACTCAGCTAAACTCCAAACAGACATATCAGGTTATTTATTGGACATTTCTATTTGCATGTTTTCTAGTATTCTCAAATTTTGTCATAGTCTTTAAATTCTGCCGTATACTCTTCAAACCCTGTCAGTATCACACAAAGCACACAATAATTCTACTAATTTTTCTAATTCTCCAATGTTTTGTTGTTGTTGTTGTTTCTGAGTGCTAAGTATATGTAATTACTTTCTGCCCTTAATTATTTTTTCTGGGCTTGCCCATTAAGCTATTTAATTTAATGTATCTGTTATACTCTTTTATATTTGGCCTACTTACTACTCAGTTCCGGTTTCTGTTGGCTAGTACTGTATGTCACCACCCATAGTGACATGAATAACTTCATGTGACCATGAATAACTTCTATGTAAGTCTGTTATTAATATTGGAGAAAATAAAATAGTATTTAATATATCTTTCAAATTTATTATGCTTATTGAATAAAGGTTTTATAAAAATTATAATCTCATGTTTACAAGGCATGTTAAAATCTTAATAATGATTTCTAGATAGTATAATTTAGAGACCCTTACATAGTTACAGATGGTTAAAAGTTTTCAGGATATATATTTCAACTAACTACCAAAATATTAAGTAGTTTTGAAAATTCCTAATTCATTCCTCATATATTTTCATTTTAGTTGAACTAGGTTATTTTATTTTTTAAGTGAAAAGTTATCATTCCATTAATGTTATTAACCCTTCACTATCATAAATGACATTGATTGGTTTTCAAATACGATTAATTTAATTTTGTTTAAAAGCACACTTAATGACATTTAAGGATACTAAATGTGTGCATGAATTCTGTTTTTAATTATATTGCAACAAAGAAACTTGAATTTTAATAACTATTCCAAATTGAGTACTAATGGATTTCAATACTTTCATATCATCCTTAAAGCATTTCTTTCATATCTTTGTTGGTTCACAAAAGTTTGTGTTCTTCACTGGTAAGCAATAGTCTAAAAAAAGTTAATGTCTCTTTCTTTGACTAATTTTTGCCTGTACTTTTTACAAATAAATTAAATTCTCATATAATATTAGCTGCAAGAAATGATAAATGTCTATACTATATTTGTACCACTCCAGTACATAATTAGCCTTGAATAAATATAAGATATATTTATTAATATATTATGTTAAATAATAGAAACCTACTTTAATACCAGTTTTTCAAAAGAAAACTCACTATGAATATTAAATACTCATTTATTCTATATTGATTTGACTTTGAAGATACTTCGTAGTAGCAAAATATTGAAACAAAACTCAAATACTTTTCAAATAACTTATAATTTAGAAGGTAGGCAGCATGAGAGAGAAAACAAATATTGATATCTAAAACACATGTTACATTGTTGTCAACTTAAACTTGTAGATTTAATATTAATAAATTAAAACGAAATAATGTAAAATTAAAAGGACTCTCCTGGACCATTAATATGGTGTAGCATAAACAACATAGTCTGTGATAAGAGCTATATAAACAGTGAAAGATCTAGTTGACAGAGAAAAAAAACCCACAATGGATCACATTTAATTAAATTCATCAGAGAAGAAATCTTCTGGAATAACATTTAAGATAAATCTTAATTATGATTCTATTAGGTAAAGTTTGGTGTTAGAGGAAAGAATATATGCCTAAGCAACCAACAATTGTTCGACTATTGGACCAGTAACTATGATGTGCATTGACCACCAAGAGGCAGACACTCAACACTTAGGCATGGAAACATGGAACAGACTGATGAATCTCAGAAGGAAATGGGGAGAAGGGAGGACAGAAAGATATTAACCAAATATCTTATATGCATATTAGAGGCCTGGTGCTCAGATTCATGCACTGGTGGAGTCCCCTGCCTGGCCTGTGGGGATCAGGCTGAATCCATGCATAGTGCTCCAACATCCCCTGAAGGGGTCCCAGATTGCAAGAGGATGCAGGCCAGACCAAGGGACCCCACCAGTGCATGAATCTGTGTACCAGTCCTCTTGTATTTATATAAACAGAAATGTGAACATAGCAAGTAAAATTTAGGAGAGACAGATACATATTAAAATAGATTTTTAAAAAACATATTTTATTGATTTTTTACAGACAGGAAGGGAAAGAGATAGAGGGTTGCAAACATCAATGAGAGAGAAACAACAATCAGCTGTGTCCTGTACACCCCCTATTGGGGATGTGCCCACAACCAAGTTACATACCCTTGACTGGAATAAAACCTGGGACCCTTCTGTCTGCAAGCTGATGCTCTGTCCGTTGAGCCAAACCAGTTAGGGCTAATATAAATAAATTTTAATTGTTGAATAAATGGAAATAAAGCAAGAAAAACAATGTTTAAAAATATTAGGATGGACAACTCAAATGATACTTAAAGTTTGTTGGAAAGTGGAGAATCAACCACATAGTATTTCTGAATTTGTGAAATAAAAAAAGTCAAAAAGTGGTACTTTGGGCAAAGTTCACTGAAGCACGTGAGAGTGAAAAATAAAGGAAGTCTCAGTGAGAGTAACTTAATAATCAATACATTAATTACAGATATAACTTTCCCAAAAAAAAATGAATGTCCGCAAACAAAAGGTATGTTTGAGTGTCATTGAATCAAAATCCCTATGGCATTGAATAAATTTCCTTCTATGTATTACCTGATACCTGAACTAATCTAAAAAATTATTTTTAGATATATATGAATATGTGTTTTCTAAATTTTTGTTGAAAGCATTAATGAGATTTATAGGACCATAAAATGTATTATAAATATATTATGAACATATTTAGATATATGTCTTATCCTATAGGAAACAATAAAATATTTGTCAATTTTTTCATAAAATATTAGAGTATTTTTTTAAATTAATTTTTATTATTTTTTGCAGTATAACTTATATTTAATAGTAGTACATATGTTTTCCTTTTTTTCCTCCCATTATCCTCCCCCCAGCCTCCCCTACCCCCCAGCACATGTCCCCACCTGCCCCCTTCCCCGCGCCAGTGTCTTTCATTCATTGGGGAGGTGGATGCTGGGGGAGATCAACCGAAGGACTTGTATTAGAGAGTATTTTTTTTAAAAAAGATAAGAACACATTCAATCATGTACGCTGCATGATTAGGCAAATCACATATTCATCTTTTAGGAAGCTGAGCTTTGATTGTCGTGACCTTGTAGAGCTGTGGTCACTAACTTTTCCATTCATCATTATTACCAAAAGACTCCCTATTGAATTCTCCAAATGTTAAACATAATCTTCTCTGCCCCTACTAGCAGAAATTATGTCTTCTCATAATCATGAGACTACAATAATCCCACAGTATAACTTCTTCTTGACCTCAGTGACCTAAAATCCTCAGGGATGTACCGGGGGTAGGTGAGGCTGGGGGAATGTCAAATGGAAAAAAAAAAGAAGAAGACATGTGTACTACTATGTGTAATACTTTAAACAATAAAATTATATATACTAGAATTTTTTTGTATCTGTTTCCTGTGGGACGTGGTGGTGGCTGTTGTGTCTGAAGAGTGAGCGACTTTTGCCTCATTTTCCCTGCTTATTTTCTTCTCCCTTTTTACTTTTATCAGCAGAGCACAGCTATGGCTCGTAAGAAGAAGCAGCCGTGGTGCTGGTACTGTAACAGAGATTTTGATGATGAGAAGATCCTTATACAGCACCAAAAAGCAAAACATTTTAAGTGCCATATATGTCATAAGAAGTTGTACACAGGACCTGGCTTGGCTATACATTGCATGCAGGTGCATAAAGAGACCATAGATGCTGTACCAAATGCAATACCTGGGAGAACAGACATAGAGTTGGAACTATATGGTACATATGAAAGAAGATGACTCCTGGAACAGAAAACACAGGAGCGTCAAAAAAAGAAGCAACAAGATGATTCTGATGAATATGATGATGATGACTCTGCAGCATCAACTTCATTTCAACCACAGCCTGTTCAACCACAACAAGGCTATATACCCCCAATGGCACAGCCAGGACTACCACCAGTTCCAGGAGCACCAGGAATGCCTCCAGGCATACCTCCATTAATGCCAGGTGTTCCTCCTTTGATGCCAGGAATGCCACCAGTTATGCCAGGCATGCCACCTGAAATGATGGGTGGAATGATGCCACCTGGATCAGTAATACAGCCTCTGATGCCTGGTATGCCACCAGGTATGTCCCCTTCTGTTCCATGTCCTGAAATTCTTCCAATGACTGAAGCACAGGCTGTTTCAGCACCAGGTATTCTTAATAGACCACCTGCACAAACAGCAACAGTTTCTGCTCCACAGCCTCCAGTTACTAAGCCTCTTTTCTCCAGTGCCGGACAGGCTCAGGCAGCTGTCCAAGGACCTGTTGGTACAGGTCCTGAAACAACTACAGACCCCCTGAAACAACTACAGAACCCCCGAAGCCTACATTCCCTGCTTATACACGGTCTACAGCTTCAACCACTAGTACAACAAATAGCACTGCAGCTAAACCAGCAGCATCAATAATAAGTAAGCCTGCTACTCTTACAACAACCATTGCAACCAGTAAGTTGATCCATCCAAATGAGGATATCTCATTGGAAGAACAAAGGGCACAGTTACCTAAATATCAATGTAATCTTCCTCATCCAAGACAGGCTCCCATTGGTAATCCACCAGTTGGACCAATTGGAGCTATGATGCCTCCACAGTCAGGCATCCCACAACAACAAGGAATGAGACCCCCAATGCCGCCTCATGGTCAGTATGGTGGTCATCATCAAGGAATGCCAGGTTACCTTCCTGGTGCTATGCCACCACATGGTCAGGGACCACCAATGGTGCCCCCTTACCAAGGTGGGCCTCCTCGACCTCCGATGGGAATGAGACCTCCTTTAATGTCGCAAGGTAGCCGTTACTGATCTCGCTTCATCCAATCTAATAGGTTTGGAGATTAAACCTTTTCTCAACTTGTGCTGTTTATATAGCAAAGCTTCCATCAATAAGGGTTCATTGTGAATTTAACTTTATCTTCCCACATACCAGGAACTATTGGACATTTACTTTACATGAGAAAAATTATTCTGAATAATAAAGCAGGAACTTTTCCTGAAGTTGCAATTTATACTGTATGGCTTCTTTTTCATGTTTCATCTAGGTTGTTAGAAGTGAAGTATAGTAAATTTGGTTCATTATATTGCGAAGGCACTGGAATTTCATGAACATACCTCCTTAATAAAGGCAAGTTCTGTGAGCTGACATTGCTATTTGTAAAGTTATGCCTTCACAGCATTTCAGATGCTGTTGGACTTCATGTCCCCAACCTAGCTTGGTGAGGGCTGTAACTATTTCCAAGTACCTGTACATTGGAAGTCTGAATGTGTAGCAATATTTAATGTGTTTAGAGATCCTCGTGTTGCAGGGTTTACAAAATCTGACCCACTAAGGGCATGTGACTTTTTCTGTACTGTTAAACTTCATTGTTATAAAGTGAGAGAAAAATTTATGCCTTTTTATTCATAATCCAGCTGTGAACCACTGTCTGCAAGGTTTGTACAGATGCATGCCACATTAGATGTCCACATAAAAATTCATAGTTGCCAATGCAATATATATATATATATATATATATATATATATATATATATACACTAATAAAAGAGAAACATGCAAAGTGACCATGACTTTGCAATGCCCACCAGTCAATCAGGAGTGAGTATGTAAATTAACCCGACATAGAAGGTGACTGCCCTGCACCCCAGCCACTCTGGGTACCTGGGCAACATGCATGCAGGCACAAAGTGGCTGGGTTGGGGCATGATGCCTGTTATGAGGGGGAGGGTAGGGAGGAGGGGGCTATAGGAGCTGTGCTCTGGCTGGAGCCAAGACTGAAGGTTCCGGCTGAAGCAAAGACCTGGGTCCTGGCTGCCAGAGAAAATCCAGTGTTGGTAGCCAGGGGAAGGAAGGCCTATTGCACTAATATTCATGCAACAGGCCTCTAATATATATATTTGGAGACCCGGTGCATGAAATTCATGCATGGGGGGGGGCAGGGGGTGTCCCGCAGCCCAGCCTGCACCCTCTCCAATTTGGGACACCTCGAGAGATTTCCAACTACCCATTTGAGCCCGATCCTACTGGGATTGAGCCCAAACAGGGAGTCGGACATCCTTCTCACAATCCAGGACTGCTAGCTCCAAACTACTCGCCTGCATGCCTCCCTGATTTCCCATAACCACTTCTGCCTGCAGACTGATCACCCCTAACCACTACCCTGCCAGCCTGATTGATGTCTAACTGCTACCCTGCCAGCCTGTTTGCCCCCAACTTCCCTCCTCTGCTGGCCTGGTCACCCATAACTGTCCTCCCCTGCAGGCTTGATTGCCCCCAACTTTCCTCCCTTGCAGGCCTGGTCCCTCTCAACTGTCCTCTCCTACTGGCCTGATGACCCACAACTGCCCTCCCTTGGAGGCCTTGAACCTTCCAATGGCCCTCCCCTGCTGGCCATCTTGTGGTGGCCATCTTGTGTCCACATGGGGGAAGGATATTTGACCACATGGGGGCAGCCCTCTTGTGTGTTGGAGTGATGGTCAATATGCATATTGCTCTTTTATTAGATAAGATAGAGGCCTGGTACATGGGTGGGGGCCAGTTGGTTTGCCCTGAAGAGTGTCCTGGATCAGAGTGGAAGTTCCATTGGTGGTTGGGCCAGCCTGGGTGAGGGGCCTATGGTGGTTTGCAGGCCAGCCATACTCCTCAGTGACCCAAGTGGAAGCCCTGGGATATGGGATTAATTTATGTTCTACAATTGAAACTTTGTAGCCTGGAGTGGAGCCAAGCCTTCTGCTCGCTCCATGTAGACAGCTATTTCTGTTTGGGTTTATTTAAATTCTATAATTGAAACTTTGTAGCCTAGAGTAGAGGCCTAGGTATTAGGGCTGCAGAAGCTTGGCTTCCTCTATCGCCCAGGCAAACCTAGTCTCTGCTCTCTCTAGCTTGTGGCTGCCACCATTTCTGTTGGATATATGTATCTTCTACAATTAAAACTTTGTATCATTGAGTGGAGGCCTAGCCCAGCAAGGGCAGACAGAAAGCTTGGCTTCCTCCATTGCCAGGGAAACCCAAATCTCCTTCCTGCTCTCAGTGGCCACAGCTATCTTGGTTGGAGTTTATTTGCTCCTGACTGGCTGGTGAGCGTGGCTTGTGGGCTTGGCTTGATCGGAGGTATGGTCAATTTGCATATTACTCTTTTATTAGATAGGAGGAATATATATATTAAAAAAAAACAGCTTCCCAGAGAAAAAGAGCTAAAGGAGGTCATCAACACCAACCCAGCATTACAGAAAATGTTAGAAGAACTTCTCTAAGAAGAAGAGGAAAAGGGAAGATGGCTGTGGAAGGGAAGGTAGACTGTAAAATAGTGTGTGAGTGAGAAAAAAAAAGGTAAAGTGTGTGCTCACATGGGGAGTGTTTGTTGGTGAGTTGACAGACAGCTCTACTCCAGGAAACTGAAGAAGATGGCTGCACAGAGTTCCCCTAACTGAGCAGTCCCCACTGCTGCTGGATTTCCTCCCAGAGCTACCAGCTCTGACACGGAGACCGCGTCATCTTGAAGAGAAAAGTGGATGTTATTGGAAGCCTGAAAATCTACAACTATGGCACCCAGCGAATAGCTGCGAACCCAAGAAAACTGGTTCCCAACTGCACCCCCTCATGGAAAGGTCAGATTTCACCTGGGATAAGGTGAGGTCTGTGGTCCAGGCAGGAGAAGAAACATATACTGCAGAAGTTCAGAACCTAGAGAAATCTGCGACCAGAAAAATCCCTGGCCTTTGGGGCTGGCGTGATATGCAAATATGAAAGGGGATCCACAGGGCTGCTAACAGAAGGGAACTCTAAAAAGCAACCCATGGCTGAACTGGATGCAGAAGGACAGCCTAAAAGTTTTAAAAGTGAGCGAGCTGCACAGACTTGCGTGCAGTGCCGAGTTTGAGCACTTACTCTGACTCTTCTCTCTCTCTCTCTCTCTCTCTCTCTCTCTCTCTCTCTCTCTCTCTCTCTCTCTCTCTCCCTCTCTCTCTCTCTCTTTTTCTTTCTGTTTAAATCCTTGCTTTTAATTACTAAGCCCAATACATAGGATAATCCAATTGGGGACGTGCTAAAAAACTGCAAGAGAAAGTGGGTTTTTTGTTTGTTTGCTTTTGTTTTTGTGAAACCTGAGGATCAGAATGGGGAATAACAATCAGAGAACCAGTTCTTGGGCAATCCATTCCACCAAACCAGTATTAAGTGCCACAGGGAAAAGAAAACCTAAACACTAGCTGGAGAAGACCTATATATCCGGAGGCCAATCCAGAAACACTGCTGCCCAGGGGTTGAATCACAAATAAAGGAGTATAAGAAATAAAGTTGTACTGCCTGCTTGAAAATCAGGACTGTGGCCTACAACACTAAGGAATAGTGGAACACAAGGAACTTCAATACTGTCCTGACTAGGAAACAGGCATGCCAAACAGAAGAGTAGAGGAAGTGATTGATCTTCACTACTGCATATTTTTATCTTTATTTTCATCTTTTACTTAAAAAACTAATTTTTTTTTCCTCACTTGATTTATTTAATTATTTTACTTATTACATTTTAAATTTTTATTTATTGTTTTAATTATTACATTTTTAATTTCAATCACTATTATTACTACTGCTATTTTAACTTTGTTAAAAAAAAGTGTCATTTTATTTTCTCTATTTTACTTTGGGATTAGTGTTATACATTATATTTTCATCTTTCCTTTAGCATCATTTTATTCTATTTCAACTTTTATACCAACACTCTGTTCCTCAATTTTCTGCTTTTGTTGTCCTCTTTCTTTTACCCTATTTCTGCTTTAGATTTTCTCACTTCCTTCTTTTTACCCCCTGTTAAAATTTCTCCCTACTTATATATATAATTTCCAATCCCCTACTCCAACTCCATACACACCTCTCTCTTCTCTTTCTTCACTATCCAATATATTTTTCTCTCTGTCCTTTTGTTGTTGTTTGCTTAATTGTTGATTATATTATTTTTTATGCTTGTTTATCAGCTTTTTCTTTTTGTTTGTTTTGTTTTGTTCGTTTTTTGCTTCTTTTTTCCTTCACCCCACTTAGTATTAGTTGTTGTTTGTAGTTTGCATTCAACGCTAGGTATTTGTTGCTGACATTTACTGGGATTAGTGGCTATTCTATAGGAGTTTTCTCCCCATATTCTGTATTTTCTGGCATATAACGAGACTGGATATATAAGACGACCCCTAACTTTTCCAGTTAAAATATAGAGTTTGGGATATACTTGCCTTATAAGACTACTCCTCTTGCAATGCACACCAAATAAAAATTTTTAAAAAATCAGATTTGATTTCAATATGGTAATTTTAATTCAAATGCTTATGACATGCAGTTTCTTAGCAGGAAAACTGTTCCTTATAAACATAAGACTGTTTGTCATGGAAACATAAAACAGTGCAAGCAGATTAAACTTTTCCTAATTCACTCTAAAGCTGAAAGGAAGAATAAGACAATAAACCCATGGGAACTGCCATGCTGTTTGTTTTCTAAACTGTCAACCAAACTGGAACTGATGATGATAGGAGGAAGCTAACAAACAATAGAGAGAGAGCAAGTGACAGACAAGTCCCTGGTGAGTTAGCAGTGCCCATCATAACTGCAAGCTATGGTATTTTTACACCAGGCATATAAGATGACCCCTGACTTTTGAGAAGATTTTCCTGGATTAAAAAGTCGTATTATACATTGGAAACTATGGTAAATAGTTTTTTTTTTCCATTCTTTCTTATTCACATCTTTTTCTCTCTTATATTTTTTTCCTTTTCCTAACTTCATTTTAGTACTCTTCTTTTTCTCTTCTTTCTAGCTTATCCTCTAATCCACCTTTCTCTTGTGGGCACCTTTATTAGGGGTTATTTATATCATGAATACATTTCTGTTCACTGTCTTGTGCATTGTGACTTGTTGTTTGTATTTATGCCTTTAATTCAATGAATGAGAGAGAAAATTACATAAGCAGACATGCAGAGAAGAGAGATCATGGGGAGACAAAGAAATAGCCAGCATATGAAAAAAACAGGCATCACCAGAAAAGAAAGTAAAAGAAATGAAGGCAAGGAACCCCCAGAAAAAGCATTCAGAGAAATGGTCTTAAAGTGGATGAAAAGAATGGAAGAATAAGTCAACAATATGTGTAAGAACTAAAGGAAATGAAGAAGAACCAAAAAGAAAGGAAAAATGACATTGCTGTTATAAAGAACTCAATAGAAAGCATCAACAGTAGACTAGAAGAAGCAGAGGACTTCATGAGTGGGCCAGAAGACAAGGTAGGAAAAAACACCAAGTAGAGCACAAGGAATAGAAAACCTCTTTGAAGAAATATTAACAGAAAACTTCCCTGATATAAAGAAGAAGAAAAAAACACACACACAAATTCAAGAAGCTCACAGAGTCCCAAAAAAACCATGAGCCCCAAAAGGCCGATGCCAAGGTACATTATAATTTAAATGGAAAACACCAATGACAAACTAAGAATCTTAAAAGTGGCCAGGGAGAGACTGAAAGTTATTTACAAAGGATCCCCCATCAGACTAACGACTGATTTCTTAACAGCAACACATCAGGCCAGATGGGAATGGAATGAAATATGCAAAGTTATGCAAAGGAAGGGTCTGAATCAAAGAATACTGTATCCAACAAGGCTATCAAAATTGAGGGTGAAATCAGGAGCTTAACAGACAAAAAAGGACTAAGGGAATTTATTACCACCAAACTAGCAATGCAAGACATGCTAAAGGGTTTGCTAAAAAAAAGAAGAAATGGGAAGTGAAGGAGGAACACAGAGGTAAAGAATAAAAATGGTGACAAACAAGTACCTATCAATAATAGTTTTAAATGTAAACAGATAACTTGTGCCAATAAAAAGTCATAGGGTAATGACTGAAAAAGAAAACATGACTCATATATCTGCTGTCTAAAGAAACCCCCCTCAGAAAAAAAGATGCACACAGGCTAATGGTGAAGGGATATAAAAAGATTTTTCAGGTGATTGGAAATGACAAAAAGATGTGGTAGCAATACTCATATCTGAAAAATTATATCTCAAAGTGAAGGACATAAAAAGAGATAAGGAAGGCCTCTTCACAATACTAAAGAGAGTAATCCAACAAGAAGAAATAACTCTGGTAAACATATATGCACCCAATAAAGGAGGAACCAAATACAAAAAACCCTCCTGGAAGATATCAAGGGAGAGATTTAAAGCAATACAATCATAGCAGGAGACTTTAATACCCCAATACCATAATTGGACACATCCTCTAAACAAAAAATCAGAAAAGAAACATCAATCCTAAATGATTCAGTGGACCAGATGAAATTAATTGACATCTTCAGAACATTTCATCCCAAAGCACAGAATTTACATTCTTCTCAAGTAAACATGGATCATTTCAAAGATAAACCATATGTTGTATCATGGGCAAAGTCTCTTCAAATTCAAGAAGATAGAAAACATATCAAGCATCATCTCAGATCACAGTGACATAAAATTGAAAATCAACTACAATAAAAAACAATCCAAAAAATCAAATACATGGAGACTAAATTGCATGCTATTAAACAATGACTGGATTACCAGAGACATCAAAGGAGAAATAAAAAAACATCATAGCAACAAACGACAATGAAAACACAACAATTCAAAATCTATGGGACAAAGCAAAAGCAATCTTGAGAGGGAAGTTCATAGCTCTACATGCCTTTAGCAAAAAACAAGAAATGATGGTGATAAATTACCTAAGGCTACAATTAAAGATTGAGAAAGACAGCAACAAGAAAAGCCCAGTGTAAGCAGAAGAAAGGAAGTAATAAAGATCAGAGCAAACTTAAACAATATAGAGACAAAAAAAAAACAACAAAACAAAAACAAACGATCAACAAAACCAAGAAATGGTTCTTTGAAAGGATAAACAAGATTGATAAACTTCTACCAGGCTCACCAAGAAGCAAAGCGAGAGGACCCAAACAAACAAAATCAGAAATGAAAGATGAGGAATAACAACAGACCCCACAGAAATACAAAGGATTAAAATATACTATGAACAACTCTATTCCAACAAATTGGACAACCTGGAGGAAATGGACATATTCCTAGAAAAAAATACAACCTTCAAAAATTCAATCAGGAAGAATATAAACACCTTCATAAGCCAATAACTATGGAGGAAATTGAAGAAGTCATCGAAAAGCTTTCAGCAAACAAAAGCCCAGGGCAAGATGACTTCACAGGAGAGTTTTATCAAATATTCAAGGAAGAACTAAAATGTATCCTCCTCAGACAATTACAAGAATTTCAAGAGGAAGGAACACTTACAAATTCCTTCTATAAAGCCAGCATCACCCTAATAAGAAAACCAGATAAAGACAACACAATGAAAGAGAATTACAGGCCAATACAGAACATAGTTACCAAAATCCTCAACAAAATTCTAGCAAATTGGATCCAGCAGTACATCAAAAGATCATACACCATGACCAAGTAGGATTTATCCCTGGGATGCAAGGATAGTACAATATCTGCAAATCAATAAATGTGATACATCACATAAACAAATTGAGAGATAAAAATCACATAGTCATATCAATTGATGCAGAAAAATCATTTGACAAAATTCAACACCCTTTCTTGATAAAAACTCTCAACAAGGTGGGAATAAAAAGAACAAACCTCAACATAATAAAAGCTATTTTATCTATTAAAAGACTAATATGCAAATTGACTGTACCTTCACTACATCCACCGTACCTTCATTTCACCCAATCAGGAGCTGGGGTGGGGCCAAGGTGGTCAGGGCCATGGGGGGCAGAGCCAAGGTGGCCCAGGCTATGAGGGGAGAGGTGGAAGCAGCCCAGGCCTGAGGGGACCCGGACAACAAGGGCAGGGCCAAGGTGACCAGGGCTGTGGGGGCAGGGCCAAGGCAGCCAGCATGCACTGGCCAGGGAGAAGGCCTGGGCCGGGGGTCAGAGCCGAGGCCCGTGCTAGCCTGGCTAGAGCAGGTTGGGGCAAAGGCCTGGGCCGGGTGAGGGGAGGGAGCGTGGCTGGGATGGAGCCAACCATTGCACCCATTGCAAGGCGATGGATAGGTGCCCAAGGCCTAAAGTCTCGGCCAGAGGATTTAGGTCTTGGGCAGGCTGGGGGTGAGTGGTCAGTAGGACATCCCCTGAGGACTCCCACTATGTGTGAGGGGGAAGGTTGGGCTGAGGAATCACCCACCCCCAGTGCATGGATTTCTTGCACCGGGCCCCTAGTATATGATAAACCCACAGCCAACATCATACTGAATGGGCAAAAACTAAAACCATTTCCCCTAAGATCAGGAACAAGACATAGATGCTCACTCATACCACTCCTGTTTGACATAGTAATGGAAGTATTAGCCATTGTGATTAGACAAGAAGAAGAAATGAAGGCATCTAAATTTGAACAGAAGAAATAAAACTGCCCTTATTTGCTGATGACATGACATTGAACATAAAAAACCCTAAAGACTCCATAAAAAACTATTAGACTTAATAAATGAATTTGGCAATGTAGCAGGATACAAAATTAACACCAAGAAATATATGGCATTTCTATACACCAATAGTGAACTTACAGAAAGAGAGACTAAAAAAGCAATCCCATTTACCATCGCACCAAGAAAATTAAGATACCTTAGGAATAAAATTAACTAAGGAGGTAAAAGACCTATATGTGGAAAAAGAGATAGAAGAAGATAAAAACACATGGAAAAACAAACCATGTTCATGTATTGGTAGAATCAATATCATCAAAATGTCGATACTACCCAAAGAAATCTATGATTCAATGCACTCCCCATTAAGACACCAATGGCATATTTCACAGATCTAGAAAGAACTATCCAAAAATTCATCTGGAATAAAAAAAAAAGACCCTGAATAGCCAAAGCAATCCTGAGAAAGAAGAACAAAGTAGGTAGGATTTCAATACCAGATTTCAAGCTGTATTACAAAGCCATTGTTCTCAAAACAGTCTGGTATTGGCACAAGAACAGACATATAGAAAAATGGAATAGAATGGAGAATCTAGATATGAACCCAAACCACTATGCTCAATTAATATGTGAACAAAGGAGGCATGAACATAACATAGAGTCAAGATAGTCTCTTCAATAAATGGTGTTGGGAAAATTGGACAAATACATGCAAACAATGAAACTAGACCACCAACTTATACCATACACAAAAATAAATTCAAAATAGATAAAGGACTTAAACATAAGATGGGAAACTATAAAAATACTAGAGGAATCCACAGGCCGCAAAATATCAGAGATATGCTGAAGCAATTTCTTCACAGATACTGCTTGTAGGGCAATGGAAATAAAGAGAAAATTACACAAATGAACCTACAACAAAATAAAAAGCTTTTTTCACACCAAAGGAAGCCATCAACAAAACAAGGAATCCCACTGCATGGGAGAACATATTTGCCAATGTTATCAACAATAAAGCTTTAATCTCCAACATCTACAGGGAACTTATACAATTTAATAAAAGGAAAATAAATGATGCAATAAAAACTGGGCAATAGACCTAAATAGAATATTTTTGAAAGAAGAGAGAAAAGAGGCTAAGAGCCATATGAAAACATGATCAAAGTCACTAATTATCTGAGAGATGCAAATCAAAATGACAATGCAGTACTATCTCACACCTCTCAGAATGGCTATCATCAACAAATCAACAAACAAGTGCTGGTGAGGATGTGGAGAAAAAGGAACCCTCAAGCACTGCTGGTGGGAATGCAGACTGGTGTAGCCACTGTGGAGTTTCCTCAAAAACTAAAAATGGAACTCCCATTTGACCTAGTAATCCTACTTCTAGGATTATATAGAAACACCCATCAGAAAGGATATATGCACCCTGTGTTCATAGCAGCACAATTCACCATAGCTAAGATTTGGAAACAGCATAAATGCCCATCTGCAGATAACTGGATTAGAAAACTATGGTGCATCTACACAACGGAATACTACGCCAGTATAAAAAAGAAGGAATTCATACCATTTGCAGCAGCATGGATGGATATGAAGAGCACTATGTTAAATGAAATATGCCAGGCAATGAAAAAATAATAACAAATGATCTTACTCATTAATGAAAAATAAAGAGCATTATAACCTGATGAACAAAAAAAAAATAGATACAGAGGCTGTAAAATTCGAACAAACTGTCAAACTACAGAGAGAAGTCTGGGGACTATTGGGAAAGAGATCAACAAAAGGACTTGTTTGCATGCATATAAGCACAACCAATGGATACAAGACCCTGGAGGGGGTGGGAAGAGAACATGCAGTAGGAGGTAGGGAAAGCTGGGGGAAGGTAAATAGGGGAAAAAGGAGATATATATTTTACTATGTGTAATACTTTAAACAATTAAAAATATGAATAATAAAAATGACAATAACAACATACCTCTATATAATTAGTTTCAATATTAATGAATCAAATGTTTCAATCAAATGATATAGATGGACTGAATGGATAAGAAAACAAGATCCATTCACATTCTGCCTATATAAAGACCTACTTCAGATCAAAAGACACACACATACTGAAATTAAAGGGATGGAAAAGTATATTTCATTCATATGGAAACAAAACATAAATCTGAGGTAGCAACACATATCAAACAAAGCAGATTTTAAAACTAAGGCTATCACAAGAGCCAAAGAAGGACCCAGAAATTACTCCTCTGGGTATTTATCCAAAATAGTCCAAAACAAAGACATATGCATCCCTATGTTCATTGCAGCATAAATTACAAGACAGGGAAGCAACCTAAGTGTCTATCAATAGACAAATGGTAGAAGAATTTGAATATATGCATAATCCATGGACACAGACAATAATGCAGCAAAGGTTTGGGGGAGATGTGGGATGGGGTAAAAGGGGCCAGTGGTTAAAAAGGAGAAACATTTGTAATACTATCAAAAACAAAGATTAAAAAAGAAAAGGTTGCCATAGAAATAATGAAATCTTGCCATTTATGACAACATGGATGGACATAGAGGGTATTTTACTGAATAAAAATCAATTGAGCATAGAAAGACAAATACTATATGATTTCACTTATATATGGAATAAAAAAATTAAAGAAAAGGAACAAACCCAGAGAACATTTGGATAGTTGTCAGATGGGAGGAAGTTTGGGGGGATATGTGCAAAGGGGAAAAATATTAAAGATGTACCAATTTCTAGTTATAAAATTAGTGATAGGATGTAAAGAATAGCGTAAGGAATATTTATATAATAAAGAGATAACATGCAAATTGAGCATCACATACTTGCACAAGATGGCCCCTCCCATGTGGTCACAAGGTGACCATCAGGGAAGGACAGGTGTGGGCAATCAGGCCAGCAAGGGAAGGAGATGAGGGTGAATGGGCTGGCAAGGGAGAACAGTTGGAGGCAGCCCGACCTGCAGGGGAGGGCAGTTGGGGGTGACCAAGCTTGCAGAAAAGGGCAGTTGGGAGAGACCAGGCCTGGAGGAGAGGGCAGTTGGGGGAGATCAGAATGGTAGGGGAGGGCAGGTGGGGGCTATTGGGCTGGCAGGGGAGGGCAGTTGGGGTCAATCGGGCTGGCAGAGGAGGGTAGTTTGGGGGCAACCAGGCTGGCAGGGGAGAGCAGTTGGAGTTGATTGGGCTGGCGGGGCAGCAGTTAGGCATTAATCATGCTGTCAGAGGAGGACAGTTAGGAGAGACCAGGCTGGCAGGGGAGTGCAGTTGGGGGTACCAGGCCTTCAGGGGAGGGGAGTTAGGGGAAATTGGCCCAGCAGGGCAGGAGTTAGGCATCGATCAGGCTGTCAGAGGAGTGGTTAGGGTATGATTAGGCTGGCAGGTAAAAGTGCTTAGAGGCAATCAGGTAGGCAGGCAGGCAAGCAGTTGGGAGCCAGCTATCCCAGATTGTGAGAGGGATGTCTGACTGCTAATTTAGGCCTAAACTACCAGTCGGACATCCACTTAAGGGTCCCAAATTGGAGAGGGTGCAGGCTGGGATGAGGGCAATCCTTCCCCCTGACCCCTCCCCCCGTCCCCAGTGTACAAAATTTCTGCATCGAGCCTCTAGTAGTCAATAATTCTATTTAATAAAATAGCAATATGCAAATTGACCATGCCTCCGATACACCCACCCATCATGCCCACCAGCCAATCAGGAGTGAGTATGCAAAGTAATCCAACAAAAATGGCTGCAACCATGGAGCAAGCAGGAGGCTTGGATTTCCCAGGCAATGGAGGAAGCCAGGCTTCCTGCACACCCTGGCTGGCTGTGGACTCCACTCAAGGCTACAAAGTTGAATTATAGATGATAAATAAATCCAAACAAAAATGCCTGTGGCCACTGAGCAAGCAGGAGGCTTGAGTTTCCCCAGTGATGGAGAAAATTTCTACCTGCCCTGACGTGGCCTAGTCTCTGCTCAAGGCTACAAAGTTTCAATTTTAGAAGGTAAATCAATCCTAGATACCAGGGCCTTCACTGCGGTCACTAGAGGCTATAGTCAGCCTGCAAACCACCACAGAACCCTCGTCCAGGCCACCCCATGAACCAAGGGAACCTCAGCCCTTATCCAGGACACCCTTCAGGACAAACCAGCCAGCCCACACCTGTGCACCAGGCCTCTATCCTATCTAATAAAATAGTAATATGCAAATTGAGTGTTTCTCCAACACACAATATGGCTGCCACCATTTGGACACAGATGGCCACAATAAAATGGTCACCAGGGGAGGGACCATGTCTGCAAGGGAGGTCAGTTTTGGGTGATCAGGCCAACAGGGGAGGGCAGTTGGGAGGGACCAGGCCTGCAAGGGAGGGCAGTTTGGGGTGATCAAGCCTGCAGGGCGGACAGTTAGGAGTGATCAGGCTGTCAGAGGAGGGAAGTTTGGGATGACCAGGCCTGCAGGGGAGAGCAGTTGGGGGTGTCCAGGCCTGCAGGCGAGGGCAGTTCAGGCAGTTTGGGGACCACGCTGGCAATGGAGGACAGTTTTAGGAGCAATCGGGCTGGCAGGGGAGCAGTTAGGCATCAATCAGGCTGGCAAGGTTGTGATTAGGGGATGATCAGGATGGCAGGCAAAAGCATTTAGAGGCAATCAGTTAGAGGATGATCAGGAAGGCAGGCAGGCAGACGAGCAGTTGGAAACCAAGGATCCTAGATTGTGACAGGGATGTCCAAATGCCCGTTTAGGCCCAATCTTACCAGGATCAGGCCTAAATTGGCAGTTGGACATCCCTCAATGTGTCCCAGATTGGAGAGGGTGCAGGCTAGGCTGAGGGACACACACACCCATGCACGAATTTCATGCACTGGGCCTCTAGTGTTACAATAATTATGTATGGATTTCAGGTGGGTAGTAGATTTATCAGGATGAACCCTTCATATTAGGCAACCCTGCTAGTGGTTCTCAACCCACAAGTTGAGAACTGCTGCTCTAGAGGCTAAGATCATCAGAAAACACAGATATTTACATTATGATTCATTAACAATAGCAAAATTATAGCTATGAAGTACCAGCAAAAATAATTTTATGGTTGGTGGTTACCACAACATGAGGAACTGTATGTATTAAAGGGTTGCAGCATTAGAAAGGTTGAGAGCCACTGCTTCATAGTTATACAAATGTCTAATCACTATATTGCACATCTGTGATATTGTATGTCAACTATAATAAAAAATTTAAAATTATTAAAGAATAAAAACTTCCAACCTGGATGGTGTGGCTGTTTGTTGGGGTGTGGTGCAGTACACAGAAAGGTTGCTGGTTTAATTCCAGGTCAGGGCATATACCTAGGTTGTAGGTTTGATCCCCCATGGGGACACATACAGATGCAACTTCTCATACATAGATGTTTATCTCTTTCTACCTTCCTGTCTCTCTTAAAGACAAAATAAATACAATAAAATAAAAATAGTTTAAAATAATTAAAATTCTGTAATTAAGAAAAAAAGACAAACTTCAGTTATAAGATAATAAGTCGATGGAATGTAGTATACAGCATAGACAATATATTCATTAATATTGTAATAATTGCATAGTGATAGATAGCTATTCGAGATACTAGTATAGTGGAGATCATCTTATAAGGTATATAAATGTGAAATAACTATGTTGCACACAAAAAATAACATAATATTATATGTCAACTATCCTTCATAAGGAAAAGGAAATACAGAATTGAGAGCTAGGAGAAACAATAGTAAATGTTTATGAATGCAGATGCTGGCATCTGATAGACATGCTTGAAACCCAGTTTCATTACTCTCCAGCTGTGCAGAGCTGGACTAATTCTTTAACCTTAACAAGATTTTCATAAAGGAGGTGTCTGTGTATCACATTTAGCTCAATCATCCTATCTAATAAAAGAGCAATATGCAAATTTGATCATATCTTCACCACACCCACAAACCATGCCCCACAGCCATGCCTACCAGCCAATCAGGAGCAAATTATGCAAATAAACACCAACCAAGATGGCTGCTGCCACTGAGAGCAGAAGGAAGGCTTGGGTTTTCCCGGCAACAGAGGAAGCCAAGCTTTCCATCTGTCTAGGCCTCCACTCAGTGTTACAAAGTTTCAGTTATAAAAGTTACAGAAATGGCGGCAGCCACTGAGCTGGAGAGAATAGAAGCTTGGGTTTCCCTGGCAATGGAGGAAGCCAAGCTTTCAGTCTGTCATTGCTGGCCTAGGCCTCCACTCAAGGCTACAATGTTTCAAACTGAAATGGCTGCCACCCTGGAGCAAGCAGAAGGCTTGGCTCAGCTCCAGGCTACAAAGTTTTAATTGCAGACATAGATTAATCCCAGATCCCAGGGCCTCTGCTTGGGTCACTGGGGGGTGTGGCCAGCCTGCAAACCTCCACAGGCCACTCACCCAGGCTGCCCCTCACCTCAAGGGAACCCCCACCCTGATCTGGGACACTCTTCAGGGAAAACAGGCTGGCCCCCACTCATGTACCAGGCCTCTATCCTATCTAATAAAAGAGTAATTTGTAGATTGACCATCATTCCAACACACAATAGGGCTGCCCCCATGTGGTCAAAGATCCTGCTCCCATGTGGACACAAGATGGCCACCACAAGATGGCCAGCAGGGGAGGGCAGTTGGGCGGGACCAGACCTGCAAGGGAGGGCAGTTGGGGGTGATCAAGCCTGCAGGGGAGGACAGTTAGGGGTGACTAGGCCAGCAGAGAAGGGAAGTTGGCGGCAAACAGGCTGGCAGGAGTGCCATTAGACATCAATTAGGCTGGCAGGCAGAATTGGTTAAGGGCAATCATGAAGGCAGGCAAGCAGTTTGGAGCCACAGTCCTGAATTGTGACAGGGATATCCGACTGCCCTTTTAGGGCCGATCCCACCAGGATGGGGCCTAAATGGGCAGTCGAACATCCTGGATGGGTCCCAGATTGGAGGATGCAGGCTGGGGTGAGGGACAACCATTTCCCCCTTCCCACCGCACTCCCGTTCAAGAATTTAATGCACCAGGCCTCTAGTGTTAAATAAAAAAAAATGCCTCATATCTCTTTTAATTTATACAAAACATTAATCATGTGGGACAACTTAAAATGCAAAATACATAGGTATATATGCAAACTAATATTAATTAAATAAAATCCCTATCTATAATGTCTCAAAAGACATATGTCAAAATATAAATGGTGTTATTTTTAGGTACTTAGATTATCATTTCTGTGGACCATTGGCTTTTCTCAATTCTGGTCAGTCATAAAATATTTTTAGAAAAACTTAAACAAATTAGTAAATAAAGTGAAATTTTTACTCAAATATAATGCATTATGCTTCAAGGAGTCAAGCCTAAAATATTTTCATTAAAATATGTCACATGCAAAAATTGTTCAAAGTGCATCTTAAATAATTTTAAGAGTATGTATTAACACACAAACGAAGAAACCAGAATGAAGGACTTTTGAAAATACCAAAAAAAAAAAAAAAAACCTGTTTACTTCTTCCGATTTAAAAAGGATTCAACATTTATTTTCAATACAACCTGATTTATATCCAGGTTGTTATCTACTAATTTTATTTATGCTTACTGACTTTAACATGTTCCTTTAGATATTATTTGATAGAAAAATTCAGCTCTTATTAAATAAACTCAGGCAACTTGCCTGAAGAAATGGAACTCAATCAGAAGAAAGTATAAAATATGCAGTACTATTTATTTTTTTTAAGTTTTTAATAAAAATTCAATAGAGCATTAAGTTAATCAGTAAATGAATTAAATGTTTAAAACCTTAAGATAATGAACTCATTATCTTTGGATGAGTCTAGCATAAGATAGCATTAGATTATCCACCCTGCAAAGAAGACAACCAACTTGCAGCATTCCCCTAGTAATAGAGAAGCAATTATTCCCAAGTGCTAATGAGGGTTAGACTTTACTGCTTTCAATATGCTTATTGAAGGAACTTACTCTCCTGACTATCCTCTCAGTTACATTAGATATGTGACAGTAATTTGAAAAGACAAAGTGAATATCTTATTACATTTAACATAGTGCTATAACTGTTAAATTGACTTTATAAAGTGGCCAGATGGCAGGATTTTCTTAGAGTGATAGTTAAGTAACTGAATAATCATAAAAATGAATGGAAGTGATGTCATGAATAATAAAAGGAATCAGACTGATCAGGAAGAGCCAAGGTCATTTGTGTTGTTATATACCACAAATACAGGTATAATTAATGAGGGCCTTAGCGAGATGAGTAAACATTTTGGTAAAACAAAAGAAACTAGATTTGAAGCTTCAATAGGCTCCAATTAAGATGTGGCAATGTCCCAGCCAGTGTTGCTCAGTGGTTGAGGGTCAGCTTATCAACCAGGAGGGCATGGTTTGATTCCCAGTCAGGGCACATGCCTGAGTTGCAGGGTTGATCCCCAATAGGGAGTGTATGGGAGGCAGCTGATCAATAATTATCATCATTAGTATTTCTATATCTTTGTTAAATAAAAACATATTTAAAAAAACAGATGGCAGCCCTGATGGCCCTGGTCTAGTGGCTCAGTTGGGTGGAGCATCATTCCATACACCAAAAGGTTACTGGTTCAAGTCAGGTCAGGGCACATACCTAGGTTCAATCCCTAGTAAGGGCATACATGGGAGGCAGTAGATTGATGGTACTTTCTCACATCAATATCTTTCTCTCTCTTTCTGTAAATCAATTAAAAGTATACCTCAGGTGAGGATTAAAAAAAAAAGAAGTAGCAATGATTTCAAGTAAGGTTCCTGGATGATTGAAAATATCTTCTTAGGTCACAGTGAATACTAAAAGCATTATAAAAATAATACTGAGAAAGTAGGGTCCTGAGGTAAGGAAAATATTTCCATTTACCTGGAAAATGCCTCTGGAGTTTGTACTTTTAAAAAGTTGTTCACTTTTACAAAATGCTAAAATTTGTTTACACATGGCTTAGGACTCTGAGATGATTTCCAGAGTTAAGCAGTTGAGAGCTGGTCAAGAGGTCATGCCATCCTCAAGTGTGAGTCAGTCACAGCCTCCCTTGCATGCAGGTCTGTATTTGGCATCTCCTGGTCCAGTGATTTATAAATTAATTATTTATTACATCCAGTGATATGAAATAGTAGGGGAAAAAACAAACAGAGAAACAAAACAAAAACATAAATAAAAGAAAACAAAACTCTTTTAGAAAAAAGAAAGCTTTTAAATGGATATTAATGGCTGATAACATACAGAGTGGAAGCATTAGGTCTTTCTCCCATGGCCGTGGAGTGAAGTTCCTTTTTGAGGGGGCATTTTTATTCACCTCCCTTTGTAATCTTAGACTTTAGCAGCTGAATAAATCTTTCTTTGCTATTTCTTCACATATAACACAAGACTTGGACATTACACAACACTAGTGGCCCAGTGCATGAATTTCGTGCATGGAGGGGGTGTTCCCTCAGCCCAGCCTGCACCCTCTACAATCAAGAACCCCTTCAGGGATGTCTAACTGTTGGCAGTCTGACTGTTGGCAGTTGGACATCCTTCTCGCAATCTAGGACCACTGGCTCTAAACCGCTCACTGGCCTGCCTGCCTGATCACCCCTAACCACCTCTGCCTGCCTGCGTGATCATCCCTAACTGCTCCCATACCAGCCTGATTGCCCCGAAGTGCTCCCCTGCTGGCCTGATTGCCCCTAACTGCCTCTGCCTTGCCCCACACCTGGGACCCAGGCTTCCCTCCCTCTGGCCAGCTATAGGCACCCAGAACCTGGGCCAGTTTCACTCAGCCCAGCTACAGCCACAGGCAAGCTGCATGCACCCAGGACCACAGGGCATGTGGCTTGTCCCTCTCCTGAGCCGCAGGTACAGGTACAGCTGCTGGTGCCCAGGACTGTGAGGCAAGTGGCTTGTCCCTCTCCTGGGCCAGAGAGGCAGGCACAGCTATTGGCATCCGGGACTATGGAGTGAGTGGCTTATTCTTCTCCCAGTCCATAGCCTGTCTGGTCCCCATTCCCCTCTCCCCAGTGTTGATCTCTGAGCCCGTATGGCATGAGGGCATGAAGGTGTGATGAGTATTTGCATATTAACTCTTCATTATATAGGATTTTAACTTGTCACAGTCTATCTTCAAGTGGATATTTTGCCACTTCACATCTTGTATAGAAACTTCACTCTAACAAAATTTCATTTTTCCTAGGCAATCTTTGTGCTATTTTTGTCATGTATTTTATTTGCACAGATGTTATAAAACTGACATTACATTATTGTTTAAATAGTTATGGTAATTACCTTTAAATATATTTCAATAATAAGAAACTTTTATATATTTTTTCCTATGCATAGACTGTCTTTGGTGTTTTCCATTTCTTGGTATAGATCATTATCTGTATCTGGCAAAATTTTATTTCTGCGTGCAGGACTTCTTTTAACATTTCTTACACTACAAATCTGCTGGTGATTAAAAAAATTCAATCTTTTACACATAAAAATATTTTTAACTATTTCTAAAATAGTTTAAAATAGTTAAGATATATTTTGACTATTTTAAACTATTTAAAAATATTTTCACTCAGTATAGAATTATAAACTGAGAGGGTTTCCCCCCTTGTGAGTACTTTAATGATGTTGCTCTACTATCTTCTCCCTTACACTGTTTCTGATGAGAAATATTTTGTAATCTTTATGTTTATTCCTGTGTATAGTGTGTCTCTTTTCTTCTGACTACAGCCCGGCCCGGCACCCAGCCATTGCAGGGCCCTGCAACCAATTGATTTTTAAAACTTTTATTTCAGAGAGGAAAGGACAGGGAGAGAAGGGATAGAAGCATCAATGATGAGGGAGTGGAAGCTGCTTCCTGGTTTTGCTCTTGGCTCCTCCTCCGTGGATTTGTGTTAAAGTCTCTGTCGGACATACCACGCGGTCCCGTTAATTGTGATGAATTCATCCTGCACGTAGGTGGGGGCTTTTATTTACCGGCTTCTTTAGCGCCCTGGGCCCACAGGTTTCCCAGGTGTCGGCTTGTGAGTTCTTCCTGAGTCAGACAGCCTGAGGCCTGGGGCTTGCTTTTGCCTCTGAGCTCACTCCTCTGTCTCCTGGATTTCTGGATGTTACAGGGCGGGAGGCCCAGGGTCAGAACGAGTGCCTAGGACAGCGACCAGGGCTCCTTCGCCCAGTGCTTGAGCCTGGTGCCCAGGCTGAGTGTGGCTCTGGATCCTGGGCCACAGCGTGCCCACAGTGCCCAGATCATCACCGTCCTGTAAGGGCGGGCAGTGAGCCTAGCTCCAGGGTCCTGTTCTGAGGGGAACTCTGGTCCCTTTACCCCAGGAGTGAGGCCACGCACGCCTGGCGGAGTCCAGGCCTGAGTCTGCAGATGGTCTGGGTCCAGTGCCTTTCTGGCCCATGGAGACATTCCCGCCACTTGTGTGTTAGCTCTCACCTTTCTCACTTCCTTTCCCGCACTCCCTGCCTCTGCTCTGCACACAGGAGGGCTGGGTGTGTGGCTCAGTCTCCTCCGTTCTCAGGGCAGTGTTGTGGCTCCTCTCCTGCCCCCACGGCTGGGCCTCGCACTGGAGTCCTGGAGCTCTGGGAGGCAGGAGCTGGGACACTCCCCTCCGCAGCCTTCCCCAGCCTCAGGACCCAGCTTAGACTTGTCAAGCATCACCAACTACAGCTGGCATCATTTGGCCAGCCCGGCCTGGCACAGTGGAGAGGTGATGAGCTGCGGGCAGAGACACAGCTGGATTCAACTCGTGACCCCGCCACTCTCCAGCCAAACAACCTCAGGCACATATCTCACTGGCTGCTCCACGGCTCAGTGGGTGTTCATATTCACAGGGTGTCTGGCTCACGCCTTCTGTGTCCTCGCCTCCCTCAGCCAGGCCCAGCCTAACCCCAGGGCCATCACAGGGCCCCACCATGGCAGGCCGGCCCACAGCCCTTCCCGGCCATTGCCCTGAGATTGGCTGGTGGGCGTGGCTTGTTTGGCATAGTGAAGGTACTGTCAATTTGAATATTACTCTTTTATTAGATAGGACTAGGGGCCCAGTGAATGAAATTCATGCACTGGGGGTGGGTGATTCCTCAGCCCAACCTGCCCTATCACACATACTGGGAATCCTCAGGGGATGTCCTACTGACCACTCACCCCAGCCTGCCCAAGGCCTAAAACCTCTCATGAGACTTTAGGTATTGGTCACCCAGCCATCACCCTGCAATGGGGCTAATGGCTGGCTTCATCCCAGCTACATATCTTCCACCCCTTCCTGGCCTGGGCCTTCGCCCCAGCCAGCTCGAGCCCTAATAGCATGGGCCTCAGCCCCGCACCCCCCTCCCCCGGCTCAGGCCTTCTCCCTGGCCAGTGCACGCTGGCCACCTCGACTCTGCCCCGCAATGGCCCTGGCTGCCTCGGCCCTGCACCCCACTGCCCTGGCCGCCTCAGCTCAACTTCCCCACAGCCCTGGCCATCTTGGCCCCTACCCCACTCCCAATTGGCTGTTGAGCATGGCTGGTGGGCATGGCTTGTGGGTGTAGCGAAGGTATGGTCAATTTGCATCTTCCTCTTTTATTAGATAGGACTAGAGGCCCAGTGCACTACCTTTATGTATTGGGGTGGGGTCCCTCAACCTGGCCTGTGCCCTCTTAGGCCCGCTGGCAGTCAGACATCCCCTGAGGAATCCTTAGCACGGCCATGAAGGTGGCAGAGGCTCCTTCCACCACCACTGTGCTCATCAGAGTCAGCCTGGCTTTTTGGGAGCACACTGACTACCAGGGGGCAGCTTCTGCACTGAGTGTCTGCCCCCTGGTGGTCAGTGTTAGTCATAGCGACTGCTTCTTCCACTGTTTGGTCCATTAGCATATTAGCTTTTTATTATATAGGTTGACCCTCTTTACCATACTGCAAATTTCACACTGTTTTCGTGAGCTTGGGACCTGAGGTTTTAGTAGGTGTGGGAATTAGATTTCACATACCAAATTTCTGGTATGATTGGCAATATACTACTTTTGAAAAGTTAGAAGCTTTACAGTTTATATTGTTTGCAATTAGTTCTTAGTGAAGGTAACCTTAGTTCAAGATTTATTTGCACATAGATTTTAAGACAACATTTTCACCATTTTCCTTTACTGCTAGCATTACCAGGCACCCAGTTAAAGACCTTTGAATCTTCACAATATCTGTGAAGCAATATGTGTCAAGTGGAGAAATTACCCTCAGAAGAATGGCATATTTTCTCGTCTGGTTCTCCCCTCCTCCTTCAAGGTATGAGATGGAAATTGGACTGCTCCCCGAGTTCAGATACAAAAGCCATGATTATAGAATGATCATATCACTCTACCTTGGCTGGCATGCTTACTTACTACTGGTTATATGAAATAAAATTAAATGGCTCTTTTGGTTAAATCACTTTATTTTGGAGGATCTATTTTTACAGCCAGCTAGCCTCTACTTTAACAATAAAAGTTTCTATTGCTGTTTGATGGTTTCTTAACCAACCAATTGTTTAATAATCTGTTCACTTAGCACAAATAGAGCCTCTAACTGTATTAGTAATAATCCAGAGATAAAGTTGCCAAGGGTGTTATATAGGAAATGCAGAGAAACTAGTTTGCTATATTTGTTTTTAATGTTTATAACAAACATTAATGTATTTATATTTTAAATGGTCTTTTTATATGTAGCACTCTGAAATTTCAACAAAATTCTTCTGAAAGCACTATAATTAGTTGGGAGTTTCTGAAATTATAGAAAAAATTATTTCCATCTATTTCTAGTATTCTTCAAAAAATGATTGAAGCTAAAAACCACAAACACAGCATGAAAGACAAGTATGCTCAGATTCTATGTATGTGAATATTGTGTATTAAAATCACATATTGACATTCTAATATTTACAACTAATTTTTGAAGATTTTTATGTGCCATATTCTATAGAAAATAATTATAAGATAATTTAGGAAGAAATGAAACTAAGCTCAAGTTCACATGGCTAGAAAAAAAAGCAGAATTTACTAAATTTTTAACATTTATGATATGAAAAAAATTGAGTCCACTCAGTCAAGATAATGGCAACCACGATGCATGGAAGGGTTTTGCATTTTAATATAATTTCTCAAGATTAGCTACTTCTTCATTCAGATTGCAAGTTCATTAATGCAGCTGATTTCATCTGAAGAATTTTTTTTTCTCATCAGATTCAGTGTTGCAACTGGGTATCCAATTTTAGTTAATAATAATAAATTTCTACTATCACTTTTCTATATTTAAGAAAAATTTTATATCTTTCTTATTTCTTATTTTTAAAAATAATCTTTATATTTAAATGTTGAATATAAGATCCTGTATTAAATAAAAATCAGTCAATATTGTCATTTCTGTTTCCTGAATCCTATTCCCTTATGGGGGCTCATGAGTTGTGCCATATTCAGCCAAAGAAAGTTCTTTAAAACACCAAGTAATGAGTCCAAGTATGGAAGTGAACTTGAGCTATAAAGATATAGATTTCAGTCTGTGTGAAATTAGCATGAAAATTAAACTTCTAAAATCCAAGTATAACCTAGAGTAAGTCAATGGGTGCACTCCCTCATGTTTGAGACCTGCTATTTCAAAATTGGTCACGGACCAAGTACAATCATCTAGTTGACAGGAAAATTGAAAATGAAAGCAGATGTTTAGAAAACTGGAAGAAAATATTATTTACCTATAGATTTAGAATTAAAATTAAGAACTTTTACTTGTGTTTCAATAAATAATCTGTATCTCATTCGTATCTTTCTTGGTCTTTGAAATTTACAAGAGACAGAATTTGAGGCAACTGTGAGACACTGAGAAATTAAAAATACATTCTGTAGCATAGAAGTAGTGAGTTTTATTCCATGTGCTCTATACTGCATAAGGGAAAGCCTGACTGTTTCCTTGGATTTGGAAGAGTTTTAATTATTAATGGTATGAATCTTCTTTTTTATTAACTTTCTCCAAATATATTCTGAATAGAGGCCCGGTGCACAAAATTCATGAACAAGGTGGGGGGAGTGTCCCTCAGCTCAGTTTACACCCTCTCCAATCTGGGACCTATCGAGGGATGTCTGGCCTAAATGAACAGTCGGACATGCCTCTCATAATCCAAGACTGCTGGCTCCCAACTGCTCCCCTGCAAGCCTTCCTGATTGCCCCTAATCACTTCGGCCTGCCAGCCTGATCACCCCCTAACCACTCCCCTGCCAGCCTTATTGATGCCTAACTGCTCCCCTGCCAGCCTGATTGCCCCTAACTGCCCTCTCCTGTAGGTCTGGTCACCCCTAACTGCCCTCCCCTACAGGCCTGATAACCCCTAACTGCCCTTCCCTGCAGACATGTTCCCCCCTCCCCAACTGCTCTTCCCTGCAGGCCTGGATTCCCCCATCCCAAACTGCCCTTCCCTGCAGGACCAGTTGCCTCCAACTTCCCTCTTCTGGTGGCCTGGTCACCCTTAACTACTCTCCCCTGCGGGCCTGATCACCCAAACTGCTCTCCCTTGCAGACCTGGTCCCTCCCAACTGTTCTCCCCTGCTGGCCATCTTGTGGTGGCCATCTTGTGTCCATATGGGGGCAGTCATCTTTGACCACATGAGAGCAGCCATTGTGTATGTTGGAGTGATGGTCAATTTGCATATTACTCTTTTATTAGATAGGATGAATCTTCCTTTCACACTAAGAAGGCATCAAGACATCTTGGCTCTACTCTGAAATTTTTATCTCCTTGTGTTAATATGATACTATTATTTTAGTAGTTGTTTGTTTTTTTCATATAAAGACTTGCTTATTTTTATTTTTAAAACTTAATTCTCAATTCAGTTTTAAGTTTGGTCTTTCCCCTTGTATGAGGGTAGGCCATGTACCTTGTAGTGGTCTCAGAAATAGAAAAAGATCTGGTCTGGTTTTAAATCACTTCCTCCCTCTCTTCTGGGCTCAAGAAGAGGAAGAGGGGGTAGGACAATCGATGATCTTCTGACATGTCAGTAAAGTCCTCTCTGAAGTCATCTGTTCCTATTAATCTTCAGCACTCTACTGATATAGTAGTCTTCACATGAAGATGCCCTTGGTCTATGCCAAATTGTGCATGTCTTTACTTAGCTCAGCAACTGCCCACAGCCCCTTCCCTCTTGTAAGCTCACTGATATTGGGTGAGAAATCACAGGGGAAGCTGAAGTTTTGATTCGCCATCATATTGGGCCCCATACATCTTATCTGGATGTCTGGGGTTAGCAGGTTCCAAAGCTTGGCTAGCATCAAGCTGAAGAACAAGATTGCCAGTGACACTTTTTGCAACTACACTTAGGTTTGCAAGTGATTTGGGGGAGTCATTTGCTTTAGGCCTCTTATCCATGAACCCTAAACTTCCTATGAGGCCGCTAACATTCTCAGCCATTTTCTTATGTTAGATTGAGAGTGGAAGCAGAAGCAAGATGCTGAATTACTCAACCTATTAATTAACCATGAGGACAACTGACTGATCTCACATGCTCAGAGAGTTTTCACCTCAGACCTTGGGGTACATAATAATTTTGTTCTGAGGTTTAGGATATGTCATCAATTCTAGACCAACAAAAAACAGTCATTTGATATTCTAGGATACCACATTAATTACTTTTAGATAGAATCCTGATATGATTCACTCATTCAATTAGCTATTATAGATGGCCAGGGAAAACAAATATCTACTATATCATTCTAATGCCACAAAAGCATAATTCACTTCTAAGGGCATGCGGAGCTCCTTTTGATTAGAAGGGAAGACAGACCTCTACACTTTAAATGTAATGGAAAGAAGAGAAGGGTAACAGAACAAATCACTGCAATGAATCCAAAAGGAAAAAACAATTCTTTTGACAGCTGAGACAGACTGCATCCTTAAAATCATACCATCCAACATCCACATTGGGAGGGACTGTAGGGCTATATAATCAAATCTGATTTTGCACTGGAGAAAACCAAGGTCCAGAGTGGGGAAAGGATGTGCCAAATGTTCTTTGGCTTTTTTGAAAGGCAAAGATTAGAGATCAGATTGCTTGACAACAAATTATTTCCACAGAACTGCTAAAGTTGTTTTATAACAGATAGGATTGTGCACACTTCATTGAAATAACACACCCATAGTTATGGTGAGAAAAATATTAATGCATTTGTTGGTACCAGTACTGAATACCCTGAATACCATTGCAGTTAGGATTCCCTTCAGTGTCTCTGCCAGGATGAAACGAGTGTCATGTCCATCACCTCCCAGGCTTACTGATGGGCCCTTGGAATCATTCAGAGTTGTGTGTCATGTATGTTCCAGAAGAAAAGACTATGTGATTTTAATTTCCTGAATATATGTGCCCAATGTTACCTATCCCCTCTCAGTCAAAGATATTTAAATGTTTGCAGTGAGAGAAAACCACTGCCTAACTGAAATACTACCTACTACCTACCACATGCAAAACTTCAAAATACATAAAGTAAAAGAGAACTTAGAGTCTTCATAAAATGAAGGCTTATGTTAATTTTTCTTAAATTAGAAATTTGAAATTATCCTATTAAACACTTTGGCATAATTTAGATTTACTTTATTTTCTTAATATATTTTATTGATTTTTTACAGATCGGAAAGGAGAGGGATAGAAAGTCAGAAACATCGATGAGAGAAACATCGATCAGCTGCCTCTTGCACGCCCCCTAATGGGGATGTGCTCGCAGTCAAGGTACATGCCCTTGACTGGAATCGAACCCTGGAACCTTCTCCGCAGTCCGACGCTCTATCCACTGAGCCAAACCGTCTCAGCTAGATTTACTTTATTTTCTTATTCTTCACATTGTCCCCATAGGAATAAACCTCATCCAGAATTAGTATCAATGAATATTTAAAAACTTGGAAGTAATAATTTAGGAAATATATCTCGTTATGTGAAAGAGCTAACTTTAAGATGACACCTTTTATATTGGTAGTAGTCTGCTTCAAATAATAAAAACTATGTTCTAATGAGCTGACATTTCCATTGCCCTGAAGAGGTTCTGTAATTAGGCATCTGAAAACAGTGGAGCAGTTAGGCAGTTGTCGTTATTTTTAATTGCTCTATTCCTAAGGAGGCAGCATTTTGGATTAAGTTTTCTGCAAAACATTTTGTGCTTTCAGCTAGCTCCACAATTCCTCCTTCTTCCACCCTTTACACCCTGTCTACCTAATTTTGCTTTAACTCCTTTCAATATGATCTCATTTATATGTGGAATCTAATAGAAAAATAAGCTGACAAACAAAATAGGAACAGAGGCATAGATGCACAGATACATGGAACAGACTGATAACTGAGAGAGGGGATGGGTTTGGAGGTCTGGATGAAAGAAGGTGAAGAGATTAAGCCAAAAAACACATAGTTATAGACAATAGTGTAGTGATAGCCAGATGTAAAAGGAGATGGAGGTGGGCAAAGGAGAGTAGAAATGAGGACAGGAAGAGAGTTTGTTTGGGGCTGTGAGTGCACAATGCAGTGTAGAGATGATGTTTTGTTGAGTTGCATAATTGAAATCTGTACAATTTTATGAACAATGTCATCCAAATAGAGTCAATTTACATTTAAAAAATGATGCAGAGGGTTTCATGGCATTATCCTAATATCTTTAGATTATGACTTCAATGTACATAACATTTTTAAAAGAATTTTAAAATTTATTTTTAGAGAGATATGAAGGGAGAGAAAGGGAGAAAAATATGGATGTGAGAGCGAAACATCTGTGGGCTGCCTCCTGCATAAAGTAAATCCTCCTTGGGATTGAAACTGCAGCCCTTGTACATGGCATTTTAATTTTGAAATCCATGGTGTTCTGAAATGCATACATAACTTTTAAAAAGAGAATGCAAAAATTAAGAAAATGAAACATAACAGGATTTGCTTATCCCATGTAATATCTATCTTTGCTAATTAACTCCAGAAGCAAAGCTTGAATCCAGTCTTTATTTTTAAGCAGCTTATTTCTTAGATAATATTTTTTATCATTAATCCTCACCCAAGGATATTTTCCCATTGACTGAGATACATATATATATATATATATATATATATATATGTATATTAATTGATAAAAGCAAAGTTTTCTATTTTAATTCTTTTTTTATGAAATCTAATAACATACAAGGAATTGAATATTTTATTTAGAAGAAATCATGATTGTTTTTTCTGAATACTTAGATATCCATTGGTTACTTCCTGCATGTGCTCCAGTGAGGACCATGGTTTGAACCTGGAACTCTACCTTTGATCAGGAATTGAACCTGCAACATTTTGTTGCCCAGGCCAGCACTCTAACCACTGTCCTATAGCTTCAATTCTAAATTAGGAATGCTTTCCTAGATGGTTTTACATGCAGAATTTTCTTTACATGGTCACAGATACTCATTAAACTATTCCACTGCTGATTAAGCCATAATATCTTTATTCATAATGGTATTCAAAAATTGTTCTAATGTTTTAAACTTTGGAAAAATGTACACAAGAAAAGGCTCTAAAGTCATTTACTTATAGTCTTTACTAGAGGCCTGATACATGAAATTCATACAAGAGTACGTCTTTCTTGCTCTGGCTGCCAGCACCGGCTTCCCTCTGGCACCTGGAACCCAGGCTTCCCTCAGGCTCTGGCTTCAGTCAGAAGGATATCCAGAATGACATCCAGAATGATGTCTGGAATGACATATGGTCTACTTAGTATATTGCCCTTTTATTATTATAGATTTTATAATTTAGGAAACTGTACCATAGGGAGGCTGAGACATGCCTGAGTCACTCAGAGATTGAGAACTGTAGCTGACCCTCAAAGTTTTTATTCCCTTATATAGTTTTTCTATGAAATATAACATCTGAGTACTCAAATCTTATAAAATTTTCTAAAGTAAGAATATTATCCTATCTAATAAAAGAGTAATATGCAAATTGACCATCACTCCAACACACAAGATGGCTGCCCTCTTGTAGTCAAAGATCCTGCCCCCATGTGGACACCAGATGGGCACCACAAGATGGCCAGCAGGGAGAGGGCAGTTGGGAGGGACCAGGCTTGCAAAAGAAGGTAGTTAGGGGTGATTAAGCCTGCAAGGGAGGGCAATTAGAGATGACTAGGCCAGCAGAGGAGGAAAATTGTGGGCAACTGGGCCTGCAGGGAAGGGCAATTGGGGGGGACCCAGACCTGCAGGGGAGAGCAGTTTGTGGGGACCAAACCTGGATGGGAGGGCAGTTAGAGGTGACCAGGCCTGCAGAGGAGGGCAGTTAGAGGCAAACAGGAAGGCAGGGGAGCAGTTAGACATCAATTAGGCTGGCATGGGAGTGGTTAGGAGGTAATCAGGCTGGCAGGCAGAAGCATTTAGGGGCAATCAGGAAGGCAGGCAGGTGCACAGTTGGGAGCCAGCAATCCTGGATTGTGAGAGGGATGTCTAACTGTTCGTTTAGGCCTGTTCCCGGTGGACATCCCTCGAGGGGTCCCAGATTGGAGAGGGTGCAAGCTGGGCTGAGGGACACACATCCCCGTGCCTCTAGTAGTTAACTAAACATGTTAAAGATAAGATTGCAAAAGGTGAAATCACCACTTTCATTGATTTTTTAAAATATGTAAAAAGACTAAACCTTAGCTCATTTTAAATACAGAAACAATTTTTGATTCAAATATTTCTTAAATATTACTGAAATATTTTCAAAACAATAATTCCATCAATGTAGCATGTATAACTGGAGAGTAAACTCTGGAAATTCCTGTAAATGTGTTGATATAAATCCATTCGTATTTGTAAAATAACAAAGAGAAGTGAAATGGATCATTCAATGGCAAATATTTACATTTTTATTAAAAATTTTCACCCCTCAATTTCATATCGTTTTCATTTAATGCAATCCTAATATATAAAAACCCAGGGTCGTAACATCCATAATGACTGAAGGCTCGACTAGACTCCAGGCTGTGCGCACAGCATGCCTAGGGAGCTGAACTGCTGAACTCTTAGAGCATCCGGGACTTGCATGAGACTGCCTCTTGGTGCCCCACATCCGTCCCTGACCAACCACCAACCACCATGATTCCAAGCCAGCGAGGGGAGGGCTGTCTCCAGGCCACAGCCCCAGGTCCTTCTCTCCCACCTCAGGCCCGAGATCACAGTTCCAGACAGGGCTACCCGGAGTCTGGGAACACATGGAGCAGGGGGAGGGCTGTGTTTACACCACAGTTCCCTATTTTACCCTGCCCCACCATCCCTCCTCCCTCCTCTCAGCGGCCTGGCTCCTGCCTACGTGCATGGTGTGCATGCCGGGAAGGCCTGATTGCACCAGGGAGTGAGCCACTGCAATTAGGAAGGCCACTTCCTGGACGGGACAGCCAAGCCACAGCAATTCACAAGGGCAATGAGGCCCATGGGACAAACACAGCCCTCAGCCAGTGAGGCGGCTAGCCAAGCTGAGTTTGGCTTCTGTGGGACCAGCGTGAGCCCCAGGCCACCCCATCCCCCATAGGTCCTGGGATGGACAGTGGCTCAGAGGTGAGTGGTATCTCCATGCATGGCACCCAGGGTCAGCTGTGAGCTGCTGCAACCCAGCCCCAAGATTGAGGGAGTGGGAGGAGGCTTGTGGCCACTGGCACCCTAGGTCATATCACTTACTCCACTGCCTGCCAGGGTGACAGGGTCCAGAGCTTCACGGGCAAGGTGCTTCTGCCCCCAGTTGTGGAATGGGAAGGAGGGCACTGGGTGCAGGGAGAGGACCTCAGCTGGGGTCCTCAGGGCTCAGGGAAGGGGCCTGGCCTGGGCCTAGTGGGGAGCTTAGGAAGTCTAGCTGAGTAGGCGCTGGTTCATACCAACTCTTACTCTGCCATCTTCCTCCAGTCCTCCAAGCTAGCTTCCCTGCCCCACCTGCACAGGGGAACTGGCTCCAGGTGACCTGCTGGAGCACAGACTGTGGACCCGGAGACCTCAAGGAAGAGTGCCCCGGTGGGCCTGGGCAGGAGCTGGTGCAGAACTACCAGGGCAGAGCTGCTTCAGTGACTCTGTGAAGTTTGCAACCGACCTAAGGAGAAAACTGAGAGGAGAGAGGTCAGGAGCTATGAATTTTAACCAACTCCTTATTTCTATATTTTATGTTTTTGTTCTTTGTGCCTCGTCTGTTTTTAATCATTACTTCCCAACATTGAGTGGAGGCCTAGGCTAGCAAGGGCATGCGGAAAGCTTGGCTTCCTCCATTGCCAGGAAAACCCAAGCCTCCCTCCTGCTCTCAGTGGCCAACAGCCATCTTGGTTACGTTGATTTGCATATTTTCTCCTGATTGGCTAGTGGGCATAGCTTGTGGGTGTGGCTTGTGGGTGTAACAGAGGTATGGTCAATTTGCATATCACTCTTTTATTAGATAGGATTATTTAGGTTATATTAATCTTCACATTTCATATACTCATGATGTATTTAAAAGAAATACTGTTCTGGTCTCTGACATCTTAATCAGAACTAGAGGTTATATCTTTTTATTATTATTGTTTCTTAAACCTCCATGGTTTCACTGGTATCAGTACAAAAAAGGCAAATAAAGGAAGGAAAATTTGTTCTTCCAAAAATTATTGCAAGTTGTCCAAAAAGAGTAAACTTTCCTCTAAAAGGAGCTATAATGTAAAGGCCTTAGAAGGGAGTTAAACAGTTGGGTATAAGGAGAAAAGAGGACACAATGGGAGAAGAAAAACTGGTAGACGGAAAGTTCTAGCTTCTTGCTTAGTGTTCTAAGACCATGGTAGTCGTTTTCCATTTACAGAAATAAATACATACATACATATATATATATATATATATATATATATATATATGTGTGTGTGTGTGTGTGTGTGTGTGTGTGTGTGTGTGATAAGCCTTCTTTAGGGTTAAAAATCACCCAACTCTATTCCCTCCCCACAGCAAGCTAACTTTTCAGGTTATAGAATTTTAGTGTTTCCAATTTAGAGACTTACATTTTTGCTTAGGATTTTTTTCCAACTCCTTTTTTAATTTTTCAGTTTTCTTTTCCAGAGAGGAAATTTATATAAATCCTGGTAAAAAAAAACAAAATTAGGAAAATAGGTCCTAAATATGTTTTATCATATTACCATAGTTTAGGTATCTCAAAATACTATAGTACAATATGCATGAAAGCAGAAAGTTTATGTTAATCTTTCTTTAGACACAGGCTATTCATTATGATCACTGTGTGAATACAGTGAGCAATCAGCTTCTGTGATGGTGGGCTGCTCAGGAGATGACTCATTTGTAAATTCTGCAAGCAATTGTTAGAACACTGGCAAAGTCACATAAATCCTTCTTGCCAGTCAGGTCTATAAATATCTCTGGCATTCTGGAGAAAGTCTCCTGAACATATTATGGAATGTTGACAGAAAACTCAGATTGCTATCCAAACTACAAAATACAAATGAGTGATTTCCTATCTGGTTATGTTGGAAAGAAAAATAGTTTGTTGCATGATGCATATCAATGAATCAAAGGCTGAAAACATAAAACAATTTGAACTAGTTTAGTGCCAAATCAGATTGTAGCAACACAAAATACAGTGAGACAAGCATGTTTAATTACAAAATTAATGTCATGAATTTCAGGCTGAAGGCAACAAACATGTTACTCAGGAATTCTTAGATTCCATTGTTGATATGGGGATAGCCTTGAATTTTATATTCATCTGGGCATATGAATTTATATTCTCAACATTTACCATTATGATTATTTCTGATTTAGTTTCTATTAAATATGTATTTGGCTGAAATTTGTATTATTCAATTTGGAAAGATGTACTTCAAATAAATCCAATAGATAATCTGTTTATATACAAAGGTTTTCCACTATTTTTGGCTTTGTGAAGACATTACTCATTCAGAATTCAGCAGTTACGCTTTAATAACTGTATTAGTCAGCAATTGCTAGAAAAACAAACCAATAGTATAGATACTCATTCTGAGGGATTGGTTCAGATCCTGGAGGCTGAGAAAACTATGGTCTTTTAGAGGCCCAGGGAAGCTGGTGCTACAATTCCAGTCTAATCCCAAGACCTGAGATGGAGGGAGCCAATGGTATAAGAAAAGGTCTAAAGTCCTGAGAATCATGAGCATCATTGTACAAGTGCAGAAGATAAAGGTCCCAGCTCAATCAGGAAAAAAAACCGAATTAGTCTTTCCTCTGCATTTTTGTTCTGTTTACCTATCAATGGATTGAATTATATCCAGCCATATTTGTGAATGTGATCTTTATAGTCTACCATTTCTGTAGGTTGACTTTTTCTTAGGTTGATGCTATCCTTTGTTGTGCAAAAAAACTTTAGTTTGACATAATATTATATTTTTTAATTTTTTCATTTTGTTTTCCATTGCCTGAGGAGACAAATAAAAAATAATATTGCTAGGAGAAATTTTCAAGATTTTTATCTATGTTTTCTTCTAGGATTTTTATGATATTGAGTATAACATATAAGTCTTTCATCTATTTTGAGTTTATTGTTATAGATGATGTAAAAAAGTAGTCATTTTATTTTTTTGCACCTACCTGTCCAGTTTTTCTAACACCATTTATTGAACAGACTATTTTTACCCCATTGTATGTTTGCCTCCTTTGCCTGGTTTATTTATGGATTCTCTATTCTCTGCCATTGATCTATAAGTCTGTTTTTATTAAAGTATCAATCTGTTTTGGTTATGATGGCTTTGTAGTATAGTTTGGTATCAGGTAGAGTGATTCCTCCAACGTTGTTCTCCTTTCTCAAGATCACAGTTGCCATTCATAGACTTTTGTGGTTCCATATACATTTTTATAATACTTGTTATGATTCTGTGAAATAAGCTATTGGTATCTTGATAGGAATTTTATTGACTCCATAAATAGCTTTGTGTAATATGGACATTTTAATGATGTTAATTCTTCCTATCCATAAACACTGTATATGCTTCCACTTATTTTTATCTTCTTCCATTTCTTTCTTCTGTGTCATATCATTTCCCAAGTATAGGTTTTTTACATCCTTGGTTAAATTTATTCCAAGGTATTATATTCTTTTTGGAGGAATTGTGAATGGTATTGTTTTCTTAGTTTCCCTTTCTGATAATTATCCTATATAATAAAAAAGTAATATGCAAATTGATCAAACCTCTGATCAAGACACCCCTACAGCCATACCCATCAGCCAATCAGGAGCAAATTATGCAAATAAACCCCAACCAAGATGGCTACGGCCACTGAGAGAAAGAGGGAGGCTTGGATTTTCCCAGCAATGGAGGAAGCCAACCTTTCGCCTGCAGTTGCCAGCGTAGGCTTCTGCTAAATGCTATAAAATTTCAATTATAGAAGATACATAATCCCAATAGAAATGGCAGCAGCCATGGAGTTGGAGAGAGAAGAGTCTAGGGTTGCTGGGGCGATGAAAGAAGCCAAAATTCTGCATCCCTAACTTAGGTCTCCACTCTAGGCTACAAAATTTCAAACAGAAATGGCTTTCACCATGGAGCAAGCAGAAGGCTTGGCTCTGCTCCAGGCTACAAGGTTTCAATTGTAGAACATAAATTAATCCGAGATCCCAGGGCCACTGCTTGAGTCGCTGGGGGGCAAGGCCAGTCTGCAAACCACCACAGGCCCATCGCCCAGGCTGCCCCACACCCGTAGGAAGCCCCTACGCTGATCTAGGACACCCTCAGGGCAAACCAGCCAGTCCCCACCCATGCACCAGGCCTCTATCCTATCTAATAAAAGACTAATACGCAGATTGACCATCACTCCAACACACAAGAGGGTTTCCCCCATGCAGTCAAAGATCCTGCCCCCATGTGGACACAAGATGGTCACTACAAGATGGTCAGCAGGGGAAGACAGTGGGAGGTTCCAGGCCTGTAAGGGAGGGCAGTTGTGGGCCATCAGGTCAGCAGGGGAGGGCAGTTGGGGGCGATCAAGCCTGCAGGGAAGGGCATTTAGGGGTGACCAGGCCAGCAGAGGAGGGAAGTTGGGGGCAAACAGGCTGGCAGAGGAGCAGTTAGATATCAATTAGGCTGGCAGAGTAGTGGTTAGGGGGTGATCAGGCTGGCAGGCAGAAGCAGTTAGGGGCAATCTGGGAGGCAGGCAGGTGAGCAGTTTGGAGCCAGCAGTCCTGAATTGTGAGAAGGTTGTCCGACTGCCCATTGAGGCCCGATCCCAATAGGGTCGGGCCTCAATGGGCAGTCGGACATCCCTGGAGGGATCCCAGATTGGAGATGGTGCAGGCTGGGCTGAGGGACATCCTCCGCCCTCTGTTCATAAATTTCATGCATCGGGCCTCTAGTTGGTATATAAAAATGCAACTGATTTCTGGATATTTATTTTGTATCCTGCTACTTTGCTGAATTTATCAGTTCTATCAGTTTTGGGGTGGAATTTTTAGTTTTTTATGTACAGTATCATGTTATCTGCAAATAATGACAGTTTTACTGCTCCCTTTCCATTTTGGATAACTTTTATTTCTTCTTCTTGTCTGATTACTGTGGCTAGAACTTCCAGTACTATGTTAAATAAGACTAGTGAAAGCAGATATCCCTATCTTGTTCCTGATCTTAAAGAAAATGCTTTTAGGTTTTCTTCCCCATTGGGTGATGTTGGCTGTGGGTTTGTAATATATAGCCTTTATTACATTGATAAATGTGACATGTATTCCCCCTTTGCTCAGAGTTTTTAATCATAAATGGATGATAGATTTTATCAAATGATTTTTCTGCATCTATTGATAAGATAATGTAATTTTCATTCTTCATTTATACTATATGGTGTATCATGTTTATTGATTTGCAGATATTGTACTAACCATGGATCCTGGAAATAAATCCCACTTGATCAAGGTGTACAATCTTCTCCATGTGCTGCTTGCTTTGGTTTTATTGAGGATTTTAGCATTTATGTCCACAGTCATATTGTCCTATAATTTTATTATATTTGCCAATACATCTGATAAGTGGTTGATTGCCAAAATTTATAACGGACTTACAAAACTGAACAGCAAAAAAAAATCCAATTAAAAATTAGGCAAAGAACTTGAATAGACACTTCTCCAAAGGGGACATATAGATGACCAATAAACATAAAAAGTTGCTCAATGTCACTAATCATCAGAGAGATGCAAATTAAAACTACAATGAGATAATCAACTCACACCTGTCAGAATGACTATCATCAATAAATCAACAAACAACAAGTGTTAGTTGAAAAGATGAATCAAGATGCAGGGCTCTACTTTAGTAAGGGCTACTAAAAGAAAGCTCATTCTGCTAGCCTAAGCCTTGCACGAACATGCTCCCCTTAAGTGGTTATTTTACAGAAATTACTGAAGACCATAATCCCTGTAACAGCCCCCTGAGAAAGGACATCTGGTGCCAGCAGGACAAAGGGCAATGTCATAAAACTACAATGGGGGCATGGCCCTGATACCTGGGTCAAGCCGAAGTCCTATCTGCAGCTCTCCCTTAATGCTTAAAAAGCCTGCCCCTTCCCCATTCACCACTATTCTTTCTCCACATCAGTCCACCTGCACCTGCCTGGAATAAATATTATTTTTACTACACTGAGCCCTGAGACTGTTCTGTGTGACCCGGCCCAACCCAAACCTTTCACTAGCGATGATGTGGAGAAAACAGGACCCTTGTGCACTGTTGGTGGGAATGCAGATCGGTGCAGTCACTGTAGAAAGGAGTATGGAATTACCTCAAAATGAAAAATGGGCCCTAACTGGTTTGGCTCAGTGAATGGAGCATCGCCCTGTGGACTGAAAGGCCCTGGGTTGGATTGCAGTGGAGGGCACATCCCAGGTTACGACTTTGATCCCCAGTGGGTGGTGTGGGGGAGGCAGCCGATGGGTGATTATGTCTCATTATTGATATTTCTGTCTCTCTCTCTCCCTCTCCTTTCCTCTCTGAAGTCAATAAAAATACATTTTAAAAAATGAAAAATGGAACTGTCTAATGACTCAGAAATTTCACTTCTGGGAATTTACCTGAAGAAATCTGAAACATTAATTCAAAAGAATATATGCATCCTTATGTTCATTGCAGTGTTATTTACAATAGCCAAGATTTGGAAGCAGCTCAAGTGTTCATCATTAGATGAGTTGCTAAAAATGTTTTGGTATACTGACACCATGGAATACAACTTTGCTGTAAGAAAGAAAAAAAAAGAAGGAAGAAAGATGAAAGAAAGAAAGGAAGAAAGTAAGGAAAGGAAGAAAGAAAGAAAGAAAGAAAGAAAGAAAGAAAGAAAGAAAGAAAGAGAGGGAGGAAGAAAGGGAGGGAGGAAGGACAGGAAGGAAGGAAGGAAGGAAGGAAGGAAGGAAGGAAGGAAGGAAGGAAGGAAGGTAGGAAGGGAGAAAGGAAGGGAGGGAGGGAGGGAGGGAGGAAGGGAGGAAGGAAGGGAGGGAGGAAGGGAGGAAGGAAGGAAGGGAGAAAGGAAGGGAGGAAGGAAGAAAATAAAAGAAAGGAAAGAAGGAATGAAGGAGAAAGAAAGAAAGAAAGAAAGAAGAAAGGAAAGAAGGAAGGAAGGAGAAAGAAAGAAAGAAAGAAAGAAAGAAAGAAAGAAAAACAGAAGAAAAACAGGAAGGCAGGAGGGAAGGAAGGAAGGAAGGAAGGAAGGAAGGAAGGAAGGAAGGAAGGAAGGAAGGAAGGAAAGAAAGAAGGGAGGGAGGGAGGAAGGTTTACCTTTTTTTTTTTAACATGTGTTGATCTGGAGAGCATTATGATGCGTGAAATAAGCCAGTCAAAGACAAGTACCATATGATTAAAATATATAGAATCTAATGAACAAAATGAACTACAATCAAAATATACACAGATACAGAGCAAGTTGACAGCTGGTGATAGGATGTGGTGGTGGCTGGGTGTAAGGGTCTGAGGGATTAAGCAAAAATAATAAAAGAAAAGAAAGATAAAAACTCCTGGACATGGACAACAGTGTTGTGTTTTCTGAGGGGAGAAGCAGGGAGGGAAGTGGAGGAGGTTATATGGCTGATAAATGCTGATGGAGGGAGACTTAACTTGGGGCAGTGTAAAGGTGACATATTATAAAATTGTACAACTAAGACCTATATAATTTTGTTAATCAGTGTCACCCCAATAAATTAATAAAAAGAAAAAAAGATAAAGTTTACCAATTTAAACTTTAAGAAACATAAAGTTTACCTCTTCTAAAAACACTCTCATAGACACATCCAAAAATAATGTTTTTTTAAGCTATCTGGCATTCAGATTCATTTGAAGCCACTTCACTATTCTAATGGGTATACTTTCCATAGAAACTCACTTGAACTGCCAAATCACAGCTATTGTCTGATGTTAAATTAGTGTGTCCATTTATTTAACACAGATTTATTAAATTTCATCCGTATGTCTGACCAGTGTTAGATTAGATGGATAGTGACCCAGATAAAATGTTATCTATCTCATGGAACTTAAAGATGATTATATTTAATTTCACATTATTAATTCATTTATCTTCTTTTTCATATATTTATTAATTTATTTTAAAAATGTAATATTGAATTTCTCCAAGTGTCCAGGCCTGAAGCATCCTCCAGGTACCCTGCCCCTCCCAGCACCTCAAATGGTACACCAGTCACCAAGGATTTTGTATCCAAGGTCCAAAAGTTTGTTATCTAAGATGATGAATGCTGACATCATGGATGAGTTGATGCTGAAAATCAGGTGGAATTGGAGGAAAAACCACAACTTATTAATCAAGTTTTGGAACTCCAATTCAAAGTTGAAGATTTCTCTGCAATGGTAAATGTAGTCAAGGAACAAAATATGGAGCTAAAACCAGAAAACCAAGCTCTTGGACAATAGAAAAACCTCATGTCAGCTTCTAGTGTTTTTCAAACTGACACAAAAAGCAAAAGGAAGTCAGAGATCGATATTCTTTCTGTGTTATGGATTGTTGCTGATCATTCTTTTTAAAATTTGGATAGATTCCAGAAGTTATAATACTTCTGTTTGTGGCTTCATTGAATGTTTATGAAGATAATGTCAGATCTAGGGAAAATTAAGAGCATAACTGAGACTTCCATGAGTTTGTGTATTATGTTAGTCTATGAAAACATGAAAATGTAGAGATTTTGTAATTAGAAATGCATATATTTATGAAACTTGATGTTTTATAAAATTTAGGGTCAGCACTGTCTTTTATTATACAGTAGGAAATACAAGAAAATAACCATATTGTGAAAAGTGACCCAAATCATGTACTGTATGCACAGCTTAATTTATCCTACCATCTTGTGCCTCTTCTTCACTTGCTTCTTCCTTCCTATTTCCCTTATCCTGAAGAAAAAACTGATTTCACATTTGTAAGAGTAATTTTAGTAGTTAATCATTTACGAGAGTAACCTGAACAGTACTATTAAAATTCAACCAAAAGTTAGGGGTTGTTACTTATAATACAGCCATGTGCTTAAAGATGAGCTCTAGTTGTATGGGTGCTTGAAACAGAAAATTTTGAGGAAAAATAGAAGTAGGATGGAAAAAGTACATGGTTAAGAGTAGTAACCAACTCCAGATGTTTTTACATCAGATTTGTGTTATCTTTGACACAAATTAGATCTTTTGGGAAATATATATAAAAGTGGATTAAGTTTGACTCACCTATGTAAACCACATCTAGAATAGTTTCAAAGAGTTTGATCTCCAAGTATGTTTATAGTATCTAGCAGATCAATTTTTGCAAAAGTTTTGAGTGTATTATTATCATAATCATGAATAAAATGGGAGAGTTTTACATGTAAACTAATTGATAATGTTCTCAGTATTTTATTTCACTACTTCTTCCAAAGCTTTTTGTAACCCAGCTACTTGATATGCAGAGTTTTAATCATTCTTTAACAATTTTTTAAAATGTAGTTTGTAAATTATATTTGCTAAGGGAATTAATTTCAGAAGTAGTATTAAAGTTTTAAATAACAAAAGAGATTCATTAATATAAATTATAGTTATTAGATTTGGGCTACCTTTAATTATGGAATAATATTATGTTTGTATTTGTGAATGATTCAATGAATAACTTTAGCTGTATGAATATATAATCATACTGCAAAACATTCTGCATCCCTTTTGTGACCTAATTTACAAATGTTTAAAATTGTGTGGCGGTTTTGCTTTACTGTTTAATAAAAGGCTGTTTCAGAAAAAAATATTATATATATATATATTAAATATCTATACATATCTACAATAATAAAAGCATAATATGCTAATTAGACTGGACAGCTGAACAACCTTCTGAACGTTCTTCCAGACGACCTTCTGGATGAAGCTGGGTCTGCGAGGAAAGCCCAGGTCCTGGGTGCCAGAAAGAAGCCAGTGCTGGCAGCCAGGGGAAGGAAGACCTACTCCTGCACGAATTTCATGCACCAGGCCTCTAGTGTGTGTGTGTGTGTGTGTGTGTGTGTGTGTGTGTGTGTGTGGTGTGCGCGCACGCATATTAAACATCTATTATGTTTAAATTACTATACTAGAAAAATAAGGTATAAGGCAAAGTTCCTTTTCCACACAGATTTTAAAAATGCATGATGCAAATAACAAACTGACCATTCTAAAAAAAAATGCAATGTGTGGGGATGGATAGATAAAGAGCTCAGAGAAAGTTATTCAAAATAAAAGATAAGAGGCTGAGGTTTCAGTGGTGACTAGGAACGTGTTGCACAAATCTGGGAGAGGTAAGAATCATTAGGATATTTCAGGCAGAATAAATAATATGTGCAGATATATAGAGAGAGACAAGGCAGATAGCAGTCATGAGAATGATGTGGCTTGAAGTAGGGCATATGAGGGAGAAAGGGCTAAGTCTTAAAGATATTTTTCACCACAATAAAGAATTTGTCCTTGGAATGATAGGTACTATTGATTTATCTTACTAAGGGGACAGATATGATCAGCTATGGATCATTGAGGAGATTGGATAATATTCAAGGAAAGAGTTGTGTTAGGCCAGCCTGGGGTTCTTGAGATAGGAAGAGACCTATTGCAATTAGACCAAGTGAAAAAGGCCAATGTTTTAAAAGTATTTCAATTAATTTATCATTCAGACCATTTCATGGGCCTAAGACAGGTATGGATCAACAGTCTGATATGGAAATAAATCAAGCAAATGTTAAAATTGCATCTGGAAATGCTGATTGCATTTATCCAGTTAAATTTATTTGTGAGTAATATCATCCTATTGTTTTCAGCTTTAAAAAATAAAGCCATTAGATCAGGCACTTGTTTTATTAAACAGCTTTAATGTGATAAATAGAATCTTATCAAATTATTTTGGAATTCAGGAGAAAAAAATGAAACATTTTTAAAATAGCTCTGAATTGAGTGTATCCTAATATATAAAAACCCTGGGTCCGTCACATCCACAACAAGGGGAGGCTCAGCAAACCAGAAGTCAGTCCTGCAGACAGCACTGGGTTGCTGTGCCAACCCAGCACTGGCTGCTGCAACTGCAGGCATGGCGACCCAGCACTGACTGCTGAGCAAGCTGCAAATCAGGCCCCTGAGAGAGGCCTGAAGAGAAAAGCAGGGTCGAATCCATAGCCTCTGTAGCAGCTATTGATCAGCACTTGCCTCTCTCTTTCTCTGAGCCTGGCCAGCAGCTGTACCTCCATTTCTCTCTAGGTCTTCACTGGGGCTGCTGCTCAGCCCCACCTTTCTGATAAGGCCCAGAGACACTGACTGGCATAGCAACTGACCAGTCAGAACCAAATCTGGGTCAAATGTGAGGAGCCAATGGCTGCCTAGAAGACAAAGTTTGTGACACTGACTGGCATAAAAATCAACTAATCAGAACCAAATTGGGCAGCAGAGGAGGGCAGCTGGGGGCAAGATCAGGCCAGCAGGGGAAGGCAGATGGGGGCAACCAGGTTAGCAAGGGAGAGCTGTTGGGGGCAAGATAAGGCTGGCGGGAGAGGACCATTGGGGGAAAGATCAGGTCAGCAGGGGAGAGCTGTGAGGGGGGGGAGATCAGGCTGGCATGGGAGGGTCATTTGGGGGCGAGATCAGGCCATCAGAGAGGGCAGTTAGAGCAACCAGGCTGGGAGAGGAGGACAGTTGGGGGTAAGATCAGGCCAGCAGGTGAGGACAGTTGGAGGCGAGATAAGGCCAGCAGGTGAGGGCAGTTAGGGGTGATCAGGCAAGCAGAGGCAGTTGGGGGCAAGATGGGGTTGGCAGAGGGGGGCAGTTAGGGGCTATCAGGGAGGAAGGCAGAGGCAGTTATGGGTGATGAGGCAGTCAGGCAGGCAGATGAATGATTAGAAACCAGCCATCCCAGATTGCAGGAGGGATGTCCAATTAGACATCCTTCAAGGGGTCCCCAGTTGGAGAGGGAACCCTTGAAGCTGGCTGGGCTGAGGGAACCCTCCCTCTATGCAAGATTTTCATGCACTAGGCCACTAGTAAATTTATAATAGCTAAAGTGTTATGTTGAATTAAAATGGCATGGGATAATTTGAAATACGTTGAAATATCACATCTTATTTTAAAAGATTTGTGAAAAATCATATATTTATCACCACTTTATGAAATCATTCCATTATTCAGCTGCATTTAACAATTTTATTTACATTAACTAGAGGCCCAATGTATGAAATTTGTGCATGTAGGTGTGTGTCCCTCAGCCCAACCAGCAACCTCTTCAATCTGGGACCCCTTAAAGGATGTACAACTGCCCATTTATGCCCAATCCCAGTAGGACTGGGCCTAACTGAGCAGTCGGGCATTCATTTCACAATCCAGGAATGCTGGCTCCCAACTGCTTACTTGCTTGCAGTCCTGATTGCCCCTAACTACTTCCACCTGCCAGACTGACCACCCCCTAACCATCCCCCTGCCAGCTCAATTGCTCATAATTGCCCTCCCCTGCCAGCCTGGTTACCCCCAACTGCCCTCCCCTGTCAACCCAGTCACCCCTAACTGCCCCCTTGCCAGCCTCATCGCCCCTAACTGCTCTCCCCTGAAGGCCTGGTCCTCCCCCCAAATGCTGTTCCTTGCAGGCCCGGTTGCACCCAACTTTCCTCCTCTGCAGGCCTGGTCACCCACAACTCCCCTTTCCTGCAGGCCTGGTACTCCCCAACTGCCCTTTCCTGAAGGCCAGGTCTGCCCCAACTGCTCTTCATTGCAGGCCCAATCACTCCCAACTTCCCTCCTCTGCCAGCCTTGTCACCCCTAACTGCCCTCCCCTGCAGGCTTGATCACCACCAATTGCCCTCCCTTGCAGGCTTGGTCCTTCCCAACTGCCCTCCCCTGCTGGTCATCTTATGGCAGCCATCTTGTGTCTACATGGGGGCAGCCATCTTGTGTGTTGGATTGACAGTCAATTTGCATATTTCTCTTTTATTAGATAGGATAGAGGCCTGGTGCACAGGTGGAGCTGGCTGGTTTGCCTTGAAGGGTGTTCCAGATCAGGGTGGGGGTTCCCTTGGGGCATAGGGAGACCAGGGCAAGGGTTCTATGGTGGGTAGCAGGCTGGCCATGCCCCCCAGTGATCCAAGCATAGGCCAGGGCTGGATGGAAGCAGGTATCTGGGATTTATTTATCTTCTATAATTGAAACCTTGTAATCTTGAGTGGAGGTCAGGGCAGGCCAGGTCAGGCAGGAAGCCTGACTTCCTCCATTGCTGGGGCAACGCAAGCCTCCAGCTGGCTCCAGCTTCATGACAACCACCATCTTAGTAGGGTTAATTTGTATACTTGCTCTGATTGGCTGGTGTGCTTAGTGGAGTGATGGTCAATTTGCATGTTTCTCTTTTATTAATGTAGATTTATTTATTCAAAAATAACAAATCCTCATCAGGGTTAATTGTTCAAGCAAATATCAGATATGTACATGATCCCATATGTGTATGTTTATGTGTGTATAAAAATATATGTATTTCCAAGTTATTTGTTCTTATTATTTTATTTTATTTTGCTTTATTGATTAAAGTATTATATATGTGTCCTTATCTTCCCTTTGACCCCCAACCCCCACTCATGCCCTCACCCCACTGATTAGGCTTATATGCATGCATACAAGTTCTTTGGTTGATCTTTCCCCATTACTCCACCCTCCTCTAACTTCCCTCTGAGGTTTGACAATCTGAAAGATGCTTCTCTGTCTCTGGATCTCTTTTTGTTCATCAGTTAATGTTATACATTATTTTACTTAAATGAGTGAGAACATGTGATATTTATCTTTCACTGACTGACTTATTTTGGTTAGAATAATGCTCTCCAGTTCCATTCATGCTGTTACAAATGGTAAGAATTCCTTCTTTTTTATTGCAGCATAGTATTTCATTGTGTAGGTGTACCACTGTTTTTTAAATCCACTCATTACCTGAAGGGCACTCAGGCAGTTTCCAAATCTTAGCTATAGTAAATTTTGCCACTATGAATATAGGGGTTCATATAACCTTTCTGATTGGTGTTTCTAATTTCTTGGGATGTATTTCTAGAAGTGGGATCACTGGGTCAAATGGGAACTCCATTTTTAATTTTTTGAGGAAACTCCATATTGTTCTCCACAGTGGCGGCACCAGTCTGCATTCCCACCAGCAGTGCAAAAGGGTTCCTTTGTCTCAGCATCCTTGCCAGCACTTGTCATTTGCTGATTTGTTGATTATAAGCCATTCTGACAGGTGTGAGATGGTACTTCATTGGCATTTTGATTTGCATCTTTCAGACTTTAAGCATGTTTTCATACGTCTCTTGGCCTTCTTTGGGTCTTCTTTACAAAAAGAGTCTATTTAGGTCCTTTGCCTATTTTTTCATTGGGTTGTTTTTATTTCTTTTAAGTTGTTTGTGTTCCTTGTAAATGTTGGAGATTAAACCCTTATTGGAGATAACATTGGCAAATATGTTCTCCCATGCAACAGGTCTTCTTATTGTTTTGTTGCTGGTTTATTTTGCTGTGCAAAAGCTTTTTATTTTCATATAGTCCCATTTGTTTGTTTTGTTTGTTTGTTTGTTTGTTTTTGTTTGTTTGTTTGTTTGTTTTTTTCTCTTAGGTTTCCATTGCCCTAGGAGCATTATCGGTGAAGAAAATGTGTCAGCATATGTCTAATGTTTTGCTGCCTGTGGATTCCTCTAGTATTTTTTATTGTTTCCCATCTTATGTTTAAGTCCTTTATCCATTTTGAGTTTATTTTTGTGTACAGTGTAAGTTGATGGTTTAGTTTCATTGTTTGCATGTATCTGTCCAATTTTCCCAACACCATTTATTGAAGAGACTGACTTGACTCCATTTTATGTTCTCATCTCCTTTGTCAAATATTAATTGAGCATAGTGGTTTGGATCAATTTCTGGGTTCTCTATTCTATTCCATTGATATTTTATTTCTGTTCTTGTGCCAGTACCAGCCAATTTTGAGAACAATGTCTTTGTTATACAGTTTTATATCTGGTATTGAGATCATAACTACTTTGTTCTTCTTTCTCAGGATTGCTGCAGTTATTTGGGGTCTTTTTTATTCCAGATGAATTTTTGGAGAGTTTCCTCTAGGTCTTTGAAATATGCCATTGGTATTTTGTTGGGGAGTACATTAAATCTATAAATTGCTTTGGGTAATATGGACATTTTAATGATGTTGATTCTACCAATCTATGAACACAGTATGTTGTTCTGTTTTTGTCTTCCTCTATCTCTTTTTTCAGTGTACTCTAGTTTTCCAAGTATAGATCTTTTACCTCCTTAGGTAAGTTTATTCCTGAGTATCTTAATTTTTTGTGCAGTGGTAAATGGACTTTTTTTAAGTCTCTTTTTCTGTAAGTTCACCTTTGATGTATAGAAATGCCATAATTTCTTGGCATTAATTTTATGTCCTGCTACATTGATGAATTCATTTATTAAATCTAATACTTTTTTGTTAGATTCTTTAGGGTTTTCTATGTATAGTATCATGCCATCTTTGAATAAGGACAGTTTTACTTTTTCTTTTCCAATTTTGAGGCTTTTTATTTATTCTTTCTGTTTGATCTCAATGTCTAGTATTTCCCATACTTTATTGAACAGGAGTGGTAAGAGTGGGAATCTCTGTCTTGTTCCTGTTCTTAGGGGAAATGATTTTAGTTTTTGCCCATTGAGCATGATGTTGGCTGTGGGTTTGTCATATAAGACTTTTATTATGTTGAGGTATGATCTTTTTATTCTCACCTTGCTAAGAGTTTTAATCAAAAAAGGGTATTGGATTTTGTCAATTACTTTTTCTGTATCAATTGATATGACTATGTGATTTTTATCCCTCAATTTGTTTATGTGATCTATCACGTTTATTGATTTGCAGACATTGTACCACCCTTGCATCTCTGGGATAAATCCTACTTGTTAATGGTGTATGACCTTTCTAATGTAATAATGAATCTGATTTGCTATAATTTTGTTGAGTATTTTAGCATCTATGTTCATCAAGGATACTGGTCTATTGTTGTTGTTGTTGTTGTTGTGTGTGTGTGTGTGTGTGTGTGTGTGTATGTGTGTGTGTGGTGTCGTTATCTTTTGTGTGTGTGTGTGGTGTCTTTATCTTGTTTTGGGATTAAGGTAATGCTGGCTTCAGAGGAACCAAGATGGCAGCATAGGTAAACACCTATCTTGCTGCCCCAAACAACAATTCGAAAACTAAAACTTAACGACAGAACAAACATCATCGAAAATCACTGGAAATCTGGCTGAGTGAAAATTCCACAAATAAAAGTAAAGATAAGACACTGTGACTCAAAGGAGTAGTGGAGCGCAGCATAGAAGATACTCACGGAGCCAGAGGTTTGGAGCTGTGCAAGCGCTAGCGGAGAGGGCAGGTGGCTGCAAACCCAGCTGGTTTTCTCCAGTGGGGAGGGTGGAGGCATCCCACTGCACTGATTCCCCAGATCCGGGCAAGGTCCAGGGAGCCCATACTCATACGGGGTAGAACTGGGCAGTGGGAAAGCACGCCGAAGCCCAGTGTGACAAAGGTCTGCGAGCTTGTGGAGAGGGCGAGCTTGAGGAGAGTGCACGTAAACTTGGAATAGCAGTTTGCGTGTTAACTTGGGAACAGAAGTGTGTGACCGGACAGAGAGGACTCATGACTTGCTCCCTCATTCAGGAGACCACTGGACTGCATTGTGTTGCAACCCTGGGCCAGACTTTGGGGGTGCAGACTCATTTGGGGAGAGGCTGAGTTGTATGGCAGAGGGTAGAGATTGGCGGCGGCTTTCTCTCGGAGGTGCGTGCAGCCATTGCCACCCGGCACAGAGACCATGGTGCTGCATAGGGCAGAGCTGATGCTGCCTGCTCAGTTGGGAGACTCTGCCCATCCAACCTGAACACAGCTTACCCTCACAATCAATTGGCCTGGAGGTCAAACCCTCCTAGTGCTAACAACAATAAGCTGACCTTAACTTAAACAATACTGTACAACCCATAAAGGGCTGCAGCAAGAGTATCCACCTCAGATAACTGGGGAGGCTGAGCCACTGTCCCTTAGAGGATATCTACCACACAAAGCTAATGGACCAATTCAGGAAAGCAGCCACAATGCAGAGAAATGGAAAGAAACCAGATGTGAAAGAAATGGAGGGAAAAAGATGACTAGACAAAGAGTTCAAAACCATGGTTATAAGGTTTTTCAAGAGGCTCCTAGAAAAGGCCAAGACCTATCAGGAAATGAACAAGACCTACGAGGATATGAAAAACGACCAACTAGAAATTAAGCATACACTGACTGAAATAAAAAATATTACACAAAGACCTAAAAGCAGTCCAGAGGACCGCAAGAACCAAGTCAAAGATTTGAAATACAAAGAAGCAAAATGCACTCAGCTGAAAAAGCAAGAGGCGAAAAGAATCCAAAAAATTGAAGATAGTGTAAGGGGCCTCTGGGACAACCTCAAGCATACCAACATCTGAATTATAGGGGTGCCAGAAAAAGAGCGAGAGCGAGATAATGGAAACCTATTTGAAGAAATAGTGACTGAAAACTTCCCCCACCTGGTGAAAGAAATTGACTTAAAAGCCCAAGAAGTGCACAGAACCCCAAGATATAGGAATCTAAAGAGGACCATGCCAAGACACATCATAATTAAAATGCCAAGAGCATTTTAAAAGGGAGAATATTAAAAGCAGCAAGAGAAAAACAGTTGGTTACCTATAAGGGAGCATCCATACGATTGTCAGCAGATTTCTCAACAGAAATGATGCAGGCCAGTCGGGAGTAGCAAGAAATATTCAAAGTAATGAATAACAAGAATCTACAAGCAAGATTACTCTATCCAGCAAAGCTATCATTCAGAATTGAGGATCAGATGAGGTGCTTCGCAGATAAGAAAAAGCTAAAGGAGTTCATCACCACCAAACCAGTATTATATGAAATGCTGAAAGATATTCTTTAAGAAGAGGAAGAAGAAAAAGATAAAAGTGTAAATTAGGAACAACAAATACACATCTATCAACAAATGAACATAAAAATCAAGTGAATTGATAGGCTGATGAACAAGATAAACTGGTGAATATAACAGAATCATGGACATAGAGAGGGAATGGACTGACAATTCTTGGTGAGAAAAGGGGTTTGGGAGGTGCAGCAAGAGACTGGACAAAAATCATGCAACAATGGGAGAGGACAGTGCAAGGCCTCTGAAGAAGAGTCACCTGCTCCTGGAGTGTTTGCCATTGCAGCAGAGGCTTCCTCGTTAGGTGAGCCTGGTCAGCCTGCCTCTGAAGGTCCTGTTGGATCTATCTGTGCCTCACTCCCCCCACACAAACACTCCACATGACCACACTCTTCTTTTTTTGCTCCTTCATTCACTTACCCTCTCTCCCTCACTGCCATCTTCTTCCAGTCTCTGTAGTTGGGTCTGTAGTGTTATTGACCCATTTGTGGATGGAGTCTCCTTCCTGGATGTCTGCTTATGTGGCTCACTCTCTAGCACATTGTCCAAACAGGATAAAATTCACCTTAGACAAGTCATGACATAAAAAGAACAAAACATGAATATACTCACAACACCAATAACCCCAATATAAGTGACAACAAGGGAAAAGAAAATTAGGAGAGAGAAATGAGAGCACAAATAATATCAAAGAGAAAAAATTATATGAAAGAAAAGAAACAGAAGAAAAAGAAAGAAAATGAAAAAATATATATATATAGAGAGAGAGAGAACACGAGAGAACAAACAGGTAAACCAAACCATACAAACACCAAATTCCCAGTAAAGAGGTTGGAGGCAAAATTTTATATACAGAAAATAAGGTTAAGAATTGGATGAATATGGGAAGGACCTCAGTTCAGTATAGAGGAAGTAGAAAGAGGATTAGTGTATAAGAAGAAAGAGAAAAATAAAATAATAATAATAAAATTTTAATATTGGTTTAAAAAGGATAAAACAAATAAAATAATTTGGAATGTTGGAAAAACAATGTGAAAAGAAATAGAAGACAAAGAAACAAACGAAAAAAGGAAAATAAAGAAATTTTAAAAAGATAAAATAATAATAAAATAAAAATGTGAAGTGTGATTCCTTTGGCTAGTTTAAGATCCCACTCTTTTGTACTCTCTGTGGCTTCTCAGCTTCCTGTTGCTGGGACTGAAGGCCTCTCTTTAGGCCAGTCCCTATGGACTCTCAAGGACTATTCAGGTTTTATTTTCTTTTGGTTTTTTCCTTTCTACCACTCAGGGTGTAGTCTGGCTGTGGCCTAACTGGTTGCCTGGAGACTGCAGGACAGGGCTATCTCTTCAGAAGAAAATGTCAAGTATGACTCAGTGCCAGACTTACCGCTGCCTCTCCTGGACCCTCTCCTTACCCCAGCCTCTCCCCAGACCCCACAATTCCACACCTTCTTCTGCACCCCAGCTGCGTGAGTGTCTGTATCCCAAAGATACTATGAATTAGGTTCAGTGAAGAAGAGCAAAGACCACTGAGAGCGGAAAAAGCTGCGCCTCTGCAAGCCCTTCTCTTCTCAGCACCGCATGTAGTGAGCAGCTGTCCTGAATGCCCCTTCTGGACTCAGTCTATCATGACTGGACCCAGATCTAGAATCCCCTGCCACAGCAGTCCTGTGGACCTCCTTTCCACAGTCAGATGCTGTGCCTGACCCAAGGGATGCAACTCAGTGCTGTGTGGTTTCCCCCGGCTCTCTGGGCTCATTGCTTCCACAGCTCTCCCCAGCCCAGATCCCTGAATTTTACCCTTCTTTAGGTGTCCCCTGCCCTTCCTGACTGCGAACTGTCTCACCAATTGTCTTTGCCAATTCAGGGTGGATGCTATTCGATTTAATTGCTCTTTCTGTCTGCTCTGGGACAAGGCTCGAACACCACCTATTCCACCGCAATTTTGTCTTCTCTCTCCAAATTATTTTTATATGCTGACTTTTATTATTAATTGTTTTATACCTTAAACAATTATCTAACTCTATTACCGAAATAAATTTGAATTCATATCATCATAATTTTAGGATACTACACAAAATCTCCTTAGGTGGACAAGGGAAAGAAAATTATTTTTGCTTCTCTCTCACTTTTTTACTTGCATCTATGCTTGTCACTTGTTAAAGGACAATATTGTTTTACTTTCTTAACATCTGGAGGAGCTCAGATGAGAATCAGATCTTAGGTCCTCTCCATGCTGAGTATGGCTCCTGTTCCTATTCCCAGGACACCCTCCTACATCTACACTTTTAGATTTGACATGTGTAATAATACAACTGCAGTTGTGTCTTAGGCAGCCAACATGTAACAAGTATCGAGGGTGCAGCTGACCGATTATGCTACCCTTTATGACATCTATGGCCCAACCCTGAGTGTTCTGTCTCTCCCTACCTCTGATTATAGTTCTCCCAGGCAAGGGAGCAGCAGCATGGGAATGGAGCAGGCAACATCTATTTCTATTTGCCTTAATTTTGCTCATTCTCTCAGCTGTATCATATAGAGAATAGGAGAGTGCATGCTGCCTTTCTGACTGAGATAGGTTGTCATATCTTTCCAGTGTGTGCTCAATTAGAAAATGAAATGGAGAACATTATGCAAAGCAAAACAAGCAAGTTGAAGAAAGGTAAATATTACATGATCTCACTCATTTGTGGAATATAATGAATAATATAAACTGATGAACAAATATAGACCCAGATAGAGAGAAGCATCGAACAAACTGTTAAACCTCAGAGTGAAGGCAGGGAAGGATGGAGGGTGAGTGGTAAAAGATCAACTAAAGGATTTGTAAGCATAACCAATGGACAAAGACACTAGGGGACTGAGGGCATGTGCTGTGGGTGGGGGTTTGCCAGGAGAGGTCAATGGGGGAAAAGGAGACTTATGTAATACTAGGGGCCCAGTGCACAAAATTCGTGCACTGGGGGTGGATGATCCCTCAGCCCAACCTGCCCCCTCACACATACGGGGAGCCCTCAGGGGATGTCCTACTGACCCCTCACCCCTGGCCAAAGCTTTAGGCCTTGGGCACCCAGCCATCACCTTGCAATGGGGCTGATGGCTGGCTCTGCCCCGGCCACCTCGGCCCCGCCCACCTGGCTCTGGCCTTAGCCCCGGCTGCTGGCAACCACCCAGTGACTGCCCAATGACCGCCCAGCCCCGGGGGTCCCTGTGCTCATCAGACACCTTGGCCCTGATCTCCCCAGCCCAGGCCTTAGCCCCCGTGGTGACCAGCCAGCCCCAGGGGCACCCCACACTTGGCAGCCACACACCATGCCCTGGGATGGCCTCCCAACCCGCATGCCACAGCCCCGCCCCCTGCTGACCTCTCATGCTGCTCAGCCCCACCCCCCACTCCTGATTGGCTAGTAGCATAGTGAAGGTATGGTCAAATTTGCATATTACTCTTTTATTAGATAGGATGTGTTCATGGTGAAATATTTCTGATGACGTACTTTGATTTCAATAAAAAGATATATATAGCCTATAAAAGTTAAGAAAGAGTTCACTGTCCATAGAATTTTACATTTGGCCTTTGTCCTGAATTTTCCAGCAAGGGCTCTCATTAATATCAATTTTCTTGACAGTTTTCATGATGTGGACACATTAATACTAGGAACTAGACTGTGATGACTGACATAAGTACTGAACTGTTGTCAGAGAGCAGTGACTTCGGCTCATTCACAAAGGATTTAATGTACTGAAGAATATTAACCTCATCAAGAATTTAGGTTGTGTATGAAGTAGGAATATATTTATTACATCTTAGTAAAAATGATTTGGGAGAGAACGTTCTTTCATGATTCTAATTGAATACTGAGCAGCAAAACATAGGATTTTCCCTATGATTTCTACTGATTGGTGTGATCCCAGACAAATCATTCTCTTGGTTCTTCTTTAATATCCCATTACCAGCAAGGTACAGCATGACAATTTAAAATGATGTGTGTTATCATCAATAAGACATTTCACCTTGAGTATGAAGCTTAATGATGCATTTTATTTCAAAGACTTATGGTAAAACACCGTTGTATTCTGAAATTTAAAAAATAGGGATTTCTAAATAGTCTATGAATATAATATTGCAATACATGAACTAGTTTTCAATCTCAATTTATTAAGTGTTTTTCATTGTTCAACAATTTTAATCATTTATATGAATATATTCTTAATTTTCTGTGATAACAACTCTGAGGTTCAACTTATTAACCCCTCTATTTACTCCCACTGGATGGTTTCAGTCTTCTGTGATCATAGTAAGAGGCAGGGAGCTACAATAAGATGCATGCAACTATAATTACTAAAATTTCCAGCCCACTCACACATGCCCATTTCTATTTTTTCCACTTGACGATCCCTCTGATAGACATACTGACATTAGAGGCAATGAAGCAATGTGGATTTCAAACTTTTGATTTATTGGCACTAAGAACAGCTAAGCTGGTAGGATTCATAAAACAAGGTCCATCTGTTATCAATTTCACCCATAATCTTAAACCAGGTTATATTCTCAACTTTTGTCTGTTGTGCAAACTCCTATTTCGATCTTTTTCTCAGAGGAAGTAATCAAGATAATGTTACTGTTTCACCTATGGTAACCATTTGTATCACTTATATGAGGATATTTCGCATTATTTTATTGACAGGAGGGAAAGGCCACACTATCCTCTAACCAAGAGCTGCTTTGTGAAGTGTAGTGATTGGCAAAGCATTGCTGTATCCATTGATTAGGGATTATGTTCTTGGGGCATCCCACTTATGCTTAAATATATGCAGAAACATTTTAATAACATTTTTGTGTCTCTTGTGTCTGGAATATTTCTTGACACAGGCTTGACCAAACTTGACAATCATGACCTTTTTGGGGGACCAAGAATTAGTCACCCAAAATTTCTAGATTAATACATTTCCTTTTCATTTTAATATAAAAGCAAAAGTAATACCAATCTCATGAAACTTAAAAAGTCTTTTGATCAAATGCAATTATTATAATTCTGAAGAATCAAAATTATATTTTCATATTTTCTTTAAAAAGTATAATAATATATAGAAGAATAAGATACAATACAAAATTCTCTTCTATATTGTAGATCCCATCAATTACTTTCTATTTGAAAAAGTTATTATTTACTTGATCTAGACTAACACCATACCAGGTACATTTTAAAATTCTTTGTGTTCCCCAAAACTCACTTTTAGGCTTTAGAATTTTAATTAGGTAGTACAAAGTAACCAGTTCTAATTAGCTTGCCCTAAGTATCATATTATTGGTGAATTTTCACCCTCTTATGATTTTAAGAAAGGACATCCAACCTACACAAAAATATTTTAAAAACTAAATATTTAAATTTATCAGAATTATTCTGAAAATCAACCCTATTTCACTGAATGAGCAAAAAGTGCAAATCAGATATATTTTTATACATAAAAAATAGCAGGATTTTTTGGATAAATATATTTTATAATTTAAAAAAATATTTCATATTTAAAATTATAATTAAAAGAAACAAAATGCATACAGTACTGATAATATTGATATTAGTAATAGTGATAATAAAGTATCTGCATTTTTTATTTAGAAAACATAAGGAAAATGATGGTAAAACATGTTTGCACAACTCATTTTTTAGGATTATTTCATTAGCATTTTTAGAGTTGCTGAATTAAGACTATGGAAACTGCATCACTTACTATTCAGTTTAGAGTCACAAGGATAAATATCTTCTTATAATGACCCTAGTCATTTTCTTTTTGTTTGGTGTGTGTGTATGTGCTTTTATTTTATTATTTACTAGATGCCCAGTGTACAAATTTGTGCATGGGTGGGTCCCTCAGCCTGGCTGATGATCAGGGCCAACTGGGGTCATCTCACTCAGTCCTAATTGGGGCCAGCCAGTAGCTGAGGGGAGGGATTGTGGGAGGTTGGCCACCCATGGGAGATTAGCTGTGGGAGGACATTGACCACCAGGGACAGCTCCTGCATTCAGCATCTGCCCCCTGGTGGTCAGTGCATGCCATAGCAACCAGTTGTAATGGTCACTTAGGCTTTTGTATATATAGATTAAAGTGTTACATATAATCCTATCTAATAGAATAGTAATATGCAAATTGACCATACCTTCCCTACACCACCAGCCACTCCTCAAGTACCCTCCTCAAGTACACGAATTTCATGCACCGGGCCCCTAGTATCATATAGTTGAGAAACCAGAAGATTCAAACCTACAGTGCCAGAGGTTTTCATCTCTCAGTGCATGCTTCACTCAATATATTCTTCTGTATAAACTTGGTTAAACTATTTAAACTTTACTGTAATTTTAAGAACACTTTCTTTTGTTTGTTTTAAATCTTTATTATTTGAAAGTATTACAGATATCTCCTTTTATTCCCTATTAACCTGCACCTGCCCCTAGCCCCAGGCCTTAAATTCCGTGGTTAATCTCTTCCCACCCATTCCCACCTTCCCTCTGAGATTTGACAGTCTCTGTTCTATGCTTCTATATCTGTGTCTTTTATTCACAGTTTATTTTGTTCATCATTCACAGTTTTATTTTGTTCCACTTACGAGTAAGATCATGTGATAACTGTCTTGTTTTGACTGACTTATTTCTCTCTGTATAAATCTCTAGGTCCCTCCATGCTGTATCAAAGGGTAAGAGATCCCTTTATCAGATGTGTCATTGGCAAATAAGTTCTCCCATTGAGTTGGTTGTCTTTTCTTTTTGTTGATAGTTTCTTTTTCTGTGCAGAGCTTTTTATTTTAATGTAGTCCATTTAAATTATTTTCTCTTTTGTTTCCCTTGCCCTCAGAGATGTATTTGGAAACACAATTGCTAAATGAGATTCCTGAGATTTTGTCGCCTATGGTTCCTTCTAGGATTTTTATAGTTTCACGGCTTACATTTAAGTCTTTTATCCATTTTGAGTTTATTCTTGTGTTAAACTATAAGTTGGTGGTCTAAGTTCATTTTTTTGCATGTACTTATCCACTTTTCCCAACACCACTTATTGAAGAGGCTGTCTACTCCATTGTGTGCTCGTGCCTCCTTTGTCAAATAATAATTGAGCATAAAGGCTTGTATCAATTTCTGGAATCTCTGTTCTATTCCATTGTGCTATATGCCTGTTCTTTTGCCAGTACCAAGCTTTTATTATTATTTATTATCATCATTATTATTATTATTATAGTTGTTTTGTAGTATAGCTTGACATGTGGTATTGTGATCCCTCCAACTTTTTTTTTTTATTATTGATTTCATTGTGGAAGGGAGAGGGAGAGAGAGAGAAACATCAACGATGAGAGAGAATCATCAAACAGCTGCCTCCTGCATGCTCCCCACTGGGGTCCAAGGCCAAAACCTAGGCGTGTGCCCTGACAAGAAACCAAACCATGGTCTTCAGATTCATAGGCCGACATTCAACTACTGAGCCACGCTGGCCAGGCTGATCCCTCCAGCTTTGTTTTACTTTCTCAAGATGACTGTGGCTGCTTGGGGTCTTTGTCTATTCCATCTAAATTTTTGGAGTATATGAGCTAGATCTGTAAAAAATGGGTAGCAGGATGCAAAATTAATATCCATAAATTGATGGCATTTTATACACCAATAATAAATTATCAGAAAGAGAAACTAAAAATAAGCAATCCATTTACTATTGCAACAACAACAAAAATTAAGATACTTAGGAATAAACTTCAGCAAGGAGGTAAAAGACTTGTACTCAGAAAACTACAGGACATTGAAAACAGAGCTAGAGGAAGATTATAAATATGTGGAAGAATATACCATGATCATAGATTGGTAGAATTAACATCATTAAAATGCCCATACTATCCAAAGCAATCTATAGATTCAATCCAATTCCTATTAAAATACCAAGGGCATATTTCACAGATTTAAGAACACTTGGAAACACAGGTACACAACCTCTTACACCCATCTCACAAACCTGCACAGTATAAAACTCCAAGGAGTGGACAGAAAATTGCTTTCTTTCATACAAATATTAAGGAAAATATTACTTGGAACAGAAAAATACATACAGAGTGTCCCCATAAAAGTGTATACACACTTTAATAGCTGATAACTCAATTTGAAGATAAAATATATTTTAATAAACACTCCTTTTATAAGTATTCAAAGTGTGTGTTTACATTTTTGGAATATATATATATACTAGTGGTTCAATGCACGAAATTCATGCACAGTGGGGAGGGGTTCCCTCAGCCAAGCCTGCACCCTCTTCAATCAGAGATCCTTTGGGGATATCTGACTGCCGGTTTAGGTCTGATCTCTGTCCCCAGGCAGTTGGACATCCCTCTCGAAATCTAGCATGGTTAGCTCCTAACCGCTCACCTGCCTGCCTGTGTGATTGCCTCTAACTGCTTCTGCCTGTGTGTCTGATTACTCCTAACCCCTCTGGATGCCTGCCAAATCTTGCCCCCAACTGTTCTCTTCTGCCAGCCTGATTGTCCCTAACTTCCTCTGCCTGCCTGATCGCCCCTAACTACCTTCCCCTGCCAGCCTGATCTTGCCCTCAACAGCCCTCCCCTGTAGGCCTGATCTTGCCCCCAACTGCCCTTCCCTGCTAACCTGATCTTGCCCCAACTGCTCTACCTTGCAGGCCTGATCTTGCCCCCAACTGCCCTAAAACCCCTCCTCAGCTGCCATCTTAAGTTCTTCCTTCTCAGTTCACTCAGATTAGGTTCTGATTGGTCAGTTTCTATGCCAGTCAGTGTCTCTAGGCCTATCTCTAGGCCTGATCAGAGAGGCAGGGCTGGTCAGCAGTGGCTGGAAGGCTTGGAGAGAAAGAGAGGTGTGGTGATGGCTAGGCCTGGAGAGAAAGAGAGAGGCAAGGCATGATCAATAGCTGCAGTGGAGACTATGGATCAGACTCTGCTTGTTTCCCCAGGCCTCTTTCCGGGCCTAATCCACGGTCCCCTCAGTAGTCAGTCCTGAGTCACAGCGCCCACAGCGGCAGTCAGTGCTGGGTTGCCAGAGCAGCCCAGCACTGTCTGCAGGACTGACTTCTGGTATTTAGTGGAGCTTTCAGTGGTTACAATCACAGCCTTTATATATATATATATATATATATATATATATATATATATATATATACACACACTCACACACACACACACACACACACACACACATACTAGAGGTTTGGTGCAAGAAAAGCATGCACAGGGGTAGGAGTTTCCCCTCAGCCCAGCCTGCACCCTCTCCAATCTGGAACCCCTTGGGGGATGTCCAACTGCTCCTAACTATGCCTCCCTCCCCCGCTGGCCTGATTGCCCCTCATTGCTTCTGCATGCTGGAGTGCAGTTGGGGACAATCAGGCCTGTAGGGGAGAACAGTTAGAGGTGACCAGACTGGCAGGGGAAGGCAGTTAGGGGTGACCAGGTTGGCAGGGGAGGGCAGCTAGGGGCAATTGGGCTGGCAGGGAAGTAGTTCTGTCTCAATCAGGCTGGCAGTGGAGTGGATAGGGGGTGATCAGGCTGGCAGGTAGAAGTGGTTAGGGGCAATCAGGCAGAGGCAGGCAAGTGGTTGGGAACCAGCAGTGCTGTATTGTGAGAGGGATATCCCAGATTGAAGAGGGTACAGGCTGGGCTGAGGTACACAACCCCCTGAATTTTGTGCACCAGGCCTCTAGTATATATAAAAAATCTCCTGTATGAATATTCTATTCATTTCATACTTGCCAAAATAGATAAGTAGTCATTCTCCTTCTGTAGGGGATGCAGTATGTTTCTGGCCTTCCAATTGGGATTTTAGAAATGAATTGTTCAGGAGGTATATAAGTGAAATTGCCTGAGTAACAACCCAACTGTTTATAACCATACCTTGTATACATATGGTTTGCTTCTAAGACACTGTTCTGGATACTGAGTTATAAACTTGGTAGTGTACAGATGGATATTTTAGGGTAGGAGTGTTAGGGGAGCCTCGTATTAAAAAGACCCCACAAATTCTTATATGCATTGTCATTAGAAAAAAATTACTATAGTTCACATTTAATTCCTTTACTAGTTTCAAAGTATACTTTAGGTTAATTCAATATAAATGCATGTAATAATGTTCAAGTTTTTAGCAATACTTTACTATAGCAAGAGTTTATATTAATGAGTTATTTTTATTGATATCTTTAACACATTTTTACTTTATCCATGTTTTAAGACATTTGGGGAACATTTGGTGTATTTATTTCAAATTATGCCTTCTAAATTATGGTCCAATTTTCTTAACCTGACATTCCATTTAAAATGTTCTATGTATGAACATTTCACTATATTAGCATCCCTTCAAAATTTTAATTAGGATAATGGGTTTACCATTATACTAGTACTAGAGGCCTGGTGCAAGAAATTCATGCACAGGAGGGGGGTGTCCCTCAGACCGGCCTGCACCCTCCCCAATCCAGGACCCAACAGGGGATGTCTGACTGCCTCTCACAATCCCGGACTACTGACACTTAACCACTCTCCTGCCTGCCTGATTGCCCTAAACCGCCTCTGCCTGCCTGATCACCTCTAACTGCTCCCCTACTGATTGCCTCTATCTGCTGCCCTGTTGGCCTGATCATCCCTAAATGCCTTTGCCTCACCCTATATCCAGGATATTCTCCTCCAGCCAGTTGCAGGCACTTTGAACCCAGGATTACCTCCTTCTGGCCAACTGCAGGCACCCAGGACCTAGGCCAACTTTGCCAGGGCTGGCCGCAGCCATAGAACTCCATGGGAAGGCAGCTTCACCAAGGCCATAGCTGCAGGAACGTAGGACCACTGGGCATTTGGCTTGTCCCTCTCCCAGGCCACAGCTTGGCTGGTCCCCATTCCTCTTTCATGAATGCATTTGTGCCTGGCTGGTCCCCATTCCTCTCTTGTGAGCTCATTTGTGTCTGGCTGGTCTCCATTTCTATCTCCCCACTGTTGAATGTCTGAGCCATTACATCATGATGGCAAGATGACGTGACAACCATTTGCATATTAGCTTTTTATAATCTGATTTTGAAATGATATATTGATTTAGGTAAGAATTTATTATTATTCCAACCTCTTTAAAAAGCAATTACCCTTAGAAATCCTACATAATAAAAGGCCAGAGACCATAACAGTGTAACAAACAGAATAACTGATTGACTAGTCGCTACGAGGTTCATTGACCACTTCTTGATCCCTCCCCCCAGGCCACAGGCTCTGATTGCTGGGTGAGCAATAGGGATTCATGGGGAACCAGGGAGAAAGTGGTGATGGGGCAGGACTAGGGACTGGTGAGTGGGTGGAACAGCTGACCTCTTGGACTCTCCCCATGGCCCGCAGGCTTTGATTGCTTGATGGTAAATGGGGAAATGCGGGGAACCAGAGTGGCGGCAGTGGGGTAGGACTGGGGACTGGCAAGCAGGAGGAAGATGGCCCTGATCGCAGGTTAGGCCTAAGGAACCTACCCACACATGATTTCAAGCATCTAATAAAGTCCTTAACATAAGTGCATTCAATTTTTTTCCTCCTTAACATTAATAGATACAGTATGGAAGGAAGGTGGGCCCTAAAATAAAGAAAAACTATACAGAAGTAGATATGAGACTTCTAAAGTCTTGAGAATACTATTCTGAAATTATTTTTCTTATTCTAAAAAGAAATATTACAAAATAGTATTTTCAAGACTTTAGAAGTCCAAAGAATTTGTATGCATATATATGTATAACGCATTGACACAGACAATAGTGTAATAAAAGCCTGGGGCAGAGGATAGTTGCTGGCTAGAAGGTGTCACTGGGGGAAAATGGGGCATGTGTGATACTTTAAACAACAAAAAATTGTTTTTTAACTCTCTACAAAGTTTAGGAAAGCTCTCCGAGTCTTTAGTCTTAAAAATTAAAGTTCTCAGGGGAAGAAAACATTGGTTTTACCTACAACTATCTTAGTCTTTTGTTAATTAAATAGAGGACTGATGCATGAAGATTCATGCAAGAATAATCCTTCCTTCCCCTGGCTACCATCACTGGCTTCTCTCCAGCAACCAGGACCCAGGGTGCTTCACTCCTGCTGCCACCACCACCCACGGGGGGCATGCTCCGAGCCATGACCAGCCACTGATGATGGGAGCAGGCCCCCGCCCTGTGTGTGTCCACTGGGGTGCTCTGAGCCACATTGGTTGTGACTGTTAATGCTTGGATCCAGTTGTGACTGATGAGGCATCCCGGATATATTTACATATTACTGCTTTATGTATATGATTAAGTAATTTTATTTTTTTATTTTATGGTTTATTTTCATTTTTAAACTATGTTTTTATTTCTTTTAGAGGGAGAGAGCCCATAACCCAGGCATGTGCCCTAACCAGAATCAAATCAGCAACCTCCTAGTGCATGGGAGATGATCAACCAACACACTGGCTGGGCAAATTTTTATTTTTCACTTTAAAATGCTCTTTATTTTGAAACTCAAGGGGCATGTGTAAGGCATATTCACAAATTTGAAGTTATATACAAAGCACATTCACTTCCCACCTGCTCTGCTATAAACTGGAATTTTTGTATCCTATCTAATAATAGTGTAATATGCAAATTGACCGTACCTTCACCACACCCACAAGCCATGCCCACCAGCCAATCAGGAGCGAGGGGCAGAGCTGAGGTGGCCATGGCTGGAGGCAGGGCCGAGGAGGCTCAGGCCACCGGGGGTGGGGCCAAGGCGGCCAGGGTCGGGGTAAGGGTGCTGAGGCAGCCAGGGCCACAGAGTGGTGGGGCCAAGGTGGCCAGGGCTGGGGTTGAAGGGGCAGGGTTGAGGCAGACAGGGCCTCAAAGGGTGGGGTTAAGGTGGCCCAGGCCATGGGTGGACAGGGCTGAAACAGCCCAGGCCACAGGGCGGGGCCGAGGTGGCCAGGGCCATGGGGTGGTGGGGCTGAGGTGACCAGGGCCAGGGTGGGGAGTGAGACCAAGGCAGCCAGGGTCAGGGGAGTGGGGTTGAGGCAGCCAGCACATGCTGGCCAGGGAGAAGGCCTGGGCCAGGGAAGCGGGGCTGATGCCTGTGCTACTAGGGCTCGAGCTGGCTGAGTTGAAGGCCTGGGCCAGGAAGCAGGGGTATGTGGCTGGGATGGAGCTGGCCATTGGCCCCATTGCCAGGCTATGGCTGGGTGCCCAAGGCCTAAAGCCTCACCCGATGCTTTAGGCCTTGGGCAGGCTGGGGTGAGTGGTTAGTAGGACATCCCCTGAGGGCTCCCAGTATGTGTGAGGGGGCAGGTTGGGCTGAGGAATCACCCAACCCCAGAGCACGAATTTTGTGCACCAAGCCCCTAGTCTTAATAATACAGTTCTTAGTCATTAGGAATATCCATATGTTTTAGGGAACAGCATGGGGAATCTGATTCAAATTAGGGAATAAGCATATATGGATTAAATCAGTAAGACATTAATACTCACTAAAACAAGACAGTGGAAGAAGGCAAGATCAACTCATAAACTTGGGATTATGAGCTTCCAGAGCAGCAAAGTACACACTGAACAACACTCATTGATCCTTTGAAACTGGACATTTGGGCCTGGGCTGCTTGTCACTACTTGAGCCAATTAAGCATAGAGGGTTGAATCACATATGGGCGTTATCCCAATAATGCTGGCTGTATGGGAGAGCAGCTGGTCATCCAAGAAAATCTGCTCTGCACTCCCCTACAAGCCAGTTGCTTATATGGGGTAGAAGGACAAAGATTACATGGGAAGTAGGCGAAAAGAATAAAAATGGATAGAGTCTTGGCTGGTCTGGTTCAGTGGTTCAAGTGTGAGTCTGAGGACCAAATGACTGTGGAATCAATTTCCAATTAAGAGCACTGCTCCAGAGTTTCAGGTTCCCCAGCATTGGTAGGGTCACATTCGGAAGGCAACCAATAGCTGTGTCTCTCACATGGAAGTTTCTCTCACTCTCTCTCTCCCCTTCCTCCCTCCCTACCACTCTCTCTAGGAATCAATGGGAAGATATCTTCCAGTGAGGATTAAAAAGGAATAATAAAAATGGTTATAATGGGTACAAGATTACAGGCAATGCAGGCTGGGAGTTTGCAAAGGTCAGGTGCCTCTAGTTTCCATAATAAGGTTATTAATTCCTCAATTAAAATAGGCAGCTCTCAGATGAGCAGGGTGGGCCGAGTTTCCAGGTTAGTTCCCAGGTCCGAGACATACAACTCCCAGCCAGGTTAGAATGTGTGTACTTTAATCAGAACAAAACAATCACTGTTAACAGAACATGAATAATATTTCTATCCCTAAGACTTTTGTTATGGAGCAGTAAGGAGCTAGGTAATTATATAGCAAATGAAATAGTGAAACTGAGACAGGAAAGTTAAAACAAGGCCAGACAGTATGGGCAATTGTGAGTCAGCTTGTAACTAAAATGACAGCCAAGTTCACTTAAGAGCAAATGTTAAAACCTCCCTAAGGAGAGCATGCAGAAAAGGAAGCAGGAAAGGGAAAGGAAAAAGAGCAGTTTTACACCTTAAGACAGTGGTCGGCAAACTGCGGCTCGGGAGCCACATATGGTTTGCGAGCAGTGGTTTGCAGCTCTGTTGACTAATGAGTGTGCCGACCACGGGTATAGGGGCCGGATCACAGGAACAACAACAGACTGTAATTATTGGAATCGAGAGTCTAGGGCAGTAGTCTGCAAACTCATTAGTCAACAGAGTGGCAAACAGCAGCTCACAAGCCTCATGAGGCTCTCAAGCTGCAGTTTGCAGACCACCGCCTTAAGCAGAGAATCCAGCAGCTCAAGTCTTGGCAAGATAAAGTTGCCAGGTGCTTCTCATGAATTCTTGGAAGGTCACAACAAAGTAAAAAGGGAAACTGAGAATTAATCTGTTCCAAAATAGCAGAGAAATTTTGAAACCTATAGACAGGAGGGTATATAATGCCTTGGACCCCCACCCAACTTGCTCTTCGAATAGGGTGAGAGCCCATCTGTGCTTAGTAAGCCAGATGTATAGGTTTACTTGCTTGGCTTCTTTAATAAGGTGCACACTCTAATTGATTTATGAAATTGGATTCATCACAATATAATCAAGGTCTCTCCTATAAATGCATTCGTATGAGAATAAGACAAGAATTGAGTTTGGGGAAAGCTCTCTCCCTCTGATGGGGCTGTACTATATATAACACCTCTGCTGTCAGTGAGAGGTGTCTCTAACACTTCTGTTTGAGAGAATTTTTGTCTATATTTACCACTGTCTATAAGTCACTTAAGAGAACTAATTTTTTAACAGTCTCTAATGTAGTTACAGTTCTGTTCTCAAGGCCACAGCCTGAGTGCATGTATTACTTCTCACAAAGGTCAAACACAGAACAAATGTAATAGGGAAAACTTGGGATTGTCCATTACACAGAAACTTTGTTTTGCCTTAACTTTTTACTTCAAAATAATTTAGATTCATAGGAAATTGCAAAAATAATAGAATCTTATCTACTCTTCACTTACTGTCCTCATAACAATAGTTCAATATCAAAACCTATTGGTATAATATATGTGTATAGTTCTAAGCCATTTTAGCAAATATGTAGATTTATGTAACCAGCACAGCAATACAGAACTATCCCATTACCACAAAGATCTCCCTCATGCTACCCCTTGATAATCATATCTACCTGACATTCCACCACCATTTATTTTCTTTTTTTAAGTTTATTTATTTGTTGAAAGTATTATAGATGCCCCCACCCATATTCCCCCTTTGACCTTCTCCATCCATCTCCTACTCTATCAGAGGCCTTCACATGTCTATTGTCTGTGTCCATAGTTTGTCCATATGCTTATCAATTATTTGGTTAATCTCTTCCCTCTGAGCTAAGGACTGGAAATAATGGTGACCATTCCCCACAGTGCCTGCTGTGAGCTACATAGAGATGTCCAAATACTTGTCTGATTATGAGGCAGGGAAAATGCCACTAAGGAGAATGGTAATGAAGTCAAAACATAAGTTCCAACTATGGATTTGGAATGATTAATATGGAGCCTTGATTTCAGGGCTGAAAGGTCTTGGCTGATTCAAGAAAGTGGCTTGTAAAAAATTTCAGAAAACAGATTATACCTTTACAAGATGTCAAATAAGCACTTTACAAATCTAACTTCAGGAAATAAGATAATAAAATGAGCTCTAAAACTTTCACTTTTTTATTCTTCCAATCTTTCTCTAATTATTTGACCATCAGATGGATATATATTTTCCCTCATCTTACTTTCCAATGTAAACATAACAATAAGAAAACATTGGGTATAATAAACATATCCAAGACCCTCAAACATACATGGTTGGGTGATTATAAATATTAATGAATGATGTATGCGACAACATATTTCTGAAGTGATGAATTGCTTTCTAAAAGGATAAGTATAAATGTCTCTCTTTTATTTGCTATACTCAGTCTATGTCAGAATGATTCAAATTTAGTTTCCAGTTAAATAACATTTCAGGAAACAATTCATGTTAAGTTAATGAGATTTATTTTTACTTCATAATACTGTTTTTCAAAATTACAAATTGCCTGTCTTGACACTATGACATACATGATGATTAAATTGGCTGTTTACTCAATTGCTTCTTTCTAAAATTAGAAACTTCAAAGTGCTTTTATATTTAAATGACTAGCAATCCGGTAACACTGCTGATCAATCATTTTAAGCTAATGATTAAAAACAGTAAATGTTCCTCTACTCTCCATTTGCTACTCTATATGTGTCAGACATAGCAGACTCTGTTTATTTTCACTAGAATTGAACACATGCCAGATAGTATGAGGCAGCATGAATAAAACACTAGTCAGGGATTTATATTCTTAATATCTGTTTTAAATGGTTTTTAAAATGGCTATTCTCAATTGAAATGTTATTTACTAAGCCATGCTCTTTTAAGATTTGCTATGTCCTAGGAAAAGTTTTGTATTTTAAAAAGTGATTTTCATGATTACATTATAGCAGATAAAACACAACAATTTCCCAAATGTTTCCAAAATCATTTAATTACTCATAAATAATTAATTTGTGTAGAACAAAAAGTGAAGTCTTAATACTTTTTACTGTAGCAGCTATAATTTAGATATTATACAGATTAATTTGTCTTAATTAAAATGAGGTCTGGTGCCCATTTTTTCATTGGACTGTTTATCTTCCTTTTGTTAAACTGTATGAGTTCCCTGTAAATGTTGGAGATGAAACCTTTATCGGTGATGACATTGGCAAATATATTTTCCCATGCAGTGGGCTTTCTTATTGTTTTGTTGATAGTTTCTTTTGCTGTTCAAAAGCTTTTTATTTTGATGTAGTCCCATTTGTTTATTTTCTTTTTAGTTCACATTGCTCTAGGAGCAGTATTAGTGAAGAAATTGCTTTGACATATGTCTGAGATTTTGTTGCCTGTGGATTCCTCTAGAATTTTTATGGTTTCCTATTTTATGTTTAAGTCCTTTATCCATTTTGAATTTATATATGTGAATAGTTTAAGTTGGTGGTCGATCTAGTTTCATTTTTTTTAATGTATCTGCCCAATTTTCCAAACACCATTTACTGAAGAGACTGTCCGGACTCCATTATATATCTTCATGCCTCTTTTGTCAAATATTAGTTGGGCATAGTGATTTGGGTCAATTTCGGGATTCTCTATTTTATTCCATTTGTATATATGTCTGTTCTTGTGCCAGTACCAAGCTGTTTTGAGAACAGGGGCTTTGTAACACAGCTTGATATCTGGTATTGAGATCCCACCTACTTTGTTCTTCTTTCTCAGGACTGCTATAGCTATTCGGGATCATTTTTTATTCCAGATGAATTTTTGGAAAGTTCATTGTAAGACTGTGAAATATGCCATTGGTAATTTAATGGGGATTGCATTGGATATATAGATTACTTTGGGTAGTATGGACATTTTGATGATGTTAATTCTACAAATCCATGAACACGGTATGTTTTTTCATCTGTTTATGTCTTCCTCTATCTCTTTTTTCAGTGTCCTGTAGTTTTCCATGTATGGGTCTTTTACCTTTTTAGTTAACTTTATTTCTAGGTATGATAAATGGGATTGCTTTTTTAGTGTCTCTTTCTGTAAGTTCACTATTGTTGTAAAAAATGCCATAGGTTTCTTGGCATTCATTTTGTATCCTGCTACATTGCCAAATTCATTTATTAAGTCTAATAATTTTTTGATTGAATCTTTAGGGTTTTCTATGTACAATATCATGTCATTTATGAATAAGGACAATTTTGCTTCTTTTCCAAATTGGATGCCTTTTAGTTCTTCTTGTCTGATCTCAATGGTGAATACTTCCAGTACTATTTTGACCAGGAGCAGTGAGAGTGGGCATCCCTGTCTTGTTCCTCTTTTTAGTGGAAATGGATTTATCTTTTTTCCATTGTGTATGATGTTGGCTGTGGGTTTGTCATATATGGCCTCTATTATGTTGAGGTATGATCCTTCTATTCCCACCTTGCTCAGAGTTTTTATCAAGAAGGACTGTTGGCTTTTGTCAAATGCTTTCTCCATGTCAATTGATATGAATATGTGATTTTTATCTCTCAATTTGTTTATGTGATGTTTCAAGTTTTCTGATTTGTGGATATTGTACCATCTTGCATCCCAGGGATAAATCCTACTTGTTTATGATGTATGATCTTTCTGATGTATTGCTGGATCCAGTTTGCAATAATTTTGTTGAGGATTTTGGCATCTATGTTCATGAGGGATATTGGCCTGTAATTCTCTTTCATTGTGTTGTCTTTTTCTGGTTTTGCTATTATGGTGATGCTGGCTTCATAGAATGAGCTTGAAAGTATTCCTTCCTCCTGAATTTTGTGGAATAGTCTGAGGAGGTTAGGTTTTAGTTATTCCTTGAATGTTTGGTGTAATTCCCCTCAAGTCATCTGGCCCCAGGCTTTTGTTTGCTGGGAGCTTTTTGATGACTGTCTCAATTTCTTCCATAATTATTGGCCTATTGAGAATTTTAGAATCTTCCTCATTAAGGTTTGGAAGGTTGTATTTTTCTAGGAATATGTCCATTTCCTCCAGGTTGTCTAGTTTGTTGGAGAAGAGTTGTTTATAGTATTTTTAAATAATCTTTTGTGTGTAGGGTCTGTTGTTATTTCACCACTATTATTTCTGATTTTGTTTATTTGGGTCCTCTCTCTTTGCTTCTTGGTGAACCTGCCTAGAGGCTGAGCAATGTTGTTTATCCTTTCAAAGAACCTGCCCTTGAGTTTTTTTATCTTTTGTATTGTGGGTTTTTTTTTTTTTTGGTTTGTTTTTTGGTCTCTCATTTATTTCTGCTCTGATATTTATTATCTCCTTTCTTCTGATCACTATGGGCTTTTCTTGTTTTCTTTCTAATTCTTTGAATTGTAGAGTTAAATGATTTACTACCATTTTTTCTTGTTTTTTGAATTAAGCCTGTAGAGCTATAAACTGCCCTATCAAGACTGCTTTCATTGTGTCCCATATATTTTGGATTGTTGTTTTTTTTTTTGTTGCCATTAGTTTCCAGGATTCTTTTGATTTCTTCTTTTATTTCATTGGTAACCCAGTCATTATTTAATAGCATGCTTTTCAGCCTCCAAGTGTTTGATATTTTTGGATTGTTTTTATTGTAATTTATTTCTAATTTTATGACATTGTGGTCTGAGAATATATTTGGAATGATTTAAATCTTAAATTTGGGGAGACTTTGCTTGTGACCCAGTATGCAGTCTACTTTTGAAAATGTCCCTTGGGCACTTGAGAAGAACATATATTCCATGGCTTTGGGGTGAAATGTCAGTTATAAGTCCATCTGATCTAGTGAATCATTTAGGATTGCTCTGTATTTGCTGATTTTTTTTGTCTAGAGGATTTATCCAGTGATGTCAGTGGTGTATTAAAGTCCCCTATGATGATTGTATTGTTGTTGATCTCTCCCTGGATATCTTCTAAGAGTTTTGTTATGTATTTGGGTGCTCCTGCATTGAGTGCATATATGTTTATCAGGTTCATATCCTGTTGATGTATAGATCCCTTTAGTATTATTTTAGTATTATGAAGTGGCCTTCTTTATCTTTTGTTATGTCATCCACATTGAGGTCTACTTTATCAGATATAAGTATTGCTACCCCAGCTTTTTTTTTTTTTTTTCATTTCCATTTGTCTGAAAGATGTTTTTCTATCCCTTCACTTTCAATATGTGTGAGTCCCTTGTTCTGAGGTGGGTCTCTTATAGATAGCATATACCTGGGTTGTGTTTTTTTTATCCATTTAGCCACTCGATGTTTTTTGATTAGGGCATTTAGTCCGTTTGTTTTTAAAATTATTACTGAAAGGTACTTACTTGTTTATAGTCATATCTATTTTTGTTTCTGTGTTTCTTCTTACCTTTTTATTTCTTCTTTTTATAATATTTCCTTTAGCATTTCTGACATTGCTGGTTTGGTGGTGATAAACTCTCTTAGCCTTTTTTTTTTTTTTTTTATGCGAAGCTCCTGATTTCCCCTTCAGTTTTGATTGAGAGTCTTGCTGGATAGAGTATTCTTGGATTCAGTTCTTTGCTTTGCAACACTTTGTATACTTCCTTCCATTCCCTTCTAGGTTGATGTATTTCTGTGGAGAAATCATTTGATAATGTGATGGGCGTTCCTTTATAAGTAACTCTGTCTCTCTCTTGCCACCTTTAAGATTCTCTCTTTGTCGTTGATATTTGCCATTGAAAGTATGATGTGTCTTGGTGTGGGTCTTTTGGGATTGATCTTGCTTGGGACTTTCTGTACTTGTGTAACTTTTTTCTTCCCAGTATCTGGGAAGTTTTCTGTCATTTTTTCTCCAAATAGATTTTCTAATCCCTGCTGCTCTTCTTGTCTTTCTGGCAGCTCTATTATACGCATGTTACTGTGTTTCATGTTGGCCCAAAGCTCCTCAGGCTCTCCTCCAGCTTTTTAATTTTTTTCTCCAATTGCTGTTCAGATTGAGATTGTTTCTCTACCTTATCTTCTAATTCACTAATTTGGTCCTCTGCTTCTTCTAGTCTATTATTGAAACTTTCCATGGTGTTTTTTATTATAGCTATATAACTTTGCATTTCTTCCTGTTTCTTGCATAGGTTGTTGATTTTCTCATCCATCCAATGTATGAATTGCATGACTATTACTCTGGATTCTTCTTCAGTCATGTTGCATGCTTCAATTTCACTAATGTCTTTTCTTGGCAACTCCTCATTCTTCTTTCCTCTGGGCATTATGTCATCTCCCCATTCTGACTATCACTAGAAGGTTCAAACTTCGAGTTGCGTGGACCTGTGCCATGTGCCATAGGAACTTCGCACCACTTGAGTGTTACTGAAGTGCTCTGACACTAAGATGTGTGGCTGCTGTGGGTTGGTGGGGACCAGGCTTGCCCAGGGTCAGTGTTACCAGCATTCAGTGTGGTCTTGTGTGTGCATCTATTATCAGGGACCCACCTTCACAGCACTGTTGGCATGTGCTGAAAATCAGAGTTCCTAGCACATGCCAGGAGTCAGGGTTCCCCTGTGTCTGCACCAAGAAAAAAGTATCTGAGTCTCTGTTGCCTCCTCTGGCTTCTCGCTGAGAATCAGCTTCCCTGTGTATTCATGCATCAAGAATTGGAGTCACTGGCTCTTAGTGTGAATGTGCTATGAGTAAGGGATCCCAGGCGCATGTGATAAGAAATAGAGTCAAGACAGTGGTGCTCAGTGCTGCCTTTTGCTGGAGAATCTGGATTCCAGTCACCATTGGAGACTGGATTGCACAGTAGCACTGTGGCATGCCTGTGCTGCAGAAAACAGACTTCTGTGTGAGCTTTCCCAGAATCGAAGTCAGGTGGCACTGCCGCCCTGCATGGGCTTCGGGTTTGGTTGCCTGATTGTGTTGCAGGGAGTAGATTCCCAGTCTTTGTGCATGTACAGGCTCAAATTCCCCTTGCAGCGGTGTGGCCCACGCACAGGCTCTCAAGCTCAAATTCCCATAGGGGCACTGGGCCTGAGTGAGGGGTGAGTCTATCAGTTACTATGGCACTATCCACGTGCCTGTGACCACAGAAATCTGTGGCCAGGATGTCTGGGTTCTTGTCTGTTGATCTGAAGCTGTGGTCACAGTTCTCTGTGCCCAATGGCTGCCAGGTCCTGGCTTGCTTCTGAGACATGACTGGGTGGTGCTGAGGCCAGGATCCTAGTCTCAAGCAGCTCTGTTTCTCAAGATGGTGTGGTCTCTGGGACCCACCGTACTGGCCACCCGGAAGTGTCCGCATTGTGAGGGGGGCTCCGCCATCTAACACTGCCCGGTTTGGCAGACTCTTGAAAGACCTGCAGAGTCTAACTGTCCATAGCTCATACACACACACGTCCACACATTCCTCTATCACTCCCTCACTCTCTCACACTCTCTCCCTCCCTCCCTTCTTGCTGGTCACCATCTTCCCAACACCATTTATTGAAGAGACTGTCTTGACTCCATTGTATGCTCTTGCCTCCTTTTGTCAAATAATTTGGTTTGATATCTGAGTTCTCTATCCTATTCCATTGGTTTATATGTCTGTTCTTGCGCCAGTACCAGGCAGTTTTGAGAACAATGACTTTGTAATACAGCTTGATACCTGGTATTGAGATACCTCCTACTTTGTTCTTTCTCTGGATTGCTGCTTCTATTTGGGGTCTGTTCTATTGGATATAAATTCTTGAAGAATTTGTTCTAGTTCTGTGAAGTATGCTGTTGGTGTTTTAATGGGGAGTGCATTGAATCTATAGATTGCTTTGGGGACTATGGACATTTTAATGATGTTGATTCTACCAATCCAAGAACACAGTATGTTCTTCCATCTGTTTATATCTTCCTCTATCTCTTTTTTCTTCTTTTTTTAAAAATATATTTTATTGATTTTTTTTTTTACAGGAAGGAAGGGAGAGGGATAGAAAGTCAGAAACATCAATGAGAGAGAAACATCAACCAGCTGCCTCTTACACACCCCCTACTGGGGACGTGCCTGCAACCAAGGTACATGCCTTTGACCAGAATCGAACCGGGACCTTTCTGTCCACAGGCTGACGCTCTATCCACTGAGCCAAACCGGTTTCAGCTATCTCTTTTTTTCAATGTCCTGTACTTTGAATACAGTTCTTTTACCTCCTTAGGGAAGTTTATTCCTAGATAACTTAATTTTTCTTTTTTTGGTAAAATGGTAAATGGGATTTTTTAAAAATCTCTCTTTCTGTAAGTTCACTATTGGTGTATAAAAATTCCACAGATTTCTGGGTGTTAATTTTGTATCCTGCTACATTGCTGAATTGATTTATTAAGTCTAAATTTTTTTATGGAGTTCTTAGAGTTTTCTATGTATAGTACCATGTCATCTGTGAATAACAACAGTTTTACTTCTTTTTTTCCAATTTGGATACCTTTTATTTCTTCTTCTTGTCTAATTGCTATGGCAAGCACTCCCATAACTATGTCGAACAGTAGTGATGAAACTGGGCATCCCTGTTTTGTTTCTGTTCTCAGGGAAAATGATTTTAGTTTTTTCCCATTGAGTTTGATGTTGCCTGTTATATAGGTTTTTAACCTCCAAAGGAGAGAAAAGGTTTGTCATATAAAGCATTTATTATGTTGAGTTATGATCTCTCTATTCCCACTTTGCTGAGGGTTTTATCAAGAAAGGGTGTTGGATTTGTCAAATGCTTTTTGTGCATCAATTGATATGACTATGTGATTTTTTATCTTTCAATTTATTTATGTGATGTATCATGTTTATTGATTTGTGGATATTGTACCATTCTTGCTTCCCCAGGATAAATCCTACTTGGTCGTGGTGTATGATCTTTCTGATGCAATGCTGGATCCAATTTGCTAGAATTTTGTTGAGGATTTTGGCATTTATGTTCATGAAGATATTGGCCTGTAATTCATTGTGTTGTTTTTTCTGGTTTTGGTATTAGGATAATGTTGGCTTCATAGAATGAGCTTGGAAGTGTTCCTTCCTCTTGAATTTTCCAACAAAACATTTTCAATGTACTGCTATCGCTAGGATTTACCTAGAATGATACTATTAGCCCACACTAATAAGTTTTTATACATTAAAAACTTAAAAAGTTAGGAAATTTTGGTAAATACTTTTTATAATTTATAATTCAGCAATAACTCTGAAATGCCTGTGCCAAGAAAAACAAATTTGGAATATCTAAGCTCTTTTTCTGTGGGCTGAAATTAGATGCCAGCAAAAGTTTGGAAGCATGTGGGTCATGCACTGTGGAGAGTATAGGCAGAGTAGAGCACATTCAAGAGAGAGGTTACTGACTGAATAGAGGCCATACTACAGGGAGAGTAAAGTCAATACCAAAGCTTAGATATGACACACTCAAAGCTAAACTGAATTATTCAAAACAAAGCAAAAAACTCAGTTAAAAGAAAAGCCCACAAATCTATCAACTGTTCATAAGAAACAAAGACTGGAGAGTTTATACAAAACCAGATAAAAATAAAAATGGAAAAACTAAATATCTCTTAGAAATGATCCAGATAAAATGTTGATAGATTATGATGGAACCTATCCTAATGGCCCACAGCTATCAGCCCCAAACAGCTTAAAGAGAGGTCACACTGATTCCAAGGGCTGACAAAGTGATGGTCTACTCTGGATTATTTAAATACAGAATAGACTTGTTTATTAGTTTTCTAGAGTTGCTATAATGGTGAACCACAAACTGGTTGGTTTAAAACTACGGACATTTATTGACCTATAAGAGAAACTAGAAGCCTCAAATCAAGATATTAGCAGGACCATATTCCCTCTGAAACCTGCAGGAGAGAATCCTTCTTGCTCATCTTCTGGTGGTTTTCCAGCAATCCTTGCATTCCTTGGCTTGCAGCTGCAACACCTCAGTCTTTTCCTCCATCCTATATTAAAAGAACTAATATATAAGTGGTCGTCACGCCCTCAAGGTGTCACCCCATAATGGTTCAGACACTCAACAGTGAGGAGACAGGAATGGGGATCAGCTAGGCAAAACCTGGTTCATGAGAGAGGAATAGGGAACAGCCAGGCATAAATGAGATCACAAAAGAGAAAGGGAGACCAGCCAGGCTGTGGCCTGGGAGAGAGACAAGCCACCTGCCCTACAGTCCCAGGTGCCAACGGCTGGGACTGTGGCCTGGAGAGGGACAATCTGCATGCCCCTGGTCCTCACAGTCCCAGATGCCAGTGGCTGCGCCTGCAGCCCAAGAGAGGGACAAACTACCCACAATGTGGTCCCAGGCACCAACAGCTGTACCTGCACCTGTGGCCCAAAAGAGTGACAAGCTGCATGCCCCATGGTCCAGGGCACTACTGGCTGCATGTGTGGCCCAGGAAAGTGATAAGCTGCCTGCCCCATGATCCTGGGCACCAGTGGCTGGGACTACAGCCTGGGAGAAGGAAAATCTGCACACTCCATGGTCCCCATGTTCCTGGGCACCAGTGCAGTGGTTGTGCCTGTGGCCCGGGAGAGGGTCAAGTTGCCTGACCTGTGGTCCTGGGCACCTGCAGCTGTGGCCCAAGAGAAGCTGCCCAGGTCCTGGGTGCCTGAATCCAGCCAGAGGAAGGGAAGCCCAGGTCCCAGGTGCCAGAAGGGGAGGAATTAAGGGTGATGAGGCTAATAGGGGAGCAGTTAAGGGTGATCAGGCAGATAGGCAGAAGTGGTTAGGTGCTGAGAACCAATTCTAGCATGTCATAATTACAAGAGTTTCACCAAAAGGTTGGTGAAGCTTGGGGAGCTCAACAGGATTGAGTCATTTGTAGTTTACCTGTTGGAAATGGCTAAATGGCACTTCCCCCAGACCTGTTACCTATTAACTGCCAGATAGCTCAGGGCATTTTATTGTCTCCTGTTGGCCAGACACCTACCTGAACAGCTGAAGGCTATTCCCCAAACTGATAATGCTTCTATAGTCTACCCTTTAATACCTTACCCTTCGAAGTTTATGTTTCCACCTTGCCTTGGGACAGATTATAATAAAGAGTCTTCCAGCCCCTTCAGCTGAAGATCCTCTGACCCCCAATACCTTTCAAAATTATATTTTGTCTCCAGACTCTTTAGTCATCTACATACAGCCCCTTTCTCCAGAATGCTGAACTCTTTGTAAGACTGGAAAAGAACCCTGACAGTTAGGGGCAATGAGGCAGGCAGAGGTGGTTAGGGATGATCAGGCAGACAAGAAGAGGGGGAAGGGCAATCAAGCAAGCAGGCAGGTGAGGGGTTATGACCCAGCAATCCTGGATTGTGAGAAGCAATCAAACATCCTCCGAGAGGTCCTGGATTGGAGAGGGTGCAGGCTGGGCTGCAGGACCCGGCCCCATGCATGAATTTTGTGCACTGAGCCTCTAGTCATTTTATATTCATTTTCTTCTTATTTGTATCTGTCTCTGTTTCATTTCCTCATTTTATAAGGAAATCAGTCATATAGAATTAAAAGTTTACCATAATCCTGGATGACATCATCATGACTTGTATGTTACATCTGCAAAGACCATATCTCAGAATATTCACAGGTACTTATGCACATCATTTTGGAGGACACGCTTTAACAATATTTTTGACTAATTGAAATATTGGTGTGTGTGTGATTTAAAAAATATATGAATAATTTCTTTAAGGAAAAAATCAAAAGCAAGATGCACTGATTGGTACAATTCTAATAGCTAATTTGGGAAGTCACTCTATTTATTGCAGGAACCATTTTAACCACTTTAAAATACTGACATATTTTTGCCTCTCTACAACGATATGAGGTTGTATTTTTCTATTCATTTAAAGATGAGGAAAATAAGCACAAGGGACTGAAATTGCTTTGATGTGTTGAAGCTGAAATTTAAACTCAGATAGTCAGGCCCAGAATCTATGTGCTTACACTAGAATATGATTTCAGATAAAACAAGCTGGTTCCTTGGATACCTATGAATCATCATCAGCTCCATATTCCTCCTTTCTCTTGATTAGCAGCATGGTGAGGTACTAATGGGTGAGGGTTGAATCTTACTTGGGAATGGCCACAAAAGGATTACCAAAGTGACAAAATATAGGTCTCAGCTCCCACCCTATAATAAGGTGTGATCATACCTATATGCATACTTAAGTCTCTGTTCTTATGACAATACCTATATCTATCTATCTGAGATAGGTATCTGACTGAATTATAAACTTATATATATCCCCAACTCCCCTACACATATTTTGTAGTCATTACCTGCATTGTATTTAAGCTCATGTTAATGATCAAATTTGATTTTTAAAAATAATGTTTGTCGAGGAGAACCAAGATGGCGGCATAAGTAAAACACCTAACTTGCCGTCATACACAGCAATTTTAAAAGTACAACTTAACGAAAGAACAAACACCATCCAAAATCACCAGAAAGCTGGCCAAGTGAAAATTCCACAAATAAAAGTGAAGATAAGACACTGTGACTTGGAGGAGTGGCTGAGGACAGCGTTGAAGATTCACATGGAGAGAGGTTTGGAGCGCGGGCCAGTGGATAGGATGGGCGGCTGAAAACCGGCCAGTTTTCTCGAACGGGGAGACAAAGACGTCCCACTGGACTGATTCTCCAGCTCTGGGAGAAGTCCAGGGAAACCACTATCATACGGGGTGAAAACTGGACAGTGGGAGGGCACGCCGAAGCTTGGGTGCTGCCAGCTTGTGGAGAAGGCGAGCTTGCGCGTGAACTTGGGAACAGCGCAGCTGCGTGACCACGTAGAGAGCATTGGCGACTTGCTCTCTCATTCAGAAAACCACCAGACTGCTTTGTTTTGCGACCCTGGGTGAGACGTTGGGTGTGCAGACTCTTTTGGGGAGAGTCTAAATTCCCCGGCAGCTGGTGGAGCTTGGCAGCGGCTCTCTCTCAGAGGTGCTGGTGGCCATTGCCTCTGGCACAGAGTCTCTGGGGCCACATAGGGTGGAGCTAATGCTGTCTGCTTGACCCGGAGACTCTACCCATTCAACCTGAGCACAGCTGAACTTCACAGACAATTGGCCTGGAGGTCAACCCCGCCAAGTGCTAACAACGATTAACCTGAGCTTAACTTCAGCAAGACTGTGCAACCCATATCCACCTCAGGTAACTGGGGAGGCTGAGCCACTGTCCCTAGTAGGACGTCTACCACACAAGGCTAATTGACCAACTCAGGGAAGTAGCCACCATGTAGCAACATGGAAAGAAATCAGATGTGAAAGAAATGGAGAGAAAAAAAATGACTGGACATAGAATTCAAAACCACGGTTATAGGGCTTCTCAAGAGGCTCCTACAAAATGTTGAGACCTATAAGGAAATAAGCAAGACCAAAAAGGAAATGAATGAATCCTACAAGCAAATGAACGAGACCCTCAAGGATATGAACGAGACCTGCAAGGAAATGATCAAGACCAATGTGGAAATGAATGAGTCCTACAAGGAGATGAAAGAGACCCTCAAGGATATGAAGGAGACTCTCAAGGATATGAAAAAGGACCAACCAGAAAGTAAGCATACACTAACTGAAATAAAAAATATTATACAAAGACCTAAAAGTGCTCTGGAGCACCCAAGGAACCAAGTTAAAGATTTGAAATACAAAGAGATAAAATCCACTCAGCTGAAAAAGCAAGAAACCAAAAGAATCCAAAAAATTGAAGATAGTGTAAGGGGCCTCTGGGACATCCTCAAGCATACCAACATCCGAATTACAGGGGTGCCAGAAAAAGAGAGAGAGCAAGACAATGAAAACCTATTTGAAGAAATAGTGACTGAAAACTTCCCACACCTGGTGAAAGAAATAGACTTAGGAGTCCAAGAAGCACTCCGAACCCCAATATATAGGAACCCTAAGAGGACCAAACCAAGGCACATCATAATTAAAATGCCAAGAGCAAAAGACAAAGAGAGAATATTAAAAGCAGCAAGGGAAAAACAGTTAGTTACCTATAAGGGAGCACCCATACAATTGTCAGCGGATTTCTCAACAGAAACGATGCAGGCCAGACAGGAGTGGCAAGAAATATTCAAAGTGATGAATAGCAAGAATCTACAACCAAGATTACTCTACCCAGCAAAGCTATCATTCAGAATTGAAGGTCAGATAAAGTGCTTCGCTGATAAGAAAAAGCTAAAAGAGTTCATCACGACCAAACCAATATTATATGAAATGCTGAAAGATATTCTTTAAGAAGAGGAAGAAGAAAAGGATAAAAGTGTAAATTATGAACAACAAATACACATCTATCAACAAATGAATCTAGAATACAAACGGTCGGCGCGAGAAGCGCGAGAAGTGTGCCCGTGCGTGGGTGTGCGGCCGCCGGGATTTGTTGCTGGAGGCTGGGCCTCCAGGGCTGTCTCTGGTTGCACAGGACCACCACCCCCTGCCCCCCAACCTTCTCCCTTTCGGAGTCCGCTTCTTTGCTCCTTGGCTGCCCGGTGAGCGCAGAGGAGCTGGCGAGGCTGCACCTTAGACTGGGCTGAGGTCTCCTCTCTTGATACCTTTATCGAAGCCCCGGGTGGGAGCGAATGACCAGATCCACGCTGCACTTGTATCTTACTCTTCTTCAAAATATTTATTCTGAGAAACAGGAATACCAAGATGGCGGCATAAGCAAACACCTATTGTTCTGCCCCGCGCAACGATTTAAGAACTACAACATAACAGCAGAACAGACAAGCACCCAGAATGGCCAGAAAGCTGGCTGAATGTAAACTCCACTAATAGGAGCAAAGGTGGGACACAGACTCAGGACCGGCGGGAGCGCAGGCTTTCGTACGGAAACAGGTTAGGAGCTGCCCTGGTCGCGCGCGCGGGCTGGGGCTGGAGCAGCGACTGGCCAGATTTCTCCGACAGGGAAGGGCGGAGGCATCCCACTGCCCAGATTTCCCGAGCCGGGCAAGATCCGAGATCCCGGGTACGGGGAGAGGTCCCCTTGCACAGATTCCCCGGAAACCGGGCTAGGTCCGAGGTCCGGGGGACGCACCCTGGAAGCGGGGCGCGGCAGAGGATCCTAGTCCCAAGGGTCGTGCAAACCCACGACTTGCCCCCTGGAAACTTGACTGCTGGTTCTGGAAACCATCTATTTTACAGCCCTGGGCTAGACTTTTGGTGTGCAGGCACATTTGGGGAAAGGCAGAGTTGTCTGGCAAGGGGAAGAGACTAGCGGCTTTCTCTTGGAGGTGTCTGCAGCCATCCCCATCCAACACAGATCCGAGCACGTGAGCGCCGCATAGGACCCAGCCGCCTCTGCCACCACCCTGCAGCCCAGAGACTCCGCCCATCCAACCTGAACACAGCCTCCCTTCACAGCCAATTGGCCTGGAGGTCAAACCCTCCTAGGGCTAACAACAAAAAGCTGGGTTTAAATTCAAAAACACTGAATACAACCCATAAAGGATTGCAGTAAGAGTACCCACCTCAGGTAACCGGGGAGACTGAGCCACTGTCCCTTTGAGGATACCCACCACATAAAGTAGCCACCATGCAGAGACATGGAAAGAAATCAGGTGTGAAAGAAATGGAGGAGAAAAGACGAAAAGACATAGAGTTCAAAACCACGGTTATAAGGCTTTTCAAGAGGCTCCTACAAAAGGCCGATCAACTTAATGAGAATTACCAGGAAATAAACAAGACCAACCAGCAAATGAATGAGAATTACAAGGAGATGAATGATACTTACAAGGAAATGAATGAGACCCTCAAGGAAATGAACAAGACCTCTGAGGATATGAACCAGACCCTCACGGATAAAAAAAAGGACCAACTAGAAATCAAGCATACGCAGACTGAAATAAAAAATATTACACAAAGTCCTAAAAGCAGTCCAGAGGGCCACAAGAACCAAGTCAAAGATTTGAAATACAAAGAACCAAAATCCACTCAGCTGGAAAAGCAAGAAACAAAAAGAATTCAGATAATTGAAGATAGCGTAAGGGGCCTCTGGGACAACCTCAAGCAAGCCAACATCCGAATCATTGGGGTGTCAGAAAAAGAGAGAGAGCAAGTTAATGAAAACCTACTTGAAGAAATAGTGACTGAAAACTTTCCCCACCTGGTGAAAGAAACTGACTTAAAAGCCCAACAAGTACACAGAACCCCAAAATATAGGAATCTAAACAGGCGCACTCCAAGACATATCATAATTAAAATGCCAAGAGCAAAAGATAAAGAGAGAATATTAAAAGCAGCAAGAGAAAAACAGTTGGTTACCTACAGGGGAGCACCCATACGATTGTCAGCGGATTTCTCAACAGAAATGATGCAGGCCAGACGCGAGTGGCAAGAAATATTCAAAATAATGAAGAGCAAGAATCTGCAACCAAGATTACTCTATCCAGCAAAGCTATCATTCAGAATTGAGGATCAGATGAGGTGCTTCGCAGATAAGAAAAAGCTAAAGGAGTTCATCACCACCAAACCAGTATTATATGAAATGATGAAAGATATTCTTTAAGAAGAGGAAGAAGAAAAAGGTAAAAATATAAATTATGAACAACAAATACACATCTATCAACAAATGAACATAAGAATCAAGTGAACTGATATGCTGATGAACAAGATAAACTGGTGACTATAACAGAAACATGGACATAGAGAGGGATTGGACTGACAATTCTTGGGGAGAAAAGTGTTGTTGGAAGTACAGCACGAGATTGGACAAAAATCTTGCAACAATGGGAGAGGACATTGGGGAGGGGGAGGTGAGGGCGGAGGGTGGGATGGGTACAGGGTGGAGGGAAGATATAGGGGGATAAAAAAGGGGAAACAATGTAATTAATAAACTGAACAATAAAAAAAACAAAAAAAAACAAATGAATCTAAAAATCAAGTGAATTAATAAGCTGATGAACACGATAAACTGGTGAATGTAACAGAATCATGGATATAGACAGGGAATGGACTGACAATTCTTGGGGAGAAAGGGGATGTGGGAAGTGCAGCAAGAGACTGGACAAAAATCATGCACCTATGGGAGAGGACAGTGGAGGGGGGTGAGGGCGTAGGGTGGGACTGGTACCAGGTGGAGGGGAGCTATAGGGGGAAAAAAAGGAACAATGTAATTAATAAACTGAACAATAAAGATAAAAAATAAAAAAAATAAAAATAATATTTGTCTATTTTTGGACTCCTAACATTTTTCTTTACATACAGCAGAAGAAATATTAAATCAGAAATTAAATATTCATTTTACTCTTTTATTTTTTCTTTAAACACCTTCAAATCATGTGTAAGTATTAAAAATGAAAATAAAATTATTTCAAACACTGCAGATTGCATCTACATTATAAAAGACTAGGTAGTGTCCTGAGTCCTTTTGCTTCCATGGTCAGATTCTAAGCACAAATGATATAATAACAACTATAAACAAGAGAGTTTCATAATTTTCTTGTGAGTTCACTTTATAAAAGAAATACACACTAAGTGTGTAAAATTTTTAAAATATAGAAAAGCATCCATTCATTCCTACACCAATCTTTAACTGAATGCCTGCCACGTGTTCCATATCTGCCCAAGTCCTTTTAATGACAGAAGTGACTAAGTCATATGAGGTTCCTGTTTCCATGAAAATTATCTTGTGAGTGGGGAGATTAATAAGAAACAGAGAAACTGTTACATTAGATTGCATTAATTATTTCAAATGATGGGTAGTGGCAACACTATTGCTAATTTTCATGGCTTTTAAATGTATGAGATTATGAATTCTGGATTCCATCAAGCTTACTGAATTTCTTTCATCTAGTACCATTTTCTGACAAAAAGGCAATCAAAGTTTTCTTGCATGACTTCTTCTTATACATATGCTGCGTTATTGGTTATGGCTCTGCCCAACTCTGGCTGCTTCCCTTCTCTCAGTTTTTATTCTATTAGTTGAAACAGAATTTTATAGAGATGAATATTAACATTGATTTACTATAAGATAAGCCAAACTTTAGAAAAGACTAATTACTTCATTTAGTCACCTTATATTTTATACAGAACAGGCTGTAAAGCAAAGATTGAAGGAAAATCATACATAAACACAATCATAAGTTAATTTTTAATATATATGAAAAATATATTAACACATTTTTAAATATTTTTGCATAATCAAAACCTATTATAGTTATTTTACCTGTTGGTTAATTTTTGCCATTCCAGTGTCATTTGTTAGTGACCAGTAACTATCATGAAAACATCACCATCCTATAAAGGCTTGCTGTGGGTCAGAAACAAAGAGACTGTCAGATAAAATTTCCAGTCATTAATGGAAATTTTCTAATCACTAATTGAAAACAACAACAATAGAAAAGACACACATTGTGCTGACAGGATATTGTCATCACCTTTACATGTTATAAGAAATTTATATAAACCACCATTCTCCATTATATTTATACACTTTAAATATTCAACAGGATCATATATATGAATACTCAAAGTAGTATTTTTCGTATTATTAAAAAAACAATAAGTCAGACCTAGATAATGGTATGCAAAGTGAAATAAAACAGAAAGGGAAAGACAAATACCATATGTTTTCACTTATATATGTAATTCAAAGAATTAAATAAACAAAACAGAAACAAATTCATAGATACAGAGTACAAAATAATGGTTACCAGATGGGGTGGGGATTGGACAGATGGGTGGAAAAGGTGAAGGATTAACAAGTACAAATTGCTAGTTACAAAATAGTCAGGGCAATGTAAAGTACAACATAGGGAATATAGTAAATAATAATATAAAAACTGTGTATGGTGCTAGGTGGTTCTAGATCACTTTGTAAATTATATAAATATCTAATCAGTATACTATACACCTGAAACTAATCTTCTATATTAATAAAAGGGTAATATGCTAATTAGACCCAATAGACCAAATGTCTTCCAGACATCCTTCTGGACAAAGCTGCAATGGCTATGAGGCCTGAGGAGGGTTGGTAGCCACAGCAGCCAGGAGTGGCAGCAATAGCGAAGTAATGGGAGCAGTGCCATCCCCTGATTGGCCCAGTTGCCTCCCACAGAAGGAGGCCAGAGGCAGCAGCAGCAGCAGGAAGATGGGAGTGGCGCCTTCCCCTGAACTTCCTGGTTACCTTCTACAGAGGAAGGCCAGACTGCAGCTTACGCCCACTCCCACAGGGCTCTGAGGGCTCCAGGACTATGAGAGGGGGAAGACCAGGCTGAGGGACCCCACCCCAGTGCATGAATTTTCATGCGCTGGGAGACTAGTATAAAATAATATTGAATGTCAACTGTAATTGAAAACAAAACGTAAGTCAAAGACAGGGACCCAGTATTAAATGAATAAATAATATGAGTTAATGCCTGAAAATATTTGTAATTATAAAAATGTTGATAGTATATATAAATTCTTACTATAAATAAGTATATATATATATGTATATATATATACATATATATATATATGTAAATATATACATATATATACATATCAGGGGCCTGGTGCATGAAATTCATGCACTGGGGGTGGGTGATCCCTCAGCCCAACCTGCCCCCTCACACATACTGGGAGCCATCAGTGGATGTCCTACTAACTACTCACTCCAACCTGTCCAAGGCATCACCCTGCAATGGGGCCAATGGCTGGATCCATCTTAGCCACATACCCCCCTCCCTGGCCCGGACCTTCGCCCCAGCCAGCCCGCACTGGCCGCCTCGGCCCCACCCTCATTCCTGATTGGCTGGTGGGAGTGGCTTGTGGGTGTTGCAAAGGTATGGTCAATTTGCATATTATATATATATATATAATACTCAAAATTTATCTTGTCTTACTTATTTCTTAATGCCTTGATATTTTAGGGGGAAAAGTATACCTAATATTTTAAGTAAACAAATCTAAAAGTCTAACCAAGGTCTTTCTATAGCAACATCAAAGCAATCCACAAAATGCCAAGTCAAGAAATCTTCTATTCTGATAAATGTATCTTATTGTTTGAAAACGGAGCCTTTAATCCTAGGATATAGTTATATCTTTATTTTAAAATTAATATCTATTAACAAATACTATAATAGTTCAATTTGCTTTCTGCTTAAATGTGTCACCAATTTGCCATTGATGGTCTGGAAAATTTCAAAACTTTAGTAAAATCTTATATAATTTTTTCTTAAAAATAAGGTTAGATTATATTTGACTTTCAATAATCTCAATATACTAATGGTCTGATTGTTTTGAGCATGCCCATGATTCATGGGTAAACATCTGCATTTGGCTCACTCGACTTAATGCCAAAAATGGTTCTAGGACATACAATAGGCTGGAAATTAAAAAGGCATGCCATGTTCTTGGCCTGAGGTGAATAAATAATTACTTTACCTTTATAGAAATGTCAGCATGGAGCTTGCCATGGCAGTAAATTAAAGGTGACATAAAATATGCACTTTGCATGCAAAATATTCTTTTACCAATTAAAGTCTTACCTGTGTCACTAAATGCTAATATTAAATTATTTTAAGGTCTTGTACATTTTTATTGATGAATCTGTCAAAAGGATGCAAGTTCTGAATAATTATACACATTTCACTGCCTTACAAACAAAAGCTAGTAAAGAGAACTATGGAGCAGAGAGATGAAATGTCAGTTCTGTCTCAATGCACCATCAAGAATGGATTTCTAGTACATTGCTGGTGGAAGTGCAGAATGGTGCATCCACTATGGAAACAGCATGGGAAGAAGGGGGAGAAAATGGCAGCTCAAAAGACAGACCTGTCATTCACCTCATCTCAGAGCCAGACTGGAAATACAACTAAATTGGAGAGTATCCCCTGGAATTAACATGTGAGGCCCAGCTGAGGAAGCAACTTATAGCAAGGAAAGACTGGTAGGAAGGACATTGAGATTGCCAGAGGGGTTGTAGGCCAGGGGGCCTAGAGGAAGAGGAGGAAGCTGCATTACGGTAGAATCTGTTCCCTCAGAAAAAAATAGAAGCCTGATCCAGGATGAACACCAGAACCCATTCCCATGGTGTAACATCAGCTGTGAAAAGACAAAACTGCAGGGCTGTTGGCTGCTGAGGAGTCATCTGGACCTGAGACCACAACTGGAAAAGGCTGAGCTGGAAAAGGCAGCACCCCAAAAGGTGGCCCCTGAGAAAGGATAAAACACCATGATGCTGATCGGAGAGAAAGCCACAGTTTCTTGGAATGTAGATTTCCAAACCTAAAAACATCTATTTCTCTGCAAAGGAGTTAGCCCTTCCCAGTAGCCTCAGGGCTGGTGATCTAGCCTGCCAGACCCTGCGTTTGGAGCTTTAGGGAGTAACAAAGGCAAAAGACAAGTTTAGGGCTCTGAATACACTCAAGGAACCCTCATTGACTGGAATGGAAGAGGGGCTGCTTGCTCAGCTATTCTGGGAATCAGAATGATAAAAACTCCAGGGTCCCAGCTGACTCCATTAGTCTCCATACAAGGATTTCTGTTCAACCAAGCGCAGAGTAATATTTTGGGCCACTAGTGGAGGAATAGCTCTGGGACAGGAAAAACATCCATCATATTTCCTGAAAGTGAAATTGCACCAACCCCAGCTAAAGTTCTGTCAGAAATAGTTAGTTGAGTAATTAAGATTGACAGCTAACAGACAGGCAAACAAGGCAGATTGGCCCTGCCTGCTTGCAGCCAAGGCCTGTGGAGACAGATACAGGCATTAGACCGTGGATCCTTTGCAGCTTTAAGCAGGGTGCTAAAAGCCAAAGGACAGTGATGAGCACCTAAGTATCTAACAGGAAGCCCAGAATTTGGAGACAGAACAGAAGAGTAGGGTGCTAAGCCAGCTCTAAGGAGGCATTAGAATGTAGTTGAAGCAAACAGCACTTCACTTTTGTTTTTTATTTTATTTATTATTTCATTCTTTGCACCTTTTTCTTCCTCTCTTCTTTCTTTTACCCCAACTCCATTTTTCTTCTCCTTTCTCCTTTTTAGTTTTTTACTTTCCTTTCTTCCTGCCCTTTAAAAATTGATTCTCTTTATCTATCTGCTTTATTGACTTGTTATTATTCTAGTTTCTCTTGATTTATTCATATATCTTATTTTCCCTTTCCTGTTCCTACTTAGTTTCCCTTTATTGTTTCCTTTTCTTCACTAATATATATATATATATATATATATATATATATATATATATATATACATTTTTGTGTTTTTAATATATTTTTATTTATTTTAATTTATTGACTAGAGGCCTGATGCAAGAAATTTGTGCAAGAGTAGGCCTTCCTTCCCCCAGCTGCTGGCACTGGTTTCCCTCTGGTACTTGGGACCTGGTCTTCCATCTGTTCACTGGCAGGCACTCACCAGTAACCTGGGTTTCCCTCCAGCCCCAGAAATATACCCAGCCAGGAGCCAGGCTTCCCTTTAGCCACTGGCAGGTACCCAACCAGACCTTGGCTTTCCTCAGGCCACCAGCAGGCACCTGAGGCCCAGGCTTCATCCTAAAGGTTACACAGAAGGACGTCTGGTCTAAGGAGCATTGCACTCTAAAGATAAGCTCTGCACTTACAGATTCTGTCCTCCAACCCCCTTTACTCAGGGTGTTATTTGCGGGTTTTTTTTTTTTTTGGTTTATTTGTTTGTTTTGTGGAATTTTCTCTACATATATGTATTTCCTCTCATTTCAGTCTTCTTTTTATATTCTCTCTAACATTTTTTTTCAATTTCTCAGTATAATTTTTGCTCTTTTTTCTCTCTCCTAATTCTCTTTTCTCTAGTGGTCATTTTATTGGGGTTATCAGTGTTGTGAGTACATTTGTGTTTTGTTTCCTTTGTGTCATGTCTTCACAAGTTGTATTTTGTGCTGTTCAGTCAATGTGGTAGAGAGTGAGCCACATAACCAGACATGCTGAAAAGAGATTCCATCCACAAATGATACAATAACACTCAAACTCAACAATACAAAGAAAAATCAAATATCCCAAGTAGGAGCCATCCCTAGAATACCTAGCCCAGAAGACCTGAGATATTGTACTACTGGGTCCCACAGAACATCTCCCATTTAAGACAAACTCAAAAAAAAATGGATGACACAAAATTTTGATCTAATAGATAGAAACAACCACAAAGAAACAGCAAAAATGAGGAGACAAAGAAACTATCCCAAAATTAAAGAAAAAGAGGAATCACCAGAAAAGGAAGTAAAGAAAATGGAGGCAAGCAATTTGTCAGAGAAATAATTCAGAGCAATGGTTATAAGGATTCTGAAAAAGATGGAGGACAAATTCAAAAGCGTGTGTAAGAATGAAGATAAAATGAAGAAGAACCGAGAGAAAATGAAGAATGGAATAGATGTAATAAATAATGCAATGGAAAGTATCAATAGTAGACTAGAAGAAACTGAGGACAGCATCAGAGAACTAGAAAACAAGGTAGAATAAAAACACATGTAGAACAGCAAATGGAAAAAAAACTAAAACTTAAAAAGCAAGAAGAGAACATAAGGAAACTTTGAAACAATACAAAATGAAAAAATACCCACATATAGTGGTCCCAGGAGAAGAGGAACATGAGCAATGAATAGAAAACCTGTATGAAGAAATAATAACATAAAAAATTCCCTGATATTGGAAAGAAAAATCTCACACAAGTCCAATAAGCACATAGAGTTCCAAACAAGATGAACCCCAAAATACCAACACCAAGATACATCATAATTAAATTAGCAAACACAAACAACAAAGTAACAATATTAAAGTCTGCCAGAGAGAGATAGAAAGTTACCTATAAAAATAGCATATTATATCAGGCCAGAAAAAATGGAATTAAATATATAAAGTGACGGAAAGCAAGGGGCTGAATCCAACAATACTCTATCCAGCAAGGCTATCATTCAAAACCAAAAGTGAAATAAGGAGCTTCACAGACAAAAATAATGGCTAAGGGAGTTTATTACCACCATACCAGCAATGCAAGAAATGCTAAAGGAACTGCTGTAAAAACAATAAACAGAAAGGGAAAAATGAACACAGGCATAAAGAATAAGAATTGATACAAATACTTATTAATAGTAAGCTTAAATGTAAATGGACTAAATTCTCCAATCAAATGCATAGGGTACCTGAATGGATAAGAAAACATTACCCATATACCTGCTGTCTACAAGAGACCCAGCTCAGAACAATAGACTCACACACACTGATAGTGAAGGGAAGGGTAAATTGTTTTCAGGCAAATGGAAATAGAAAAAAAAGTAGCTAGGGTATAAAAACTTAAATATGACAAAATGGACCTCAAAGTAAAGGCCGTAAGAAGATAAGGAGGGCCACTTCATAATACTAAAGCGAGGAATTCAACAGGAGGATATAACTCTGGTAAACATATATGTACACAATACAGGATGACACAAAAACATAAAGATATCAAGAATGAAATCCACAACAATACAATCACAGTAGGGGATGGTAATATCCCATTGACACCACTGGATAAATCCTTTATACAAAAAAAAATAGCAAAGAAACATCAATCCTAAATGACTCACTAGATCATATGGAGTTAACTGACATTTTCACAACATTTCACCCCAAAGCTACAGAATATACATTCTTCTCAAGTGCACATGGGATATTTTCAAAAATAGACCACATATTGGAACACAGGCAAAGTCTCTTCAAATTTAAGAAGTTAGAAATCATATCAAGCATTTTCTCAGATTACAATGGCATAAGACTAGAAATTAGCTACAATAAAAACAAATTTCAAACATTTGTCAACTAAGTAACATGCTATTTACAGTGATTAGATTACCAAAGAGATAAAACAAGAATTAAAAAGCATCCTGGTACCAAATGACAATGAAAACACAACAATCCAAAATCAATGGACATAGTGAAAGCAGTCCTGAGAGGGAAGTTCATAGCTCTACAGTCCTATCTCAAAACAAACAAACAAACAAACAAAAAACACAAACAAACAAACAAACAAACAAAAACAAAACAGGAAAAATGGTATTAATTTATCTAAGCCTACAACTTAAAGAATTAAGAAGAGAGCAACAAGAAAATCCCAGAGTAAGCAGAAGGAATAAAATTATAAAGATCAGAATGGAAATAAATGACATAAAGATTAAAAAAAAATTACAAAAGATCAATAAAATGAAGAGCTGGTTCTTTGAAAGGTAAACAAAAATGGTAAACCTCTAACCAAATTCTTCAAGCAACAAAAAGAGAAGACTCAAACAAACAAACTCAGAAATAAAAGAAGTAACAACAGACCCCAGGAAAATACAAATGATTTTTAAAAAATAATACTGTGGACACCTCTACTCCAATAAACTGAGCAACCTAGATGAAATGAATATATTCTTAGAAAAATATAATCTGGGCAAAACTCAATCAGAAAGAATAATAATAATAAAACTGAATAGACTGCTAACTGCTGACAAAAATGAAGCAGTAATCAACAATGTGCCAACAAACAAAAAGTCTGATCTGGATGTCCTTACAGGGGAGTTTTTCCAAACATCCAAAGAAAAACTAAAACCTATTCTGCCCACACTATTCCAAAAAATTCAAGAGGAAGGGACCCTTCCAAGCACTTTCAGTGAAGCCAGAATTACCATAATTCTAAAACCAGAGAAAGATACCAGAAAGAAAGATAATTACAGGCCAATATCACTGATGCACATAGATGCCAAAATCCTTAACAAAAGTCTAGCAAATCTGATCAGGAATTACATTAGAAACATCATACACCATGACCAAGTGGGATTTATTTTTGGGTTGCAAGGCTGGTACAATATACACAAATCAAAGAACATGATACATTACATAAACAAATTGAAAGACAAAAATCACATAATCATATCATTTGATGCAAAAAAAGGCAGGTGACAAAATCCAACACACTTTCTTGATAAAAACTCTGATAAGTGGGAATACTATAGAGGGACCATACCTTAATATAATAAAAGTTTTATATGGCAAACCTATAGCCAACATCATACTTAATGGGCAAAAACCTAAAACCAATTCCCCTAAAAACAGGAACAAAGCAGGGATGGCCACTTTCACCACTCCTGTTTTACATAGTACTGAAAGTGCTAGTCATAGTGACGAGACAAGAATAAAATATAAAAGGCATACCAATTGGAAATTTAAAGGTAAGTTGTCATTATTCTCAGATGACATCATATACTAAATAGAAAACCATAAAGACTCCATAAAAATACCACTAGACTTAAATGAATTCAGCAATGTAGCAGTATGCAAAATTAACATCCAAAAATCACTGCCTTTTTTGTGAATTCAAACAGAAATAGAAACAAACAAAAAAAAAAACACAAACAAACAACCAAACAAACAAACAATCCTATTTAACACTGCACAAAGAAAAGAAAAGAGAAAAGAAAAGAAGAGAAAAGAAAAGAAAAGAAAAGAAAAATGATATCTAGGAATAAAATTAACTAAGGAGGTAAAAGGCCTGTACTCATAAAACTAGAGGACATTGAAAAAAGCACTGGAGGAAGAAATAAACAAATGGACGAATATAACATGTTCATGGACTGGTAAAATCAACATCATTAAAATGTCCATGCTCAAACAATAATTCTAGTTTACACTGTAAATATTAGTGTAAAGGATTATTTGCATTTTTGAATAGGTCCTGAGCATTCCTGGTGCTAGACTAGATTTAGATATAGGGCTGCTATTACTGGCCAAGTCTTTGTCTGTGACCTGGGTCTTGATTTGAGCTGTGTATGGGAGGCGAAGCAGCTGTGGGGGAAGGAGACCTCAGTCAGAAGGGGTGAGAGTTCAGGTCACTGCAAAGTTAGGGGAGTGAGGGTCTGTGCCCCACCTCTGTTATCTTTATGTTCTCTCCTTATGGCCCCTCTGTGACTATGCCTGTCTTTGGTTGTTCCTTCCCTGAGGAATCTTACCCGTCTCTGGCTAACCAGCCATCCTCCGGTGTCAAGCAGGGTGATGTGAGGTTCAGTTTTGTCTCCTTGGTAGTGTATGCCCCATGGCCTCCATGCCCAGCACCTGCTTTGGGATCCTCTCGCCTGCTGGCAGGGTCCCGTTACTGATCACATATCTTGGGGACTCAGGTTTTTTCTCCAGGAAGTGCCCAGTTCCTTTGGGCAAGAGACGGATCCATGGTGCCAGCCACACAGAGGCTTCAACCTCAGCTTGAACTGAAAGCACAGGCAACAGCTGTGTACACTTGGATTGTGAGAAGAGGGTCCCTCTTGGCAAAAAGGGCAAGAGGGGCCAATATAGAATGCTCAAGTGCCTTCCCAGTGCTTTAATACTTTCTGAAAGGGATGAATTTCTTTCCTGTCCTTTTTTAAATTGCTGCCAAACCTTCAAAGAATTAGTTTGTAGGTTTATTTGGGATAATAGTACAATATGCTGTTGTCAAATATCAAAAATTATAATGACATTATGGAATAACATGTAAGGATATTATGGTGTCACAAGGGATTAAAGGGGGCTTAGCTTAAGGATTGGTGTACATAGGAGATGACATGCTCTAGGCCATGTCAATTCAATTTCAAACTAGCTGCATATTTTTATAACTTTATATAAACTTTATCAGGGAGGTAAAAACACAAATTACTTACCGTAGTTCAAGAGGTCAAATATATTGACTTTCCCCCTTACTCCCTCCACCCCCCACTTACCCTGAGGTTTGACAATCTGATGGACTTTTCTCAGTCTCTGGATCTGTTCTTCTTCATCAGTTTATGCTGTTTATTATATTCCACAAATGAGTGAGATCATGTGATACTTATCTTTCTCTGCCTGGCTAATTTCACTTAGCACAATGCTTTCTAGCTCCATCCATGTTGCTGCAAATAGTAGGAGATCCTTTTTTACAGCATTTAAATTGGCCAATTGAACTAAGTGAATACTCAAGAAAATTAAGTGTACTGGACAAAAAGCTGTTCCTAAAATATTAACTAAAACTTCTACTAGTAGTTCATCTCAGAACTGAACCTCACATCACCCTGCTTTGTGCTGGAGGATGGCTGATTAGCCAGAGATGGGTAAGATTCCTCAGGGAAGGAACAACCTAAGACAGGTACAGTCACAGAGGGGCCATCAGGAGAGAACTTAAAGGTCAAGAGAGGTGGAGCACAGACCCTCACTCCCTTAACTTTGCAAGGGCCTGAACTCTCACCCCTTCTGAGGGAGGTCTCTTGCTGCTTCACCTCCCATGCATAGCTCAGATGGAGACCCAGGTCATAGACAGAGACTGGCCAGCAACAGCAGTCCTATATCTAAATTTAGTCTAGCACCAGGAATGCTCAGGGCCTACTTAAGAATGCAAATAATCCTTTCCACAAATATTTACAGGGTAAACTAAGATTATTGTTTGAGTATTAAATTTGACAGTAAAATAGTAATCAAGTTTTCAGATTAACTTAAATTGACTAATTGAAATAAGTGAATATTCAAGAAAATTTAAGTGTACTGGACAAAAAGCTGTTCCTAAAATATTAACTAAAATTTCTATTAGTAGTTCATCTTTTTGTAAAATTGCCTAACATGCAAAGAACCTAAAACAGTCATATTTTTGTGCAAAAATTAAAATTTAAAGTTACCAAGACTGCAATATAAAATTTACAAAAGCCCCCTTTAATCAAAAAAAGGGGGGAGGGATAGCAGGGTAAATATCATGTAAGGAGAAATATCCTGTAAGTAAATTACATGTAGAAAATTCTTACTTCAGAAAATTAATTTCCATTTGTAATGCTAACAGCAGAACACCCAAGAAAAACACACAAGGTGTCAAAATAAGCCAAAGGAAAATCATTTGGGCAAAAATAAAAAGAATCCCAAGTCTAATTTACAGAAAATATCCCTTTATTAACTTTTGGTCGAGTATATGTGTGTATATTTTCAGAAAACAACTCCAAGACCATATGGATTCCTGCAACAAAGAGGAACTGACAAGTCTGTTCCAACCGCAAAGACAGGCCAATGCTAGGAGTCAGCAGCTGTGCATGGCTGCAGGTGGCCCAGGACCAAACCAGAGAGGGTGGAACCTGTATTGCCACCATTTGTCCACCATCCAGATACCATTGCTGACATGTACACATAAGGAACTATTTGACATTGAAACTAGACTCAAGCATTTTTTGTTCTTATATGTTTATTTTTAGTATGCAGATGCAATATTTTTTTAAAGAAAAGAAGTGAGGGCTAAAATATAGATACAGAGGTAAAGAAGCATTGAATAGACTGTCAAACTACAGTGGGAAGGCAGGAGTGGGGTTGATCTCTGTGGGAGATCAAGCAAAGGACTTGTATGCATGCATATAAGCATAACCAATGGCTACAAGACACTGGGGTGAGGGGCAGTTGAGGGCATGTGCTAGGGGTAGGGGAAGCCGAGGGGAGGTTAATGGGGGGAAATAAGGAAACATATGTACTGCTATTTGTAATACTTTAAAGAATATATATATATTGTTTAATTTTAAAAAATAAAAAATAAAATAAAATGTCCATGCTACCCAAAGAAATTTTTAGATTCAATGCAACCCTCATTAAATACCAATGGTATATTTCAAAGACCTAGAAACAATGCTCCAAAAATTTATATGGAATAAAAAAGACCCCGAATAACCACGGCATTCATGATAAAGATAAACAAAGTTGGAGGGATCTCAATACCAGATATCAAGCTATATTACAAAGCCACTCTTCGCAAATCTGCCTGATACTGGCACAAGGACAGACATATAGACTAATGAAATAGAATATAGAACCCAGAAATTGACCAAGGACATTATGTTCAATTAATATTTGACAAAGGAGTCAAGAGCATACAATGGAGTCCAGACAGTCTACTTAATAAATGGTTTTGGGAAAACTGGACAGATATATGCCCCCAAAAATGAAGCTGGACCACTAACTTATACCATAGACAAAAAAAAAAAAATAATAATGGATTTAAACATAAGATATGAAACCATAAAAAACTTAGAATAGATAGATACCAAAATATCAGACATATATCATAGCAATATTATTACCGATACAGTTCCTACAGCAATGGAAACTGAGAAAATAAACAAATGAGACTACATCAAAATAAAAAGCTTCAATCAAACCCAGCTGGAGAACCAAGATGGTGACATAGGTAAGCACCTATTTTGCTACCCATGCAACAATTCCGAAACTACAACTTAACAACAAAACAAACATCATCCAGAATCACCAGAAAGCTGGCTGAGTGAAAAGTCCACAGATAAAAGTAAAGGTGGGACGCTGTGACTCAGGAGGAGCAGTGGTGCGCAGCTTTGAAGATACGCGAGGAGCGAGGTTAGGAGCCTTGTGCGAGAGAGTGGTGAGGGATGGGCGGCAGCAAACCCGGCTGGTTTTCTCCAATGGGGAGGGCGAAGGCCTCCCACAGCACCGACCCCCCAGGTCTAGGCAAAGACCAGGGTCGCGAAAAGGAAGACCTCAGGCGCACCTGAGGTCTGGGAGTTTGGGGAGAGTGCGCGCGTAAATTGGAACAGCAGTTCCTGGAGTCCGCGACTGGGTAGAGGACACGAGACTTGCTCACTCCCTCGGAGACCACTGGACTGCTTTGTTTTACAACCCTGAGTGAGACTTTGGCTGTGCAGACTCATTTGGGGAGAGGCAGAGTTGTCTGGCAATGGGGAGACTAATGGTGGATATCTCTCAGAGGGGTCCGCCATTACCACCCAACACTGAGACCCGTGAGCCGCATAGCTGATGCTGACACTGATGCCACTTGCCGCATACCTGATGCTGCCGCCGCACGCAGAAGGAAGCTGAGCCACTGTCCCTTAGAGGATACCTACCACACACCGCTAAGGGACCAACTCAGGAAAGCAACCACAATGCAGAGAAAAGGAAAGAACTCGGCTGTGAAAGAAATGGAGGAAAAAAGACGACAAGACATAGAGTTCAAAACCACAGCAATTAGGTTGATGAAGAGGCTACAGGAAAAGGCCGATGCACTTAATGAGAACTACAAGGAAATAAACAACACCTACGAGGATATGAAAGAGGATCAACTAGAAATTAACCATACACTGACTGCAATAAAAAAGATTATACAAAGACCTAAAAGCAATCCAGACAACTGCAAGAACCAAGTCCAAGATTTGAAATACAAAGAAGCAAAATCCACTCAGCCAGAAAAGCAAGAAGCCAAAAGAGTCCAAAAAATTGAAGATAGTATAAGGGGACTCTGGGACAACCTTAAGCATACCAACATCCTAATTATTGGAGTGCCAGAAAAAGAGAGAGAGCAAGATAATGAAAACCTACTAGAAGAAATAGTGACTGAAAACTTCCCCCACCTGGTGAAAGAAATTGACTTAAAAGCCCAAGAAGTGCACAGAACCCCAATATATAGGAATCTAAAGAGGACCACACCAGGACACAACATAATTAAAATGCCAAGAGCAAAAGACAAAGAGAGAATATTAAAAGCAGCAAGAGAAAACAGTTAGTTACCTATAAGGGAGCACCCATACGATTGTCAGTGGATTTCTCATCAGAAATGATGCACGCCAGAGGGGAGTGGGAAGAAATATTCAAAGTGATGAATAGCAAGAATCTACAACCAAGATTACTCTACCCAGCAAAGCTATCATTCAGAATTGAAGGTCAGATAAAGTGCTTCGCTGATAAGAAAAAGCTAAAGAAGTTCATCACCATCAAACCAGTATTATATGAAATGCTGAAAGGTATTGTTTAAGAAGAGGAAGAAGAAAAAGGTAAAAATATACATTATGAACAACAAATACACATATATCAACAAATGAATCTAAAAATCAAGGGAATTAGCAATCTGATGAACAGGATAAACTGGGGAATAGAACAGAATCATAGACGTAGAGAGGGAATGGACTGACAATTCTTCGTGAGAAAAGGGATGTGGGAAGTGCAGCAAGAGACTGGACAAAAATCATGCAACTATGGGAGAGGACAGTGGGGGGGAAGTGAGGGTGGAGAGTGGGATGGGTACTGGGTGGAGGGGAGCTGTAGGGGGGGAAATGTAATTAATAAACTGAGCAATAAAGATTAAAAAATAATCAATCCCCCCCCAAAAAAATAAAAGTAAAAAATGAACATCTTCTGCATAGCAAAAAAAAACAAAAAAAAAAAAAAAAAAAAGCAAAAAAACCATCAACAAAACAAGAAGGCCCACTACATGGGGGAACATATTTACCAACATTATCTACAGTAAGGGTTTAATCTCAAACATTTACAGGGAACTCATACCACTTAACAAAAGGAAGATAACAATCAAACGAAAAAAATAGACAGAGGAGCTAAATAGAAACTTTTTAAAAATGACATACAGAAGGCCAAGAGACATATGAAAACATTCTCAAAGTTACTAATCATCCAAGAGATGCAAATCATAACAACAATGAGGTACAATCTCATACCTGTCAGAATGGCTATCATCAACAAATCAACAAATGACAAGTGCTGGTGAGGATGTGGAGAAAAAGGAACCCTAGTGTACTGCTGGTGGGAAGGCAGACTGGTGCAGCCACTGGGGAAAACAGTATAGAGATTCCTAAAAAAGTTAAAAATGGGACTTCCATTTGACCCCGTAATCCACTTTTAGGATCATATCTCATAGGTCAGAAACACCAATCAAAAAAGACATATGCACCCCTATGTTGATAGCAGCGCAATTTACAATAGCTAGAATTTGGTAACAACCTAAGTGCCCATCAGCAGATGAGTGGATTAAAAAACTGTGGTATGTCTACACAATTGAATATTACAGTGCTATAAAAAAAGAAGAAACTTTTATCATTTGCAACAGCATGAATGGACCTGAAGAGCATTAAGCCAAGCAAAATTAGCCAGTTGGAGAAAGGGAAATATCACATGTTCTCACTCATTGGAATATAATGAACGATATAAACTGAAGAATACAAACAGACCCAGAGACAGGGAAACATGAAACAGACCATCAAACATCACAGGGAAGTCTGGGGAGGTTTGGAGTGGGTGGATGGTAAAAGATCAACCAAAGGACATGTATGCAGGCATCCTATCTAATAAAAGAATAATATGCAAATTTGACCGCACCTTCACTACACCCACAAGCCACACCTACCAGCTGATCAGGAGCAGATTATGCAAATAAACCCCAACCAAGATGGCTGCTGCCACTGAGAGCAAGTGGAAGGCTTAGGTTTCCCTGGCAACAGAGGAAGCCAAGCTTTCCACCTGCCATTGCCGGCCTAGGCTTCCACTCTAGGCTACAAAGTTTCAAACAGAAATGGCTGCCACCACGGAGTGAGCAGAAGGCTTGGCTCCACTCTAGGCTACAAAGTTTCAATTGTAGAACATAAATTAATCCCAGATCCCAGGGCCTTCACTTGGGTTGCTGAGGGGTGGCTGGCCTACAAACCTCCACAGGTCCCTCACACCAAGGGAACCCCCAACCTTATCTGGGACACCCTTCAGGGCAAACCAGCTGGCCCCCACCCATGCACCAGGCCTCTATCCTATCTAATAAAAGAGTAATTTGCAGATTAACCATCACTCCAACCACAAGAGGGCTGCCCCCATGTAGTCAAAGATGCTGCCCCCATGTGGACAGAAGATGGCCACCACAAGATGGCCAGCAGGGGAGGGCCGTTGGAAGGTTCCAGGCCCTGCAAGGGAGGGCAGTTGTGGGCGATCAGGCCAGCAGGGGAGGGCAGTTAGGGGTGACCAGGCTGGCAGAGGAGGGAAGTTGGGGGCAAACAGGCTAGCAGGGGAGCAGTTAGACATCAATTAGGCTGGCAGGGTAGTGGTTACGGGGTGATCAGGCTGGCAGGCAGAAGCGGTTAGGGGCTATCAGGGAGGCAGGCAGGTGAGCAGTTTGGAGCCAGTAGTCCTGGATTGTGAGAAGGATGTCCGACTGCCCTTTTAGGCCCGATTCTATTGGAATCGGGCCTATACGAGCAGTCGGACATCCCTCGAGGGGTCCCCGATTGGAGAGGGTGCTGGCAGGGCTAAGGGACATTCCCTGCCCCCCCCCCCCCCCCGTGCATGAATTTCATGCACTGGGCCTCTAGTATTAGCATAATGAATGAGCAGGTACACTCGGGTGATGGTGGCTTGTCCTGAGGTTGGGAGGGAGTGGACAGGGAGGGGTCAATGGGAGAAAAAGAGAGACATATGTAATACTTTCAACAGTAAAAAAAGAATAATAATGGCAATAAACAAGTACCCACCAATAATAACCTTAAATGTAAGTAGATTAAGTGCTCCAATCATGAGACATAGGGATCTGAATGGATAAGCAAACACAACACGTATTCATGCTATCTTATCTATAAGAGACCCACCTTAGAACAAAAGATTCACAAAGTGAAGAACAAAGTGAAAGGATGGGGAAAAAATTCAGGAATATTGAAATGGAAAAAAAAATACACAAGGAGTAGAAATTTTCAAAAGTAGAGATTCCTGATCAATTTACCAGCTTTAGGATATGGCAGAATATTTTACTTTGATTATCCATAAAGATTCATTATAATATGGCTATTGATTGTTTGATTGGGAGTTCTGAATTCAAAGAGTGGGCACATCCTTCAGCAAAATTACAGAACTGTCCTGCTTCTCCCTGTTGCTTCCTGCTGGTTCAGCGGTGTTTGAAGTTGTCTTTTTCTTATAGTTCATTAATGAAAGTTATTCTAAGTGGGACAGATATTCAGCATTCTAGCATTTCGTGACCATATCCTAGGTGACTCGGCCTCTGGACTTGTGGTCTGAGCCAGGAGACAGCTGGACAGAGTTTAACAAGCTGATAGCTATTGCCCTGCGGGTCCGTTGTTCTCGCTTTCACTTGAAAACTCAGAGAATTTCACATTTTTGTTTTCAACAATAACAATGCCATGATTCTCATTATGTATTTCCATATTTATTGACACTGTAAGTCTCAGAGAAAACCAACCTAAACACAATTGAATTAAAAGAGAAACTTATTAGATATTTACGTACAAAATCTTTTGACAAAACAGGGTATGTTTTTTAACACAGTCAAACCCATCGGGAAAGCCTATCAGTTTCTGTTATGTCTTTCTTCAGGCCCCTCACTGCATCTCCTTGAAGGTACCTTGCCTTCCCTGATCCAGTTGTTTGCTGCCTCCTGAGCTTGCTGCACAGATAGTATATTGTATCTTCCATTCTATAACCATAGAATTGCCTCTTATTTCTTTCCTACATGAAAGCCTGTTCATTTCCTGGATAGGTTTTTCTTTCTATTGTTTCACTACAGCTTTTGTATGGAACACATTGTCTAGAGGTTTTCTGGGAAATGATACATAGAACCTAGCTTTTTAAATTATATTATTTCTGAAAATAGTATGATAACAAACTTAGTATTAACTTATAGCTTGGTGGATAGTTTTATATATTCTTTTCTCTAAATATGAAGATATTCTTTCATTGTCTTTTAACTCATTTTTTCTGGTGTTAAGAGATCTGATAGCATTGTTCTTTCCTAACTTATTTCCTACATGTATGCTTTAAGCATCATAATTTGCTTTTCTGATCATGGAGATTAAGAAGGAAGAGGAGGAGGAGGAGGAGGAAGGGGGAGGAGGAAGAGGGGGAGGGGGAGGAGGAGGAGGGTGTGGAAGAGGAGGAAGAGGGAGGGAGGAGAAGGAGGAAGAGGAGGAGGAGGAGGAGGAAGGGGGAGGAGGAAGAGGGGAAGGGGGAGGAGGAGGAGGGGGAGGAGGAGGAGTGTTTTGAAAACGTAATTTACTTAAGGTCCCCAGATATAGGTTTCTGTTCATTTTTTTCTTTTTGGTCTGTCAGGGTCCCTGAGATGAATTTCCCACTCTATTTCCTGGGAATGTGAGTCAAGCTGTCTGTCTACCCTCCTGAAGGAGTGTAGGGAAAAAAGTTCAGGTACATTTTCACATAAACTCTCAATGTACAATACATCAACTTCTCTTTTCTTCCAGTGTCCTTTGGAGCAGAACTTGGTTCAGAGTATCTAATGTCATCCCTGAAATACGATGGAAAGGTATCTGGGAGTACATTGTTTCCTTACAAGAAATTTTTATTTTATTTTATTTTTTATTGTTCAGTTTATTAATTACATTGTTTCCCCTTTTTATCCCCCTATAGCTTCCCTCCACCCTGTACCTATCCCACCCTCCACCCTCACCTCCCCCTCCCCACTGTACTCTCCCATAGTTGCATGATTTTTGTCCAGTCTCTTGCTGCACTTCCCACAACCCTTTTCTCCCCAAGAATTGTCAGTCCATTCCCTCTCTATGTCCATGTCTCTGTTATATTCACCAATCTATCCTGTTCAACAGCCTATCAATTCACTTGATTTTTATGTTCATTTGTTGATAGATGTGTATTTGTTGTTCATAATTTTCATCTTTACCTTTTTCTTCTTCCTCTTCTTAAAGAATATCTTTCAGCATTTCATATAATGTTGGTTTGGTGGTGATGAACTCCTTTAGCTTTTTCTTATCTGCGAAGCACTTCATCTGACCTTCAATTCTGAATGATATCTTTGCTGGATAGAGTAATCTTGGTTGTAGATTCTTGCTGTTCATCACTTTGAATATTTCTTGCCACTCCCATCTGGCCTGCATCGTTTCTGTTGAGAAATCTGTTGACAGTCGTATGGGTGCTCCCTTATAGGTAACCAACTGTTTCTCTCTTGCTGCTTTTAATATTCTCTCTTTGTATTTTGCTCTTGGCATTTTAATTATGATGTGCCTCGGTGTGGTCCTCTTAGGGTTCCTATATATTGGGGTTCGGTGCACTTCTTGGACTCCTAAGTCAATTTCTTTCACCAGGTGTGGGAAGTTTTCAGTCACTATTTCTTCAAATAGGTTTTCATTGTCTTGCTCTCTCTCTTTTTCTGGCACCCCTATAATTCGGATGTTGGTATGCTTGAGGTTGTCCCAGAGGCCCCTTACACTATCTTCAATTTTTTGGATTCTTTTGGTTTCTTGCTTTTTCAGCTGAGTGGATTTTACCTCTTTGTATTTCAAATCTTTAACTTGGTTCTTGGGGTGCTCCAGGGCACTTTCAGGTCTTTGTATAATATTTTTTGTTTCAGTCAGTGTATGCTTAATTTCTGGTTGGTCCTTTTTCATATCCTTGAGAGTCTGCTTTATATCCTTGAGGGTTTCTTTCATTTCCTTGTAGGACACATTCATTTCCACGTTGATCTTGATCATTTCCACGTTGGTCTTGATCATTTATTTGCAGCTCTCATTTATATCCTTGAGGGTGTTGTTCATTTTCTTGTAGGACTCATTCATTTCCTTTGTGGTCTTGCTTATTTCCTTATAGGCCTCGATCTTTTGTTGGAGCCTCTTAAAAAACCCTATAACCATGGTTCTGAATTCCATGTCCAGTCGTTTTTTTTCCTCCATTTCTTTCACATCTGATTTCTTTCCATGTTGCTGCATGGTGGCTGCTTCCCTGAGTTGGTCAGTTAGCTTTGTGTGGTAGACTTCCTACTAGGGACAGTGGCTCAGCCTCCCCGGTTACCTGAGGTGGATATGGGCTGCACAGTCTTGCTGAAGTTAAGCTCAGTTAATCGTTGTTAGCACTTGGAGGGTTGACCTCCAGGCCAATTGTCTGTGAAGCTCAGCTGTGCTCAGGTTGGGTGGGCGGAGTCTCCGGGCCAAGCAGACAGCGTTAGCTCCACCCTATGCGGCCCCAGGGACTCTGTGCTGGGGGCAATGGCCGCCAGCACCTCTGAGAGTGAGCCGCTGCAGAGCTCCACCGGCTGCCAGTTGCCGGGGAATTCAGACTTTCCCAAAATGAGTCTGCATGTGCAATGTCTCACCCAGGGTCATAAAACAAAGCAGTCTGACAGTTTTGCGAATGAGAGGCAAGTCACGGTGTGCTCTCTGCACTCTCACGCAGCCGAGCTGTTCGCGCAAGCTGCCTTCTCCACAAGCCGAAAGACCCGGCAGCACCCGAGCTTCGGCGTGCCCTCCCACTGTCCAGTTTTCACCCCGTATGATAGTGGGTTCACTGGACTTCGCCCAGAGCTGGAGAATCAGTCCAGTGGGACGCCTTTGTCTCCCCGTTCGAGAAAACTAGCCGGTTTTCAGCCGCCTGCCCTCTCCGCGGCGCGCACTCCAAACCTCTCTCCGTGCGAATCTTTCAACATCGTCCGCCGCCGCTCCTCCGAGTCACAGTGTCTTATCTTCACTTTTATTTGTGGAATTTTCACTCGGCGAGCTTTCTGGTGATTCTGGAAGGTGTTTGTTCTTTCGTTAAGTTGTAGTATTAAAATTGCTGATTATGACGGCAAGATAGGTGTTTTGTCTTTGCTGCCATCTTAGTTCTCCCCCTTACAAGAAATTTTAATCAAAGTTCCTTATCTCTAATTTCTAAGCAAATTGGGAGTTCTTGGGCTTGGATCATTTGAACCTAATTGACTCTTTATTCTGCAGTTTAAAATTTGAATGCTTCCCAGTGTCCTAAGTCAAATGTTACTCTTGATCTACTGTCATTTTCCCAAAATTTTGTTGTTGTATCTGGTCTCCTTTATCTGCTGCTGGCTCTTCTTTCTCCAGTTTGTCCTAATAAATACTTACTTTTTTTTATTATTAGAGTCATTTTAGTGTGGTTCCTGGGGGTTAGCTAAAAGCACATTGATAATGTCCAATTTTCAGTGACTTCCTTTCACTTTTTATGTTTATGTATTAATTTTATAAAGATAAATTGAAATAAGAAAATGTTCTTTAAATAATAATTTTAGTGTAGTGAGTATTAAATTATTATGATAAAAATATGTCTTGGAAGGTGAGAACTTACTATTTTTTTAATTGTCACTGGATTTTCCATATTGGTTCTTCAAGTATTTTTTTTCTTCACAGTGTAAACACTCAGTCTTCTCTTTAAAAGAAAATCAGTGTCAGAGGAGAAACCAAGATGGAAGCATAGGTAAACACCTAGGCTACTTCCCCACACAACAATTTCAAGAACATAAATAAAGGATAAAACGGACATCATCCAGAATCACAGGAAAACTGGCTGACTGGAAGTTCTGAAACTAGAGGGACACAGAAGTGCACATGGATAATCAGAGCCGCTGCAAAACCTAAGGTATTGAGATTCACGTGTACAGAGCCAGAGAGGACGAGGCATCTGAATGCCTGGCAGGGGTGCTCTGGGGGAAAGGAGACAAAAACTCCAGGCTGCACTGAACCCAGTTCAGATTACACTAGAAACCTGGGGTACCCAGGCCATTATAGGAGAAATCTGGACTGTGAGGCAGAATCTCAGGCGATCCGCATAAGGCAGAGCTCCAGAGGCATGCACGCAAGTGCGTGCAGTGAGGGCAGACTTTGACACTGGCATTATCTGGTGGGAGAACAAAGGGAGCCCTGGGCAGCGCTGTGAGGCAGAGTCTCCGGGGAACAGCCAAGGGCAGAGCTCTGGTGGCATGGGAGTGAGTGTGTGCTGTTGACAGGGCCTTGGGCGTGGTCTGGCAGAAGGGAAAAAGGAGTTCTGACTGCACGAACCCTGGTGCCAGGTGAAAATTTGGGATTTCGAATTCACTGGGGGAGAGACTGGTCAGTATGGCGGCAGGTGAGACTCGAAGGTGCCTTTCTTGCAGAGGTATTTGCAGCAACTGCATGTAAATGCTAGAACCCGGTGACCTCGTGGCGCAGGGCTGACTGGAAGCCAACCCTGTCAGCTCCACCCTGAAATTCACCCCACCCAGAAACTCCTCCCCATCCAAGCTTCCTACCCCAGAAGCTTTGGCAAATTTGCAAATCTTGTCACATAAGGTTGTCTCCCAGGGGAGACACAACTTATCCTCACAGTCAGTTCAACTGGAGGTCAGTTCCTCCCAGTGATACCAACAACAATCAAGACTTATCTGAAACAAGGCTGTACACACAGTCCACAAAGGGGTGCAGCAAGAGTGTCCACCTCAGGTGACAGGGGAGGCCGAGATACCTTGCATACAAAGCTACCCTAACAGCTCAGGGAAGCAGTGAAAATGCAGAAAAAAAGAAACAGATCACAAATGAAAAAAAAATGTAGGAAAACAAACTACTGGATATAGAGTTCAAAACCATGGTTATAAGGTTTTTCAAGAGGTTCCAAGAAAAGGCCCATAAGTTTAGCGAGACCCTCGAAATTATCAGCGAGACCCTTGAGGATATGAAAAAGGACCAACTAGAAATTAAACATACACTGACTAAAATAAAAAATATTTTACAGAAACTCAACAGCAGACTAGAAGAATGCAAGAATCAGGTCAAAGATTTGAAATACCAAGAAGCCAAAAACACTCAACCGGAAAAGAAAAAAGAATCCAAAAATTTGAGGATAGTGTAAGAAGCCTCTGGGTCAACTTCAACTGTACCAACATCAGAATTATAGGGGTGCCAGAAGAAGAGAGAGACCAATATACTGAAAACTTATTTGAAGAAATAATGACTGAAAACTTCCCCACCCGGTTGAAAGAAATAGACTTACAAGTCCAGGAAGCGCACAAAACCCCAAACAAAAGGAATACAAAGAGGACCCACCAAGACACATCATAATTAAAATGCCAAGAGCAAAAGACAAAGAGAGAATATTAACAGCAGCAAGAGAAAAACAGGGAGCACCCATGCGATTGTCAGTTGATTTCTCAACAGAAACTATGCAGGCTGGATGAGAGTGGCAACAAATTTTCAAAGTGATGAATAGCAAGAACCTACAACCAAGATTACTCTACCCAGCAAAGCTATCATTCAGAATTGAAGGTCAGATAAAGAGCTTCACAGTTAAGAAGAAGCTAAAGGAGTTCGTCAACACCAAACCAGTATTACATGAAATGCTGAAAGGTATTCCTTAAGAAGAGAAAGAAGAAGAACAAGGAGGAAAAAGTGGCTGCTTCAAACTAGAGCATGGATGGAACTGGAAAGCATTATGATAAGAGACATAAGCCAGTCAAAGAAAGATAAGTATCACATGATCGCACTCATTTATGGAATATAATGAACAACATAAACTGATGAACAGAAACAGAGCCACAGACGGAGAAGCATTGACTGTCAAACCTCAGAGGAATGGTAAGGAAGGGTGGGGGTAAGGGGAAGAGGTCAACCAAAGGACTTGTGTGCACGCATATAAGTCTAACCAATGGACACGGACACCAGGTGGGTGAGGGCATAACTGGTGATGCGGGGAGGATTGGAAAGGGTAATGGGTGATAACACTTATGTAATGCCTTAATAAAGAATTTTTTTAAAAAAAAGACAATCAATGTCAAAGACACAAACTACCAGATTTTACCCTCGACCTACAAAATTTTAAGAAAGTACTTTCTTCCCAAACCCACAATTAAGCATGTTTAATTATTACAGGACCCACCTCTTTACCTTTGTCAGCTGGTTGTTAGGATTAAGTATTTATATTTCAACCTTCTATCTCAACATACATACATACACACACATACATACATACAGAACTACAAATGACACATTATACACACAGAAATATTCTTTTTTTAAATATCAAAGGGTGTTATTAAAAAAAACATTCCTGTTTCAAAATGTTTGTACAACCCCCCTTTCATTATTATTAGAAAGCAAAGTAAGATTTCAAACAGACAGAAGCCACTGTGAAGACTATGACAGTGATTGAAGTCACATGAAAGCCAGGGATGCCAAGGATTGTCAGAAAACAAACCCTAATTAGAACTTCAGGATTGTAGAGCCAAGAGGAGGTATCATGGGAGTTAGGGTCACCCCTAAAGCCCTCTGACTGATGTGCTATTCTGAAGGAGGTGGCGTGTGTGATTCAAAGAACTTTTACTTCAGGAAACAGATGTTATTGGCTGACAATAATAGAAGTCTAGGATCAGTAAGATACCAGATCCTTAAATCATACTATTAACTCTACCCCTGCCCCTTGTGTCTAAATAATAAAGCTGAGTATTCAAGTATTTATAAAATATCAGTTATATGGTCAATTTTTGAATCATTTTTAAAACATAATGTTTTAATTCAATCCACTTGGTGATTAAGGACTATTATACCAGTGAAATCTCATTAGGGTGAAGAATATTTCAGGGATCCTTAATATTTTAATTTTTGTTTTTTGCTATTGGGTTTTATTTGTATAATTTCAGTTCATCTAAATTTTGTGTTCTGTACATGTGATGTTTGACTGTACCATTGACTGTTATGGAAGTTAAGCGTTGTATGTCTCTCTCTCTACACTGTGGTGCACTTAACTTGTGGATTTTTTTTATACTAAAAATGTAAAAAAAAAAAGGACTATTATAATTTTAAGTGACACCATACAAATTATATCATTAGTCTTTAAATAGATCATCATGATTTTTAAGGAAATTGTTGATTTGTAAAAGGAAACATCCTAATGCATTACATCCTCTATAATAAAGAGCTAACATGCTAATTAGATCAAATAGCAGAACATCTGTCCGGACAACCTTGTGGCCAGGGCTGCGAGGGACTATGAGGGCCAGCTAGAGTTGCAAGGGCCGAGCCCCTTCCACAAATTTTGTGCATCAGGCTTTTAGTTTGGTATGGTATTCTTCTTTAGATATTTTAGTGCACATTTCTGATAATCAGATAACTAGATAAATGTCCTTCACATTTTAACAGTTAAATAAATTGTGCCATAATATTTAGTGCACTAGAAGCCCATTGCATGAAGATTCATGCAAGAATAGGCCTTCCTTCCCCTGGCTTTACTCTGGCTACCCAGGAGCCTACAAGTCCTGGCTCCAGGTGGTGCACCACTCCTGTAGCTCCCCCCGCCCTCCACCCTCTGCCCTCCCTGTCATAGCAGGTGTTCCACCCCACCAGACCACTCTGCACCTGTATATGCAAATTAACCTGCCATCTTTGTTGGGTTAATTTGCACATGTTTAAAAAATATATCCCAGCAAATCTTCCCTGCTCTGTTCTGTAAAGTCAGGAATTTTGTGGTTTCATAGAGATTTTCTATAATCTCTATGTAAGAAAAATTGTAACAGAAATCTAGGGCAATTTATTCAACAAATAATTATTAAGCATCTTCTATAAGCTCAGCTTTGTGCTCAGTACTGAAAATCTAGATTTAATTTTTTTGTTTTCTTATTGAATCAATTTTGAAACATTGATATTAACACATACAATGATAACAACAATAAACTTTATAGAAAATTATATCTGTCTTCTAAGTACAATCAGGTGAGAGTATTGCAATGAGCTGTAAATGTTAAGGAGTATTAATTATGACTAAACATTATATCTTATAAAAACTAAATGTATTGAACTGTATTGAAGTTCTACAACTATATCTGAATCCAAATAAGTTATGATTTAATTTAAAATCTAGTGTATAATGGTAAAGGTACCATAGCTTAGGAGATATGGAGATGTACTAGTATGACATGGTATACAATTAGAAAATTATAAGGCATAGTATATTATATTATATTATAATTAATTAATATAATTAATAGTATATTATTTCTCTCTTTCTCTTGGAATTTACCTTTAGTTTTAGATATAATTATAATTTTACATGTATGTTTAAGTATTAGGAAATAGACTATGTTTGTGTTATATAGATAACTTTTGTTTTGGTATTCTCAATCCATACTAGCCCAAATGATGTTTAGTGTCCTCAAACTATTTCCATACCAAAAGTTCTGCTATTATGTTTTCTGCACCTTCTTAAAATCTAGATTAATGGAGAAGTATTCACTGTTCCACAATAAGTCACATATTTTAAAAAAAATCTAAAACCTTGGATCTCACCAACATGAAGGGGATAGTGGCTGTGATAGAAAGCCTAACCTTATCTTCAACCAGGAAGAACTTACATACCTCCAGGGACCCTATAACCACAACACCCAAGGACCAGCAGTGAACCCACAAATACCAGGTCTCAAGCAGTGCGAATACATGGATGTGAATAAGCCCTGCACCTTCTCATGGAAAGGTTAAATATCGCTTAGAGAAAGGTGAGGTATTCGATCCAGGCTGCAGGAGAAATGCATGCAGCAGAATCTAGAGTTTCAAAGGAAGACTCTGCCCCACAAAATCCAAGGCTGTTGGAGTTAGCATAGCCCAAGAATGTAGAGGGGAGTCCACAAGGATGTTGGCAGAAGGAAACTCTAGAAATCAACCCATAGCTGGAATGGGCACAGAAAGGCAGCCGGAAGTTCTACCACTATACAGGTTGTGCAGTCCCAAGGGAAAAAAAACTGTCTCTGCACAGAGATGAGTGCAGAGACACGCACAGTGCTGGGAGGAAAAGTCATAAGTCCATGCTTATTATAGCCTTTTTTTGCCCCTTTTTAAATCCTTGCTTTTGATTAGGACAAAGGATCTCCCAATTAAAAACACTCTCAGAGACTGCAAGGGAAAGTTGTTTTTGTAGAACCTGGTGTGGAGGGTGCCCCAGGCAAGACACCTTGAGCTTCCTTAACTGTGGGCTAAATCCAAGGCCTCTGGTTATCTCTTTTGTTCAGGTTTGGGATACACCCATTGCCCTTGGGCAGGCAATTCCAGTAACAGGCAGATTATTTTATCAGTGAGGATTTACATGATTGATGGGGAAGCTGCTTTAATTAACAATGTTTTAGCTCTGACCTTTCAGAGACAATTAAGATTGTTTACCAGCCTGCTGGGCTTCCTATCCACATCTTTCTATTGGTGAGATGGGGATTGGATTCTTGCACCTTTGTATTTTTGGATTATAAATAAACTGCTGCTATTTGGGTGTCAGATGTTGTCTCTGCCTCAGAGAGAACAGACATCCCACCAGGTCCCAGCTATTTTTTCTATTACTGTGTCTTCGTCTGCTATACTTTTATTTCTTAATCCCCAGCTCCTATACTCAGAAACAACCCAATCTCTCTCTCTCCTCCCTGGACATGGAAAAGAGAGAAAAACACCCACAACCTGGGAGTCAGAGTAGGGAGAAATGATCAGAAAATCAGATCTAGGGCAGTCTATTCTCCCAACCCAGTATTAAGTGTGGCAGGGTAAACAAAAAAATAAATACTGCATAGAGAGGCCTTAGAGTCCCAGATGTCAATACAGAAGTACTGACACCCAGGAGTTGAATTACAAATTGACTCTTGTATAAATACAACCACAGGCAAGCTGAGAAACAAAGAAATACTGCCTGCTTGAAAACCAGATTATAACTTAAAACAAAGAGGAGCAGTGGAATGCAAGGAACTTCAATACTGTCCTGACTACCTGACATAAAGTAGTCATGCCAAACAGAACAGTAAAGGAAGTGAATGAAATTCACTACCGCATATTTTTATTTTTTTATCTTTTACTTAAGAAACTAATTTTTTCTCTTTTTCCCACTTTATTTTACCTTTTTTAAGTTTCATTTTATTTTTTCTTTATTTTATTTTATTTTGTGATTAGTGACCTATATTATATTTTCATTTTTCTTTTAGCATCATTTTACTCTACCTCAACTTTACCTTTATGTCAACACTCTCTTCCTCACTTTTCCCCTTTTGTTGTCCTGTTTCACATACCCTATTCCTTCTTCAGAATTTCCCTATTCTTTCTTTTTAATCCCTATTAAAAATTCATCCTACTTATATATCTAATTTCTGCTTCCTCAACTGGGAAAGGAATAGAAAACCTGTTTGAAGAAATAATGACAGAAAACTTCCCTGACATAAAGAAGAAAACATTCACACAAGTCTAAGAATCCCACAGAGTCCCAGACAAAATGAATCCCAAAAGACCGATGCCAAGGCACATTATAATTAAATTGGGAAAAACCAAAGACAAAATAAGAATCTTCAAAGTGGCCAGAAAGAGAGAAAGTTACCTACAAACAATCCCCCATCAGACTAGTGATTGATTTCTCATCAGAAACACATCAGGCCAGAAGGGAATGGAATGAAATATACAAAGTCATGCAAAGGAAGGATCTGAATCCAAGAATACTGTATCCAGCAAAGCTATCAATCAAAACTGAAGGAGAAATCAGGAACTTCACAGACAAAAAAGGACTAAGGGAGTTTATTATCATCAAATCAGCAATGCAAAAAATACTAAAGAGTCTGCTGTGAAAAGAAGAAATAGGAAGCGAAGAAGAAACACCGGCATCCTATCTAATAAAAGAGTAATATGCAAATTGACTGTAATTCTGATTAAGCCACACCCGCAGTCACACCCACTAGCCAATCAGGAGCAAATTATGCAAATAAACCCTGACCAAGATGGCTACAGCCATTGAGAGCAGGAGGGAGGCTTGGGTTCCCCTGCAATGGAGGAAGCCAAGCTTTCCACCTGCCCTTGCCTGCCTAAGCCTCCATTCAATGCTACAAAGTTTCACTTATAGAAGATACATAATGCCAACAGAAATAGGGACAGCCACAGAGCTGGAGAGAGCAGAAGCTAGAGTTGCCTGGGTGATGGAGGAAGCTGAGCTTCTGCAGCCCTAGTGACTAGGCCTCCACTCTAGGCTACAAAGTTTCAAGTATAGAATTTAAATAAACCCAAACAGAAATGACTGTTGCCATGGAGCAAGCAGAAGGCTTGGCTCCGCTCTAGGCTACAAAGTTTCAATTGTAGAACATAAATTAAACCCAGGTCCCAGGGCCTTTGCTTGGGTCCCTGGAGATTGTGGTCGGCCTGCAAACTATCACAGGCCCCTCACTCAGGCTGCCTCACACCCCAGGGAAACCCCCACCCTTATCCGGGACACCCTCAGGGCAAACCAGCCAGCCCCCACCTATGCACCAGGACTCTATCCTATTCAATAAAAGGGTAATTTACAGATTGACCATCACTCCAACACACAAGAGGGCTTTCCCCATGTAGTCAAAGATCTTGCCCCCATGTAGACACAAGATGGCCACCACAAGATGGCCAGCAGGGATGAGCAGTTGGGAGGTTCCCAGCCTACAAGTGAGGGCTATTGTGAGCCATCAGTCCAGCAGGGGAGGACAGTTGGGAGGGACCAGTTTTGGGTGATCAAGCCTGCAGGGGAGGGCAGTTAGGGGTTACCTGGTTGGCAGAAGAGGAAAGTTGGGGGCAAACAGGCTGGCAGGGGAGCAGTTAGACATCAATTAGGCTGGCAGAGTAGTGGTTAGGGGGTGATCAGGCTGGCAGGCAAAAGCAGTTAGGGGCAATCAGGGAGGCAGGCAGGCAAGCAGTTTGGAGCCAGCAGTCCTGGATTGTGGAAAGGATGTTCAAATGCTGGATTAGGTCCTAGTATCAAGCCTAAATGGGCAGTTGGACATCCCTTGAGGGGTCCCAGATTAGAGAGGGTGCAAGCTGGGCTGAGGAACACCGCCCCCCCACCTTCCGTGCAGGAATTTCATGCACTGGGCCTCTAATAAAAAATAAAAATGGCAACAAACAAGTACCTATTAATAGTAACTTTAAATGTCAGTGGATTAAATGCCCCAATTTAAAGACAAATGTTAGCTGAGTGGATGAGGACACATGACCCATATATCTGCTATCTACAGGAAACCCACCATAGAACAATGGACTCAGACGGACTGAGGGTAAAGGGGTGGAAAAAGGTTTTTAAGTCAAATGGAAATGAAAAAAAATTAGGGGGTTGCAATATTTATACCTGACAATTAGACCTCACAGTGAAAGTCATAGCAAGAGTCCTGGTCTGCATGCATTAAAGGGTAGTTCTATCAAGCATCAAAAGAAGAACTAAAACCTATCCTCTACAGACTATTCCAAAAAATTCAAGAGGAAGGCATACTTACAACCTCTTTCTATGAAGCCAGCATTACCCTAATCCCAAAACTAGATAAAGATACCACAAAAAAAGAGAACTAGAAGCCAATATCCTTGATGCCCATAGATGCTAAAATCACCAACAGTATTCTAGCAAATAAGATTCAGCATTACATTAAAAATATCACACACCATGACCAAGTGGGATTTATTCTGGGGATCCAGGGTGGTACAATATCCTTTAATCAATAAATGTGATACATCACATAAACAAACTAATAGACAAAAATCACATAATCATATCAATTGATGCAGAAAAAGTATTTGACAAAATCCAACACCTTTTTTTGATAAAAACTTTCAGCAAAGTGGGAATACAGAGATCATGCCTCAACATAATAAAAGTTTTATATGGCAAACCTACAGCCAACATCATATTCAATGGGCAAAAATTAAACTAATTTACTCTAAGAACAGGAACAAGACAAGGATCCCACTTTCACCATTCCTGTTCTACATAATACTAGAAGTACTAGCCATAGTGATCAGACAAGAAGAAGAAACAAAAGGCATCCAAATTGTAAAAGAAGAAGTAAAATTATCTTTATTCATAGATGATGATACTATACATAGAAAACCCCAAAGACTCCGTCAAAAAACTACTAGACCTAATAAATGAATTTGGCAATGTAGCAGGAAACAAAATTAACACCCAGAAATATATGACCTTGTTATATGCCAATAATGAACTCAAACAGAAAGAAAAATGAAAAAAAAACAAAGAACAATTTGATTTACCATTGTACCAAAAAAATTAAGATACCTAGGAATAAACTTAACTAAGGATATAAAAGAGCTGTACTCGGAAAACCACAGGGCATTGAAAAAATTGATAGGGGAAAACAAACAAATGGAAGAACATACCATGTTTATGGATTGGTAGACTCAACATTATTAAAATGTCCGTAGTAATCTATAGATTCGATGCAATATCTATTAAAATACCAATGGCATATTTCAAAAATCTAGAGCAAATTCTCCAAAAATTTCTCTGGAATAAAAAAAGACCCTGGATAGCCAGAGCATTCCTGAGAAAGAAGAACAAAGTAGGTGGGAATCACAATACCAGATATCAAGCTATATTACCAAGCCACCATTCTCAAAACTGTCTGGTATTGGCACAAGAACAGAAATATAGATCAGTGGAACAGAATAGAGAACCCATAAATTGACACAAGCCATTATACTCAATTAATATTTGGCAAAGGAGGCAAGAGAATACAATGGAGTCAAAACGGCCTCTTAAATAAATGGTGCTGGGAAATTTGGTCAGTTACATGCAAATAAATGAAACTAGATCACCAACTTACACCATACACAAAAACAAACTCAAAATGGCTAAAGGACTTGAATATAAGATGAGAAAAATCCTATAAGACTCCAAAGGCGGCAAAATTTCAGATATATGTCATAGCATTATCTTTGCAGACACAGAATCTAGGGCAAGAGAGATTAAGGAGAAAATAAACAAATGGGACTACATAAAACAAACAGACAAACAAACAAACAAACAAACAAAAAACTTCTACACAGCAAAAGAAACCATCAACAAAACAACAAGAAAGCCCACTGCATGGGAGAACATATTTGCCAATGTTATCTCTGATACGGATTTAATCTACAGCAGGGAACTCATAGAACTTAACAAAAGGAAAATAAAAAATCAATAAAAAAATGTGCAAAGGACCTAAATAGACACTTTTTGAAAGAGGACATACAGAAAGCCAAGAGACATATGAAAAGAAGCTCAAAGTTACTAATCATCCAAGAGATGCAAATCAAAACAACAATAAGGTAACACCTCACACCTGTCAGAATGGCTATCATCAACAAATCAACAAATGACAAGTGCTGGAGAGGATGTGGAGAAAAAGGGACCCCCCTTCTCTGCTGGTGGGAATGCAGACTGATGCAGGTATTGTGGAAAACAGTATGGCATTTCCTCAAAAAGTTGAAAATGGAATTGCCATTTGACCCAGTAACAGCACTTCTAGAAATATAGCCCAAAAAACTGAAACACCAATCAGAAAGGTTATATGTATCCCTAAGTTCATAGCAACACAATTTACAATAGCTAAGATTTGGAAACAGCCTAAGTTCTCATGAGCAGATGAGTGGATTAGAAAACCATGGTACACCTACACAATGGAATACTATGCTCCACACAAAAAAAGAAGGGATTCTTACCATTTCCAGCAACACGGATGGAACTAGAGAGCATTATACTAAGTGTAATAAGCCAGGCAGCAAAAGAAATATACCACATGATCTCTCACTTATGGATAATAAAGAACATTATAACCTGATAAACAAAAAGGTAGATACAGAGGTGTGAAGCATTCATTGAACAGACTGTCAAATTATAGCAGGAAGACTGGGGAGGGTCGGGGTGGGGAGGAGTAAGTAAGAGATCAACCGAAGGACTTTTATGCATGTATATAGGCATAACCAATGGACATAAGACACTGGAAGGGGTGGTGTGAGGACATGTGGTGAGGGGTAGGGGATGAAAGGGGAAAGTCAATGGGGGAAAAAAAGCAGATATATGTACTACTACTTGTAATACTTTAAACAAACAAAAAAAATAAAATTAAAAAATCTAAAACCTTACTTATAAATATTATAAATTCTCAACATTTTTGAAGTCTCAATAGGAAATACAATTACCAGAGTGTTGAGATAATAATAGATAGGTAGAACTGCCACCCATTGACTAAGAAGACAAACCTACCAATTCAGATGATCACAAGAGAGTGCATTGCTTTATACAGCATTAATTAATTTTAGTTAGTTTTTTTCTTGTGACATTGTGAAAGGACATAAAGCCCTCAGGAGTAGCAAGCCCAAAAAATAATCCTCAATCAGTGGCCAGGAGAATATATAAAACCACTGGCCCCTTCCCTCTTGGGTGAGTTAATGCTGAAATGTGGGTTTTACTCTGTTTCTCAGTTCCCCATGTGTTAACTTCTATCACCCCTTAGTAATGGACCTTTTATTGGCAGACTTTCTTCCTCTATATGACTTCCCACCTTTTCTGCAAGGTTTTCTTCTACCTCTCAAATAAACTTATTGCACTTAAATCCTGTCATCGGTCTGGTTTTGGTGGATATTTGATAATACTGGTACACCTACAAATTGTCTTAGAAAACAAATCCTATGAATTAGACACTGCAATTGAAAAACTATCAGACAAATGACAAACTCATTCCCTTTGAAAATAGCCATAGAGAAATGGTAATACCTGGCGTGCTAGAGTGTCACATTCTATGATTCCCACATGTGGTGAACAGGGAAAAGATGCAGGTAGGGGAGCAAGTACCAGCTTATGCAATATCACCAATTCTTGAAAGATGTGAGGAGGATGGAAATTTTAAGTATTTGCAGTTAATTATTTTGGGGAAAGAAAGTAATGCACTGCAGGGGAGTGGGACATGCTTAAATCAGCCAATTATTAACTCAAGGCATAGTGTGAAGGTCAGGAATTATTTATTTCAGGAATTAAGGAAAGCCTTATCTCACATCAGCAATGGAAATCTGGACTAGGACCCAGGTGTAAAACTAGAATCACAAAGAAAGTCAAGTTGAAAGCCCTGAAACTTTTGCCCCCTACAAATTTCCCTGTGAAGATCATAAAATATGCCACATATCAGATGGATTAATGCCATACTCAAAGTTTTATTTTTCTATTTTTTTCTTTATTCTTCAGTTTATTAACTACATTGTTCCCCCTTTTTTATCCCTCTATAGCTCCCCTCCACCCTGTACCCATCCCACCCTCCACCCTCACCTCCCCCTTCCAACTGTCCTCTCCCATTGTTGCAAGATTTTTCTCCAGTCTCTTGATGCATTTCCCACACCCCTTTTCTCCCCAAGAATTGTCAGTCCACTCCCTCTCTATGTCCATGATTCTGTTATATTTACCAGTTTATCCTGTTCATCAGATTATTAATTCACTTGATTTTTGTATTCATTTGTTGATAGATGTGTATTTGTTGTTCATAATTTATATTTTTACCTTTTTCTTCTTCCCCTTCTTAAAGAATATCTTTCAGCATTTCGTATAATATTGGTTTGGTGGTGATGAACTCCTTTAGCTTTTTCTTATCTGCGAAGGACTTTATCTGATCTTCAACTCTGAATGATAGCTTTGCTGGATAGAGTAATCTTGGTTGTAGATTCTTGTTATTCATCACTTTGAATATTTCTTGCCACTCCCGTCTGGCCTGCATCGTTTCTGTTGAGAAATCCGCTGATAATCGTATGGATGCTCCCCTATAGGTAACCTACTGTTTCTCTCTTGCTGCTTTTAATATTCTCTCCTTGACTCTTGCTCTCGGCATTTTAATTATGATGTGCCTTGGTGTGGTCCTCTTCGGGTTCCTATATATTGGGGTTCGGTGCGCTTCTTGGACTCCAAAGTCAATTTCTTTCACCAGGTGTGGGAAGTTTTCGGTCACTATTTCTTCAAATAGGTTTTCATTGTCTTGCTCTCTCTCTTTTTCTGGCACCCCTATAATTCGGATGTTGGTATGCTTGAGGTTGTCCCAGAGGCCCCTTACACTATCTTCAATTTTTTGGATTCTTTTGGTTTCTTGCTTTTTCAGCTTAGTGGATTTTACCTCTTTGTATTTCAAATCTTTATCTTGGTTCTTGGGGTGCTCTAGAGTACTTTTAAGTCTCTGTATAATATTTTTTATTTCAGTCAGTGTATGCTTAATTTCTGGTTGGTCCTTTTTCATATCCTTGAGAGTCTCCTTCATATCCTTGTAGGTCTCGTTCATTTCCTTGTAGGACTCATTCATTTCCATGTTGGTCTTGATCATTTCCTTGCAGGTCTCATTCATATCCTTGAGAGTCTCGTTCATTTTCTTGTAGGTCTTGGTTATTTCCTTATAGGTCTCGACCTTTTCTAGGAGCCTCTTGAAAAGTCTTGTAACCGTGGTTTTGAACTCTATGCCTAGTCGTCTTTTTTCGTCCATTTCTTTCACACCTGATTTCTTTCCATGTCTCTGCATGGTGGCTGCTTTATGTGGTAGATGTCCTCTAAGGGACAATGGCTCAGTCTCCCCAGTTACCTGAGGTGGGTACTCTTACCGCAGTCCTTTATGGGTTGTACAGTATTTTTTAATTTAAGCCCAGCTTGATGTTGTTAGCCCTAGGAGGGTTTGACCTCCAGGCCAATTGGCTATTAAGGGAGACTGTGTTCAGGTTGGATGGGCGGGGTCTCTGAGCTGAGCAGGCAGCCTCAGCGTCAGCTATGTCCTATGCAGCGCTCGGGTCTCTGTTGGGTGGTAATTGTTGCAGGCACCAAGAGAAAGCTGTTAGTCTCTACCCCTTGCCAGACAACTCTGCCTCTTCCCAAATGAGTCTGCACACCCAAAGTCTCACCCAAGGTTGTAAAACAAAGCAGTCCGGTGGTCTCCGGGACCAGGGGGCAAGTCGCCAGGGAGCAAGTCACGTGTCTGTGCTGTCGCACACTTTTCGCGCGCAAACTGCTTTTCCAAGCAACCCTGTTTCTCCTCTGACTAGGAGACCTCTGCTGCACCCGGCTTCCAGGGTGCGTACCCCAGACCTTGGACCTCACCTGGCACTGGGGAATCCGTGCCGTGGGATGTGTCTGCCCTCCCCTTTGGAGAAATCCAGCCGGGGTTGTTGCTGCCAGCCCTACAGCCCACACGTGTCCCCGGCTCCTACCCTCTGTTTCCACACGTATCTTCAAGGCTGCACTCTGCAGGTCTTCTGAGTCTCAGTGTCCCACCTTTACTTTTATTTGTGGAATTTTCATTCAGCCAGCTGTCCAGTGATTCTGGGTGATGTTTGTTTTGTTATTTTGTTGTAGTTTTTGAATTGTTGCGCGGGGCAGAACAATAGGTGTTTACCTATGCCACCATCTTGGTTGCTCCCATATTCAAAGTTTTAAAAATTGCCCCAAACCAAATTGATTATGAGAGATAACTTTACTCAAATGAAAGCCACAATCACTTTATCATGATTGATATGGTATCATTTTGTTTTTTAAATAAAATTGTATAAATACAAATTTTGGAGTTCTTCAGTAGATTGAATAATGCCTCCAACCCAAGAAGACATTTCTAAGTCATATTCCTTAACACACAAAAGTATAATTAATTTCAGATATAATTAAGGTAAATATTGGGATATGATCATACTGGATTAGAATGGACTCTAAATCCAATAAGAATATCCTTAATAAGTGACACAAAAGGACAAATAGAGATTAAGAAAGAGCCATATAAAGGCTTGGGCAAGGATTGTAGTTATGTTGTCATAAACTAATACATGTACAAGTGGTCTTAGGAACCACCAAAAGCTGAAGGAGGTAAGGAAGAATTCTTCTCTTGAGCCTTTAGCTGGAGTATGGATCTGCCAGCACCTTGAGTTTGGTGTTCTGGACTCTAGACTTTGAAAGAATAAATTTTTATTGTTGTAAGCCAATACAGAGACTTTTCAAAATCCTTGCAATGAAAAGGCTTCCTCCAACTTTATTGATATCAATTGGTTCTTGGGAATGCTGAAAGAAACCTAAAAACTGATCAGTTCAAGTGTGTGTAGATGGCTTGAGCAGTGTGTGCATTTAAAAAGTGGGGGTGTGCTGAAACTGGTTTGGCTCTGTGGATAGAGCATCAGCCTGTGGAATGAAGGGTCCCAGGTTCATTTCCCATTAAGGGCATATACCTTGGTTGTGGGCACATCTCTAGTGGGAGGTGTTCAGGAGGCAGCTGATTGATGTTTCTTTTTCATTGATGTTTCTAAATCTCTGTCCCTCTCCCTTCTTCCTCTCTGTAAAAAATCAATAAAATATATTGTTTTAGAGAAATTGGGGGTGTAGCACATGTTTTAGAGCATAATTACAACTTGGAATGAAAATCTATCTCTTTTGCATTTTTTAAAAATTAGAATACTTTCCAAAACCGGTTTGGCTCAGTGGATAGAGGGCCGGCCTGTGGACTGAAAGGTCTCGGTTCGATTCAGGTCAAGGGCATGTACCTTGGTTGCAGGCACATCCCCAGTAAGGGGTGTGCAAGAGGCAGCTGATCGATGTTTCTCTCTCATCGATGTTTCTGATTTCTATCCCTCTCCCTTCCTCTCTGTAAAAAATCAATAAAATATATTTTTAAAAATTAGAATACTTTGCATCCATACAGATTTTTAATTTAGTTTTATAAGTTAATTCAAGTATTTTTGACACAACTAGTTAACCAGATATAAATTAACTTATTTGAGCCTTATCTGCTTGATACACAAAACAAAGGATTTAAAATTGCAATACACACTTTTTGTTTTAAAATAATCCCATTCTAATTTTCTAGTAAATTTTAAACATAAAATCAATTAATTTTGTCATAAAATTATGTTAATTAATAAAACTACATATATAGAATTGATAAATTTTGTTTAATTACTGACAGATTTATCAGTTAATTGTCTGCATTTTAATATATTTATCCTTCATTTGTGAAGTATTACAGTGCTTTAATCACCTGGATTTAGTTAGCACTAGCAAAATCAAGCTTTGATTTGACTCTTCCAACTCAGTGGTACAACTGTATAATATTCAATAGAATTGAGTCTGTGGCCTATTTTACATACTAACTAATTATTACTATGTATCCTTAATGGATACAACTTACACAAATACACATCAATATGTCTAGTATTATTTCAATTTACTGTTTATTTCTTGAACAAGAAGATTTTTATTTATAAACTAGAGGCCTGGTGCATGGATTCATGTACCGGTGGGGTCCCTCAACCTGGCCTGTGGGAATGGGGCCAAAACCAGCTCTCTGACATCTGAGGGTTCCTAGATTGCAAAAGGGCAGTTCTTGGATGACACACCATGAAATCGGGCTTCCACCTCTCTGGTTCTTGGTGCATCACCTGAGAACCTCAGCTGCCAAGTCACCATTGTTTGGCAGCTCCTGCATTGAACATCTGGCCCCTGATGGTCAGTATGTGTCATAGCTACTGGTTGGACTGTCACTTAGGCTTTTATATATATAGATGTGTACCAAATATTTCTTTTCACCTGTTCTAACTCATCAAAGAACAGTTTGTTTCCCTAATGCATATATATTTAGAAAGCTTTTTAGATATGGCTTATAAATATTCAGTATTAGTTATGAACATTAGGATGTTTTTGTTGTCAATTCTCACTTGAGGATATTTTTCGCATTAATTTTTTAGACAGAGTGGGAGGGAGAAGGAGGAACAGAGAGAGAGAGAAACATAAATGTAAGAGAAACACATCAATTGGTTGCCTACCTCACATGCCCTGACAAGGGCCTGCGAATGGATCCTGCAATGAGGTACATTCCCTTGACCAGAATCAAGCCTAGACCCTTCAGTCTGTTGGCTGTTGTTCCAACCACTGAGCCAAACCAGCTAGTACAGGATTTCTTTTGTTCAAGTAAAATCTTAGGGTATAGTCACCAGCCATACATGACTACTGAGACTCAAAATGTGGCTCGTTCATATTAAGATAGGTTATATATCTAAAATGCATAGCAAATTAAAAAATTTAGTACATAAAATATGAAAGTTATCTCAATAAATTTATATTGACTTCATATAAAAGTGATATTATTTTGACATTATAAAATTAAATAAATATCATATTAAACTAATTTTATTCTATTTAATTTTTAAATTTTGATACTAAAAATATATACTTAAGTAAAGTCATACTTATGACTCATGATTTTTCTATTGAACAGTGGTGGCCAAGCCTATGCAATAAAGAGGTAATATGCAAATTGACCATCACACTGTCACAAATATAGCAGCACCCATAGCCACAGGATGGTGGTGCCCAGTCCCCTAAGCACTGCCAGAGTCCCCCAGTCCTTTCAGCCCTGCCATGAGGTGAGAGGCTGGCAGGCGTGTGGTGCAACCATACCTACCCTCAGCCCCCTAGCTACCCAGTGCCAGCCCAAGGTGCAGGCAAACCTCGGATGCCAGCTGCCCCAGCCAATGTCTGAGGTGCAGGCAAGCCTCAGATATTGGTTGTCCTTCCACCCAGGGCCACCTGAGGCTCAGGTAACTAGGGCTGGTCAAGGTGTGTGCTGCTGGCAGTGGCAGCAGCACAGGTGTGATGGGGCTTAGCCTTCCCCTGATCACTGTGAGAGGGGGCAGGACAGGCTGATGGACCCCCCTCCAGTGCATGAATTTTCATGCACCAGGCCTCTAGTTTTTATATAATCATTAAATCTCTTGTGGGACTATCGACTAGCTTACAAGGAAAGAAGTTATAAGAAAGGGTGGATAACACTTACTGAATAGATGTTATGTATATGGCTTTAACCTATTCCTTTTGTATATGATCAATCCTCACAATAATTTTCTGAAGAAAATGTCTGTTATTTTTCCATTTTACTGTTAAGGCTTCTAAAGCATAGAGTGGTTAGTTAGCCTACCTTTTTTACAGGGCTAGTTGAAAATAAAGTTAGAAGTCATCAGATCATTTATTATCTGCCACTTGCAAATTTCTTATATTTAACAAATTTAATTTCTAGTAGATAATCTCAGAGATTGCTTATTGTCTTCAAAATATATTTCCCCTTTATCATAGTAAAATATTTTTTTTTTAGTCAGGCCATTCATTTCTCAACCACTAGCAGTTATGTATATGTACAGCTAAGGTATAGTCAGTGCCATATTAGCAGATGGAAATCTTCCTCAAAAGACAGAATGTGTTATTTGACCCCGCTTCTTCAGCCTTTCCCCTTTAATGGATATGATGTGTGGAGTCAAAATAAACATTATGGACAATAACACAACTTTAGGGATGAAACTCACAAGATTAAATTGTTTCCAGAGATTTCATACAGGAGACTTGATATAAACAGTTGGATGGTTTACCTCAAAATGTCCACATGTGAAAAAAATAAAAGCAGACATCATTTAAGCCACTAATGTGTTTGGTCTTTGTTATTTTAAAATAAATTCAGTCCTGCTTATAGCAATTGTAACTAGCCTTTAAAATAGAATGAAAAATGTTTCTGTAAAAGGTTTTACATTTTTTGATAAACAGTAATTGAAAAGCCTGAAGTATAATGACAAATTGGCAGTAGGAAATAATATTATTTTAACAAAGGGATTTGAGGTCTTCTGGCCCTGGTAAGAAGCCAAGAGGTAGAAAGGGGTGAAGGAACGAAATGTAAATGCCAAGCAAGAAAATACAACCTGATATACTTTCTCTATAATTGTGCACAAAGCCCATTTTACTTGTATCTCAGGGATGCCTTTCACTCTTAACTAGTACGATGTGGTATTCAGATCTCTTTTCAAGCACTGTCTTGAGAGCAGATATGGTATAAATATTCTTGTAAATTGTAGAGATACACTAAAAGCAGGAACTTTTGGTACTTTACGGATTTACCTAAGTCATTGGGATGATAAAACTGGCAGAGAAAAGTGGCTATCCCTGAGGACAGGGACAGTGCACAGAGACCAGACTATCTTTGTATACCACTGCTACCCAAATGCAGGGCTGGAAAGCAATACACAGTGCAAACAACCACTGACACCTCAAATGCAAAGTAGAGAGCTAGAACCTGAGGATGCTATTTATTTTATTATGCTACATGCTCAAGGCTTGATTTTCGTTTTTCCTACTTTCAAATTGTCATTATGCCCATGAATCTTCTCACTAAATTTTCAGCTGACAGGCAAGTGATAGTTTTCACACTTGGGATTCAGTAATAGGAATCTTCTCTTGAGGCTCAATCTACATTTCCAAGGCAGAACAGTGTCCGTTAGGTCTGGCAATGGGAATATTTACAGGTGGGAGCAGATTATAGATTAAGGATTATTCCCTAGTACATTCCCTCAACCCAAACCCTTCCATTCAGTCTTATTGAATTTATTTAAAACGTCTTGAACTCTTGGAATTCAAGCTGAAGAAGAACAGGCAAACATAGAAATTGACCACCAGAGAAAGTGCTGCCTGTCATTGACTATTTTTTTTTCACTATGAGAAGAACTTCCCCTTTATTTATTTATTTTTTGAATTTTTTAAAAATTTACAATATAACTTATATTTAATAGTAGTACACTTGTTTTCCTTTCCCACCCAATATTCTCCCCCCAGCCTCCCTTACCCTCCAGCACATGTCCCCACCTGCCCCCTCCCCGCCCCAGTGTCTTTCATTCATTGGTTATGCTCATATGTTTGCATACAAGTCCTTCGGTTGATCTCCCCCAGCATCCGCCTCCCATCCACCCGAGCCTTCCCCCTGTAGCTTGACAGGGGGAAGGCTGTTCAAGGCCTGTTCAAGGCCTGTTCAAGACCACCCTGAATCTATAGCAATCACTCCCCCCTGTTTCTTTTCTTCAAAAATATCTTGCCTCTGCATACTAGAAACAAACGTATAAGAGCAAAAAAAGTTTGAGTGTCAGTTTCAAAGTCCAACTGTTCTGAGTCCCAGTTTCAATGTCAAATAGTTCTTCATGTGTACACGTCAGCAATGGTATCCAGATGGTGGACACATCGTGGCAATGCAAGATCCATCCTCTCTGGTATGGTCCTGGGCCGCCTACAGCCACGCACAGCTGCTGACTGCTAGCATGGCGAGGTGTCGTCAGCGTTCCCTATCTCTTGACCGTCCTCGTGGCTGGAACAGGCCCGTCAGTTCCTCAATGTAGCAGGAACCCACATGGTCTTGGAGTTGTTCTCTGCAAACACACAAACACATTCTCGACCAAAAGTTAACAAAGGGATCCTCTCTGCAAAATAGACTTGGGATTCTTTTTATTTTTGCCTAAATGATTTTCCTTTGGCTTATTTTGACACCATGTGTGTTTTTTAATGGGTGCCCTGCAGTTGGTTTTACAAATGGAATTTTCTTTTCTGGAGTAAGAATTTTCTACATGTATTTTACTTATAGGATATATTTCCTTACATGATATTACCCTACTGCCCACCCCCCTTTTTGGTTAATGGGGGCTTTTGGAAATTTTATTTTGCAGTCTTGGTAATTTAAAATTTTAATTTTTGCACACAAATATTACTGCTTTAGGTTCTTTGGATGTTAGTCAATTTTACAGTGAGATGAACTACTAATAGATATTTTAGTTAATGTTTTAGGAAAAGCTTTTTGTCCAGTACACTTAGATTTTCTTGAGTATTCATTTATTTCACTTGGCCAATTTAAATTAATCTGAAAACTTGATTACTATTTTCCTGTCAATTTTAATACTCAAGCAGAAATCTTATTTTACCCTGTAAATACTTGTGGAAAGGAATATTTGCATTTTTGAGTAGGTCCTCAGCATTCCTGGTAATAAACTAAATTTAGATATAGGGCAGCTATTGCTGGCCGAGTCTCTGTCTGCAACCTGGGTCCCAGTGTGAGTTGTGCGTGGGAGGAGAAGCAGCCATGGGGGTAGGAGACCTTCCTCAGGAGGGGTGAGAATTCAAGCCCCTGCAAGGTTTGTGGATGAGGGTCTGTGCCCCCTCTGTTGACCTTTTAGTTCTCTCCTGTTGGCCCCTCTGCAACTGTGCCTGTCTTAGGTTGTTCCTTCCCTGAGGAATCTTACCCGTCTCTGGCTAACCAGCCATCCTCCGGGGCCAAACAGGGTGATGTGAAGTTCAGTCCTGTCTCCTTTGTAGTCTATGCCTCCGTGGCCTCCATGTCCAGCACCTGCCTTGGGGTCCCCTCGCCTGCTGGCGGGGTCCCGGTACTGATCACATATCTCGGGTGACCCAGGTTTCTTCTCCAGAGAGGGCCCAGCTCACGCCATTGGTCGAGAGACAGATCCATGGTGCCAGCTGCCCAGAGGCTTCAGCCACAGCTTGAACTGAAAGTTCAAGCATCAGCTGTGTGTATTTGGATAATAAGAAGAGGGTCCCTCTTGGCAAAAGGGCCAGAGGGGCCAATATAGAATGCTCGGATGCCTTCCCAGTGACTTAATTCCTTCTGAAAGGGATTACTTCCTTTTCTATCCTTTTTTAAAATTGCTGCCCAACATTCAAAGAATTAGTTTGTAAGTTTATTTGGGATAATTGTATAATATGCTGTTGTCAAATATCAAATATTATAATGACATTGTAGAATAATATCATGTAAGGGTATTGTGGTGTCACGGGAGGTTAAGGAGGGCCTAGCCTAAGGACTGGTGTCCATAAGAGATGACATGCTCTAGGCCATGTTAATTCAATCTCAAACTAGCTGCCAATTTTTTTTTATAACTTTATATAAACTTTGTCAGGGATGTAAAAACACAAATCACTTACCTTAGTTCAAGCATTCAAATATATTGACTTTCCCCCTTACTCCCACCACCTGCCACTTACCCTGAGGTTTGACATTTTGATGGACTTTTCTCAGTATCTGGATCCATTCTTGTTCATCAGTCTATGTCGTTCATTATATTCCACAAATGAGTGAGATCATGTCATATTTGTCTTTCTCTGCCTGGCTAATTTCACCTGGCATAATGCTCTCCAATTCCATCCTGTCATTAAGTATTAAAATACAAATCAGTATGAAGATTGACAAGCCAGATTTTAAGGCAATTTAGTAAATCTATCAACTGAGTTCAACAAGAAATCTTAGTGTCCTGCTGAAATAGTTTTTCTCGTTTACATTTTTACTAATTATTATATAATTACATACTTCTATTTGTCATATATATTATACACTAAAATAAAACTTACCATTTAAAAATTATTGGAAACTAAATGTAGGGAAAATGGAAAGTTATATTTAGGTTATTGTTCCATACCAAATAATGTGTTTAAGGCTAACATATTTAAGAAGTGGAAATGTTGCTTTAGTATAGTAGAGTAAGCAAAAATCCAGCAAGGTGTGAATCTGTAACTTAGAAAAAAATGGGTTAAGGATTTAAAACTAAGGAGCAAACAAAATAAACACAATAATTTAGAAAATATTTATTTCCCTTCCTCATTTTAATGTTTTAAAGGCATTGCCTCTATACAGAAAGTGCCACTGAAGTGATTCAGTTTGCTTAAGGATTTAAAATAATTGTGAAGTTTTATCATGCCTGGGATGTAACTAAATTTCTCAGATAACCTATAAATATTTCTCTAATAACTTTGAATATATGATGTAACTATATATAAGCTAATAAAAATTGAATGAGGGTTGATGTTTTTCCTCAAATTCGAGAGCTTAGAATTTTAATTTACCATATCCAGTCAGCCCTAATTAGAGGACTTCAGCACCAGGCAGACATCTATCACCATGATGTGACTCTGGGGAGGCATGTGTGTGATTAATCACCAAGAATCCCTGCTGGCTTCTCTTCTCTTGAGAAGATCAGAAGGTAGAGAGACCAATAAAGTCACTGGATTGTGTAAACAACTCTACATTTAATTGCTCCAATTATTCCACTTTTTTAAAAAAAGAAAGGCATTTAAAAAATATACTAATGTCTATTTATTTTAGTATTTTAATGTATATATTCATGAGCATTTTTTTCGCACCTGAAAACACACACACACACACACACACACACACACACACACACACACACACACACACCAAAAAACAGAGCTGTTTCACTGAGAGGAGATGGAGGAGTGAGTTTCCAATTGTATTAAGAAGAGTGTGCTATTCTGTTGCTAAGGACAGAGTTCTTCCCTGTGAATCCCCAGTGCTTATTCATAAAACACTTTGCTTTTTTTTTTTTTTTTTTTGGAGAATTCCATCCAAGAACTCTAAGAATCCGACCTTGCTTAGAGCTTGAGATAATGACAAAACTGTCAGACCTGTGTTGTCTCATAATTGCTTTTACAGACCTGTGCGATTAACTATGATTAAACACTAGGAAAATGTCACTAAAAGATAAGATAAAGAAAATGGTTTATTTATGAAAATTAATGAATTTGCAATTTTGCAGCACCTATATATAAACCACATATACAGTGAAACAATCAGTATTATTGAACTTTAAATGTTGAAGAATATTTTTCTGCTGGGCCATCAACATTTTAAGTATGAGTGGAAACTTTTGGGTATTAAATATTTACACTCTGCAGGACAGTCAGGAGAAAGCAGGTGGGAGTTGCCTTTTACTATAATAGTAAAGTTAATCAGCCCAAATTTAAGTGTGTCACATTCAAAATACCAAATTAAAAAAATTTGAATAAAATTTGCTTTTGTGGCAACTCTTCTCATTAGATAAAGTGATGCATCTTGAAGACATGATGTTTACATTTGGGGCCATTGGTTTGAAGATAAGTCAAGAGGTTCTCAGAGCTTCGAGGAGCAGTTGATAAAGCAGGAAGCTTATACCTAAAAACAGAAACAAACAAACAAAAAAGGTCCAGTTAAAAAGCACTAAGATGAATGCAATTGGAGCAATGTAAATTAGGCGAAAGTGACAGCTCCAGCAGAAGCAGAGCACTGAAACTTGATTGTGTATTAGACTTTAGGCTTAATAAACAAAGACAGAATTAAATGAGCTGTCTCCACCGAAAGAGAAGCAACATTTTAGAAGAGGATTTAAAAATCAGAGTAGAATCAGAGCTGATATTCTGCTTTTACAAATCTTAAGCTAACTTTTTAAAAAAATCTTTATTGTTCAGTTTATTAATTACATTGTCCCTTTTTCCCCCCTATAGCTCCCCTCCACAAGGTACCCATCCCACTCTCCGCCCTCACCTCCTCCACACTGTCCTCTCCCATAGTTGCATGATTTTTGTCCAGTCTCTTGCTGCACTTCCCACAACCCTTTTCTCCCCAAGAATTTTCAGTCCATTCCCTCTCTATGTCCGTGATTCTGTTACATTCACCAGTTTATCGTGTTCATCAGATTATTAATTCACTTGATTTTAGATTCATTTGTTGATAGATGTGTATTTGTTGTTCACAATTTATATTTTTATCTTTTTCTTCTTCCTCTTCTTAAAGAATATCTTTCAGCATTTCATATAATACTGGTTTGGTGGTGATGAACTCCTTTAGCTTTTTCTTATCAGCGAAGCACTTTATCTGACCTTCAATTCTGAATGATTGTTTTGCTGGATAGAGTAATCTTGGTTGTAGATTCTTGCTATTCATCACTTTGAATATTTCTTGCCACTCCTATCTGGCCTGCATCGTTTCTGTTGAGAAATCCACTGACAATCGTATGGGTGCTTCCTTATAGGTAACTAACTGTTTTTCTCTTGCTGCTTTTAATATTCTCTCTTTGTATTTTGCTCTTGGCATTTTAATTATGATGTGCCTTGGGGTGGTCCTCTTAGGGTTTTTATATATTGGGGTTCGGTGTGCTTCTTGGACTCCTAAGTCAATTTCCTTCACCAGGTGTGGGAAGTTTTCAGTCACTATTTCTTCAAATAGGTTTTCATTGTCTTGCTCTCTCTCTTTTTCTGGCACCCCTATAATTCGGATGTTGGTATGCTTGAGGATGTCCCAGAGGCCCCTTACACTATCTTCAATTTTTTGGATTCTTTTGGTTTCTTGCTTTATCAGCTGAGTGGATTTTACCTCTTTGTATTTCAAATCTTTATCTTGGTTCTTGGGGTGCTCTAGAGTACTTTTAAGTCTCTGTATAATATTTTTTATTTCAGTCAGTGTATGCTTAATTTCTGGTTGGTCCTTTTTCATATCCTTGAGGATCTCGTTCATTTCCTTGTAGGTCTCATTCATTTCCTTGTAGGTCTTGCTTATTTCCTTGTAGGTCTCAGCCTTTTCTAGGAGCCTCTTGAGAAGCCCTATAACTGTGGTTTTGAATTCCATGTCCAGTTGGGTTTTTTTCCTCCATTTCTTTCACATCTGATTTCTTTCCATGTCTCTGCATGGTGGCTGCTTCCCTGAGTTGGTCAATTAGCTTGTTGTGGTAGACTTCCTACTCGGGACAGTGGCTCAGCCTCCCCAGTTACCTGAGGTGGATATAGGTTGCACAGTCTTGTTGAAGTTAAACCCAGGTTAATCGTTGTTAGCACTTTTAGGGGTTGACCTCCAGGCCAATTATCTGTGATGTTCAGCTGTGCTCAGGTTGGATGGGCAGAGTCTCCAGGCCAAGCAGACAGTGTCAGCTCCGCCCTATGTGGCCCCAGGGACCTCGTGCTGGTGGCAAAGGCTACCAGCACCTCTGAGAGAGAGCCGCTGCCGAGCTCCACTAGCTGCCTGAGAATTCAGACTCTCCCCAAATGAGTCTGCACACCCAATGTCTCATCCAAGGTCGCAAAACAATGCAGTCTGACGGTTTCCCAAATGAGAGAGCAAGTCACAAGCACTCTCTGCGCAGTCACGCAGCTGCGCTGTTCCCAAGTTCACATGCACTCTGCACAAGCTCTCCTTCTCCACAAGCCGGCAGGCACCTGCAGACCAGTTTTTACCCCGTATGATTGTGGGTTCCCTGGACTTTGCCCAGAGCTGGGGAATCAGTCCAGTGGTATGTCTTTGTCTCCTCCATTCAAGAAAACCAGCCAGGGTTTTCAGCCGCTTGCCGTATCCGCTGGTGCGCGCTCCAAACCTCTCTCCGAGTGTATCTTGAACACTGTCCTCAGCCGCTCCTCTGAGTCACAGTGTCCTATCTTCTGTTTTATTTTTGGAATTTTCACTCAGCCAGCTTTCTGGTTATTCTGGATGGTGTTTGTTCTTTCGTTAAGTTGTAGTTTTGAAATTGCTGTGTGGGGCAGCAAGATAGGTGTTTACCTATGCCGCCATATTTGTTCTTCCTTAAGCTAACTTAATACCTAAATTTCCTAATTGGAAAAAGCATATTTTTGTTAGCAAGACCCTTGACATTGCTACTTTAGCAATTTAAAATCCAAGGAATAAGTCAAAAAAGAAAGCACTTTTCATTCAGTCTTACCAAGTTTTACTTAAGTCTTGGCTCCAAGCCTTACTAGGGGAACAGATTATGACTAACCCAAAGTCTGTCTCAGGCAGGAAAATATTCGGGTCAATCTATTTTTGTAGGTTTTAAAGTTTTTATTTTTTCTCCTACTACATCCTTTCAGTTTAGCCCTCCACAAATACTTTGATTAACGATGATTATAAAACTATTATTGATAAGAAAGTTGGTATTTTGGGGAGTCTTTCTCTTCTTTTTAGTTATGTTATTCTTCACATTGTTCCAGACACCCAAGATCCTGATTTTCTCTGCTATGTTATCTGTCAAAGATTCCATATTATGTAAATATTTTTCTCATAGCTACTGATGTCAGAGCTATATTCAAGCAGATTCTAACCAAGTCAAACATGTAAAACAACACAGAAAAAAGAAAACCATTCAATCAACAACAACAACAACAAAAAAGGAAAAAAATACTACTGATTACTAAACTGGGTAAAACATATTACCTCATTGCCTTTATTTCCAAAATTCCTAATGAAAACACCTGAAATCCATCTTTATATATGTAAAAGCCTTACCCCCTGTGGAATATTTTCATGTGACTGACAGAAAAGCCATTTGTAAACTAGTCATCTTTCATAAACTGGCATCTGGTCAGGATTGTCCCTAATTTTTATATTTTCAAATTATTACTAACTAGAATAGCAAAACCTCAGTTCTAGAATGTCTCCCATATCAAACAATGCAGTTCTCCACCAATCTATTCAGAGAAACAATGTCTTGGTTATAAAAAAAAACACACAAAAAACAAAAAGCAAAAAAAAACAACTTTGGTTCTTAACTCAGCACTCTTTCGTGCTGATACCTGTATGATCAGTCATCTGTCTCTCAGGCAACAATGGAGAGAATGCACAAGTATGAATCAGTTGACTGTTATACTTTTAATTGTTAATATCTAGGGACAAATTAACTTAGAAAACCTAGATTACATAGTAGTGTTTTCCTCTCGCCTATTAGTGATCAGGCATTCCTAGTGGTAGTGTTTTAAATGAGGGCCTGAAACTTCAGAGCAAGTCAGTAACTAGTATAAACAATGAATATAATACTTACTAGCACCTTGGGCTTATATCTAGCTCATTATAATTTGAATTGAATATTTTCAGATAATCTTATCTAATAAAAAAGTGATATGCAAATTAACCATCATTCCGTTACACCAACAAGCCATGCCTACCAGCCACACCCATCAGCCAATCAGGAACAAATATGCAAATTAACCTAACCAAGATGGCTGCGCCCACATAGAAAGCAGGAGGGAGGCTTGGGTTTCCCCATGATGGAGGAGCCAAGCTTCTTTAGCCCTGGCCTGTCTTGGCCTCCACTCAAGGCTACTAAGTTTCAATTATAGAAGATAAATAAATCCCCACAGAAATGGCTGCCACCACGGAGCGAACAGGAGGCTTGGCTCCACTCCAGGCTACAAAGTTTCAATTGTAGAACATAAACTAATCCCAGATACCAGGGCCTCTGTTTAGTTCACTGAGGGGCATGACAAGCCTGCAAACCACCATAGGTTCCACATTCAGGCCACCCCATGCCCCATAGCAACCACCGCCCTGATCCAGGACACCCTTCAGGGCAAACCAGCTGGCCCCCACCCACGCACCAGACCTCTATCATATGTAATAAAAGAGTAATATGGAGATTGACCATTACTCCAAAATACAAGATTGCTGCCCCCATGTGGTCAAAGATCCTGCCCCATGTGGACACAAGATCGCTGCCACAAGATGGCCAGCTGGGGAGTGCAGCTGGGAGGGACCAGGCCTGCAGGGGAGGGGAGTTAGTGGTGACCAGGACAACAGAGGAGGAAAGTTGGGGGTGACCAGACCTGCAGGTAAGGGAGTTTGGGGAAACCCAGGCCTGCAGCAGAGAGCAGTTGGGGGGGAGGGAGACCAGACCTGCAGGGGAGGGTAGCTAGGGGTGACCAGGCCTGCAGTGGAGGGCAGTTAGGAGTGACCAGGCTGGCAGCAGAGGGCAATTAGGGGCAATTAGGCTGCCCGGAGTGTGGTTTGGGATGAATAGGCTGGCAGGCAGAAGCGTTTTTAGGAGCAATCAGGAAGGCAGGCAGATGAGCAGTTGAGAGCCAGCAGTCCTGGATTGAAGGGTCCCAGATTGGAGAGGATGCAGGCTGGGCTAAGGGACACCCCACTCCCGTGCATGAATTCCATTCACTGGGCCTCTAATACTAGCAATAAAAAGATACAGATAGTATCAGACATTTATTTTTTACAGTTAATCTGAATTCAAGTATATATCAAGTATCTAGCAAAAGGAGGGATGATACAGTATAATCACAAAATGGTGATACCCTCAAATCTAGTATACTTCTAACATCATACGTAGTTATTATAACATTTTTAAATATATTTCAAATGTTTTACTTTTTATCCCCTTGATTAGTTTTATAATTGGAAATTTGTACTTATTAATATCTTTGACCATTTTTTTTCTATTCTATCACTTTCCTCCCATCTGTATACACACCAGTGTGTTCTCTATATCTGTGAGTTTGTTTCTGTTTTATTTGTTCATTTACTTTAGTTTTTCGATTGCAAATAAAAGTGAAATCATAAGTTATTTACCATTCTCTATCTGATTTATTTCACTTAATATAATATTTTCTATCCATCCATGTTGTTGTAAATGGTAAGATTTCATTCTTTATTATGGTTGCATAATTTTCTATTGTACATATGTACTACATATGTTTTATTCTTTCATGTATTAATGAGTTGTTTTCATATCTTGACTATTGTAAATAATGCTGCAATGAACATAGGGGTATGTGTATCTTTTTACAGTTTAGTATTTAGGTTTCTTGGGATAAGTACTTAGAAGTGGAATTTCTAGTTCATATGGTACACCTAACATTTAAAGCAATTCTCCCTTTTGAATTTCTGAAAAGGATTTAGAAAGAATATAATTCCAAAGGTTATTTCTAATTTAAATCTTTATTGTTGAAAGTTTTCCATATGTCTTCTTCTTCCTCCATTGACCTCTCCCTGCCTACTCCTGTTCTTTAGCACATGCCCTCACCCCCCTACTATCTGTGTCCATTGGTTATGTTTATATGCATGTATCTAAGTGCTTTGGTTGATATCTACCTCTCAGCCTGCCTTCGCCCTGAGGTTTGATAGTCTGATGTTTCTGTCTCTGGATCTATTTTTGTTCATCAGTTTATGTTATTCATTATATTTCACATATGGATGAGATTATGTGATAGTTACCTTTCTCCAACTATCTTATTTCACTTAGCATAATGCTCTCCCAGTCTATCAATGTTGTAAATTGTATGAGTGCCCTCTTTTTACAGCAGCATAGTATTCCATTGTGTAGATATATCACATATTTTTTAATCCACTCATCTGCTGAAGGGCATTTGGGTTGTTTCCAAATCTTAACTATTAAAATTGTACTTCAATGAACAAAGGGGTGCATATCTCCTTTCTGATTGGTGTTTCTGATTTCTTGGAATATATTTCTAGAAGAGGGATCACTGGGTCAAATGGAAGTTCCATTTTTAACTTCTTGAGGAAACTCCATACTGTTTTCCACAGCAGATGCACCATTCAACATTCCCACCAGCAGTGTAGGAGGGTTTCTTTTTCCACATCCTTGCCATCATTTGTCCTTTGTTGATTTTTGATGATAGCCATTTTGACATGTGTGAGATGGTACCTCATTGTTTTTATTTGCATCTCTTGGGTGATTAGTGACTTTGAGCATGCTTTCATGTGTCTCTTGACCTTCTGTATGTCCTCTTTTGAAAAGTCTCTATTTAACTCTATTGCCCATTTTTTATTATATTGTTTATCTTCATTTTGTTAAGTTGTATGAGTTCTCTGTAAATTTTGGAGATTAGACCCATATCAGAAATAACATTGGCAAATCTGTTCTCCCATGCAGTAGGCTTTCTTGTTGTTTGTTGATGGTTTCTTTTGCTGTTCAGAGGCTTTTTATTTTGATGTAGTCTCATTTGTTTATTTTCTTCTTAGTTTTCATTGTCCTAGGACTGTGATGGGGAACCTATGAGACATGTGTCAGCACTGACACCCATAGCCATTTTCTGACATGCGGCCACATGCGGTTTCCTACAGAGAAGTATGGGGCCACATGCCGACAAGGACGTTTCATCCTTGGCTACTGCATGGCCAGGTGCATTAGCCAAGGATGAAGAATTTTCTGTAGTGTAGACATTCTGTGCCAGAGGGCTGTAGGCCAAAACAACAGAACTCCGGTACAGATGGTCTAGTTGTTGGTCTTCTGGTTAGGCCCTTAGGGGGCCTAACTTCCAGCCAGCAGAGCAGGGAGTAGCGGAATGCCACAGGGGATGCATCTCTGAGGGCCCTGTGATTGCCATTACCAGCAACCACATAACCACAGCAACCATAGTCCAGTCTATTGTTCTGGGGTGTCATAGATTTCTAATTGACCATCATTACTGAGATAAGTGAGGGGGAGGCTGGGAGAGGTGAGGGCCTGTGCTATGGGTGCCGTTTCGTGCCATTAGAAATACTGGCAGTCATCTTAATTTATATAAGGAATGTCATTTTGCAGCATCGTTCAGACTCAATTTCACCACTATTACTGTTGTGCTTCCTTATTAACCCCTATTTCTGCTTATTAACCCTGCCCTTTCCTAAAAGACAGTTACATGTGCCATCTTGTGGTCAGTTAGGCTAGTTAATTCCTAATTGCCTGCATGGCTAACAGGCTATCTATAATTCTATCTTCTGTCACGGACCTCCTGATAGAGAACCCCAAAAATAAAAAAAACCAAGGTTAAGCAAAGGAAGTGGTAGTAGCAGTAGCCGACCCTTTCAAGAGACATGGACTGAGATGTATGGCATTATTAAAAAAATGGCAGATCATTTTGTGTTCTATGTACTGCATTGGTAGTAAGCAAAATGTGAATATAAATAGACATTTTGAAACTAATCATTCCCAGCTCTTTAAAAAAGTTAGATGAAAGGAAAGAATATATTTCCAGGCAGCTACACCTTTATAAGAGCCAATCTAATTTCATCCTCAAATTTATAAAAGGCTCTACAAATTTAACACCTGCAAGTTTGAGCATTGCTCACTCCATATCTCAGCATGAAAAAAGTCACTCACTGAGGGAGAACTTATTAAAGAAACTCTCCTAAGATGTGCACCAGTTCTATTTCACAATATGCAGAATAAAGATGCAATTATTAAGAGAATATCTGAGTTAACACTTAGTAGAAGTATCATAAAACACCAAATAATGAGACTGAACACAAATGCACAACATCAATTAAAGAGAGACATAAGTAATTGTAAATGTTTTTCAATCTCTCTTGATGAAACTACTGATGTCACATCACATGCTCAGTTGGCCATTATGGGTCGATATTCTGATGGTCTCACAATGAGAGAAGAGTTGATAAAGTTGGTATCAGTGCCAACAAGTACATCGGGAAGTGAAATATGTAAGATTGTTATACAAACATTCCATGACCTAAGCATTGATATCTCTAATGTTGTGTCAGTAACAACAGATGGGGCATCAAACATGCTGGGGAAAAAAGTCAGATTTGTCAAATTGTTTATGGAAGCTATGGGACATCCGATTGTGCCTTTTCATTGTATTATTCATCAGGAGGTTTTATGTGCAAAGGCAGGATTCACCAACTTAAACAACTTAATGTCAGTTGTTACAAAAATAGTTAATTTAATAGCTGCTCACCCCCTTCACAAGTGAGAATTGTCTGCACTTTTACTGTAGGTTGATTCCACCTACAGTGGACTGCTGATGTACAATAATGTAAGATGGCTGAGCTAAGGTAAAGCTCTTGAGCACTTTGTGGAGTGCTTTGAAGAAATTAAGGAATTTTTGAGGATAAGGATCTGGGAAACTTTTCTCAGCTCAATGATGATAAGTGGGTCAACACCTTGATATTTTTACAGATCTCTTGGTTCATACTAATGAACTGAACTTAAAGTTACAAGGTTTTGGCAAAAGTATGGATGTTATTTTTGGATATATAAAAGCTTTTGAAAGTAAACTTAAAACTTTCAAGCGAGATGTAGAAACTAAAACTTGTAAGTATTTTCTGCGAGTAACAAAGTATTTTGAGAAGGCCAGTGCAGTTGTACAAAATGAAATGGAACCCTTGCATATAAAGTACCAGCATGTTTTATAGTCATTTCTTGATCAGTTCAGTGATAGATTTAATCAATTTAGAAGCCTGGAACAGATCATAAGAATAATTAAGTATTCTGATGTAGTAGTGTACAGTAGTTTAGAATTAAATGGTTTCCAATGGATGCGTATTGATGATTTGGAGATGCAACTTGCAGAATTTCAAGACAGCATCTGAGCTCAGGTGTTTGTAGATTTGAGGTCAAAGCTTGAGAACCTGGAAAGGTGACGCTTGGTGGAACAAGAGGAGGGCCACTACGAACAGGAAATTTGGAGTGCCTGGAACTGATTACCAGACACTTTTAGCACCCTGAAAAAATATAGCAATGGCTTTACTCACAATTTTCCCCTCTATGTACTTTTGTGAGACTTTATTCTCAGTGTTAAAGAAACAGATTGACAGATGAAGTTAGTAGCGCTTGCTTGGCCTTGAAGTGTACAAAATACCACCCTTTAGTTGAAGGTTTAGCCAATGAAATTCACCAACAAAAAAGTCACTAATAGGCAGGTTAATTAAAGAATTCCCCCTCCACTTCACTTATCTTAGTTCATGGCACCCTACACAAGTTAAATAATATCAAGACCAACAAAAGAAACCGACTGACAGATGAACAAAGAAGTCACTAAGCAGGTAAGTTAAATAATTAGTTTTTGGGTTGTTAAATACAGTTACATATTACAATTATACATTTTTGTTATTTAAAGTACAAATATCACGAAATTATGGTTTTTCTCAAAGTGACACACCACCTGAATTATGCTTGGTTTTTTGATGAATTTTGATACAGCAAGCTCAAAAGGTTGCCCATCACTGTCCTAGGAGCTGCTTTGGTAAAGCTATTGCTACAACATATGTCTGATATTTTGCTACCTATGGCATTATTCTAAGATTTTTATGGTATACGGTCTTATGCTTGAGTCTTTTATCCATTTTGAGTTTATTCTTGTGTATGGTGTAAGTTGGTGGTCTAGTTTAATTATTTTGCATGTATCTGACCAACTTTCCCAACACCATTTATTGAAGAGACTGTCTATTGTATGCTCTTGCCTTCTTTGTCAAATATTAATTGAGTGTAATGGCATGGTTCAATTTCTTGGTTCTCTCTTTGGTTCCAATGGTCTATATATCTCTTCTTGTGCCAGCACCCAGCAGTTTTAAGAACAGTGGCTTTGTAATGTAGCTTGATATCTGGTATTGTGATCCTTCATATTTTATTCTTCTTTCTCAAGATTGCTGCAGCTATTTGGGCTCCTTTTTATTCCATATGAGTTTTTGGAGAGTTTTTTCTAGGTCTGTAGAATATGCTGTTGGTATTTTAATGGGGATTGAATTAAATCTATAGATTTATTTGGTTAGTATGGACATTCTAATGATGTTGATTCTACCAATCCATGAACACGGTATATCCTTCCACTTGTTTATATCTTCCTCTATGTCTTTTTTTCAATATCCTGTAATTTTCTTTTACCTCCTTAGCTAAGTTTATTCCCAGGTATCTTAATTCTTTTGTTGATGTTGTTTTAATGGTAAATGGGATTGTTTTTCTAGTTTCTCTTTCTGTGAGTTCATTATTAGTGTATAAAAATACCATAAATTCCTGGGTGTTAATTTTGTACCTGCAACATTGCTGGATTTATTTATTAATTCTAGTAAATTTTTATTAAGTTTTTATAATTTTCTAAGTATGATATCATATCATCTGTGAAAAATGACAGCTCTACTTCTTCTTTTCCAATTTGTATACCTTTTATTCCTTTGTCTTTGAATGCTATAGCCAACACTTCTAATATTATGTCTAACAGGAATTGTGTAAGTTGGTATCTTTATCTTGATTCTGTTTTTAGGGGAACTGGTTTTAGAATTTGCTCATTGAATATGATGTTGGCTATAGGTTTGTCATATAAAGCATTTATTATGTTGAGGTATGTGTCCTTTATTCCCACTTTGCTGAGGGTTTTTATCAAGAATAGGTGTTGGATTTTGTCAAGTATTTTTTTCTTAATCAATTGATATGGTCATGTGGTTTTTGTAGTTTATGTGATATATCAAATTTATTGAATTGCGGATATTGTACCATCCTTGCATCCCCAGAATAAATCCCACCTGCTCATGGTGTTTGATCTTTTTAATGTGTTGCTGGATGCGATTTGATACTATTTTGTTGAGGATTTTAGCATCTATATTCAACAGGGATATTTACCTATATTTCTCTTTTGTGTAGTGTCTTTATCTGGTTTGGGGGTTAGGGTAATGCTAGCTGCATATTAAGAGCTTAAAAGTGTCTTTTCTCTAGAATATTTTGGAATAGTCCAAGGAATATTCATGTTAGTTCTTCTTTGAATGTTTGGTAAAACTCCTCTGTTAGGCCTTCTGTACCATGGCTTTTGTTTGCTGGAAGTTTTTTGATTACTGCTTTAATTTCATCTGTACTAATCAGACTAGTCAGGCTTTTTAATGCTTTCTAATTGAGTTTTGGAAGGTCATGTTTTTTCTTGGGATATGTCCATTTCATCTAGGTTGTTCAGTTTGTTGGAGTGGAGTTATTTGTAGTTTTTTATTTTGTTTTGTTTTTATTTTATAATCCTTTGTATTTCTGTGAGGTCATTGTCCTAACCTCTTTCATTTCTCATTCTGTTTATTTTGGTCCTCTTCTATTGGTGAGCCTGGTTAGAGATTCATTAATCTTATTTATCCTTTCAAAGTACCAGCTCTGGGTGCTATTGATCTTTTGTATTTTTTTTGTGGTTTTTGTTTTTATTTGTTTCTATGTCATTTATTTCTGCTATCACCTATATAATTTCCTTCTTTGTACTTACTCTGGGCTTTTATTATTATTCTCCTTCTAATTGTTTAAATTGTTTGGTTAGATAAATTATTACCAGTTTTTCTTATTTGTTTGTGGTTTTTTTTTGTTTTTTTTTGTTTTTTTTTTTGAGGTAGGCATGCAGTGTTATGAACGTCCCTCTGAGGACTGTTTTCATTGTGTTCCGTAGATTTTGGATTGTTGTGTTTTCATTTTCATTAATTTCTAAATTTTTTAAATTACTTTTTTGTCTCTTTGGCAACCCATTCATAGTGTAAAAGCATGCTACTTATCCTCCATATGTTTGTTTATTATTATTATTATTGTAGTTGATTTATAATTTTATGCAATTGTGATCTGAGAAGATGTTTAATATTTCCATCTTCTTTACTTTGTGGAGACTTAGACTGGGCCCTGATATGCCATCTATTTTTGAAAATGTCCCATGTGTACTTGAGAAGAATATATATTCTGTCGCTTTGGGGTGAAATGTTCTGAAGTTGTCATTTAAGTCCATCTGATCTAGTGAGTCAGTTAGCATAGCTGTTTCCTTGCTGATTTGTTTGTCTAGAGTGATGTCAATGGGGTAGTAAACTCCCCTACTGTGATTGTATTACTGTCAATCTATCCCTTGATATCTTCCAAAAGTTGTTTTTTTTTGTTTTGTTTTGTTTGTTTTTTAATGTATTTGGGTGCTCCCAAATGGGAGTATATATGTTTACCAGAGTTATATCCTCTTTGTGAACTGATCCCTTTAGCATTATGAAGTGGCTTTCTTTATCTCTTATTATGGTATTCACTTTGAGGTCTATTTTTTCAGATACAAGTATTGCTACCCCAGCTTTTTTTTTCCATTTCTGTTTGCTTGAAAATATTTTTCCCATTCCTTCACTTTCACTCTGTGTGAATTTTTTTTTTGTCATGTGGTGGGTCTTTTATAGATAGCATATACACTAGGTGGCCAGATTATTATGATCTCTGAATGCATTGTGATCATAAATTCATGCTTGAATTCTGGCCAGGGGAAGAGACATGGGCAGTTAGCCAGCCTGCCCACTGGTCAAACTCCTGGTTGAGGGGACAATTTGCATATTATCCTTTTATTATATAGGATTATATAGGATATACAATGAGTGGCCATATTATTATGCATTCAGAGGTCATAATAATCTGGCCACTCAGTGTCATGTTTTCTTATCTATTAACCCACCCTATCTCTTTTTATTGGAACATTTAATTCATTTACATTTAAGGTTATTATTGATAGGTACTTGTTTGTTGCCATTTTTATTCTTTATGCTTGTGTTCCTTGCTCCTATTCATTTCTTTTTATTGCAGTCCATTTAGCATTTTTTGCATTGCTGTCTTGGTGGTAATAAACACCTTAGCCTTTTTTTTATTTAATCTGTGAAGCTCCTTATTTCCCCTTCAATTTTGAATGGTAGCCTTGCTATATAGAGTATTCTTGAACTCAGTCCTTTGCTTTGCCTAACATTGTATACTCCATTTCATTCCTTTCTGATCTGATGTGTTTCTGACAAATACTTTATAGATAACTTTCTGTCTCTCTCTGGCAGCCTTTAAGATTCTTTGTTGTTGATGTTTGCCAATTTATTTATGATGTGTCTGGGTGTTGGTGTTTTGGGGTTCATCTTGTTTGGGACTCTGTGCTTTTTGAACTTGTGTGATTTTTTTTCTTCCCAAAGTCAGGAAAATTTTCTGTCATTATTTCTTCAAAAGGGTTTTCTATTTCTTGCTCTGCTTCTAATCCTTCTAGAACCCCTATTATGCAGGTTATGTTTCTTTTCCTGTTGTCTCAAAGCTTATTTAGACTATCCTGCTGCCTTTTAATTTTTTTTCCAGTTCCTTCTCTGATTTGGAGTTTTCTACCTTTTCTTCTAACTTGCTGAATGGGTCCTCAGCTTCTTCTAATCTACCGTTGAAATCTTCCATTGTGTTGTTTATTGCAGTCATTCTTCATTCCCTCTTGATTCTTACACATGTTGGTGAATTTCTTTCCCAGCATTTTGAGCACCCTTATAACAATTACTCTGAATTCTTTCTCTGACAAATTGCTTGCCTCCATTTCATTTTTTCCTTATCTGGTGAGTTTCCTTTTCTTTCATATGGGGGTTGTTTTCTCCCCATTTTTTTGCTCTTCCTTTGTTGTTGTTCCTATGTATTAGGTCAAACTCCTATGCCACCCAGGTATTTTGTATTTGTCTTGTCTATTAGATATTCTGAGAGACCCAGGGGGCACAGTCTCTCAGGTCTTCTGTGCTGACTATACTATGGATATCCCCTACTTGAGATATTTGGGTTCTCTTGATGTAGTTTGGTCTTGAATATTATTGTCTCATTCATAGATGGAATATCCTGTCAGGATGTATTGTTATGTGTCTCATTCTCTACCCTCTCTTGCCAACTGTTGTGGAAGTGGTGACCAAACAGCACAAAATACAACATGACAAGACATCACAAAAGGAACAAAACACAAATGTGCAAAAGATACCCATAATCCCAATAAAAGGGACCATCAGAGAAAAGATAATTAAGAAAGAGAAAATAGAGCAAATATGATAGTGAGAAAATAAAATGAAAAAAAAAAATAACCCACAAACCAAACAAACATTTCCAAAATAGAAAACAAATAAACACACAAACAGAAACCAGAAAAAGGAGAGGAACCAAGATGGTGGCATAGGTAAATATCTATTGTGCTGCCCCACGCAACAATTCCAAAACTACAACATAACAATAAGACAAACATCGTCCAGAATCACCGGAAAGCTGGCTGAGTGAAAATTCCACAAATAAAAGTAAAGGCGGGACATGAAGACTCAGAAGAACAGCAGAATGCAGCCTTGAAGATACGCGCGGGGCCAGAGGTTCAGAGCCTTGGGGTGCACGTGCGGGCTGCATGGCTGGCAGCAGCAATCCCGGCTGGATTTCTCCAACGGGGAGGGCAGAGACGTCCCAATGCACAGATTCCCCAGTGCCAGATGAGGTCCGAGGTCCGGGGTATGCACCCTGGAAGCCGGGCGTGGCAGAGGTCTCCTAGTCTGAGGAGAATCCAGGTAGCTTGGAACAGCAGTTTGCGCATGTAAAGTGTGCGACAGCACAGACACACGACTTGCTCCCTGGCGACTTGCACCCTGGTTGGGGAGACCACCTGACTGCTCTGTTTTACAACCCTGGGCGAGACTTTGGGTGTGCAGACTCATTTGGGAAGAGGCAGAGTTATCTGGCAAGTGGAAGAGAAGAGCGGCGGCTTTCTCTTGGAGGTGCCTGCACCCATTACGACCCAACACAGAGATCCACACACCGCATAGGATGTAGCTGACACTGAGGCTGCCTGCTCAGCTCAGAGACTCCGCCCATCCAACCTGAACACAGTCTCCCTTCATAGCCAATTGTCCTGGAGGCCAAACCCTTCTAGGGCTAATAGCAACAAGCTGGGCTTAACTTCAAAAATACTGTACAACCCATAAAGCATTGCAGTAGGAGTATCCACCTCAGGTAAGTAGGGAGGCTGAGTCACTGTCCCTTAGAGGACATCTACCACATAAAGCAGCCACCATGCAGAGACATGGAAAGAAATCAGGTGTGAAAAAAATTGATGAAAAAAGACGACTAGACATAGAGTTCAAAACCAGGGTTATAAGGCTTTTCAAGAGGCTCCTAGAAAAGGCTGATGAACTTAATGAGAACGATGAGGAAATGAACAAGACCTACAAGTAAATGAACAAGACCAATGAGGAAATGAACAACACTTACGAGGAAATGAATGAGACCTACAAGGAAATGAATGAGACCCTCAAGGATATGAATGAGAATCTCAAGGATATGTAAAAGGATCAACTAGAAATCAAGCATACACTGACTGAAATAAAAAAAATATTACACAAAGTCCTAAAAGCAAGGCCGCAAGAACCAAGTGAAAGATTTGAAATACAAAGAAGCAAAATCCACTCAGCTGGAAAAGCAAGAAACAAAAAGAATCCAGATAATTGGAGATAGCGTAAGGGGCCTCTGGGACAACCTCAAGCAAGCCAACATCCGAATTATGGGGGTGCCAGAAAAAGAGAGAGAGCAAGGTAATGAAAACCTACTTGAAGAAATAGTGATTGAAAACTTCCCCCACCTGGTGAAAGAAACTGACTTAAAAGCCCAAGAAGTACACAGAACCCCAAAATATAGGAATCTAAAGAGGACCACACCAGGACACATCATAATTAAAATGCCAAGAGCAAAAGATAAAGAGAGAATATTAAAGGCAACAAGAGAAAAACAGTTAGTTACCTTTAAGGGAGCACCCATACGATTGTCAGTGGATTTCTCAACAGAAATGATGCAGGCCAGATGGGAGTGGCAAGAAATATTCAAAGTGATGAATAGCAAGAATCTACAACCAAGATTACTCTATGCAGCAAAGCTATCATTCAGAATTGAAGATCAGATAAAGTGCTTTGCAGATAAGAAAAAACTAAAGGAGTTAATCACCACCAAACCAATATTATATGAAATGCTGAAAGATATTCTTTAAGAAGAGGAAAAAGAGAAAGGTAAAAATATAAATTATGAACAACAAATACACATCTATCAACAAATGAATACAAAAATCAAGTGAATTAATAACCTGATGAACAGGATAAACTGGTAAATATAACAGAATCATGGACATAGGGAATGGACTGACAATCTTGGGGAGAAAAGGGGTGTGGGAAGTGCAGCAAGAGACTGGAGAAAAATCTTGCAACAATGGGAGAGGACAGTTAGAAGCAGGAGGTGAGGGTGGAGGGGATGGGTACAGTGTGGAGGGGAGCTACAGGGGGATAAAAAAGGGAGAACAATGTAATTAATAAACTGAACAATAAAGATTTAAAAAAATTAAAATAAATAAATAAATAAATAAATAAATAAATAAATAAATAAATAAATAAGAAGAAAATGTTGTGCACTTCTCTTCAACTAAGTTTTAATGCCCCATGGCGGTTGGTTTAGGACCCCACTTTTCTGTTCTGCCTGCCAATTCTGGGCTTCCTGTTAGATCTTTAGGTGCTGAACACCGTCAGGCATTGTCTTTGGCATTGCCTGAGCTCCCCTAACTCCCTTGCCTGCCTGATCACCCCTAACCTCTCTGCCTGCTTGCCTGATTGCCCCTATATCCTCCCCTGATGGCCTGATCTCAACCCCAGCTGCTCCCCCCTGCAGGCCTTCTTGCCATCAATGGCTCTCCCCTGCCAGCCTGATCTCACCCCTACCAGCCTCTACCTGCCTGATTGCCCCTTACTGCCCTCCCCTGCCAGGCTGATCTCACCCCCAACTGCCCACCCCTGCTGGCCAATTTAGTTCCGATTGGTTGTTTCCTATGACAGTCAGTGTCAAAAGCTCGGCCTCCTAGGCAGCCATTGGCCCTTCACAGTTCATCCAGATTTGGTTCTTATTGATCGGTTTCTATGCCAGTCAGCATCTTTGGGCCTATCTCTAGGTCTTTTTAGAGGTGGGCCTCCCGCAGAGGCCCAGAGAGAAATAGAGGCACAGATCCTGGTGAAGCCCAAAGAGAAAGACAGAGGCGATGGCTGATCAACAGCTGTCACAGAGGCTATGGATCAGACCCTGCTTCTCCCTTTGGGCCTCTCGCCAGGCCTGATCAACAACCCACCATTGACTGTAGGACTGACTCCTGATTTTCAGTGGAGCCTTCAATCAGTCTTTATGGATCCTGGGTTTTTATATATTAGGATTGATTTCAGATAGGAAGGGACAGAGAAAGCAATAGAAACATCATTGATGAGAGAGAATCATTGATCACTTGCCTCCTATACATTTCACACTGAGGATTGAGCATGCAACCTGGGCATGTGCCCTGACCTGGAATCGAACTGTGACCTCCTGGCTCATAGGTCAACTCTCAACCACTGAGCCATGCCTACTGGGCAAGAAGGAAGCATTTTATAAAGTGAAGTGAGGCAAAGACAAGGCCTGATTACTAGCACCTGAAAGATGAAAACAGTGAAAAGAAGTATGAATTACCTTGGGTAAAAGCTTTATCTTTTCATTGTACTCCTGTTTTAATTCATTGTTTCATTCAATGGTGCTGTTTCAACAACTTGAAGGAATGATTAAATTCCATGCTAGGTATAGTGTCATATTCTCTGTGGGAGTTTAATAAACATTAATCAAGGGAGCTGATGAGAATTTACAAAGCAGAAAAACAGTATCATCCACACATTTGTAACATACAATACAAACTGTCATAGTTCTGGCATTGAAACTATGGCCTGGATTTCACTTTTTTCTTTCTTTTTTTAAGACATATTTTATTGATTTTTTACAGAGAAGAAGGTAGAAGGGTATAGAGGTAGAAACATCGATGAGAGAAGAACATTACTGAAGTACATGCCCTTGACCGGAATCGAACCTGAGACCCTTCAGTCTGCAGGTGTCAAGTCTATCCACTGAGACAAACCAGTTAGGGCTCACTTTCTTCTTTCAATAATCCTATTTCAAGTGTAAGTTGACTCTTTTGACAAGTGGATAATTCTATGCATCATACATTTTTAATCACTTTATTCTGTAGAGTTCCATTAAAAATGAGAAAAGAACTGAAATATCCACAATTGTCTATCCAAATTGTCAAAGGAATTAACATCTTTCTAAATAATAAAAAATGATATTGTTAAGCCTTCAATGTAAAAGATATAATTATTGAGGTTATGGCTGGGTAGATCAGCTGGTTAGAATGCTATCCTGACACTCCAAGTCTGTAGGTTCTATCCTGGTCAGTTCACACTTAGACATCTTAGTAATTAAATAGATAAATATCTTGGTAACTTACTATGAGCCAGCTTTCAAAAATATAATTACTACCTGTGTCAATTATGAAAATTAATTATAATTTAGCTGGTGACAGAGATGTGTGCAACTGTATTCGAGGGGCAAAATAAAGGGATGAAGAAGGCACAGGTCCCAAAAGGAGAAAGATAGAGGAGAAACTTATGTTTAGACATTCTGTAAGTACTTTCTTATACCTCACTTCACTTAATCTTGAAACTGTATATCACTCCTCCAATGTAAAAGAAATTACCTGTCTTCCCTGTATCTTTATTATATACCAGAGGCCCAGTGCATGAAATTCATGCATGGGGGGGGGGCAGGGAGGTGTCCCTCAGCCCAGCTTACACCCTCTCCAATCTGGGACCCCTTGAGGGATGTCCGACTGCCCGTTTAGGCCTGATTGGGATCAGGCCTAAACGGGCAGTCGGACATCCTTCTCACAATCCAGGACTATTGGCTCCAAACTGCTCACCTGCCTGCCTTCCTGATTGCCCCTAACCACTTCTGTCTGTCAGCCTGCTCACCCCCTAACCACTACCCTGCCAGCCTGATTGATGTCTAATTGCTCCCCTGCCAGCCTTTTTGCCCCCAACTTCCCTCCTCTGCTAGCCTAGTTACTCCTAACTGCCCTCTCCTGCAGGATTGATAGCCACCAACCGCCCTCCCTTGCAGGCCTGGTCCCTCCCAACTGCCCTCTCCTGATGGCCTGATGGCCCACTACTACTATCCCTTGCAGGCCTGGAACCTCCACCAGCGCTCCCCTGCTGGCCATCTTGTGGTGGCCATCTTGTGTCCACATGGGGGCAGGATCTTTGGCCACATGGCAGCAGTCCTCTTGTGTTTTGAACTGATGGTCAATCTGTGTATTACTCTTTTATTAGATAGGACAGAGGCCTGGTGTATGGGTGGGGCCAGCTGGTTTGCCCTGAAGGGTGTCTTGGATTGGCTGGGGTGTTCCTTTGGGGTGTGGAGCGGCCTGGGCGAGGGGCTTATGGAGGTTTGCAGGCTGTCCATGGCCCCAGCGACCCAAATGGAGGCCTTGGGATCTGAAATTACTTTATGTTCTACAATTGAAACTTTGTAGCCTAGAGTGCAGCCAAGCCTTCTGCTCACTCCAAGGTGACAGCCATTTCTGTTTGAAACTTTGTAGCCTAGAGTGGAGGGCTAGGTGCCAGGGCTGCAGAAGTTTAGCATCTTCCATCACCCCGGCAACCCTAGCCTCTTCTCTCTCCAGCTCTGTGGCTGCCTTCGGATTATGTATCTTTTATAATTGAAACTTTGTACCATTAGGCCTAGGCAGGCAAAGGCAGGCAGAAAGCTTGGCTTCCTCTGTTCCCAGGGAAACCCAAGCCTCCCTCTTGCTCTCAGTAGTGGCAGCCATCTTGTTTGGGGTTTATTTGCATAAGTTGCTCCTGGTTGGCCAGTGGGTGTGGCTGGTGGGTGTGGCTTTTGGGTGTGGCAAAGGTACGGTCAAATTTGCATATTACTCTTTTATTAGATAGGATTCTTAACAAATTAAAAATACTTGGTTTGAAGTTATGTAATTCTCCTAGCAATAAATTTATGTAGCTAAAATATGAAGTTATGTTTATTTTATTTGTGATTTTATAGTTTTAACTACATTGACCCAGAATCTAGGGGAATCACATCTGCTATCACATGCCTTCTCAGCAGTGTTATATCATGCCTAGTTAGAAAAGAGACTAATAGTTCCAGGAACCCATGGCAGCAAGTTTCAACTAATGTCCCAGTTTGATCAATGGCAGCCATTTGAAATACCACTGCTTACCAATGTTTATTATGGAAAAGTTTGTAATTTCCAGAAAAAAAGTATTTCAATGTATGCATTAACACCTGAACTCTTTCTTACTATCTTAGACATCCCTTAATGCAATCTCATCTTTTGTCCCTTTTGTGAAAGTCAAGATTAAAACACTATGCTCTTGAAGTTCTAAATCAGTAATTAACAATCCATAAATTTTAAGTATTTTACTTCTGCTCACCTCTTAATCTTATCTAAGATGTAATTGTTCGATGATAATCCTTATTTCATTATTTTAAACAGTCATAGTTGAGAGATAATTCCTCATGGATCTCTCTTATTTCTACTTCCCTTTTTTCTAGACCCTCTTTCAGATATGTCTATATAGCAAACAACCTTGGAAAATACAATGTCCCCTTCTGAAAAAAGGAGGGATCTCACTTTCAGATGCCTGTGCTCAGGATTCTCTTCCATAATGAAACACATTGCTTGTGCAGTTATCATCGGGCCCTCCCTTCATTGCAATGTGAAATTTGAGACATGGGAACTCATGCAAAATGATCTTATTTGGGTTACTGTTATTGCTTTGGCTCTAACCTGGGATTCATATGCCTTCTACAAGCGTCTATGTATATCATTGTTTGTGAGTAGGTTAAAATTTCAGATCATTCACAGTTCTTAATAGTATTTATCTGATAGTCTATGAGCAATCATTGCCTTTGTTTCTATGTGGTAGTATCTATCTCCTATTATTAACTATTTGTATAGCATTATGTCATGTTGTGTATTAAATAGATCATACCCTATTAAAATGAAATTCTAAATTCTATAGTACTTTATAAATATCTACTACTCTTTATTTTTTCTCTCTTTCAAAAATTAATCTTGACTTTTTGTTTTATTTACTCTATTCTTAAAAAAACATAAAAATAAACATTTGTGTTTTTATTTAAATTTAGAAAGTATTGTGCTAGAAATGTGTTCCCACAAAAATACTAAGATGTTTGGTGTGACAATGAAAAATCATTCTCTTTTGCATACCAAATTCACTTCAAAATGCATAAGTTGAAATATACCACAAACTGAATTATTGTTACATTAGGAGTTCTTCGTAACTTTGTGAGGCATAGATATTTAAATAATTACATTGGCTGTAACACATCTCCCTGATTTGTTTGTTTGTTTATATACTTATTCATTCATTTTGGAGAATACTAACTGAACAAGCTACCCAACTTGTGTTTTTAGTCCTTCAGCTAGAAAAACAGAGTTGTGCCTGGCTGGTGCAACTCAGTGGTTGGGTATCAACCACGAACCAGCAGGCTACCCATTCTATCCCGAGTCAGGCACAAGCCTGGGTTGCAGGCTTGATCACCAGTAGGGGGGATGCAGGAGACAGCAGATTGATAATTCTCTCCTATCCTTGGTATTTATCTCTCTCTCTTTCTCTCTATCTGAAATCAATTTTAAAAACATGAATATATATATATATATATATATATATATATATATATATATATATATACACACACACACACACACACACACACACACACACACACACACACACACACACACACACACACACACACACTAGAGGCCCAGTGCATAAATTCATGCATGGCTGGGGTTCAGCCAGCCTGCTCTGATTGAGGCTGATGGGGCTGAGCCTTCCTGGGGAAGGGTCCATAGGCAGTTGGGCAGCTGGCCCCACCCCCTGGTTGAACTTCTGATCAAACTCCCAGTCAAACTCTTGGTTGAGGGGACAATTTTCATATATATATATATATTTTTTTTCTTTATGTATATCTTTCTAAAAGGACTCATGGAATATCTTCATATTCACAATTAATGGGATAATAAGATATTTCAACAACTCATCAAATTTAAACAAGTATAATAATAAAAAGAACAGCTGTGATCATGTATACTTAAACAAAAAGTTTCTGTCCTAGAATTTTGATGCTTTAGCAGAAGATACAATGGAATAATAGGAGTGGCCAAAATACATGATTGCCCTGATAGTTTCTAGCAAATTCATATACAATAAATTTAGTTATATATGAGAGTCAATAGTTAGATCATACAAGTATTAGAGAGCCCAGATTTCAAGTCACTGTAATATTAAGAGTGATATTAGGGAAGCCAGATTTGAATTTAACAAATCAAAATTTTATAAAACATATACCAAACTGTCTTAGTTCATTTTGGCTGCTAAAACAAAATACCACAAAGTGAGAAGCTTTTAAACAAGATAAATTTATTTTTCATAGTTCTAGAGGCTGGAAAGTTCAAGATCAAGGTGCCAAAATAATGATGTCCCTTTTCCAGGTTTACATAGCAGTGCCTTCTCTCTGAATCTCTATAGGATATCTTTTATAAAAACAAAAACAACAACAACTTGTCCTATTCACCTCTCTATGACCCAATCACCTCTCAAAGGCCCTACCAACTAATACTTCCATGTTGGACATGAGGATTTCAACATATGAATTCTTGGAGGGAAACATTCAGACCTGAGCACATGCCAACTTTAGAGACTGAAGCTTGTTTGTATTTTTAACATACCAAGAAAAAAATTACCTAATGCTTACTTGTGTCAGCAGAGTGAATAAAATAATAATCAAAGCAGGAAAGCTATCTGACATCAGGAGTTTAGAGTTCAATAGGCATTGACTAAACAGTTATTTAAAATTAATTAAATTCACAATTTTACTAAATGCTATTAGAAACCTACTCCAGTACTATAAAAGGGACATAATGTCCAGTGTTCTAGACACATTGGGGTGAAATATAAGATGATATAAGCACTGTAGAGTCTCTCTCAGGTTGATTGAGGAGAAGGGCTTGTGGATATGTAGAATCATTGATGTTCTTTTGGCTTCCCAAATTGAAGGACAGAATCTGTTGCTGCTGTTTCCCTGGTTATGCTTCTGTAATCACCAAACAAACTCTTGATAATGTGATGTTTGATATATCACCTTTGGTGAAGAAGCATATGAGTCATATTTCACATAATTGTATATTTATTAAATATTAATTGGATTATAAATTGAATTTACATTAGGCTGCAGGAAGAAAATATAAGCTGAAGTTAAACTGACTTCAGTTTTATTATGAATTAATTTTATTATGAATTACTATAGTAGCGTTAGGGCTTTTCTCAATCAGTCTTATGAGTTAATTAACATGAGGCCAGCAACCAAAAAACATACATACCTTTAAAATGTGCCCCCTACATTAGACTATATACATCAAAGTCTTTACCAGACTTCAGACAATGCTGAATTCATTCAGATAAATGCTTTCTTATAGAATGTAGGGACCAGGTTGGTTGACCAGAAAGATCTCTTCATGTTACACACTCTTTTCTTTGTTAAATTAGTACTATTTATTCCTGCAAAATTCACTTATAAATAACAATGCTTATTCATGACAGTTCAGAGATTAGATATGAGTAGGAAAATAATTGAATGAAAGTTATGCTGAATGGCATTAAGTTCATATGACTATATTTGATAGCCAATATTACTTTTTAAAGCATGATAAAAAGTAAATTGAAAAATAAATAGTAAATAGACTCTAGATAATTTTTATGTTTACCTATGACAATTTTCAAATACTAGAGTCCTGGTGCATGGATTTATGCACCAGTAGGGTCCCTCAGCCTAGCCTGTGCCCTCTTGCTATACGGGACTCCTCAGGGGATGTAGTAGTGTACAAAGTGGCAGGCAGGAGGGGAGGATCCCGAACCCAGGCCGGGTGTCACACCGTTCTCACGCATGCCAGCCCTGCTGCACCTGCTGCTGCTGCAGTTGCACTTTTCAGCAATGGGCCTGGTGTCTGGCAACTGTTGGTCAGCTGAGCATCACTCTCACTGTGGGAGTGCACTGACCACCAGGGGGCAGCTACTGCATTTGAGCATGTGCCCCCTGTTAGTCAGTTCACATCATACCAATTGGTTGTTCAGTTGTTTGGTTGTTTGGTCAATTCGGCTTATAAATATAAATATAGATATAGATATAGATGATATAGATGATATAGATATAGATAGAGATAGAGATAGAGATAGAGGTAGAGATAGAGAGATGGAGATAGAGATAGAGATAGAGATAGAGTTAGAGATAGAGATAGAGATAGAGATAGAGATAGAGATAGAGATAGAGATATAAAAGTATACTAAATCCTGGCACACAAAATTAGTGTGTGAGAACGGTCTTTAGGCCTGGCCTGTGATCAGGACCATCTTCCCTGGGTGCCCGCAGCCAGCCCCACCCTCTGCCACTACACACCCCCGGTTCCCCATTTGCCATCGGGCAATTGGAACCTGCTGGCTGGGGTGAAGGACCAATAGGTCAGCTGTTCCTACCCACTTGCCAGCCCCATGCCCCTCTGTGTGGAGGCTGACCAGTGAGGAGGGGGACTTAGCCTGGTGCTCCATGCATCCCATACCACCCACCTCCAGTTTCCCATTTGCCATCAGAGATCAGAGCCTGCCAGCCCAGGAGAGGGACCAAGAGGTGGTCAGTGCACCTCATAGTGACTGGTCAAGCAGTCATTCTGGTCATTCCATTGTAGGGTCAATTTGCATATTACCCTTTTATTATATAGGATATATAGATAGATTATTGAAAAATAAAATTATTTTTGATAGTTATTAATGATTGTGAATATAAAATCAAGCCCAAAGGGTCATGGTAAATAAGTGCTAAGGAGAATCTATATTAATAAAAGGAGACCATCCAGAGAGGGCAGTTGGGGCCATCAGGCTAACTGGGGTGGGGCAGCTGGGGACAGGAAGGCTGGGCAGGGGGGGGGAGTTGGGGGTAAGCAGACTGGCAGACAGAGTGGTTAGGGGCAATCAGGCAGACAGGCAGGTGAGCAGGTGAGGCAAGCAGGTGAGCCAGTGGACCAGACTGGGAGAGGGATGTCTGACTGCCAGTTTAGGCCCGATCCCACAGACTGGCAGTCAGATACTCCCTAGATTGGAGAGGGTGCAGGCTGGGCTAAGGGACACCCACCATGTATGAATTTTGTGTACCAGGCAACTAGTCTATATAATAAAAGCCTAATATAGTAAGTGTCTGGTCGTCCAGTCATCCATTCAACCAATCAAAGTGTAATATGCTAAAGACACGCTATGGCCACTCAACCTTTGCTATGACATGCACTGACCACCACAGGGCAGACAGTCAACATTCTCTGATGAAGGTTAACTTTCTGCTGGGGTCTTGCCAATTGCAACTTAGCAAGATGGGCTGGATATGCCCTGGAGCCCTTCCATGGACCCTCCCTGGCTAGTCAAATTCCTTCATTCCTCCCTGGCCCGTATTATGCACTGGTGGGGTCCCTCAGCCTAGCCTGTGCCCTCTCACAATTCAGGACCCCTCAGGGGATGTTGGAGAGCTGGTTTAGGCCCAAACCCACAAGCCAGTCTGAGAGAACCCATTAGTGCACGAATTCATGCATTGTGCCTCTAGTCCACACTAATAAAAGAGAAACATGCAAATTGACCATAATTCTGCTATGCCCACAAGTCATGCCTACCAGCCAATCAGAAGTGAGTATGAAAATTAACCTAACCATGATGGCTGCAGCCATGGAGCAAGCAGAAGGCTTGGGTTTCTCTGGCCTCCGGTCAAAGCTATGAAGTTTCAATTGTAGAAGATAAATAAATCCCAGATACCAGGGCCTCTGTTTGTGTCACTGGGGGTGTGGCCAGCCTGCAAACCAACACAGGCCCCTCACTCATGCCACCCAAACCCCCAAAGGAATGCCCACCCTGATCTGGGACAGCCTTCAGGGCAAATCAGCTGGCCCCCACCAATGCACCAGGCCTCTATTCTATCTAATAAAAGAGTAATATGGAAATTGCCTGTCACTCCAACACACAATATGGCTGCCCCATGTGGTCAAAGATCCTGCCTCCATGTGGACAAAAGATGGCCACCACAAGATGGCAGTTGGGAGGGACGAGGCCACAAGGGAAGGCAGTCGGGGGTGATCAAGCCTGTAGGACATGGCAGTTAGTGGTGACCAGTCCAGCAGATGAGGAAATTGGGGGTGACCGGTCCTGCAGGGAAGGGCAGTTTGGGGGTACCCAGGCCTGCAGGAGAGGGCAGTTAGGAGTGATCACACCTGCAGGAGGAGGCATTTAGGGGCAATCAGGCTGGCAGGGGAGCAATTAGGCAACAATCAGGCTGGAAGGGGGTTGGTTAGGGGGTGATCAGGCTGGCAGGCAGAAGCGGTTAAGGGAAATCAAGAAGGCAGGAGCCAGGAGTCCTGGATTGTGAGTGGGATGTCCCAAATTTGAGAAGATGCAGGCTGGGCTGAGGGACACACCCCCACTCCCATCATGAATTTCATGCACCCAGTCTCTAGTAAATAGATAAAAGTACTGCTATGAAATGATCTAATGATTTTGTCTATTTTGTCTTAGGGGACATTTAGAATGAACATTCTTGCTGTTATATTAGTATATATGTGTTTTCTTAACTACTATAATATTTACAACATAGACTATGTTTTCCATGTCATAAGTAATTTAGCTGCATATTAACATGTTTGATCTTGTATTATATAGCACTATCCTATATTCTCAAAATGACATCTCTCAATGACAAAAAATAACATTGAAAATGGGAATCAATTAAAACACAAATCAGCATCCAATGAATTTGTCTCATTTATAACCTTGAGAAGCCCTAAGAATCTTTAGGTCATAAAGGTTTGAGAGTTTCCCTAACATAGTTAAATGCAATAAATTTTGTTAAGGTTATTAATTGGAAAACAAAATCATAATTATTTAGCATTACTATTAAGCCTCCATATAATAGGCAACAAATTATATAAGATTAAATATAATTTGCTGTTTAATAATAAACATCTAACCTTAATATTCTAAAATATTTTAAATACTGCATGATACTATCTTAAATGTTAATTTATGTTATACAATTAGATATATAGAGATAAATATCCCCAAGAAATAGCTTAGATATAGAAATATAAATTTCTATAAGCTTTATGAAAAGTTCTTCCCTTTATATTGTAATATGCAAATTGACCATACCTCTGCTACACCCACAAGCCACACCCACTAGCCAATCAGGAGCGAATATGCAAATAAACCCCAACCAAGATGGCTGTGGGCCAGGAGAGCAGGAGGGCGGCTTGGGTTTCCTGGCAATGGAGGAAGCCAAGCTTTGCACTGGCCCTTGCCAGCTCAGGCCTCCATTCAATGTTACAAAGTTTCAATTATAAAAGGTAAACAAATTCCAACAGTAATGGCTGCTGCCATGGAGCAAGCAGAAAGCTTGGCTCTGCTCCAGGCTACAAAGTTTTAATTGTAGAAGAAAAATAAATCCGAGATACCAGCGCCTCTGCTTGGGTCACCAGAGGGCGTGCCCAGTGTGCAAACCACCACAGTCCCCACACTCTAGCTGCCCCATACCCCAAGGAAACCCCGACCCTGATCTGGGATCCTCTTCAAGGCAAACCAGCTGGCCCTAACCCATGTGCCAGGCCTCTATCTTATCTAATAAAAGAGTAATATGAAAACTGACCATCAATCCAACACACAAGATGGCTGCCCCCATGTGGTCAAAGATCCTGCCTCCATGTGGACACAAGATAGCCACCACAAGATGGCCAGCAGGGGAGGAAAGTTGGGAGTGTCCAGGCCTGCAGGGAAGGGCAGATAGGGCCAAACAGGCTGGCAGGAAAACAATTAGGAATCAATCAGACTGGCAGGGGAGTGGTTAGGGATGATTAGGCTGGTAGGCACAAGCAGTTAGGGGCAATCAGGAAGGCAGGCAGGTGAGCAGTTGGGAGCCAGTAGTCCTGGATTGTGACAGGGATGTCTGACTGTCCATTTAGGCATGATCCCAGATTGGAGAGGGGTCCCAGATTGGAGAGGGTGCAGACTGGGCTGAGGGACACTCCTCCCCCCACTCCATGTACAAATTTTGTGCACTGGGCCTCTAGTCTTATATAATAAAGAGGTAATGAGCAATTTGACCTTCACTCCAACACACAAGATGGCTGCCCCCCCTCCCCCGTGGAAATAAGGTGGCTACCACAGAATGAGTGACATAGGAGGACAGTTGGGAGGTACCAAGCTTACAGAAGAGGGATGTTGCGGGCTTCCAGGCCAGCAGGGGAGGACAGTTGGGGGAGCAGTCCTGGATTGTGAGAGGGATGTCAAACTGTTTAGGCAAGATCCCACCAGGATCGAGCCTAAACAGGCAGTTGGACATACCTTGAGAAGTTCCAGATTGGGAAGTATGCAGGCTGGGCTGAGGGACAGCCCCCTCCCTCCCTGTGCATAAATTTTGTGCACCAGGCCTCTAGTAATAAATGAAATATTTGCAAAGTATTCTGGATTCTGAGTAGTATAGCATGCTAAGTAGTGAGCAATAGTGATATTTATGAATTGGGGAATAATTCTAAATAATGGTTGAAATAAACAAATCAGGATTATTTGAAGGAACAAAACTGAGTTTGTGGTAGTTCTAAACTCTTTATTTCTTCTCCTTTAGTCTCCTATTATCTTCCACTAGATTCTACATTCTTAATAATTTTGCTATATAACAACAGACACTTGAGAGAAAGTAGCTTAGAATATGAACTTTAATCCAGGTGAATGTGTTATACAGAAATCAGCAAGTTGAACAGAAAATGCCATATTAAGCCAAATTTTGAGTCTTTATTACGCCATTGGTCTCAGAGGAGTTGCCTCTCAAAGTCTGATCAAAGTAATATGGAGGAGCTTTCCCTTTATACACCCCCAGTTCCTTTTTGTTTCCTAAATATGGGGTTTCTGGACTTTTTGCAGGCTTTACAAAGAGCCCCAGGTACTGGGAGATATTTTGCAGGAAGGTTGTAGCTTTGAGCACAGCACAATTCAGCAACTTTGAGCACAACACAATTCAGATAACTAAAATATATCTGTCATGGAAGTAGCCAGAGATGGACCAGAATCTTATTTCAGCAGAGTGGCTTGCAAAACCAGATAATTGAGCCTTTTTTTCCCTATCATTGAGCAAGTGTGTTTACAGAAGCCAAGAATAGCAGAGTTAATTCACAGAATAAAGGACCATCTATGTTTAGTGGAAATTTCAAACAGCAATTTTTACAACATAGGGGTTACAGGAACAAGCTGGAGTGCCTATGCTTCAAATGGAGGTTTCTGAGTTCAAGTCTGTCCTTTTTTTTTTTTTTTTTTACTATCTGTGTTTCCTTGGGTAAATGTCGCAACTTCTCTCAGCAGCAGTTTAAAGCACCTCTCACCAACACAAGAGAGATGGTATCAGACAGCGCCCAGAGTCAGTGGGAGGGGTATATTCCCAACCTCAATCCTCATTTTCTAATATAAATGAATTTATGCAAGAGACCTTGACTGTGTTGTGAAAAGCTAATTTATTAAAACATACACCTTTATTAAAAAAGCAAAACAAGCAAACCTATACATCTGATTTATGAAATGCAGACAGGCTCTCAGTTAATCTGAAGAGCAGGTTGGTTGTGGGTTGTTCAAGGCATTATATACTGTCTTGCCTGTTGGTTTCAAAATCCCTCTGCTAGAGAGATCAAGATGGAAGTTGGCAGGATGGCAGGGAAGAGAGGATGTGAGTGAATGAGGGAAAGAAAGGGGCATTTGTGGACGTGTGTGGTTTGTGCATGTGTGAGTGAGGGACTGTTAGATCTCACAAGACTCTTGGGGGCTGGCAGACCAGGCTTTCCTGGACAGGGAGCCCTTGCCACCACTGCAATAGCTTCAGGACTCATGCATAGAGCCCATACCATTTTGAAGTGGAGAGCAGACTCCACTTGGAGCCCAGCCTCACCACCACCCAGACTGGCCTTAGAAATTGCCTGGGACCCTGAAGCCACTCTGGCCAAAGTTGTGCTGCCTCACCTACAGACCCAGAGACCCCAGATGTCCACATCCCAGCTGCCAACTCTTGGGTCCCTTAGGTGTGTGGCTCCAATAGCAGAAACTGCGATTCCCCCCTCTCTGGTTGTAGCTTCTGGAAACTACAGTTGTGGTGCTCTGGCAGCAGGCTCTGAGAGCCCACCTACCCTATTGATGGCTCCTGAACCCTCAGTGAGCTGCTCGGTGTGCACCTCTCCAAACAAGGGCACTCAGATATAGCAGCAGAGGCCGTCACTTCCCCCTCCCTGGCTGCCAGCTTCTGGACACCTAGGTGAGCTTCTGAGGGCTTGCCACAGACTCTGAAATTCCCACATCCCCAGCTGCTAGCTCTTGGACCACCTCATGATTCATAGAGTGAACCCACTCTGGACAGAATTCCACTGCCTCATCTGCAGATTCCAGGACACCTGCTCCTTCATTCCTGTCATGGGCTCTGATACCCTCTCAGTGATTTGCAAAGTGACGCTATCCCAGCAAGAGTCACGCCACACCGGCCAGTCATACTACCTGAGGCTCAGGCTTCGGGATGCCTTCCTCCAAGGCCATGGACTCCACCTCCAGGATCTCACAGTGAGCACACGCTAAGTGAAATCTCAGGCATCTCTTGCCACAAGAGCTGGAACCATGAGCACATCCACAAAAGGTTGCACGATGAGGCCAGGGGTAAGTCATATTGTTAGACAAACTGTGACTAGACTTCATCCATGAGTGAGAAACTAATATTTAAGACCTAACTATATCAAGAGAACCAAAATAGTTCAAGTAGGGGGCTCCACTAGAACACCATGCTCAGGAGACCCAAGAGACTGCACCGCTGGGTCTCTTAAATCACCAATAACATAGGAGCATCCCCAAAAGAACAACAGTAGCATAGCAGTTGGATCTAAGACATAGAAATAATCAAAACAAGACAGCAAAAATGGAGAGACAAAGAAACAATCCCCAAATGAAAGAAAAAGAGGAATCACCAGAAAAGGAATTAAATAAAATAGAGGCAAGTAATTTTTCAGAGAAATAATTCAGAATAATGGTTATAAGGATGCTCAAGCATCTGGATGACAAATACACACAACTCAATGACAAATATCGACAACTCAATGAGAATTATCAGGAGCTGAATGCGAATGTCACAGAATCAAGATGAAATGAAGAATGATATAGCAGCAATAAAGAACATAATGGAAAGCTCCAACAACATCCTAGAAAAAGCTGAGGACTGAATCAGTGAGTTAGAAGACCAACTAGGAAAAAAACACACCAAAACACCCAAGCTGAGCACCAACTGGAGAAAATAATTTAAAAAAAAAAGGAGGAGAGTCTAAGGGACCTTCGGGACAACCTAAAACAAAACAACATCCACATAATTGGGGTACCAGAAGTTGTAGAAGCTGAGCAAAAATATAAAACCTATTTGAAAAAATAATTACAGAAAACTTCCCAGACTTGGGAAAGAAAAAGTCACACAAATCCAAAAGCACAGAGATCCCAAGCAGGATGAACCTAAAAAGATCCACACTATTGCCAATCATAATTAAATTGGCAAACATAAAAGAAAAAGAAAGAATCTTAAAGGCTGTCAGAGAGAGACTGAAAGTTATCTATAAGATATATCCCATTAAATTGTCAACTGATTTCTCAACAGAAACGCATTAGGTCAGAAGAGAAAGGAATGAATTATACAAAGTGATGCAAAGCAAGGGACTGAACCCAAGAATATTCATTTTGTCAAGGCTATAACTTAAAATGGAAGGTGAAATCAGGAACTTTACAGGCAAAAAGGCTAAGAGAGTTTATTATCACCAAACCAGCAATGCAAGGAATACTAAATGGACCACTGTAAAGAAAAAAATAGTAATGGAGAAAGGAAAACAGGCATGTAAACACAGATGGCAACAAACAAGTACCTATCAATAATAATCTTAAATGTAAATGGATTAAATGCCCCAATCAAAAGACATAGGATACCCTAATGAATAAGCAGACCCATATATCTGCTACGTACAAGAGACCCAACTCAGAACAAAGGACTCATGCAGACTGAAAGTGAAGGGATGGAAAACATTCTTCAGGCAAATTAAAATGGAAAATAAATCTAGGGTAGCAATATTTATATCTGAGAAAATGGACATCAAAGTGAAGGCCATAACAAGAGATAATAAAGACCACTGCATAATGCTAAAGGGATCAATTCAACAAGATGATATAACTCTGGTAAACATATATGCACCCAATATAGGAGTATCCAAATACATAAAAAAATAATTTCTGAAAGATATCAAGGGAAATGTTGATGGCAATAAAATCATAGTAGGGGACTTTAATACTCCATTAACATCACTGGATAAGTCTTCTGGATAAAAAAAAAATCAACAAGGAAATAGAAATCCTAAATGACTTACTAGATCAGATGGAATTAATTAACATCTTCAGATCACTTCACCCCAAAGCTATAGAATATACATTCTTCTTAAGTTGACATGGGACTTTTTTTTATTGTTTAAAGTATCACATATCTCCTTTTCCCCCATAAACCCTGTCCCAGTCACTTCCATCCCTCAGGACAAGCCCCCACCATCCCATTGTCTATATCCTTTGGTTATGTACGTATTCATGCGTACAAGTCTGTTGGATGAACTTTTACCTCCCACACCCCACCACCTTCCCTACCTTCTCTCTGAGGTTTGATGGTTTGTTTGGTATTTCTCTGTCTTTGGATCTATTTTTGTTAATCATTTATGTTGTTCATTATATTCCACAAAGAGTGAAATCATGTGATATTTATCTTTCTCTGACTGGCTTATATAGCTTAGCATAAAGTTTTCCAGTTTAATCCATGCTGTTGCAAATGGTAAAAAGTCCCTTCTTTTTTATAGCAATGTAATATTCCATTGTGTGGATGTGCCACCGTTTTTTTATTTCACTCATCTGCTGATGGGCATTTAGGCTGTTTTAAAATCTTAGCTACTGTAAGTTGTGCTGTTGTAAACATAAGGAGTTCCATTTTTAACTTTTTGAGGAAACTCCATACTGTTCTCCACAGTGGCTGCACCTGTCTAAAGGGTTCCTTTTTCTCCACATCCTCGCCAGCACTTGTCATTTGCTGATTTGTTGATGATAGCCATTCTGACAGGTGGGAGATGGTACCTCATTGTCATTTTGATTTGCATCTCTCAGATAATTAGTGACTTTGAGCATGTTTTCATATGTCTCTTGATTTTCTGTATATCCTCTTTCAAAAAGTGTCTATTTAGGTCCTTTGCCTATTTTTTGATTGGACTGTTTATCTTCCTTTTGTTAAGTTGTATGAGTTCCCAATTAACTTTGGAGATTAAGCATTTATCGGAGATAACATTGGCAAATATCTTCTCCCAGGTAGTGGGCCTTCTTGTTGTTTTGTTGATGGTTTCTTTTGCTATGTAGAAGCGTTTCATTTGATGTAGTCCCATTTGTTTATTTTCTCCTTATTTCCCTTTGCCCTAGAAACTGTATCACATGATCTCACTCATATGTGAAATATAATGACCAACATAAACTGCTGAACAAAAATAGACCTAGAGTTATGGAAACATCAAACTGACTGTCAAACCTCAGAGGGAAGGCAGGGACGGGTAGAAGGATGGGGGAAGAGATCCAACAATGCACTCATATGCATATATGCATAATCTAAGTACACAAACTGGGTAGTGAAGGCTTGGGGGTGGAGAGGAAGAGGACAATGGGGGCGACCTTCAAGAGATGATCACCAGAGAAAGAGATCAAAATTTATGAGCCATTATTAAGCTGGCCAGAGACTATAGTTGCAACACTTCACCGAGGTAAAGGCTGAACTACAGCGCAGACCACAGGTGTTACAGAAAATTTATACTCAGAAACCACCAGAGGGAGTTAGGACAGTTACAATGACAACCCAAAGTTTATAAGAGCTATTTCAGCCATTTTCAAGAAACACAGGACATAGATGCAATGCCTGGGCACGCTTGGCATGAGCGTGAACCACCTCCTCCTTCCAAACTCCAGCTGACCCATTGTTCGGTGACCTACTCTATCTCTCTCTGCCTTAGGGCATCCTGCCTCCCCTGCCTTCAGGAAACAGAGGAGATGTGCAATGTTTGTAGTCCAGAACACTTTCAACAATGAAGATTTATTTTAAACTAACATAGACAAAAAAATAACAAAAACCTCTCCTAAATGTTTTGGTGCAGATTAACTCTCAAGGTCACTTTTTATTTTGCTGTGGCCTTGCCAGAATTCATAGGAAGCATATGGCAACTTTATTTGGCCAAGACTAGAGACTGCTGGCTTCTCTGCTTAGGGAGTAAAACTACCCATTTTTTATTTCTTCTCCCTGTCTGCTTTCTGTCCTTAGGGAGGTTTTTAAGCATTTGCTATGTGTCCTTGGCTGGGGAAGATAATGGCTTGTTGTACAACCTGGCTGACAATTGGCCACACTGTCTAGCCTTGTTTTAATTTTCCTGTCTCTGTTCTTCTATTCTTACTGCCCTGGAATTGAAAGGGTAGAGCGGGACTGCAAAGAACAATTTAGACAGCTGCCATTTTGGACTGTGTGACTTGGCAGCCACCATGTTGGCTACATGATGTGTAAACTTACCTGGGGGCTACCATCTTGAAATCACAAAGACCAACCCCTCCCTTTGAATTAGCCAATCACGAAAGACTGTGCGCCTGAGCGCCAATCAAGAGCAAAGGACAGGTCATGTGTGTCAGGGATTATTTGTGTCACTAGCCCCAGCCCTCACCCAACCAATCGGAATATGTCCCACTTCCCAACCCCTAGCCCTATAAAATCATTGTGCTTTTTGAAACTTGCTCTCTTTTGCATCCTGCCACTGTGTCTGTGGAGGCAGAGAGCCAAGCTTAAGCTTGTTATAAAGGCTCTTTGCTATAGCATCGGACTCGGCTCCCTGGTGGTCTTTGGAGATCTTGAAATCTGGGCATAACAGAATCCTATAACTGAAATATTTAGAATCCATGGCCATTTCTTCTAGCTGATAACTGAATTTTTGTCTGCTAGAATTGAAAAATGAATTCATGGAGAGAAAGTGATATAGCAAAACGGAGATATATTGAAGAACAAGTGGGAAGAGGGAAAGAGTCCCACAGAACTGACTCCCATGTTGGAAGGGGGTAAAAGGGTCCCACTGGGTTCCCTTTCCCTACAGCTTATATAGGTTGCAGATCCTGGTGCCTTGATATCCCTTCTGAATGGTCATTAGTCCCTGATACTGGTTATTATAGTAACACCTGGGCTTAAAGGTTGAACCTCACATGGAACAGTGTGAGGTTCTTGAGACTCCTTCCCTATTGTTTTCCTATTCCCTTTGGGCTTCCTTCTTATCCTTTTTATTTTGTAAATATAGACCTTTCTTGGCTACTTCCAGATTCCTTGTGTCATGGAACTATACCTGTTGCTGCCTCCTAGTCTTATGGAGAGGTAACTGCACCAGGCTTCCCTGTGTTACGGAAATGTACCTTCTCCCAGTCTGCAGCCCAGTGCTTTTCCAAGGACACCAATTCTAAAAAATCCTTAAGCCTGCCCTATATTCTCCCCAAATTCCTGCTTCATAGCCACATTCTTTCCAGTGATATAATTTCCTTTATTCTAATGTCCCATCTAAAATCAATCTAATCCTCTGACTTTTCTGAATTAGAATGCATGAACAATTACAAGTTGCCTAACCAAGCAGGCAAGTGCTGCTTTGAATGTATAAACTTCCATCTCTATAAGGTCAACATCACTTCCTGAAAATTCTCTGTATTTTCCAGGGTTCTTTTCTAATCCATTCTTAATTACATCAAACCTTTATTTCTTTTCTCAGGCCTCCCATGTAACCACCATCACTCTCCCTATTCCACCAATTTCTAGCCTCCTAGACCGCAGGCTTTTCCACACCCGCATCCTCCGGTTCTAGTCCTCTTGCCTGAGCTCCGCTCTCTTCATCTGCTTTTGACTCAATCTTCTTTGTCTCAGGACCATCCTATTATTGATTTCCCTTCTATATTTTGCATTTTTCTCTGTATTATTTTCATATTTTTGCTGCTAACAATCTACAGTAAACCCTCAATTTTGCAAACCTTAATTTAACAGACTTCAGATTTAACAGACACAATTCCCAGTCCATATGTCATGTGTTAAAATTACCACCCTGTTAATTTTAAATTCTTTTAAACATGAGTTTCTTATAATTAAATTGACATGTTATTTTTTTGTTTTTAATTAGATATTATTTTAAACAAATTTTGGTGAATAGACCATATGTTGGAAAAACACTAGTAATTTTGCCCACATAAATAAATATTACATATCTATAACCACAGTCTAGATATTTTAATCCAAGAATCATAGCTTTTAAACATTGTTCTGTGAAAGATTAGCACATAATCACACCGTATCTTGGGTAGTAATTGGTTCTGTTGTCCATAATCTGACAATCTGTAGCAATTTTAATGCTTACTGGCCAATGTTTCCATGTGCATTAAGCCATGCGTGCATTTGTTTACTTTCAGTGGATGGTGAATGTACACATTTACTGTAAGGTTTTTGTTATGCTCAGATTTCATGATCCCCAAAGACCACCAGGGAGCTGAAAACGGTTGCAATAGCATAGAACCTTTTCTTCATTCAAACCCGGGTTTGGCCCTCAGCCTCTGTCTGGCACAGCAGCGAGACGAGAGAGCGAGCCCAGCAAGAACAATAGGTTATAAAGGGTTGGTCATTTGGGTGGTCCCAGGGAAGTGACGTGGGTTACGGAGATAGCCTTATTAGGTCAGGGTTTTTCAGCGGGGGTCTCACAGCACAAGAATCAGGAAGTGACCAGTACTTTGGTTATGCCTTATTAGGACCTAAGCCATGTCCTTGGGCTGCATTGGTTCACTCAGACTGTGGTTGGGGGAGTTAGGACATTCCTAGCACCTTTGTGGCCACTCTCAGCAGGGGAGAAGGGGAGTTAGGCTGACCAGCCCCACAAGATGGAGGATGGCTCTGCTTTGTCCTTTCAGTTTTCATCTGAGAAGTAAGATTGAATCTGACTGAAGCCAATAATTGACCAAGATAAGCAGGGTACCACCTAAAGTTCATGTTTATTAAATGCCCTCGGGTGAGGTCCCACAGTCCGACAACACGGGCCAGGGGAGTCACACCCGTCTTTGCCTGGCAGGGTTTCTTTATGCTGCTGTTGGCACATTCCGAGGGAGTTTGTGGCAGGTGATTTATGAGTGGGTAATTCATGCAACTCCAACCTGGCCACCCTTTTAAGTCAGGGTGGTCATTTATTGTCCAGCAGGATGTCTGCACAGCTCTGATATGTCCTTGGGGGCCGCTATTGTTTAACTCAGGGGATGGGATAGGGGAAGTCCCTATCTTCCCAGCTCTAAACCTTACATCCTTAGCAAGTGGGATGGGGAAGTCCCTATTTTCCCATCCCCAGACGTTACATTTATGAAACCTATTCAATATAAATTTATAATTATTGTCATTACATATAGAAAATTTTCTATAAAATTAAACTTTTCAAAAATTCTTAAATTTAATTACACAAACATGTTTATATTAGTAAAAACAGGTAAACTAATTTATCAATTTTTAACATATGCATTCAAAAACCAACTTATTATGTAATGGACTTTTGGCTTTAATGGACATCCCTTTGCCCAAAGTAGTTCTTTATATTGAGGTTTTACTGTATCACAGATTTATTGGTCTAGAGTAAGACAAATTTTCTATCTTATAGTTTCAGAGGCTGAAAGTCTAAAAATTGGTCTTAGAGGGCTAAAATTAAGATGTCAAGAAGGCTGTTTCTCTGAGACTTTAAGGGACATTCTATTTTCTTGTGCTTTCCAAGTTCTCAAGGAAGCCTAAATTTCTTCACCTGCGTTCCCCAGTTAGCAATTATATGATTCCAATCTCTGCTTCAATTGTCACATCTTGTAGGGTTCTCACACTCTTGCCTAACCCTTATAATAATCCTTATTATTACATTGAGCCCACCAAAATGATCTAGGATTATTTTCCAACTCAAGACACTGATCTTAAAATATCTACTAGGTCTCTTTCCTATAAAGTTAACATAGTCATGTTGCAGAAGACGAAAGAAAACAAAGAAATTTCTAAGAAAAAGGAGGGACACTGTTTAATAAGTTGGAAGACTCAGGAAACAGCCTTCCAAATCTGAGTGAAGGAACATGCACGGGGCTTACCTTTTTATCTCCCTCCCTGTGGTCTTTGTCCCACAAACATGGATTATGTTTCCAGTCCTTTTCTTGGGCCTTGCAAGAAGGCCCCCACGTGTTGGGGGTCTTCAGGCCATATCTGATGGTCTGGCCTGGCGCCAGCGTTAATAATCCTCCCTCCTGGGCAGTGCACTGATCACAGTAACAGGCTCTGCAAGACCAGTATCTGGAAGGAGGTAGGGACTTAATTATAGGTTATCAGGAATGTCCACTGAGATTGCTGGCTTGGATTCATATCACTAGCCCCAAATATCAGGGTCACATTGGAATTATGTTTTTTTAGCCTTCTCATTCCCTCCCCTCCCCGCATTGTCCCACAAGCTTCTCTTAGCCTTGTGGTACAGCGACTATGGGATGATATGGAGAACATGGATGATGACTGCTCTTAACTGCTTCCAGCTGGAAAGGGGTTAGCTGCCCTTGAGGGATTTGTAGGAAATTCTGAAGTTTAAAGGCATTCCCATCCAGTTTGCAGGCAGACAGAGGTAAGCAGCAGTCCCACACATGTAGAATATTTCTGCAAGGAAGCACGAGTGATAGGTGGTGTTTTCAGCTTGAGAATAGAGTTGTATAGTTCATCTGGGTGTCGGCCTGTTGGATGTTGCCCTGGGTGCTGCTGAAACAAATAAGAGCAACATTAATTAGCTGCAGATTGGCAGTGACAAGTCCTAACATTGTTTCTATACAATACAATCCCCACCCTCCACGTGTTCATTTGGTAGTGAAGTCATAACATGCCCACAGGGTGATAAGTATAGCTAAGAATAATCTGGCTTGATGGGGCTTTCTGTAGGCTACCCAGTCTAACATATTTGGGTAGCGAGTCTCTAAGCAAGGACACGTGGCAGTGGTCCCTATGGGAGCAAGTAGTGCTAGCTAATGTTATTAGAGGGAGCATGTTATTTCCTCTATTTCTGTTCAGTGGGGGGTCCACAGCAGTGAACCGCTAGGACAAAGAGCAAGTATTATGGCTATTCCTGCAAGGCAGATGTAGCCAAGGGTAGCATGACAAGGTGTAGTCCAGCAATCCATGATGAAGCCTTTGTTTCCTTGCTGTGTGGGGAGCAGTAATGTTATGGTGCTTCTGAATCCCTGTAAGAACAGATAAGTTCTCTTCCTGGTACTAGCCTCGGGTTCCAGTGGCACTCTTTAGGAGGAGATAAGAAAGAGAGATTAGTGTTATGGAGCATTCAGCAGCACGTTTCTGAATTACTTGGAGCAGGTTGATTGGCCAGATCCACTGTCTTCTTGAGAGTGATCCTCAGGAGGTGTTTCTGGTCAGAGGTCACCTTCCACTCAGGCTGGGCATCACTCGGCTGGTGGGCTGCCTTTACCCAGGAGTGGTGGATCCAGGTATTCAGTCCTGCAACCGTGAGAGCTGTGGGGATGGTTAATATGACTGGATAAGGCCCCTTCCAGATAGGTGTGAGGGACTCCCTTTTCCAGTCCTTTACCCAAACCTGGTCTCCAGGTTTATAAGGATGTACGGCTATTCCGAGAGAGATGGGTAGTCAGTCAGTAACCCATCTGTGTACCTCAAGGACAGTTTTTCTGAGTCCTTGTAGTTTTTTCTGGATTTCTAAGTTTCCTATTTCCCCCAAATATCCCGTTGGCCAAATTAAGGACAGGGGTCTACCATATAGAATTTCTAATCAATTTTATCTCAATAGTGATTGATTTACGCATTTAATTACTGAACATTGGGCCTTAAATAAGCACAGATTATTTTCAATTTCACTAAAGTTATTTGAAACTGTTCTTATTCCTTAACAGCTATGATTTATGTTTTAATAATGTGCATGTTCAAGTATTTTTCTTTAGATTCTTAAAAAATAATACCTTTATTGGGAAAATGTTTAACCAAGATGTGTGAGCTAATTCAATAACTAATCTTCAAAATAACAGTAACATTTTATTGCCTGTTTTTTCTATAGTTATTTTGGAAATAAATAGACTATAAATAATTAGGCTTGTGGAATATAAATCTAAACTTGTCAGGCTTACCTAGTTAGAAACTATTTTTTGGTATTTCTATTAGTCATGAAAGATATGCAGAATTACTTCCATGACACTTTTAAATAGCTGAATATTTCTATGTATGCATATTCCTTAGGGATATTTGAAATAGAAATTCCCCACAAAATTAAGTGCCAGATTGTCTGGAAGCATAAACACAAGGGGAAGATATATTTTTTTTACCTTTAGATATGTTAATGCAAATCTGGCCACAGTTATGAATATATATATATTTTTATTATGTATCTGAGATTGCTACATCAGAAACTGGATTTGAACCCTTTTACCCTATGGATATAACACATTATATATGTACCTGAGAGCACATCATTTTTTTCTGATATTACAAAATATGCCTGGTGGCCCATTTATAATATAATCTAAAAATTCTCTCCAACTCTGAAATGATTGTACCACTAACAAGCTATTATTCCAATGTACACCAGAGTAGTGCTTGAAGCTACTGAACCTGGTATATTCCCTCTCTAGCATTAAACAAGATGACTAAATTGATCAGTGAGCTTAGTGAACCACTGGGTAATTCCAGAAAACAACCTTATGTCTCATGAAATTGATGAGTTGTTTCTCGCTTTTGATGGAATTGAAGAGTCAGGTTAAATTGTACAGGCAAAGTTAATTTTTTAAAAAATATATTTTTGTTGGTTTCAGAGAGGAAGGGAGAGAGAGATAGAAGCAGCAATGATGGTAGAGAATCATTGATTGAGTGCCTCCTGCATGCCCCCTACTGGAGATTGAGCCTGAAACCTAGGAATGTTTCCTGAGTAGGAATCAAATCTTGACTTCCTGAGTCATAGGTCAATGCTCCATCATTGAGCCATACGAGCCTGTTCAAATTTACCAGATTTTATCCAGGACCCTTTTTAGATGGCCATATTTCCCATATGTATGTATTTAGATGTAGTAGAAACAGCTGGAACAGAAGGTGTAGCGTGTGTGTGTGTGTGTGTGTGTGTGTGTGTGTGTGTGTGTTTAGAAGGTGACAGGATTTTGTAGAACTTATATATTTGTTACATTATCACATAATTATGTTTGCTTAATTTATCCATTCAAAATGTAGAAGCCATATATAACAACTAAACATTATATCAGGCAAGAAATGTAATGTCTTTGTGTTTTCATTTAAAATTGAACACGAGAATTTGAAACTGGCTTTATTAATACTTTAGCTTATATTCACAATGCTGATATACATATCAAAAGTATTATTTTTTTCCTGTCATGTATTTTTACTTGTTTTCATAAACTCTCAGATTAACTGTAGATATGTACATACTGGACAATCTATAAATAAAATGTGTTTAACTTATCTACGAGTTAATCTTGAAGGAAAGAGATTACAAATCATAATAATCAAAGTGCTGGGTCCAGTTATATAAAGATAGTTAATATTTTCTGAGTAGATACATAGGCCAGGCACAGTCCAAGTGTCTTGCATAAATTATTCAATTTAATCCTCTCAACAGCCCTATGATATATGCACTGTTACTATTATTTGCACATGAAGGAAGTAAGTCTTAGAAACCTTAAGTCATTACTTTCAACTGTACAATTTGTGTTCTTTTTTTCCAGTTTTATTGGGAAATAATTGACATACATCACTGTATAAGTTTAAGATTTACAACATGATAGTTTGATTTACATATATTGTGAAATGATTACCACAATAGGTTTAGTTTACATTCACCATCTCTTATAGATACAAGAAAAAATTAAAAAAAAATCCCTTCTAATGCATAACTTGTGTTCTTAAATAACATGCTGTAACAATGTGGAATTTTCCTCAATGTGAAGGTTTCCTGAGTTGTAAGACTATATTTATGCAATCACCAAAGTAAAATTCATACCAAGCCTTTATTTTCTCTTTGACACTAATCACACAGACAATTGAAGACTGGACTTCCCATTGTTACCAGAGCACCTTTGGTTGTAACACTCATATAATGAATATGATCCCTCGACCAAAAGGCAAAAGAAGGATGTTGTTGAGAGGTATGGGAAGAGGACTAACAGAATTTCCTAAGTTTAGTATATGACTACACTTGAAACATTAGATAATAGAGTATTTAAAAAATCAGAGCTAATAGGTCAGTACATTTGTTTACACAACGTGCTCTTATTCTTTTTGGATATAAATTAGTCCAATCATGTTAAGTATCATGTACTGTGTATAAAGTCGGATAATGATCTCCATTAAATGAGTGCAGAGGGTATACTTCACTCTCAGTGCCTTCTGTTCCAGCTGTTTCTACTTATCTTAATTTTCGTAATTGGGTTACAATTAGGCTGTAAATGAGACTTTAATATGGGAATTGGAGTTTTCAACAAAGGGGTTTACTTTTATTGTTTTGTGTTTCTTAACTTTCAGAGGCCTATTTCTTGCTACATGTTAATAAAAAATATTACAGAGTGTTTAAGATAAGCTTATGGCATACAAAGAATAACCTATTTCCATTTCCATAAATCTAACAATGTGGCTGCATAAAGAGCACTGTTTGGGAAAATTCTTCCATTCATTTAGGGCATTATAAAAGGCTTATTCTAAAATTATCACAATATACCATATTTGTTTGTGACTTTGTCTCCAAGTCTTACTTCACTTACTAATATTGCTACAGTAGACAGAGGGGCAGACCACATGAGGACTATTCAGAGAACACAGGCATGCTGGGAACTAAGCGTGCTCTGCAGACTCCAATTTGTTGTTCGGTGGCGTGCTGTACTGTGTCCAATGTCTGGAGATTGGATGAGGGCTACAGCGTCTCTTGGCTTCCTGATGGCGGATCCTGCATCCCCACCTCCAGAGAGCTTCCCCAATTGGCCAAGATGGCACACTGTGTGTGGCCAACAGCTAGAAAGATGAATGCACAGGGCCTGAACATGCCAAAAACTAGAAAGATAATTGGATAGAGAAAAAAAGCCCTCTCCTCCCTATCCCTATAAGAACCACAGGCTTGAGCAGGAAAAAAACAAAAAACAAAAAAAAACGGTCCCTGATTCTCTTCGGTTGCAGCACTTGAATAAAAACCTCTTTTCTTTTGCACAAGTGCCTGTCTCTCAGTTTGGCTTTGGTTGTGGCAGGCCACTGAGCCCACTTGGTTGGCCACAATACGAAAACTATCAACTAGACAAGGTTTGAATTGGAATGGTAAAAGTTAAGTCTATGCCCTTGCATGAGGGAGCTGGATGCAAGTGCAATATTTCAGAACAGTTTTCATATTATTCAAGGAGAATCTTCATTTTAGCAAATATTTTTTATGGACATTATAGTTTGAGAAATCCTGTTAGAGCAACAAATTAAATGCAATTCCAAATTTCAAAACATAATTCTTTGTTTCATCATGCATTCTTATCATACATTAAGAAAATATGAAATCTTAACTAAGTAGTCAAGTGAAAGATTTAAAATTTTAATAAAATTACTATTTTAGATTTAAAAAATAGGTTGGAAGATTTAAAAAGCATTATGTAAGAAAACCCAGAACCAAAGTTGCAATTGTTTCATGTTAGTTTTTTTAGGCTGTTACTCTCTATAGAAGCTAGACAGTCCAATTTTCTTATCCTCCATGGGTCAGTGGTACTGTGAATTTGAAGACTGATGTAAGGCTCTAGAGACAGTGAAAAATATTTCTTTCCATCCACAATTTTCCTTACTATGTTTCTTATTCAGTTTAGTAATTGTAGACCTCTCATTTGTTATTTAACTTCACTTTATCTAATTAAATATATTTTATCATTAAAAATAATCTATTATTTATTTTTAAAAATCCCGTTTCAGATTAACAGATTCTTGAAAATTGGTTGTGCAACTCTTTGAGTATCATTTATTGCCAAGCACTGACGTAAATGTGACTTAGCTGTCATCCTATGAGAAGAATGACACATCCATGAAGCTTTTCTTCCTGTTAGTGGTCCTTGTGCTATTGTTTTTGTTGTTGTTGTTGTTGTTTATATGTTTGTTTTTGTTTTTTATAGGGAGAATTATAAACAACATGTTTAATTACTTTGGAAACAAAAAGTCCCAAATGATGCCTGAAACCAAAAGGTACATAAAAATGGCCAAAAAATATTTTTAAATAATAGATTACTTGTAGTTTTCCCCTCATAATATGGGTGCTTCCAGCCAGACAGTAATTACAAAAAATATCAAATCATGTTAAGGTAGATGATCAATCTGGTTACAGTTTTAATTATTTCTGGGAAAGTAATATTGTTGGAGAGCTTCCTTTTAGCTGGTCCAGGAAAGGGCAGTCCAGGAGTTGGCAGGTGGGGAGCCGGGCCCTGCCAGTCTTGTCACTGCTCATTCTTATGGCCCTCTGTGAGTGAAGCAGACATGGTACCCTGGCCCTTGTTTATATCACTGATGCACACCCACTGCCCGTGGACCACTCTTTCCACAGGGTCACCTTATTATCTCCATCTGAGACAGCCTGGATGTTGGCTGTGATGGCCTGGCTCACGTGTCACCCACCATCATTGAACTTGTGCAGTAGTTGGGAGACTACGTATTGTTTGAGGCGTTGTCACAGATCCAAATGAACACATGATCATCCTGGGAACAGCTGGTGATTGTGCTGGTGGGTAGACCAATGGCAGGGGCCCAGGCCAATCTTGAATCCAGTCACTGTGTATTCCCAGCTTCTGTTCCTCCTTCCACTAGCCATCCTCTTTTTCCTTCCACAGCTTGATGAGGTGTCATAGCCACCTGAGGCAAATTTCTGTCCTGATGGCTGGTATATGAGGCTTCTAGGCACAACAGCATGGGCCCGGCTGAGGCATTGCAGCCAATAGTGTGAGCATTACCTTCACTTCCCATTGACCCTCCCCAGTGTAGGTCAGCAGGGAGATGGCCTCATCTGAGCTTCCACAGGCCAGGATTAGGCTGTAGTCATGGGGGCCCAGCAAACTGAATTTACTGAGGAGTTGTGTCCTAAGTGTTCATGCTTCTTCTCTGAGTTTTCTTTTTCCTTTTTCCAGAAATTGACTTTCTGATCATAGGAGAAGGATGCCAGGATATTGCCATACATGGGTGGGCCCAGGCCACTTGCCACACTGGTCCCTCATGACCCCTGAGGGGTCTGTGATAAGGATCTGCCCTCCATTGCGTTACATCAAAGATTTTGACGTACCTGTCTGGTGAGCAGGTGGGCGCCATAGCAGCCCATCTGGGCTTCATGAATCATGTCCTCATGGGATGTGTCCACAGTGTTAATTACTGACACCATGGCTTCTACAGCGGCTCCCAGCCTCCGATGTGGCAGCTTCTTGCGCCTCCCCCAGGTCACTTGTGTAATTGTTCTTCACCTGTCTTTTTGTTGTCCTGAGACTTGAAAATGTTCTCTGTAAATTTAAACTCTACTTTCTTTTTTAGACTACTCAGTTCCTGGCTGAGGAGAGGTTTTATTATTTTTGAAACTGGTTTCATGGCTAGGAATAGTATTACTTGAAACAATTTCTTGGAGGGATAATTTACTAAAGCTTAATGATTATGACTACTGCAATTTACTATGCACTTCACTTTATCCACATTATAACCAACATTCAGAATATCTGTATATCCCAGCTTTTCTCACAGTCATCACCGATATTAGCTGTCCAAAGAGCTCAAGGACACAGGAGCTGGGTTCCTTGTTGCTTCCATAATTGGTACAGTACCCTAATATATCTTCTGATCTATGGCTGTATCCTGAGATAATGAAAGGATTGCCATCTTTTGCACTTCGTTAAGTCAGCAAACACTGGTTCCTTATATTGCTAAGTATGTTCTTCCTTGTTTTCCTTCCTTCTCTTCATTGAAAGAAATCTGTATATTCCTGACCAATTTCAATCCCTTTCATGTGCTGGTGTAGAGGATCCCACAGGACATTTCTAAAAGTGGATGGATTTCTGTGGCCTTCTGTACTGTTTACTGCCTGGGCACTACTTTTTGGATGGGAATCTTTTTTGTGTGTTTGCATATCATCAGAGAACAAGGCAACTTGTGTGTTTTTTGTTCCTTGCTAGATTGTACCTTTGCAGTTTACCTAGCAATAGGAAGTTCTTTTGTGGAGTGTCCCCTCCCCGGTTGCTGTTCTTTTCATTGAGGAACCCTCTTTGTGCTGACTTTGGATAGGTTATTTTATTGACTGATGGATCTATTGTATGCTATGAACACTTTTACATTTTTGGTGCTAGCATCATCATGCAATCTGGTCCTCACACTATTTAATCTTATTTGCAATAATAAACGCTAAATAAATATATATACACTGATGTCTTTCTTGTTTCTCTGATGCTTTAGATCCTTAACAGAATTTTAGAAAACATGCCCAAAAATATAAGATTAAACCTGGGTGGATATTTAGCAGAATCTGTTTACTTTTTTGAAGATTTGAATTGTTTCATAATAGTTTAAAAAATATTGTTTTCTTCAAATAGTTTTAAAGAGTAAAAATAGAGAAGACTGTATTTCACCTTTCCTTATGGCTTAGCAGTATTACATTGCATATATATAACACATCTTCTTTAAACAATCATCTTTTCAAGAACACTTCAGTTGTTTCTATGTCATGACCATGGAAAATAATGCTGCAGTGAACATTGATGAGCATTTGTGACAACACAGAGTTTGAGAATGGCATGCTAAGCAAAACAAGTCAGACAAAAAAAGTCAAGTACTATATGATTTCATTCATATGTGGGATACAAAAATGAACACAACAAAGGAAAAAACTAAGACAACAAACAAAAACTCTTAGACAGGGACAACAGTATGGTGGTTATCAGAGGGGAAAGGATTTGAGGATGGAAGTAGCAAAGGGTAAAAGGGGTCAATGACACGGTAAAAGAAGGAAATTTGGCTTTGGGTGGTAAACACAATGCATATAATTGTACTCTTAAAACCTATATAGTTTTGTCAACCAATGTCAGCCCAATAAATGTAATAAAAATAAATTTTAAAAAGAAGAGTAAAAAAAGAAGATAAGAAATTCCCATGAATAGTTTTGTCAAACATTTATTGCTTTTTGTGCTACTGACGACTTAGGTAGAGCAATACCAGGAAAGTTTGAACTTTGAACCAAACAAAATTTTCCTGATTCCCTCTTTGTGAATGTTTTCTTCCCCCCAAAATGCAAATTTTGTTTCTACTGAGCAAATAGTTTATTAATTGTAACCTTCTCAAAAATGCCTTTCCTGGTCAATAACTAAAAAACTTCCATCTCAATTTTCACTATATCTCTTCTATATTTTCTTCTGCAATAATTAACATAATTTTCATTTATATATGTATTTTATTTTTTTATTTGGTCCCATCAGCTTTTAAAAAATTTAATAAGACTTTATTGTTCAGATTATTACAATGTTCCTCTCCCCCCAGCCATAGCTCCCCTACACCCAGGACCCATCCCACACTCTGGCCTTACCTCCCCCTCACTGTCCTTATCCATAGGTGTACGGTTTTTGTCCAGTCTCTTCCTGCATCTCCCACACCCCTTTCCACCCAAGAACTGTCAGTCCACTCTCTTTCTATGTATGCCCCTGATTGTATTATATTCATCAATTTATTCTGCTCATCAGATTTTTAATTTGATTGATTTTTAGATTCACTTGTTGATAAATATGTATTTGTTGTTCATAATTTTTATCTTTATTTTTCTTCTTCTTCCTCTTCTTAAAGAATACCTTTCAGCATTTTATATAATACTGGTTTGGCAGTGATGAACTCCTTTAGCTTTTTCTTGTCTGTGAAGCACTTTATCTGACCTTCAATTCTGAATGATAGCTTTGCTGGGTAGAGTAATCTTGGTTGTAGTTTCTTCCTATTCATCACTTTAAATATTTCTTGCCACTCCTATCTGGCCTGCATAGTTTCTGTTGAGAAATCAGCTGACAATCACATGGGTGCTTTCTTGTAGGTACCTAACTGTTTTTCTCTTGCTGCTTTTAATATTCTCTCTTTGTCTTTTGCTCTTGGCATTTTAAATATGATGTGTCTTGGTGTGGTCCTCTTTGGATTCCTTTTGTTTGGGGTTCTGTTCACTTCCTGGACTTGTAAGTCTATTTCTTTCACCAGGTGGGGAAAATTTTCAGTTACTATTTCTTCAAATAGGTTTTTGGTATCTTGCTCTCTCTCTTTTTCTGGCACCCCCATAATTTGGATGTTGGTATGCTTGAGGTAGTTCCAGAGGCTCCTTACACTATCTTCAATTTTTGGGATTTTTTTTCTTTTTGCTTTTCCGACTGAGTGGATTTTTCTTCCTTGTATTTCAAATATTTGAGTTGATTATTGTGGTCCCCTAGACTTCTTTTAGGTCTCTGTATAATATTTTTTTATTTCAGTCAGTGTATGCTTAATTTCTAGTTGGTCCTTTTTCATATCCTCAAGGGTCTCATTAAATTTATAGTCCTTTTCTAGGAGCCTCTTGAAAAAACTTATAACTGTGGTTTTGAACTCTATATCCAGTCATTTTTTTTCCTCCATTTCTTTCAAATGTGATTTGTTTTCTTGTCTCTGCATTTTTACTGCTTCCCTGAGTTGGTCGAGTAACTTTGTATGATAAGTGTCCTCTAGGGAACAGTAGGCTCAGCCTTCCCAGTTACCTCAGGTGGATACTCTTGGTGGACTCCTTTATGGGCTGCACAATCTTATTGTAGTTAAGCCTAGATTGTTGTTGGTATCACTGGGAGGGGTTGACCTCCAGGCCAATTGACTATGAAAATCAGCTGTATGTACACTGGGAGAGCTTCTGTGCTCAGCTTGAATGTGGCAAAGTCTCTGGGGTGAGCAGACAGCCTTGGTTTCCCGTTAGCCCTGCCCTAAGTGGTGCCCGGCCTCTGTTCCCTGTGGCAACGGCTGCATGTACCTCTGAGAGAAAGCTGTCCCTGAGCTCTATCCACTGCCAGACAGTCCAGTTTCTTCCTAAATGAGTCTGGACACCCAAAGTCTCATCCAGAACTGAAAAACAATGCTGTCTATGTTTTTTGTTTGTTTGTTTGTTTGTTTCCTCCCAAACAATAGAGCAAGCCACACATCCTCTCCGCAACCTTGCACACCTCTGCAGCTTCCAAATCTCACACTGAGGATATTTTAATTCAACTGACAAAAGTGGAAAAGTTAAAGACAACTATTTCTATTAACAGTTACATTTTTCACAATCTGAGAGTAAAAATGTATCTTCTTTTCAGTTTTTGTTCAATGAACACAAGGGACTATCAATGACCCAGAAAACCTCCCAGAGTGAGTGCATTTCTTTTTCTCTGAAGTTGAGATCCAGAACAAATAAGCCTCGAGTTTTTAAAAACAAGGAACAAATGGCTTTATGTTGCAAGTACATGATGTTATTTGAAATAAAGCAATAAAGATGAAGTGAGCAGAAGAGGGTGTGGAAACATATTTCCTTTATTTGGCTTCAATAATTACTATGTTGTTTATTCATTCACAGTTAGCTTCTTCAATACCATTATTTTTCCTGTGATTTTTAAAATCTTTTATAAGAAGAAGAATCCAACTAGGCCAATGAGTTTTAAAATGTGCAGCCTACTCCTTTCCTCTCACACATAATGTTGTCTATTTACTAAATTTACTAAGTATACCCCAGACTATAAGATCTACTACACCAAGTGGATGTTGTGGTAAACTGAGATTCCCACTTGCTTTAGCCCCAATGAAAACTATCATTGTGTTTTTATTATAACTCACTTTCTATCATTAGTAGTTATTACTAGAATTTATGAAATAATTTCCCATTTAGCATGAACACAGACTGGAAGATTGCTAAAGACATCTTTTACTGGGAATTTACAAATTTGCATAAATTAGTTTCTTCTTCTTCTCCTTCTCCCACTTCCTTTTCTTGTCTTCTCTGCTCCTTTCTTTGACTTTGTCTAATATCACAATGTGATGTCAGTGTTCTTAGGAATAATTGAAAAAGCAAAGATGCCATTACTATCTTTGCAAATATTTATCATCCTGGTAAAAAAACCCATGAATAATGGCAGTTTAATTCTAGTCAAATATAAATCATTAGATGTTTTCCTAAGATGCCTATATTCCATTAGAAGATCCAAAGCTAAATATCTGTCAATTAATTATCTATAATTCCAGCTCTTTCAACAATAAACTTGAGAGAAGTGAATATTGGTTCTGCCTTTCTGTTTTCTTTTCAATGAAATGAAGAGATCACAAGTTGTTTATAAGATACTAGAGGCCTGGTGCAATAAATTTGTGCACAGAGGGTGGGGTATGTCTCTTAGGCCAGCCTGCACCCTCTCCAATCTGGGACCCCTCAAGGAATGTCTGACTGCCCGTTTAGGCCCAATCCTACTGGGATTGGGCCTAAACGGGCAGTCAGACATCCTTCTCACAATCCAGGACTGCTGGGTCCCAACTTCTGACCTGCCTGCCTCCCTGATTGTCCCTAACTGCTTCTGCCTGCTAGCCTGATCACCCGCTAACTGCTAGCCTGCCAATCTAATTGATGTCTAACTGCTCCCCTGCCAGCCTGTTTGCCCCCAACTTCCTTCTTCTGCTGGCCTGGTCACCCCTAACTGCCCTCCCCTGCAGGCTTGATTACCCCATTCGCCCTCTCTTGCAGGCCTGGTCCCTCCCAACTGCCCTCCCCCTGCTGGCCATCTTGTGGTGGCCATCTTGTGTCCACATGGGGGCAGGATCTTTGACCACATGGGGGCAGCGATCTTGTGTGTTGGAGTGATGGTCAATCTGCAAATTACTCTTTTATTAGATAAGATAGAGGCCTGGTGCTTGGGTGGGGACCAGCTGGTTTGCCCTGAAGAGTGTCCCAGATCAGGTTGGGGGTTCCCTTGGAGCAAGGGGAAGCCTGGGCGAGGGGCCTGTGGAGGTTTGCAGGCTGGCCACGCCCCCCCCCCCCCCCCCCCCCCAGGGACCCAAGTGGAGGCCCTGGGATCTGGGATTAATTTATGTCTGTAATTGAAACTTCAGACAACAGAGTAGGATCCAATAAGCTCCACAAGAAGTATATCCACAGGAAGATACTGGCAGCCTCCAAGCCATGCAGAAGGGAAAGGTAAGCAACTGCAAACTGCATACTATGTTGGGGCTTCAGCCTCACTATCAGCCAGCCTAAGGGTGAGCCCACACATGAATGAACCATTAACAATCAAAGCTTATTTACATCAGGGGGGCCCAAACAACAAATACAAGGGGCATTATTAGAGCATCCGGTTCTAGTGATCAGGGAGACTGCACCATTAGATTCCACAAGTTACCCATTACATAAAGCCACCATATTAAGTCTAAAAGTTATAGCAGGTATACCTAATACAGAGAAACAAACCCAAAACAAGCAGCCAAAATGGGAGACAAATAAATAAACTCCAAATAAAAGAACAAGAGAATTTTTCATAAGAAGAGCTCAATGAAAAGTATATAAGCAATTCATCAAATATGGAGTTCATAGTAATGATCATTAGGATGCTCAAAAGCATAAGGAAATATATGGAAACTATGAAAAATGACCAGTTGGAAATTCAGATTGAGAGCAGAAACAAAGAATACACTGAAGAAATAAACAACAAATTAGAGGGACCTGGGTATTGGATTAGCAAATTAAAAGACAGGGTAGAAAAGATCACTTAATAAGAGAACAAAACACAAAATATAATTAAAAAACAGGAGTAGAGCTAAAGGGAGCTATGGGACAACATGATAATCAATAATATCCTCATCACAGGAACCCAGAAGGAGAATAAAGTGAGCAAGGGATAACCTTTTTAAAGAAACAATGGCAGAAAACATCTCTAACTTGATGAAGAAAAAATTCACACAAGTTCAGGAAGTACAGTGAGCCCCAAGCAAGAGGAACCCAAAGAGCCTCACACTCAGACACATCATAATTAAAATGCAAACAATTAAAGTCAAAGAGATAAACTTAAATGAAGTGAGAGAAAAACAATTTGTTACCTGAAAAGAAGTTTCCATAAGTCTGTCAGCTGATTTTTCATCAGAAATTCTGTAGACCAGAAGGGAATTCATTAGCTATTCAAGGTAATAAAAAGCAAGGATCTGAAACCAAGACTACTCTATTTAGCAAGACCAACATTCAAATTACAGGATGAAATAAAGAACTTCCAAGACCCCAAAAGGCTAAATGAGTTTATAACCACCAAACCAACATTGCAAGAAATGCTAAAGGGACTGCTGAAATGAGAGGAAGAAATAGAAAGAGAAACATAGGCATAAAGAATTAAAATGGCAATAAATCAGTACCTATCAATATTGCCCTTAAATTAAAATGGATTAAATGCACTAATAAAAAATATAGGTTGCTGAATGGATATTAAAATATGATCTAAATATGTTCAGTCTACAAGAGACCCACTGGAGAACAAAAGAATCACGTTGGATGAGAGTGAATGGATGGATAAAACAAATGTCCATGCAAATGGAATAGAAAAAAAAGATCTGGGGCGGTAATACTTATATTTGACAAAGTAGATTTTAAAATGTGGATTATAACAAGAAACAGTGAGATCAATACGTAATACTAAAGGGATTGATATAAGAGGATAGATTCATGGTGAACATATCTGTGCCCAATATAAAAGCACTTAAATATATATAAAAAAATACTTCTGGAGGACTTTAAGAGAGAGATTGACAGCAATATAGTCATAGTATGAGACTTTAACACCACACTGACTTCACTGGATAGATACAAAGAGGTAAAATCCACTCAGCTGGAAAAACAAGAAACCAAAAGAATCCAAAAAATTGAAGATAGTGTAAGGGGCCTCTGGGACAACCTCAAGCATACCAACATCTGAATTATAGGGGTGCCAGAAAAAGAGAGCAAGACAATGAAAACCTATTTGAAGAAATAGTGACTGAAAACTTCCCACACCTGGTGAAAGAAATTGACTTAGGAGTCCAAGAAGCACACCGAACCCCAATATATAGAAACCCTAAGAGGACCACACCAAGGCATATCATAATTAAAATGCCAAGAGCAAAAGACAAAGAGAGAATATTAAAAGCAGCAAGAGGAAAACAGTTAGTTACCTATAAGTGAGCACCCATACGATTGTCAGTGGATTTCTCAACAGAAAAGATACAGGCCAGATGGGAGTGGCAAGAAATATTCAAAGTGATGAATAGCAAGAATCTACAACCAAGATTATTCTATCCAGCAAAGCTATCATTCAGAATTGAAGGTCAGATAAAGTGCTTCGCTGATAAGAAAAAGCTAAAGGAGTTCATCACCACCAAACCAATATTATATGAAATGCTGAAAGATATTCTTTAAGAAGAGGAAGAAGAAAAAAGATAAAAGTGTAAATTATGAATGACAAATACACATCTATCAACAAATGAATCTAAAATTCAAGTGAATTAATAATCTGATGAACAGGATAAACTGGTGAATGTAACAGAATCACGGACATAGAGAAGGAATGGATTGACAATTCTTGGGGAGAAAAGGGGTGTGGGAAGTATAGCAAGAGACTGAACAAAAATCATGCAACTATGGGAGAGGACAGTGTGGGGGTGGGTGAGGGCGGAGGGTGGGATGAGTACCTTGTGGAGGGGAGTGATAGGGGGGAAAAAAGGGGAAAATGTAATTAATAAACTGAACAATAAAGATTAAAAAAAATAAAATACCATCCTTATTCCTCTGTGCTATGATGTCATTTCTTTCATAAATAAAATTATCTCAAAAGTGTGAAAAAAAAAAGACTCAAAGCACCCTGAGATCCTCCTCTTCCTGCTAGCTGATTGTTAGTCTCAGTCACTTAATGAACCTCAGGCTGTAGAGCTCCACTGGGCTTAAAGTCCACAGGGTGAAGCAGAATGGGTGGGGCAATTTCTTTCCTCCAGGCAAAAGCTGCTTTGATGGAAGACCTCTGCCTGACAAAGATGTTTTCTGTCACATCGGGAAATGACTAAGAACATGAATCCTGAAAGTTTTTTTCTCTGCTCTCTCCCTGTAGAGCGCACAAAACTCTAGTCTACTCTCCCCTTCCATATCCAGAGCCCAAGGTAAGTGGCTACAAATGAAATTCAGTGTGTTGTCCCTTTAAGGGTGTGCCTGTGTATCTAGCCATCTGTCCCTGCCAAACAGAACTTCCATTGCTTTTCACAGTCAGACGCTCAGTAAGCACCTTTCCCAGTTCTGATGCTTTGGGCTGGGGATCCTCCAGAATTTCAGCTGCTACCTGTGGGAGCTCAGCCAGCCCTCTTATGCTTCCATACTTCCTATCAGCCTTGATATGGTGTCCTGTTTATATTTTTGGTTATAAGATTTCTCTACAGCTAGTCTTTATTTGGTTATTCAGAATGTTTTTTTTCTAAATTTCATTTGCAATTCCAGCTTGGTACTGGGTGAATGTCAGTGAAGCTTCCACATATTTCATTGCAATCTTTCCTCATTTGCTTAATTAAAAAAAATCTCTGCTTATACATTTAGAAAAAATGACATTCTTAATATAATTTTCTCCTCTGTATATTCTGTCAGCATATACAGAAATAACTCAAATATTACTTATTCTGTGGAGTCTCAAATAGTCACCTACATAATATATAATTCTATTTTCTTCTTCCTTATACAAACTCTGAGTAAACATACTTGCAAAATGGAACACAGGTAATTACTAAAGCATTTGTTTCTACCTCTAAACACATGAAGTATGTGGACCATTTTAGAGAAATGTCACTATATACAATACTAGGTGCCTGTGCATGAAATTTGTGCACAGGGGTGGGTAGTCCCTCAGCCCATCCTGCCTCCTTTCACATACTGGGAGTCCTTAGGGGATGTCCTACTTATGGCTTAGGGGATGTCCTACTTATGGCTTAGGGGATGTCCTACTTATGGCTCCCATTGGGAGCGGGCCTAAGCCACAGTTTAAAGGCCTCTCTTTGGGGGAGGAGAACGGACTCATCAGGGGAAGGTTCTAGTTCCTTCACCTCATTGCTGCAGTTACTGCTAGTCACTGCAGCCACCAAGGTATTTTCATCAACACGGACGCCAGTCCCTTCACCATAAAATAATGATAATTTTCTTTAAGCATTTTCAAAATGTGTCTTTCATAGGATATGACATTTCTTTCTTTATTTTTATTTTCATCCTCACCTGAGGATATGTTTCCATTGATTTTTTCCCCCTTCCCTCTGATCCCAGGCTCGGCCCCTGCCTGAGTCTAAACCCTCCACCCCAGGATTTAGGCTTAGGAAGAGGTCCTCCACCCCACTCCACCCCAGCACCTCTGATTGCAGACTCAGCCCCTTTCCAAACCTAAAGCCTCTGTCCCAGGCTTTAGGCTGGGGAAGGGGTTCCCTTGGCACCTCTGATCACAGGCTCGGCCCCTTCCCAAGACTAAAGCTTCTGCCCAATGGCTGGCTGGCAGTGACCTGGGTGCTGAGGAGGTTCCCAGGATCCAGTTATGTATGCAGATTAACCACCATCTTTGTTGGATTAATTTGCATACTCTGATTGCATGCTCACTCTGATTGCATACTCACTCTGAGCATATGGTCAATTTACATGTTTCTCTATTATTAGGTAAGATTAGGTAAGATGAAGGTACATGACTTCCCAAGGAATTTCAGTGGGGGGTAGGCACTAGGAAGTGGTGTTTAACATCCATTTTACTAAGCCTAAGACTTTTTTGTCTGCAATACATTGGGTTTGTTGAAGATTAGTGTCATATTTTCCTAAAAATCTGCAAAATAGACCTTTCTAAATGAATTAGTCAGTATGGGATCCCAATTTACAGAAAATAACTCAAATTAACATTTTAAGAGATTGAATTTAAAAGTATGTAAGTCCAATAAATTCAATTAAAAATATAAAAAGTGAATGAAGAGTTTATAAGTCCTCTTTTGCATAGCTTACTAAAATTTTAATAATTAAATTAAGGAAAAGTACCATTTTCTTAAGGTAATATTACATAGTGTATAGTTATTTTATAATTATGGTTATCAAATATTTAAAAATAATGCCTTGTTTTATTGTTTACTTTCCATGGTATCCAAAAGAAATATAATTACATATCCTTACCAGGTTTCCATAAAAGCCATAGTAATTTCTGAAAGTCTCTGTAACATTCATAAAATGAATATTAAAATATACTCTCATATTTATGACTATCTTGAATAAAAGGGAATATTATGACCTTCATACCAATTGTCAAAATTCTCTTAGTAATCCAATTTACTATATACACATAGACATATGTATTTGTGCATGTATACATATCAATTTTTAGTTCCAAGTTTTCAAACTGAATAAGAAAGGGAGATATATTAATATAGACTATTTTATACTTTCTTCCATATATCTTGAATTCTAACCATAAATATATTTCACAAAACCTATATCATATATATCCATATTAAAGCAGAATTTATACAGCTACAGATGTCTCTAGCCCCTAGGTTTCAGGACATAGAAGAGGTTTTGCCCCTTTTTTTCCCAGTCTATACTACCTCCTCACCACCTCCCATGTTCTGTTTCTAAGATTGCCTAGATAGAAATGCTTAATTTTTCTTCTGAAAGACCATTTGTCACAGTCTATTTTCTGAGATAAGACTGTGCTTCCTGATTTCTCCAATTAAATTATGTTTAACAACAGTTGATTATATTTTGCCTTTAAAAATAACTTTAAAAAATATACCCAAGAAATTTAAGCACAGGGAATTTCAGCTGTGACAACTTAGTTTCTGACAAAAACAAACAGGTTTTACTCCTTCTATAAATGAACTCAGCTGTAGTTTGACAACATTCATCAATGCTAAAACAAACAAACAAACAAAAACAAAGACAAAAAACCCAGAATATTTTATTTTCTCATTTTCGTTAATAAGCTTGGATGTTAAATGTCAAATACATTCAGTGAAGACAGGATTTTATCATATTCATTGAAAAATACTGATATTAATGAGAATAAAAACAGATGTTATGTCTTTAAAATAAATTAAGAAATTGTTTTCAATATATTCTTTAGAAAGTTAGAGTGAATTTGAAGGGTGTGATGGAAAAAAGCAGTTGTTGAACACAGTGACCTAAAGAATAATTTAAAATGGGCCAGGGAAAGGTGAATTTTATAGTAGTCTTCATTCCCATAAAATTTTATTATGAATAACAAAGCAAAACAGCAATCTAATATTGTTTACTTTGTCTATAATTAGAAAAACTAAAAGGAGTTATATCATTAATATATGAGATCTCCAATGTTCTGACAATGAAGAATACTATAAAATTAAACGGTTTATTCAATATATTATTGAATTTTATCTAAATATGTATGGATCTGATTACTTTCAAAATCATTCCAGTTCCATAAGTTGCTGTGTCTATCAAAGTAAAACCTTTCACTATGTGACATGGTTATAACTGCAAAACATCCTACATCATGTACAATAAAAACAAACTTCAAAAAATTAGATGAATCTAGGAATGTTTAATCTAATTTCAATTATAGAAATGGAAAAAAAACCTAAGATTTTATAGTCCTTGGTTTTCTTTTTTGTTTTCTAGTATTATTTTCATTTTTAAATTAAAACTGTCATTAGATAACTTTTTACAAATTAATGGTTTTGTGTAGCTTTGAGCAGTGTACAATATGTTCTCCTTGTACTTGACTGATATATAAGAATTTTGGGTGGTATAAATATATTAAAAAGAAGAGATGTTTTATTGTTTGAAAATTATTAATATCAACACTTCTATATAAGGGAGGACAATAAAAGAAACCTTTATATTATATTATGTGTAAATAATCCACATTATACAAACAAATGCACCCAAAAATAACATTTTAGTTAATAATAGCCCTATTTAACTAAAATATAATAAAACCATGAGATGATTCGTAAATTTTAAGTGTCTAGTATATATCTATCTATAATAATAAAATCATAATATGCTACTTAGACCCCTATGGCCTTCTGGACGTCCTTCCGTCCTTCCAGATGAAGCCAGGGTTGCGAGGGAAGCCTGTATACCAGGTGCCTGCCAGTGGCTGGAGGGAAGTCCAGGTCCCAGGTGCCTGCCAGCAGCTAGGGGGAAGCCTGGGTGGTGCCAGAGGGAAGCCAGCGCCGGCATCCAGGGAAATGAAGGCCTGCTCTTGCACAAATTTCATGCATCAGGCCTCTAGTCCTAATATATAAAGAGTCAGGGTCCTTAGTGTGCAAAACAACTGAACAGATGACTGAACACCAGGCTGTGGATGCAGCAAGCTCAGGTGGGCAGGGACTAGCCAGCAGGCTGAACTGTTCACCTCTTGGTCCATCCTGGGTAGTGGATTCTGTGGCAACCCAGCACTGACTGCCACCACCAAGGTGGATGTGATGCAATTGGTTAGGAGGACCCACCTTTGCCCCAAGATTGACCTGCAGAGGGAGGCCCAGGCCATCAGATGGAGAGCTCTGTGGTCACCCCAAAGAGGGAGGCCTAGGCTACCCAGCTAGCAGTGGTAGGTGGGGCCTCTCTCTGCAGGGCAATCAAACACAGGGCTCCTGGACTGAGAGTCCAGGCTGGGCTGAAGTAATCCCCCCAAGTGCACAAATTTCATGCACCAGGGCTCTAGTCCTATCTAACGAAAAAGTAATATGCAAATTTACAGTACCTCCAATCAAGCCATGCCTACAGCCACGCCCATCAGCCAATCAGGAGAAAATTATGCAGATAAAGCCCAACCAAGATGACTGCAGCCACTGAGAGCAGGAGGGAGGCTTGGGTTTCCCTGGCAACAAAGGAAGCCTAACTTTCCACCTGCCGTTACCGGCCTAGGCTTCTACTCAATGCTACAAAGTTTCAATTATAGAAGATATATCTCAATAAAAATGGCAGCAGCCAGAAGGCTGGAGAGAACAGAGGCTAGGGTTGCTCAGGCAATGAAGGAAGCCAAGCTTCTGCAGCCCTGGCCAGCCTAGGCCTCCACTTCAGGTTACAAAGTTTCAATTGTAGAACATAATCCCAGATCTCAGGGCCTCTGCTTGGATTGCTGGGGGGCATGGCCAGCCTGCACACCATCACAGTCCCCTCACTGAGGCCACCCCAGGGCCCAAGGGAACCCCTACCCTGATCCAGGAAGCTCTTCAGGGCAAACCAGCTGGCCCCCACCCATGCACCAGACCTCTATCCTATCTAATAAAATAGTAATTTGCAGATTGACCATCACTCCAACACACAAGAGGGTTGCCCCCATGTGGTCAAAGATCCTGCCCCCATGTGGACACAAGATAGCCACCAGAAGATGGCCATCAAGGGAGGGCCATTGGAAGGTTCCAGGCCTGCCAGGGAAGGCAGTTGTGGGCGATCAGGCCAGCAGGGAAGGGAAGTTGGGAGGGACCAGGACTCCAGGGAAAGGCAGTTGGGGGCAATCAAGCCTGCAGTGGAGGTAGTTAGAGGAGGGAAGCTGGGGACAAGCAGGCTGGTAGGGGAGCAGTTAGACATCAGTTAGGCTGGCAGGGTAGTGATTAGGGGGTGATCAGGCTGTCAGGCAGAAGTAGTTAGGGGCAATCAGGGAGGCAGGCAGGTGAGCAGTTTGGAGCCAGTAGTCCTGGATTGTGAGAAGGATGTCCGACTGCCCGTTTAGGCCTGATCCTACCAGAATCGGGCCTAAATGGGCAGTTGGACATCCCTAGAAGGGTCCCAGATTGGAGAGGGTGCAGGCTGGGCTGAGGTACATCCCTCCATCCCCCATGCATGAATTTTGTGCACAGGCCTCTAGTACATATATAAGGCTAAGCAAGTGTCAGACCATCCGGCCAGAAGCTATGACATGCAATGACCACCAAGGGGCAGATGTTCAACATAGGATCTGCCAAGCTGCAGTGACTTGGCAGTGGTGGTTCTCAGGTGATGCAACCCAGAACCAGAGAGTAATATAGTGATATATATATATATATATATATATATATATATATATATATACATATACACACACACACACACACACACACACGCACGCACACACACACACACACACACACACTAGTGGCCCCAGAGCACAGATTCATGCACCTTGAAAGGAACTATGGTCTGCAGGGCTGCAGTAGGCACAGGGGTGGGGCTTGACCTATCCTCCACACCCCTACCTACCTGGCTCCTCCTGCACAACTCTGTCCTCTGTTTGCCAGCAGCCCTGCTCCTAACACCACTTCTCCCATGCTCTGCCAGTGCTGGCTTCGCTTGCACCTGCTGATGGCACAGAGATATTGGGGCTGGGGCCAGCAGCGGGTGCAAGTGGGGCCAGCACCATCAGCAGGTGAGAGTGGTGGGTGTTGCCCTGACGGTCCCTCAGGAGCAGGGGGAGGTGGAGAAGCCCTCAGGGACATTCACGGACAGTTGCCATTCACACCTGCTGATGGTACTAAGTGACTGGGAATGGTGCTGGGCACCAGCAGCAAGTGCAAGCAGTGGCTTCAGCGCCAGTACCAGGTGTGATCACCAGGCGGGACTGCGGCACATGGGAGCAATGAATTTTCAGTAGCCAAAAGAGCCTTGCCCTGATGACAGCAACCATAGCTCACCTTGGTCTGGTGCCCCGACTCACCTGCTCCACCATCCCACTGCGGCTGATGCCTGCCATGTTCATGCATGCCCCCTGGTGGCCAGCACACATCATAGCAACCAGTTGCTCAGTTGTTCGGTTGTTCCACCATTCAGTCTATTTGTATATTAGCCTTTTATTATATAGGATATATAAATATATAAACATATATATTTATGGAATCATTACATATTTGCAAAGAAAGAACAATATTCAAGATAGGTTAATTTATCTTTGAAATGACCACAACCAAGAAGTTTAAAAATTATTAATGTTCACATATTTATTTCTGATGTACCATATTCATGTTGAAGATACATTAGTGACTTTGATGATGTACATGGCTAGTTCTTAAAGAAGGATGTTATCATAAATTCATGCTTTACCTTTAATAATAAGATTATTATAAAATATTTCAAAAATAATATCTATCAATCTATATTTGCTTCTTACTGCAGCTGTAACAAATTGCCACAATTTATCGAGTTAAAACAAATATCTATCTATAGTAATAAAAGGGTAATATGCTAATTAGACTGGACATATTCCAGATGACCTTCCGGACAGAGCCATGGTGGCAGGGCCAAGGCAGAGGCAGTTAGGGGCAATTAGGCCAGCAGGGGAGAGCAGTCAGGGCAGTGATCTGCAAACACATTAGTCAACAGAGAAGCAGTTTGCCCACCACTGAGTTAGGGGGATCAGATTGGGAGGAGAGCAGTTAGGAGGATCAGGGCGGCAGTCCTAATTGTTTGGCTATTGCTGAACTAATCAAGCTCCCTTACATTGTTCCTTTTCCTTGATACCTTCTTCAAAATATTAGAATCACCCATCCAATATTAGAATTACCTATTTTGCTACTGTTAATGAATCATAAAGTAAATATTTGTGTTTTCCGATGGTCTTAGGTGACCCTGCTAGCGGTTTTCAACCTGTAGGTTGTAATCCACAGGTTGAGAACCACTGCTGTAGAACCTAAGACCATCGGAAAACACAAATATTTACATTATGATTCACCAACAGTAGCCAAATTAGTTATGAAGTAGCAACGAATATAATTTTATTGTTGGGAGTCACCACAACATGAGGAACTGTATTAAAGGGTCAGGGCATTTAAAAGGTTGAGAACCACTGTTCTGTAGCTCATTTTTGATGGATAAATCTCTCTCCAAAAAAATGAATCAATATAATAAAGAGCCAGGGTGTAATGACCTTTAGGACCAAAGCTTGACCAGACCAAATGTCAGCGCAACCCGGTGATGATTGCTTTGGCTGCAGGCTCAGTGCCCAGCCCTGACTGCTGAGGGGGCTGTTAATCAGGGCCAGAGAGGCCTGAAGAGAAAATCAGGGACTGATCTGTCGCCTTTATGGCAGCTTTTGACCAGCATTTGCCTCTCTCTTTCTATCTCAGTCTGGCCAGCAGTCTTGACTTAGTTTCACTCTAGGATTCCACTGGGATTGCTGATCAACCCCGCCTTTCTGATCAGGCCCCGTTGATAGGCCCAGAGACACTGACTGGAATAGAAGCTGACTAATCAGAACCAAATCTAGGGGCTTAAGAGATGTTTTTTGTCCAGGAATAGCAATAGATCCTGAGATGGCTCCAGGAATTGCCTTTGAAAATCTACACCAGCAGGTGCACTCATCAGTGACAGCCTGAACCCTTGCTGCTATAAGATCCTGCAAGATGGAGGGCTGCAGATGGTGGAAAAGCAGAACCTGAGCAAAGAGGAGTTGATAGCTGAGCTGCAAGACTGTGAAGGCCTTATCATCCATTCAGGCACCAAGGTGAACACGGATGTCATCAATGCAGCAGAGAAGCTCCAAGTAGTGGGCAGGGTCGGCACCAGCATGGACAACATGGAACTGGAGGCCGCCATGAGGAAGGGCAACCTGGTCATGAACACTCCCAATGGGAACAGTCTTAGTGCTGTGTAGCTCACCTGTGGGATGATCATGTGTCTGGCCAGGCAGATTCCCAGGCGACTGCTCTGATGAAGGATGGCAAATGGGACCGAAAGAAGTTCATGGGAACCAAGTTGAATGGAAATACCCAGGGAATTCTTGGCCTGGGAGCATCGGGAGAGAGATGGCCATCTGGATGCAGTCTTCAGGATGAAGACTTTAGGGTATGACCCCACCAGAGGTCTCAGCCTCCTTCCACATTCAGCAGCTGCCTCTGGAGGATATCTGGCCCCTCCTCTGTGACTTCATCACTGTGCACACCCCTCACCTGCTTTCCAAGACAGGCCTACTGAATGACAGCACCTTCACTGTGCAAGAAGGGCATGCGCGTGGTGAACTGGGCCTGCGGATGGATTGTGGACGAGGGCGCCCTGCTTCGGGCCCTGCAGTCAGGCAGTGCACAGGCACAGCCCTGGACATGTTCACAGAGGAGCTGCCTAGGGACTGCTCCTTAGTAGACCATTAGAATGTCATCAGCTGCCGCCACCTGGGTGCCAGCACCAAGGAGGCCCAGAACTGCTGTGGGGAGGAGATCGCTGTCCAGTTTGGATATGGTGAAGGGGAGAGTCTTCGTGGGGGTTGTGAATGCCCAGGCCCTTACCAGCATCTTCTCACCACACAGAAAACCTAGGATTGGTCTGGCAGAAGCTCTGGGGACTCTGATGTGAGCCTGGGAAGGTTCCCCCAAAGGGCTTATCCCTGAAGAATTTTGGGAACTGCCTGAGCCCCACAGTCATTGTCGGCCTCCTCAAAGTTGCTTCTAATCATATGGATGTGAACTTGGTGAATGCCAAGCTGTTGGTGGACGAGGCTGGCCTCAATGTAACCACCTCCCATAATCCCACTGTGCCAGGAGAGCAAGGATGCGGGGAAGGCCTCCTTAGCATGGCCCTGGCAGGTGCCCCCTACCAAGCTGTGGGCTCTGTCTAGGGTACCACACCTATGCTGCAGACATTCAAAAGAGCTGCCTTCAGAAGTTCCTTGCCACAGGGGTCTGCCCCTGCTCCTGTTCTGGGCTCAGCACTGCAATCCTGCCATGCTGCTTACTATGAATGGGCTGCTGGCAGAGGCAGGGGTGTAGCTGCTGTGGGTAGCTATCCTACCAGTCCTCAGTGGTGTCGAAGAGGAGACCTGGCATATCATGGGCATCTCCTCCCTGCTGCCCAGCCTGGAAGTCTGGAAGCAGCATGTGACAGAGGAATTTCGGTTTCATTTCTGACCTTGGGGCTCATCAGGACCAGCCTTGGGGGCTTTGTGAACAACATTGAGAGGGCCCATTCTGACCCCTTTAATAACCACTTAATAAACATCTCACCCCCCTCAAAAAAAGAAAAAGAACCAAATCTGGGTCAACTGTGAAGAGCCAATGGCTGCCTAGGAGGTGGAGCTTTTGATGCTGACTGCTATAGAAGCCAACCAATCAGAATCCAATTGGCTGGCAGAGGAGGGTAGTTGAAAAGGCCTGGAGGGGTGGGCAGTTGGGGACAAGATCAGACTGGCAGAGGAGGCCATTAGGGATGAGATCAGGGCAGCAGGGGAGGGAAGTTGGGGGTGACATCAGGCAGGCAGGCAGAGACAGTTAGGGGCAATAAGGCAGGCAAGCAGGTGAGCCGTTAGGAACCAGCAGTCCCAGATTTCAGAAGGCATGTCCGACTGCCACTTTAGGCCTGATCCCATAGCAATTGGGCCTAAACTGGCAGTTGGACAGCCCATAAGGTGTCCCCCATTGGAAACAGTGCAGTTTGGGCTGAGGGAATCCCTGCTCTGTGCATGAATTTCATTAACTGGGCCACTAATTCTATATAATAAAAGTGTAATATGCAAATCTACTGAACAGTGGAACAACTGGTCAGTAGGGGATGGGGTTTTGCCAGGCCAACCAAAGCTCATGCCAGTGGGCAGAGGGAGGGGATGGTGACAGGGTGGGAAGGTGCAGCAGCAACCAGTGGCAGTGGGGCAATGTGGGCTGGTGCCATCCCCTGATCACTCACCTGGTCGCCTCACACAGTGAGAGACTATGGGTAGCAACAGTGGCAGGGCCATCCAGGGCAGGGCTACCTAGCACCATCGCCAGAGAGGCCTGTTGGGGTTGCCTCCCACAGAGAGAGTCCATCAGTGGCCATGGTGCATTTGGGGGCGGGGCTGGGCACTAGCTGCCCACATCAGCCTGATCAGCCCACCAGTCACCTCCCACAGAGGGAGGCCAGACTGCAGTTTAGGCCTGCTCCTCATCCCCCTAAGCCATCAGTAGGACATTCCCCCAAAGGGTCCCCAATTGGAGAGTTTTCAGGCTGAATTTTGTGCACTGGGCCACTAGTATATATATAAAAGCCAACGGATCCAAACCACTGGAACGACCGGAAGGACCAGAATGACTGGTGTCTATGACGTGCAATGCAGCTGTCCAATTGGCTCAATCAGGGTCAGGGCAGGCTGGCCAACCTCCCACAGCCCCTACCTGTGGACATCCCCACCCCCAAACACCTCTACATCTCATTTTGAGGTTGGACCAGCTGTCCAACCTCACACAGCCCCTTCCTTTGGTCATCATCACCCCCAAACACCCCCACAACCTGATTTGGGCTTGGGCCAGCTGGCCAAACTCCTGCAGCCCCTCCCCCATGATGGTCCCACCCAAGATCATCCCCCCCATCCTGACTGGGGTTGGGGCCAGCTGACCAACCTCCCTGTGGCTCCTTCCTGTGGCCTGCCATCTTCATTGGCCCCGATCAGTTGTGACAGCTGGACCCCGTGCATGAATTCCTGCACTGGTCCTCTAGTATTATCATATTTCTGGAGCTCAGATGTTCACATTGGTCTCACTGTGCTAAAATCACGTTGCTAGGGCTGTGTTCCTTCCTGCAGAGTCTAAGAGAAAATCAGTTTTCTTGCCTTTCTTAGTTTCTATAGGCTGTCCTCAGTCCTTGGCTTGTGGCTCTTTTCATTTAAAAAACCTGAAAGCAATAGTTAGTTGAGTCTTTCTCAAGATTCTGATCCTATCTCTCAAGTTCTATATCTTTTGTCTTCCTATTCCCGATTTATGGAGCCTTGAAATTACATTTGTCTCACAGAACAATCCAGGATAATCAGTTGATTAGCAACCTCAATTTCATTTGTCATGTAGTATAACATTCCCAGGTTCAGGAGATTTGAATATATACATTTTGGAGGCCATTTTTCTGCCTACTATACTCAATATGAATTATACTGGGATATTTGTACCTGTATGTATATGTATAAAGTATCACCGTAATTATAATGTAACAAGAAATTAAATCAATTATTAATTTAATTAACTGCACCTTAGCTATTTTTGTTTATTAGTCTTAAGATTTAAAAAAGGTTACCTATATTAATGACTGACAAGTTGTTTTTCTTAGAAATGGCCATTTGGTCATTAAACTGCAGCAAGGCAGTGCCAGTGCTTAAATTATAGCTCCCTGCAGAATTGAGGAAGTGATAGTTGGCCTGGGCCATTTACTTAGAATCTGAAGTTTGTGGTTTGCAGCCAGTAGAGGCTTATCCACTCTCTCAGGCCCTTGAGAACCACACTAATTAAAACTTAGTGATTTCAATACTTTACCTAGTTTCTCTTGTTTAATGAGCATAATATCATTAAGCCTTTGTGAAAACTGATTACATTTGATAACAAGCCTATTATTATCTTGGGTCACTTGCTATATTTGTTTTACAATATATTTAATTTTAATTTGTCCTATAAAAATCAAAGGAAATTAAAATTTTTCAAACACATATACTTTTATGTCCAAAATGTGGTATTTAAACTTGGTGAGAAAGAACGTTGACTTCATTGATATACTTTGTATCAAAAATTTAAAAGTAAAAGGAAATACTCTTAAATATCTCAGCAGTAACTAGAATCATGCTCAATTTTTGCTCTGTTTTAAAATCACGCCTTATAATTCAGAGATAACATAATTCACTAACCCTCAGCACAAAAATAATATTTATTATCAAGCAAGAACATTTTATAAATTTACTAGCAGCCTGATGTACAAATTCATGCATGGGTGGGGTCCCTCATCGTGGCCTGTGGGGATTGGGCCAAAACTGGCAGTCCAATACCACCTGCCTCTCCAGCTCATCCAGGCCCTGCTGCACCTGCCATGGGCTCCCTCCCAGTCATTCCTGATTGTGAGAGGCTCCAGCTGCCACAGTGGTGCTTACCAGCCATGAGCTCTCTGTCTGGCGCCTGTCTCAAGAATGGTAGGGGGCTGCAATTTTATTGGCCCTCCTGGTGGAACACAGGAACATGTTTCCCAAGAAGACAGTTAAGTTTATGAAAGCATTTTGCATGAGGAAAATGTGCATGGAGATAAGCTAAAAAATAATTGAATTTTAGATGACTGCATTTGAGCAAGGGACTTCACTGTGCATGCCAAATGTTACCATTATTCAAGCTAAACTTAAAAAATGAGGTTAGCCTAGCCTATGCTGCTCAGTGGTTGAGAATCAACCTATGAACCAGGGGCTCACTTTTCGATTCTCAGTCAGGGCATATGCCTGTGTTGTGGACTTGATCCCCAGTAGAGGGTGTGCAGGAGGCAGCCAATCCATAATTCACATCATTGATATTTCTATCTCTCTCCCTCTCTGAAATCAATAAAAAATAAAAAACCAAATACCCACACATATATTTTAAAAATACAATAAAAAAACTTATATTTAAAAAAAAAGATCAGGGTAGGGAATAAATTATTCACTTTACCCAAGTACAGGATTTTTAATGGATGGAATAAAAGTGCGGATCAATTTGTTGATGTTTTTTGCTTTGTCTTTGTTTAGTTTCATTTTTTGTTGTTGTTTTTTTAAACTTAAATATTCTAACTTAAATGGATTGTATTGAAAACATTGGAGGAATGCCATTTTGCAAATTTCTGGTAGAGCTTACAGGAATAACAGCATAATAAAAGTTTTTGTTTGAATAACATGCCTTCTTTATATTCTGGCTCTGTAAGGAAATCAATGTAATAACTCTTTCAAATCCCCTATTTAAACATTGTATAAAATATCAAATTCATCAAAAATGAGAAGTCATGCCTTTACAGAATAATAAATTTATTAAGCACTAAGAATATTCCAGCCATTTTACTAGGACTTTGCATGTGTTATCCTATTTAATACTCATAACAAAATTATGAGAAAGCTCATGATAATATTTATATTTGACACATGAAAGAGCTGATATATAGAAATTTTAAGTAATAAATAATGTAGCAGGCTAAGAATAGAGATCACTATTCAAACCTAAGCAGTCTGGTTGCAGAATGTATTATAGATGCTGGAAGGCATCCTCTAGTCTAGGTCATCATAGAAGATTTTAGAATCTGCCAAATAACACTTCCATCTTATATAACTTAATTTACTAGGACTTAATACTAGCTACAAGAAAAGTAGAAATAAAATATTTATTGTGGAAATTCATATGCCTATCTGAATATCTAATACTATATAAAAAGAGAAATCAGAGTTAGAGACAAATAGAAGTCTGTCCCTGGCTAATTAGAATAAATGTTTATTGTATCACTTGCATATAACATTATCTTGCCTTGTAGGGCAAGGATCAATATTTATAACTTGTCTAGATGATATATACCTGAATCCTATAGAATATTCTGTATATGCTACTTGATCAATATTAAAATAAGTTGTTTAGTTCTTCTAAAGATGGCAACTGGCAGGAAGGTAAGGAAGGAGAGAGTGTGAGAGAGTGAGGAACCCATAGAGGAGAGTGTAGACATGTATAGTGTGTGGTGTGTGTGTATGAACTAGGGACAGTTAGACTCTGCAGGTCCTCCAAGGGGCTGCCAAACTAGGCATTCTTGGATGGCGGAGCCCCGCGAACAAGTCGGACACTCCTGGCCAGCTGGCTAGCACAGCGGGGGAGACCACGCCATCTTGAGAAGCGGAACTGCCTGGACTGGGACCCTGCCCTCACCCAGTCACATCTCAGACACAGGCCAGGGAAACTGCAACCACTGGGGACAGAGAACTGCAGTCACAGCTTGAGACCAACCGGCAACAATAGTCCAGATCTCCCGGCAGCAGATTTCTGTGAGTCAAGGAGCCTATACCCCTCCCTGCAGAATCTATGATAGCTCCATAGTAACCAATAAACCCACTCCTCACTCGAGCCACAACTCCCCTAGCCCCTACAGGGAACCTTGTGTGCTTGGAGCTTGAGAATTCACTTTCCCAGCTAACCCAGAGGAACTTGGGCTTGGGAACATGCTCTGTGCATGTGCGCACACCTGTGGCTGAAGCGACCAGACAGTAATTGGAGCTTGGAGCTTGAATACTCAGTTTCCCAGCTACCTCAGGGGAACTTGGGCTTGGGAGAACACTCCGTGCTCATGCGCATGCCTGTGGCCAAAACTTCCAGACTGAGAATAGGACCATCGAGCTTGAGAGCTCGCTCAGGGGCCTCAGTACTGCTAAGGGAATTTGAGAGACTGGAGGTGGACTCCTGCAACACAATTGCAACCAGATGACCAAACCCACAGGGTGGCAGTGCCACCGGACCTGGTTACAGGGCACACACACGGAAGTCAGTCTTCCACAGTGCAGGCACACCACAGAACTATTGTGCAACCCAGTCCGCCATGGTGATCAAGACCCAAATTCTCCCATAAGAGGCAGCACTGAGCACCACTGACTTGACTCTGTTTCTTACCTTATGTGCCTGGAATCCCTGACTCACAGCAAATCCACACTAAGAGCCAGTGACTCCAATTCTGGGTGCAATCACACACGGGGACTCTGACCCACAACAAGAAACCTCATGAGGCAACAGACTCTGACACTCGATTCTTGGTGCAGACACAGGGAAACTTGAACTCCTGTCACTATTTTCAACACACGCAAGAGTGCAGTGCAGGCGGAGTTTCTGATTCTAGGTGTGCACATGAGACCACACAGAATGCTGGGAACACTGACCTTGAGCAAGCCTGGTTCCCACCAACCCACAGCACCCACACACCCCAGTGTCAGAGCACTTCAGTGACACTCAAGTGGTGCGAAGTTCCCACGGCACACAGCCCAGGTCCACGCAACTCAAAGGTTGAACCTTCTGATGATAGTCAGAATGGGGAGACTACACACTACCCAGAAGAAAGAAAATGACAAGTTGCAAAGAAAGGAAATTAGTGAAACTGAAGCTTGCAGCATAACTGAAAAAGAATTCAGAATTATGGTCATGGAATTTATACATCGGGTAGATGAGAAAATCAACAACCTATGTAAGAATCAGGAAGACATTAAAAATGATGATATAGCAATCAAAAACACCATGGAAAGTTTCAACAGTAGACTAGAAAAAGCAGAGGACCAAATTAGTGAGTTAGAGGATCAGGTACAGAAACAAGCTCAAACTGAACAGCAATTGGAAAAAAAAATTAAAAAGCAGAAGGAAAGCCTAAGGGAGCTTTTGGACAACATGAAACGAAGTGACATACATATAATAAGGCTGCCAGAAGGACAAGAAGAGCAGCAAGGATTAGAAAAATCTATTTGAAGAAATAATGACCGAAAACTTCCTGGACATGGGGAAGAAAAAACTTACACAAGTACAGAAAGTCCCAAGCAGGATCATCCCCAAAAGACCCACACCAAGACACGTCATAGTTTCAATGGCAAATATCAATGACAAAGAGAGAATCTTAAAGGCGGCAAGAGAGAGACAGAGAGTTACCTACAAAGGAACCTCCATCAGATTATCAAATGATTTCTTAACAGAAACACATCAGCCTAGAATGGATTGGAAAGTGGTATATAAAGTGTTGCAAAACAAAGGACTGAATCCAAGAATACTCTGTCCAGCAAGACTATCAATCAAAATTGAAGGGAAATCAGGAGCTTCACACACAAAAAGATGCTAAGGGAGTTTATCACCACCAAATCAGCAATGCAAGAAATGTTAAAGGGAATACTGTATAAAGAAGAAATGAGCAGGTAAGAGGAACATAGACACAAAAATAAATATGACTACAAACAAATACTTTTCAGTAATAATTTTAAATGTAAATGGATTAATGTTCCAATCAAAAGACACCAAGTGATTGAATGGATAAAAAACACAACCCATATATATTCTGTCTATAAGAGACCCCCCTCAGAACAAGAGACTCACACAGATTGAAAGTGAAGGGATGGAAAAATATCTTTCACGCAAATGAAAAAAAAAAAAAGCTGGGGTAGCAATACTTATATCTGACAAATTAGACCTTAAAGTAAATGCCATAACAAGAGATAAGGAAAGCCACTTTATAATACTAAAGGGATTGATACAACAAAAGGATATAACCCTGATAAACATACATGCACCCAACACGGGAGCACCCAAATACATAACAAAACTCTTAGACGATATCAAGGAAGAGATCGACAACAATACAATCATCATAGGGGACTTTAATACACTACTGACATAACTGGATAAATCCTCTAGACAAAAAATCAGCAAAAACACAGCAATCTTAAATGATTCACTAGAAAAGATGGACTTAACTGACATCTTCAGAACATTTCACACAAAAGCCACAGAATATAAGTTCTTCTCAAGAGCACATGGGACATATTCAAAAATAGACCACATATTGGGTCACAGGCAAAGTCTTCTTTCAATCAAGATTGAAATCATACCAAGCATCTTCACAGACCACAATGCCATAAAAGTAGAAATATATTATAATAAAAACAATTTAAAAATCTCAAACACTTGGAAACTGAATAGCATGCTATTAAACAATGATTGGATTATCAATGAGATAAAAGAAAAAATTAAAAGCATCCTGAAAACCAATGGCAGCAAAACCACAACAATCCAAAATCTATGGAACACAATGAAAGCAGTCTTAAGAGGGAAGTTTATAGCTCTACAAGCCTACCTCAAAAGTCAGAAAAAAATGGTAATAAATAATCTAACTCTACAACTCAAAGAATTAGAAAGATATCAACAAGAAAAGCCCAGAGTGAGCAGAAGGAAGGAGATAATAAAGATCAGAGGAGAAATAAATGACATAGAGACAAACAAAATACAAAAGTTCAATGAAACCAAAAGCTGGTTCTTTGAAAGGATAAATAAGATTGATGAACCTCTAGCCAGACTCACCAAGAAGCAAAGAGAGATGAATCAAATAAACAAAATCAGAAATGAGAGAGGTGAAATAACAACAGATCCCACAGAAATACAAAGGATTGTTAAAAAATACTATGAAAAACTCTATTCAAACAAACTAGACAACCTAGAAGAAATGGACATATTCCTAGAAAAATGCAACGTTCCAAAACTTGATAGGGAAGATTTTAAAAATTTCAATAGTCTGCTAACTATGGAAGAAATTGAAGCAGTCATCAAAATCTCCAAGCAAACAAAACCCCCGGGCCAGATGGCTTCACTGGGGAGTTTAACCACATATGCAAGGAAGAACTTAAAATTATCCTCTTCAGACTATTTAAAAAAAAAACTCAAGAGGAAGGAACACTCCCTAGCTCATTCTGTGAAGCCAGAATCACCCTAATACCAAAACCAGAAAAACACAACACATTGAAAGAGAGCTATAGGCCAATATCACTCATGAACATAGATGTCAAAATCCTCAACAAAATTATAGCAAATTGGATCCAGCGTTACATCAGAAAGATCATATACCATGACCAAGTAGAATTTATCCCAGGAATGCAAGTATGGTTCAATATCTGCAAATCGATAAACGTGATACATCACATAAACAAATTGAGAGATAAAAATCACATAATCATATCAATTGACAAAGAAAAAGCATTTGACAAACTCTAACACCCTTTCTTGATAAAAATTCTCAGCAAGGTGCTAATAGAAGGATCTTTCCTCAACATAATAAAAGCCATATATGAAAAACCCTCAGCCAACATCATACTCAATGGACAAAAACTGAAACTATTTCCTCTAAGAAGAGGAACAAGACATGGATGCCCACTCACACCACTCCTATTCAACATAGTATTGGAAGTACTAGCCGTTGTGATCAGATAAGAAGAAGAAATAAAAGGCATCTAAATTGGAAAATTAGAAGTAAAACTGTCCCTATTTGCAGATGACATGATATTGTAATATAGAAAACCCTAAAGACGCCATAAAAATTATTCAACTTAATAAATGAATTCAGCAATGTAGCAGGATACAAAATTAATACCAAGAAATTTATGGCATTCCTTTACACCAATAGCGAACTTATAGAAAGAGAGACTCAAAAAGCAATCCCACTTACCATCGCACAAAAAATTTACATACCTGGGAATAAACTTAACTAAGGAGGTAAAAGACCTGTAAGAAAATATCTACAGGACAATGAAAAAACATATAGAGGAAGACATAAATAGATGTAAGAACATACTGTGTTCATGGATTGGTAGAAACAACATCATCAAAATGTCCATACTACCCAAAGCAATCTACAGATTCAATGCACTCCCCATTAAAATACCAATGGCATATTTCACTGACACACACGAATTTTCCAAAAATTCGTCTGGAACAACAACAACAAAAAAGATCCTGAATAGCTGCAGCAATCCTGATAAAGAAGAACAAAGTAGGTGGGATCTCAATACAAATCCACTGTTCTTAAACAGCCTGGTACTGGCATAGGAACAGACATATAGGTCAATGGAATAGTATAGAAAACACAGAATTTGACCCAAACCACTCTGCCCAATTAATATTTGACAAAGGAGGCATGAATATACAATGGACTTAAGATAATCATTTCAACAAATGGTGTTAGGAAAATTGGACAGATACATGCAAAAAAAAATAAAATAAAACTAGACCATCTAATTACACCATACACAAAAATAAACTCAAAATGGATGAAAGACTTAAACGTAAGAAGGGGAACCATAAAAATACAAGAGGAATCCACAGGCAGAAAATTCTCAGACATATGCTGAAGGAGCTTCTTCACTGATACGGCTCCTATGGCAATGGAAACTAAAGAGAAAAAAAATGGGACTACATCAAAATAAAAAGCTTTTGCACATCAATAGAAACCATCAACAAGCCACCAAGAAATCCTACTGCATGGCAGAACATATTTGCCAATGTCATCACAGACAAGGGTTTAATCTCCAACATTTACAGGGAACTCATACAACTTAACAAAAGAAAGATAAACAATCCAATCAGAAAATGGGCAATGGACCTAAATAAACATTTTTTGAAGGAGGAAAGAAGGAAGGCTAAGAGACATATGAAAACATGCTCAAAGTCACTAATTATCCGAGAGATGCAAATCAAAACAGCAATGAGGTATCATCTCACACCTCTCAGAATGGCAATCATCTACAAATCAATGAACGACAAGTGTTGGGGAGGATGTGAAGAAAAAGGAACTCTTTTGCACTGTTGGTGGGATGCAGACTGGTGCAGCCACTGTGAAGAACAGTATGGAGTTTCCTCCAAAAACTAAAAATGGAATTCCCATTTGATCCAGTGATCCCACTTTTAGGAATATATCCCAAGAATCTACAAACATGAATCAGAAAGAATTTGTGCACCTCTATGTTCATTGCAGCACAATTCACCATAGCTAAGATTTGGAAACAGCCTAAGTGCCCATCAGCAGATGATTGGATTAAAAGACTGTGGTATATCTACACAATGTAATACTACACTGCAGTAGAAAAGAAAAAGTTCTTACCATTTGCAACAGCATGGATGGAACTGGAAAGCATTATGCTAAGTGAAATAAGCCAGTCAGAGAAAGACAAATACCACATAATCTCACTCATTTGTGGAATATAACGAACAACATAACTGATGAACAGAGACAGACCCAGAGGCAGAGAAGCATTGACCAGAATGCTGGTCCTCAGGGGGAAGGTACAGGAGAGGTGGGGGAAGGAGGAGAGATGAACTAAAGAACTTGTATGCATAAATATAAGCCTAAGCAATGGACATGAACACCAAGGGGATGAGGGCATGAGTAGGGGCAGGGTTGGAGAGGTTAATAGAGGCATAAGGACACATAAGTAATACCTTAATCAATAAAGAAATTTGGAAAAAATAAGTTGTTTATTAAGATAATTTTAACATCAAAAGTAAAATTAAGTTTTATTACCAAAAAATGTCCTATCTCTATTTTTATCATTTAAAAAATTGAACTACAATTGATATACAATATATTATTTTCAGAGTGTACAACTGAGTGAATAGATATTATATAAGTTACTAAGATTAATCCTATAAATCCCACATGCTTCTGACACTATACATAGTTATTAAAACATTATTGACTATATTTCCCATGCTATATTTTACATCCCCATTACTATTTTGTAACAGCCAATTTATATTTCTTTTTTTAATTTCTTTATTGATTAAGGTATTACATATGTGTCCTCATCCCTCTATTAACTCCTTCCCCCCACTCATACCCTTATCTACCTGGTTGTGTCTATTAGTTAAGCTTATATTCATGCATACAAGTCCTTTGGCTGATCTCTCCTCCTTTACCTCACCCTCCTCTACCTTCCCTCTGAGGTCTGGCAGTCTGATCAGTACTTCTCTGCCTCTGGATCTGTCTGTGTTCATCAGTTTATGGTGTTCATTATATTCTACAAATGAGTGAGATCATGTGGTATTTGTCTTTCTCTGACTGGCTTATTTCACTTAGCATAATACTCTCCTGATCCATCCATGCTGTTGCAAATGGTAAGAACTAATTTTTTAAAGCAGCATAGTATTCCATTGTGTAGATGTACCACCGTTTTTTAATCCACTCATCTGCTGATGGGCACTTGGGCTGTTTCCAAATCTTAGCTATGATGAATTGTGCTGCTATGAACATAGGGGTGCATATGTCCTTTCCGATTGGAATTTCTAGTTTATTGGGATATATTCCTAGAAGTGGGATCACTGTGACAAATGGGAGTTCCATTTTTAGTTTTTGGAGGAAACTCCATGCTCTTCTCCACCGTGGCTGCACCAGTCTGCATTCTCACAAGCAGTGCAAAATAGTGCCTTTTCCTCTACATCTTCTCCAACACTTGTCATTTGTTGATTTGTTGATGATTACCATTCTGACAGTTGTTAGATGATACCGCATTTTTTATTTGCATTTCTCAGATAATTAGTGATTTTTAGCATGTTTTCATGTGTCTCTTAGCCTTCTTTCTGTCCTCCTTTGAAAAGTGTCTATTTAGGTTCATTTCCAATTTTTTATTGGATTGTTTATCTTCATTTTGTTAAGTTGTATGAGTTCCTTGTAAATGTTGGAGATTAATCCTTTATTGGTAATGACATTGGCAACTATGTTCTCCCATGCAGTTGGAGGAGGGGCTGTGGGACAGGAGGTTAGAAAAGGCTGATCAGGGCCCAGATCAGGTAGGCTGGCCACTGCAGTGCATGTCATAATGACCAGTCATTGCGGTTGTTCCTTCATTCCAGTCTTTTGGCTTCTAAATATATAAATAATTTTTAGAAGAAATATTAATATTTATAATTTAGTTATTAACTTAATTATTTATGTTTACATATGTATCATTTACATCAGTATGGACTCATTGGTATTTGGTTACTATTTTGAGTTATAATCTAATACTATGCTATTTATTTTGTTGCTCAATTATTTCCGTTGTGTCCATTGGAATATTTTTCACATTGTCTTCTGAGTTCCTTTTCACATTTATTTCTCTCTGTCTTTCTCTTTTTTCCCCCTGTTCCTGCCTCAGAACTTATAACTTCTAACACTGTAAAGTGCTCTAATTTATCATATTTTCCTTTCTCCAGGCCTAGCATCATTAAGTCCTTCAAGAATATATGTGTTTCCTGCCTGACTTGCATGGCTCAATGAATGAGCATTGAACTATGAACCAGCAGGTGATGGTTACGTTCCCAGTCAGAGCACATGCTGGGGTTGTGAACTCAATTCCCAGTGGGGATGTGCAGGGGGCAGCAGATCAATGATTCTCTCTCATCATTGATGTTTACTTCTCTCTCTCTCTCTCTCTCTCTCTCTCTCTCTCTCTCTCTCTCTCTCTCTCTCCTTTCCTCTCTGAAATCAATAAAAATATATTAAAAAAAACAAGTATCTGGTTCCTTTTCTTGGAGAATCAGTACTTATAGATGAAAACGAGAGTTCTGAGTGTGCTAATTTCTACTAAGATGAAACTGCATTCAGATTCTCTCACATTTTTCATATTTGCAAATCTGTATTCCAGTCTGGGATTCTTCAATATGCTGTTTGAGTTTAAAATTTCCTTACATTAAATTTCACTCTTTGTGATATAAAGTTATATGGAATGTGATAAATCCAAAAAGTCATTGATCCACCAACCCAGTACCATATAGAAGCATTACATAACCATCATTTCCCTGTATATTTCTTTTGCAGTAAATCCCTTGCCCTTTTAAAAATAAAGCAAACAAAGGAAACCCACACTGAACTATTTTTCTTCTCAATAGCTTTACCTTTTCAGAATGTCATATTCAAGGAATCATACAACATCAAATCTTTTTGGGTATGGCTCTTTAAAAATTTTATTTATAAAAAATTATTTATAAAAATTTATCCATAATAAACACATAACATGCATCAATAGTTCTTTCTCTTTTATCGCTGAATAGTTTGGAATACGCTTCCAGACATTATTTATGTTTTGAAGCAATTCTTAGTTACTTTCATTTTTAGAGATTGTAATAAGACTACTATAATCAGGTTTGTGTGAACATATATTTTACTTTTTAAATTCTTAAATACATTTTTATTATTGACTAGAGACCCAGTGCATGAAATTTGTGCATGTGGGGTGGATCCTCTCAGCCCAGCTTGCACTCTCTTCAATCTAGGAACCCTCAGGGGATGTCTGACCCTGGGATCGGGCCTAAACAGGCAGTTGGACATCCATATCACAATCCTGGACCACTGGTACCTAATCACTCACCTGCCTGCCTGGTTGCCCCTAATTGCCCCCACACTGGCCTGGTTGCTCCTAACTTCTCCCCCTGCTGGCCTGGTCACAAACCCCCCACCAGCCTGGTCACCCCATGCAGCCTGCTATTCAGTCATCCCTCACTAACCCTCCTCCCAGCCTGGTTGCCCCACACAGCTTGCTGTTCAGTTGTTTGGTTGTCCCTCACTAACTCCCCTGCAGGCCTGGTTGCCCCATGCAGCCTGCTTATTCAATTGTTTGGTCATTCCTCACTAAGCCCACTGCTGGCCTGGTCATAGGCAGCCATCTTGTGAAGGTGTGATGGTCAATTTGCATCTTACCCTTCTATTCTATAGGATAGTATTACAGATATCTCCCTTCCCCTCTCCTCCCAGCTCCTAACCCTCCCCTTCTCCAAATCTTCACTATCCTATTGCCTGTGCCCATGGACTATGCATATAGTTATATAAGTCATTTGGTTTATCTCTTCTTATCCCCCTCACGTGGAGTTATGTTAGATTGTTCCATGCCTCTCCACTTTGGGTTTAATTTTGTTGGTAAATTTATTTTGTTTATTACATTCCACAAATTAGTGAGATAATGTAATAGTTGTCTTTTTTAGTTTGGCTTATTTAACATAGCATCATATTTTCCATAAGTTATCAATGTATATATATATTAATATGGAGGAATGTGATTTCTGATATTATAGATCACAGCTTCAAGAGGAATGCAGACACCATATAACCATCTACAGTCCTGTGCCTTCCCTCCTTTATGATATAGTTATCAGAAGTATTACCATTTTCATACATGGAGAGCCAGATTAAGCAATTTTATATTTATTTATTTATTTATTTATTTATTTATTTATTTATTTATTTATAAATATATTTTATTGATTTTTTACAGAGAGTAAGGGAGAGAGAGAGGGGGAGAGAGAGAGAGAGAGAGAGAGAGAGAGAGAGAGAGAGAGAGTTAGAAACATAGATGAGAGAGGAACATTGATTAGCTGCCTACTGCACACCTCCTACTAGGGATATGCCCACAACCAAGGTACATGAACTTGACCAGAATCGAACCTGGAACCCTTGAGTCTGCAGACTGATCCTTTATCCACTGAGCCAAACTGGTTAGAGCTATTTTCTTTCTTTATTTTCTTTTTCTTTTTCTCTTTCTTTCTTTCTTTCTTTCTTTCTTTCTTTCTTTCTTTCTTTCTTTCTTTCTTTCTTTCTTTCTTTCTTTCTTTCTTTCTTTCTTTCTTTCTTTCTTTCTTTTTTACTATGAAACACAATTTTAAAATCCCAATAGAAGAACAATCTATAATATTTTGTCATATGTTTATCCTTTTTTATTATTTTCTAATTTTCCCTTACATTATAATTAATATTCTTTCTGCCTCTCCCCAGCAGATATTTTTACAAGTACACTGACTTCTGCTTCCTCTTAGAATTGAGATGGTAAGCCACCCACATTTGAACCATTACCTATAGAAGAGAAACAGGAAAGGCATTTCTAAAGAAGCAAGTTAGCTACCTACTAAAATAGAGGACTTTCAAAGGACCGTACTTCTAAAATGTAATATTTACAAAGGAACCACAATATGTTCAGGTACAATGAAAAATTACTGGTCATTCTAAGAGTCAGGTACATAAGGCAAGATTTAAGAAGACAAGAACCTGAAAGAACCTATTTAAAAAGAGTAATATGCAAATTGACCAAATCTCTGCTACACCCACAAGCCATGCCCACCAGCCAATCAGGAGTGAATATGCAAATAAGCCCAACCAAGATGGCTGCCAACCACAGAGAGCAGGAAGGAGGCTTGGGTTTCCCTGGCAATGGAGCAAGCCAAGCTTTCCACCTGCCCTTGCCAGCCTACTCCTCCACTCAATGCTACAAAGTTTCAATTATGGAAGATAATGATAGCAGCCACAGAGCTAGAGAGAACAGGAGGCTTGAGTTGCACCCAGAGATGGAGGAAGCCAAGCTAACCACCTGCTTTGGCCAGCCCAAGCCTCTGCTTAAGGCTACAAAGTTTCAATTATAGAAAGTAAATAAATTCAACAGAAATGGCTGCCGCCACAGAGCGAGTAGAAGCCTTGGCTCCGCTCCAGCCTACAAAGTTTCAATTGTAGAAAAAAAATAAGTCCCAGATATCAGGGCCTCCTCTTGGGTCACCAGGAGACGTGGCCAGCCTGCAAACCACTTCAGGTCCCTCGCCCAGGCCACCCTGATCTGGAACACCCTTCAGGACAAAGCAGTTGGCCCCCTCCCAGGCAACAGGTTTCTGTCCTATATAATAAAAGAGTAATATGCAGATTGACCATCACTCCAACATACAAGATGACTGCCCCCACGTGGACACAAGTTGGCCACCACAAGATGGCCAGCAGGGGAAGGCAGTTGGGAGGGACCAGGCCTGCAAGGGAGGGCACTTGGGGGTGATCAAGACTGCAGGGGAGGGGAGTTAGGGGAAAACAGGCTGGCAGGGGAGCAATTAGGTATCAATCAGGCAGACAGGGAAGTGGTTAGGGGGTGATTAGACTGGCAAGAGGAAGCAGTTAGGGGCAATCAGGAAGGCAGGCAGGCGAACAGCTGGGAGCCAGCAATCCTGGATTATGAGAGGGATGTCTGTAGGATCAGGCCTAAATGGGCAGTTGGACATCTCTCAAAGGGTCCCATATTGGAAAGGGTGCAGGCTGGGCTGAGTTACACTCCACCCTCAACCCTCTGCCCCCCGCGTCCTGCCCCTTGCCCCCCTGTGCATGAATTTTGTGGACCAGGCCTCTAGTATTTCTATAAAAAGTTTAGTGTGAGAAATTGTCTTACCTTATTGCAAAGTCTGGCTAGGCAAGTCTAACGTTCACTGGATAGGCTATCAAGAAGAACAGGCTGGAGTGATTAGACATGGGATAAACCTGATATCTTTAGGAGAAAAAAAGTTCTATAGGGGAGCCTCAACTGTACTTTGAAAATATCTCAACTTACTGAATTATCCAACTTAGATTATTTAAAATTAGTTCCCTAATTTCAACTAATGGTCAGACTTTAATTATATTTATAAAATATATTCACAGCAACACCTAGATTAGTGTTTGATTCACTAACTTGGGACTATCAAAATATTCATTCCACCAAACAAAATCTCAATTTGATTGAGAAAAGATAGTTGATAAACATTAACACTAAGGTGACACAGGTGGTAGAATTATCTGAAAAGGATTTCAAAACAGCTGTCATTAAATAAATTCCAATGAACAATTATTATCTTGCAATAAATGTAAGCTATCAAAAATCTCAGCAAAAGAATAGAAGACATAGAAAAATAAAAAAAAAATAATTTGAAAATAAAATAACCAATTTTTTTAAATCAGTGGATGTGCAAGAAAGTGGCACATTTTTAAGTGCTTAAAGAAAAGAACTGTCTTTCCAATAGGATGTATCTAAGGAAAAAATATATTCATAATGAAAATGAAATAAAATCATTTGCAAATGAAAGAAAGCCAGTAGAACTTGTCATCATCTGTTCTAAGGAACATCTAAAGGATAAATAATTATATATTTTACTCCACAATCTGTTTTTATATTTTCTGAGTATGAAAATCAGTTATAAATTGAATATAGTGCAGACTACTAAAAATATATACAATCTGATCATAAGTAATACTCCTGTTTCCCCAAAAGTAAGATGTTCCCTGAAAATAAGACCTACTTTCAGTTTTGCCTCTCACTGTAATATAAGGCATCCCCCCGAAAATAAGACCTCCCCAATAATATTTTTATTCTTGAAACTGAAAAAGTCTGGGCCACACAAGCAGTTATAAGGAAGTGTGTCGATTTAATGCTGCCGCTTGTTATGCGAGGGAGCCAAAGAGGTCTGCTAGTCTGGGATGCAGCCAGCACTCACTGCGCTAAAGACATAAAGAAATTTCTTCACAAAAGAAAAATAGATCAAATAATGATTCCCAAAGGAATCACGGCCTATCTCCAGACTCTTGATATTGCAATAAACAAGCCATTCAAGGACAATTTGCGCATGGAAATTAATGACTACATTGAAAATAGAATGGAGAGAAATCAGCGTGGAAACTTTGTGAAATCTAAACTGCAAGAGGTTGTGACTTGGGTGAAGAATTTATGGGAGAAAATCACTGACAGTAGCATTGCAAATGCACTACAAGCAGGCTACCTTGACAAGAAGTACTCATTTAAGGACAGTGCTATTGCTAAACATGAGAGATTTGGTCCACTGATTCTGAAAGAAATGGAGTCACAAAAAATTCACCAGGAAATTCAGGGTTTGAATTGTTATGATGATGTTCCAGAAGATGATGACATGACTGTCACTGAATAAATATTACTTTGTGTTCATACCAGTAAATATCAGTATCAGTAAATGTACCATAGATTGTTGTGCATGGAAATAATGGTAGTAACAAGAAATTCTTGATACCGTAGGATTCACAGTTTGTCTAGTTATGCTGGTTTGTGATGACAACTACTACTGTACCGTATACAGGTAATAAATTTCCTTTTTCTTTGTTCAACAATAAATGTGTACCATATTCTTCTTCATGGAAAAATAAGACATCCCCTGAAAATAAGACCTAGCGCATCTTTGAGAGCAAAATTTAATATAAGACACTGTCTTATTTTCGGGGAAACGGGGTAGTTCCATGGGACTGCTAGAAATGTTATTTTGAAGAGATAACAAAAAAATGTTCTATAGACATGCTTTTTATTCTATATAATCATAGTTAAATGAATTTGTAATTTGGTGCCAAATTTGCATGAACTATATTATTCCATTCATGGGTTAATTCATTGCAAAAATCTATAATCTAGACTTTTTTAATTGACTTGATAATCTAATTCCTATTTATTGCACCAAATATTTGGAGATAAGCTATCCTATCTAATAAAGAGAAACATGCAAATTACAGTACGTTCCCTATCAGGAACGGGGCAGGGCAGCAAGGCATGTGGGAGGGTGGGGCAGCATGGCAGATAGCTGGGAGCCCGCCCAAGCTGGAGGTCAACCACCCAGGGCCCGAGCCTCAAACAGAGGCAGCAGGGTGACCATGCATGCTGGGGGTCAACCGTCCAGGGCCCCATCCTCAGAGCATCAGCCAGAGGCTTTCGGCCTTGGCCCTGGGCAGAGCAGGGCAATCCTAAGTGCTGGGAGTTCCCTGCCCAGGGCCTGAGCCTCAAACAGAGGCTTGCTGCTTTGGCTGGGGGGTGGAACAGGGTGATAGCACATGCTGGGGGTCAACCGCTGGGCCCCATCCTCCAAGCAGAGTGATCAAGTGCACTGGGGGTCCCCTGCCCTAGACCTGAGCCTCAGATCCTTAGCCAGAGGCTTAGGGCCTTGGCCGGGGTGGAACAGGGCAATCGCAGCTAACTGGGGGTCCCCCACCCAGGGCCAGAGACTTTAGGCCTTGGCAGGGGTGGAGCCGGAGATCAGAGGAGATAGATGTGAACTGTAGAGGAAACACCTTTTCTGATCGCTCATTGGCTAAGCTCCCTGTATGCCACTGGTAATATTCTTAGTAACTTGGGTATAAGAATCCAAAAAAGTAATCTAGGGTTCTTCCACCACAGTCCTGGAGATAAAAACAAAGGTCTGCTGCTAGAGGGCTAAGAAATATCATATCCTTTCGTTAGGCAGTTTGGCTCAGTGGATAATGCCTAGGTTTGCCAACCGCAGGGTCCGGGTTATATTCTGAACAAGGGCATGAACCTAGGTTGCAGGCTCCTCCCTGGCTTGGGCCCAGGTCAGGGCTCACACCGGAGGTAACCAATCAAAGTGTTCCTCTCTCTTTGATGTTTCTCTCTGTCTTTCTCTTTCTCTTCCACACTCTCTAAAAATCAATGGAAACATATTCTCAGGTGAGGATAAAAAAGAAAAATAAAGAAATGTTATATCCTATGAAAGACACATCTTGAAAATGCCTAAAGAAAACTGTCATTTTTTCATGGTGAAGGGAGCAGAGTCCGGGTTGATGAAAACACCTTGGTGGCTGTGATGACTGGCAGTGGCTGCAGCAGTGGGGTGATGGGGCTGGTGCCTTTCCCTGATCAGCCCAGTTGCCTCCCACAAAGGGAGGCCAGACTGTGGCTTAGGCCTGCTCCCCATTGGAAATGGGCCTAAGTGATCAGTAGGACATGCCCTGAGGGCTCCCAGTATGTGTGAGAAGGTAGGCTGGGCTGAGGGGACCCCTCCCCCCGCCAGTGCATGAAATTTGTGCACCGGGCCCCTAGTTCTATCTAATAAAAGAGTAATATGCAAGTTTATCATACCTCCTATTGAGCCATGCCCAAAGCCATGCCCACCAGCCAATCAGGAACAAATTATGCAAATAAACCCCAACCAAGATGGCAGCCACCACTGAGAGCAGGAGGGAGGCTTGAGTTTCCCTGGCAACAGATAAAGCCAAGCTTTCCACCTGCCCTTGCCAGACTAGGCCTCCACTCAATGCTACAAAGTTTCAATTATAGAAGATACATAATCCCAACAGAAATGGCAGCAGCCACAGAACTAGAAAGAAAAGAGGCTAGGGTTGCTGGGGTGATGTAAGAAGCCAAACTTCTGCAGCCCTAGCCTAGGACTCCACTTTAGGCTACAAAGTTTCAAACAGAAATGGCTATCCCCACAGAGCGAGCAGAAGGCTTGGCTCCACTCCAGGCTACAAAGTTTCAGTTGTAGAATATAAATTAATCCCAGATACCAGGGCCTCCACTTGTGTTTTTGGTGGGCATGACCAGCCTGCAAACTACCACAGGTCCCTCACCCAAGTTGTCCCACACCCCAAGGGAACCCCCACCCTGATCTAGGACACTCTTCAGGGCAAACCAGCTGGTCCCCAGCCATGCACCAGGCCTCTATCCTATCTAATAAAAGAGTAATATGCAGATTGACCATCACTCCAAAACACAAGAGGGCTGCCCCCATGTGGTCAAAGGTCCTGCCCCCATGTGGACACAAGATGGCCACCACAAGATGGCCAGCAGGAGAGGACAGTGGGAGGTTGCAGGCCTGTAAGGGAGGGCAGTTGTGGGCGATCAGGCCAGCAGGGGAGGGCAGTTGGGAGGGACCAGTCCTACAAGGGAGGGCAGTTGGGGGTGATCAAACCTGCAGGAGAGGGTAGTTAGGAGTGACCAGGCCGGCAGAGGTGGGAAGTTGGGGGCAAACAGGCTGGCTGGGGAGCAGTTAGACATCAATCAGGCTGGCAGGATAGTGGTTAGGGGTGATCAGGCTGGCAGGCAGAAGCGGTCAGGGACAATCAGGGAGGCTGGCAGGTGAGCAGTTTGGAGCCAGCAATCCTGCATTGTGAGAAGGATGTCTGACTGCTCCTAACTGCTTCTGCCTGCCAGCCTGATTGATGCCTAAATGGGCAATCAGACATCCCTCAAAGGGTCCCAGATTGGAGAGGGTGCAGACTGGGCTGAGTGACACACTCCCCGCCCCCCGCACCATGCACAAATTTCATGCACCGGGCCTCAAGTAGCTTTCTGAGGTAACACATAGGTTTGTGTGGTCTTTTTCAGCTTCCACCATTAGACACCATGTGTAGGGCAAAAAGGTGCTGAAGGTGATGGTGTAGCTCATCAACCTAATCTTAAGATCCTTACAAAATGGATATCTGATAAAAAAAAATCCTAAGATTGACATACACTATAGATATACTAGAGGTCTAGTACATGATATTTGAGCATGGTAGTGTGTGTCCCTCTGCCCAGCCTGCACTCTCTCAAACATGGGACACCTCAAGGGATGTCTGACTTACCATTTAGGCCTGAATCTAGCAGGATTAGGCCTAAATGGGCACTCAGGCATCCCTCTCACAATCCAGTACTGTTGACTCCCAACTGCTCGCCTGCCTGCCTTACTGATTGCCCCTAACGGCTTCTGCCTGCCAGCCTGATTTCCCCTAACTGCTCTCCCCTGCAGGCCTGGTCCCCCCACAACTGCCCTTCCCTGCCAGCCTTGTACCCACCCTCGCCAAACTGCTCTCTCCTACAGGCCTGCGTCCTCCCTACTGCCATCTCTGCCAGCCCAGTAGCCTCCAACTTCAGTCCTCTGACAGCCTGGTCACCCCTAACTGCCCTCCCCTACAGGCTTGATTACCCCCAACTGCCCTCCCTTACAGGCCTGGAGCTTCCCAAAGGCCCTGCCCTGCTGGCCATCTTGTGATGGCCATCTTGTGTCCACATGGGGGCAGGATCTTTGACCACATAGGCCAACCCTCTTGTATGTTGGAGTGATGGTCAATCTGTGTATTACTCTTTTATTAGATAGGATAGAGGCCTGGTGCATGGGTGGGGATCAGCTGGTTTGCCCTGAAGGGTGTCCTGGATCAGGGTTGTGGTTGTCTTGGGGCATGGGGCACCGTGGGTGAGGCTCCTATGGTGGTTTCCAGGATAGCCACGCACCTCAGCAACCCAAGCAGAGGCCCTGGGATCTGGGATTTATTTATCTTCTATAATTGAAACTTTGTAGCCTTAAGTAGAGGCCAAGGCAGGCCAGGGCTGTGGCAGCTTGGCTTCCTCCATCTCTGGGGGCAACCCTAGCCTCCTGCTCTCTATAGCTCTGTGGCTGCTTCCATTTTGTTGGGATTTATTTATCTTTTATAAGTGAAACTTTTTGCCTTGAGCGGAGGTCTGGGCCTACCATGGTGTGCGGAAAGCTTGGCTTCCTCCATTGTTGGAGAAACCCAAGCCTCCTACTCACTCTGTGACTGTAGCCATGTTGGTTGGGTTAATTTGCATACTCACTCATGATTGGCTGGTGGGCATGGCTTGGGGTGTGACAGAGTGCTGGTTAATTTGCATAATACTCTTTTGTTAGATAGGATTATTTGCATCCATCTTATGTTAGACTAGATCCAGGTGTGGCTTTGTGAGCAAGGAAATATGCAGATAGAAGGTTGATTCAATGGTTTTTATGATACATGAGCCTTGTATTAGATGATGCAGAAGAGATTCATTCTAAGTAAAGTCAAGAAAACCAGTTGTTCAGATCATGGTAAAAGAAAATAATATTATTCTGTTTCAACGTGTCTCCAACTAGAAACAATTAATGAAGTGAGAAATTGTTGAGAAGCAACATATAGACTAGATTACAATCCTGTTATATTAACTCATTGTATACTGTAATTTTTTCTTAACATTTATTCAAAAATTAATTTTCTATGTAATTTATTGCTTAATATCTCCCTTCACCTGGGCTATGATCATCTTATGACTATGAGCTCTTTTACTTATTGTTGTAATTCCAGTACTTAATGCATAATTCCATTTGGTGAATGAGTAACAAAATGCATGACAATGTAAAACTCTAAATTAACTCATTGTATAATCTACATACACATTTATACTAATAAAAGCCTAGCTCGTGCCCTCATGCGATGCCCTCATGTTATCACAAGATGGCCACCACAAGATGGCAGCCACAAGCAGGAGTGGGCAGTTGTGGGAAACCAGGCTGGCAGGGGAGGAAGTTTGGGTGAAACTAGGCTGGCAGCAGAGGGCAGTTAGGGGTGACCAGGCCTGCAGTGGAAGCCAGTTAAAGGTGATTAGGACTGCAAGGGAGGGCAATTGGGTACAACCAGGCTGGCAAAGAAGGACAGTTGGAGGCAATCAGGGTGGCAGGGGAGCAGTTAGGGGTCAAACAGGCTGGCACATAGAAGTAGTTAGGGGCAATCAGGCAGGCAGGCAGGTGAGCAGTTAGAAGCCAGCAGTCCCAGATTGTGAGAAGGATGTCCTAGATTGGAGAGGGCGCGGGCCGGGCTGAGGGACAACCCCACCTCCGTGCACAAATTTCATCCACCAGGCCTCTAGTAATCTATATAACCTAATTATGAGTAGTCCATATTAGGCATAATTTTAATACACTACTCATCAATTGCTGAATATCCTATATAATGAAAGACTAATATGCACAAAGACGGAACAGCAGAACAACCAAACAACCGAACGACTGAAAAACTGGTCGCTATGACGTGTGCTGAAGGCACACAAGGGTGCATTCAGCACATGGCAGGAGTTGGCCACAGTGGAATGGTGGAGCAGGCGAGCAGGGCTGTCTGACATAGGCAAGGGCTGGTTACCGTCATTGGGGTGAGCCTCTGGTGGTTACTGAAATTTCTTTGCTCCTGCGCACCATGCTTCTGTCCAGGCTTGCACCTGCTCCTGGTGCCAGCCCCACTCACACCTGCTGCCAGCGTCCAGCACCAGCCTCCATCTCTTAGCACTGTCGACAGGCACAAGCAGTGGCTGCTGGCCCCAACTGCCCCGCAGGGCTTCTTTACCTTCCCCTGCTCATAAGGGGCGATTGGGACCTGCAGCCACCTCTCACACCCGCTGTTGGTGATGGCCCCACTCACACCCACGGCCAGCACCAGAGCCACTGCTTATACCTGCTGACAGTGCCCAGCACCAGTGCTAATCACTCGACACCATCAGTGGGTGCGAGAGGTGGCTGCTGGCCCCAATCCACCCTGAGGGCTTCTCCATCACCTCCTGCTTCTGAAGGGTGGTTAGGGCAGCACCTGCTGCTCGCACACACTGATGGTGCCAACTCCAATCACTCCACGCTGTCAGCACATGGGAGCAGTAGTGGTGGGAGCAAAGCTGCTGGCAGACAGGGGACAAGGGGCTGCAGTGGGAAGGGCTGAGTGGGGGCACAGAAGATGGGCATCTGATAAGGGTTTAATATCCAATATTTATGTGGAACTTATAAAACAAAACACAAAAAAGCAACAAACGCATTGTAAATTAAAAAATGGATGAAGCACCTGAATAGACACTTCTCCAAAGAGGACATACAGATGGCCAATGGACATATGAAAAGATGCTCAATATCACTAATCATCAGAGAAATGCAAATTAAAACCACAAAGAGATATCACCTCACACCTGCTAGAATGGCTATCAATAATTAAAAAACAATAAACATTAAGTGTTGACCAAAATGTGTAGAAAGAGAAAGCTCATATATTTTGGTAGAAATGCAGATTGATGCAATTACTCTGGAAAGCAGTACACCATTACCTTAAAAAGAAATTAAAAAATGGAACTGCCTTAGGACCCAGCAATTCAGTTCTAAGAATATATACAAACCAAAAACAGTATGGTGATTGTCAGGGGGAAGGGTAAACAGGGAATAAATGGTGATGGAAAGAGACTTAACTGGGGTTGATATACAGACAATAAAATATACAAATTATGTATTATACTAGTGGCCCAGTGCACAAAATTTGTGCACGGGTTGGGGAGGGGGTTGTCTCTCAGCCCGGCCTGCAACCTCTCCAATCTGAGACCCCTGTGGGATTAGGCCTAAACTGGCAGTCGGACAACCCCTTCACAATCCGCTCCTACCCGCTCACCTGCCTGACTGCTTGATCACCCCTAACCACTCTGCCTGCTGGCTTGATTGCCCTAACTGGTCCCCTCTGCCCCCCACCTGCCAGCCTGATCACCCTCAATTGCCCTCCCCTCCTGGTCTGATCTCTCCCTGAGATAGAATTATGGAGGAGAAAAAATAGCTTTCCTCTACCTTTCTGAGTTCTTAGTGGAAGCCCTTGTAATGAAAGAGATCACCAAGAGAAAAACAAAAGTTCATTAACATGTGTACCTTGTGTATATGTGAGATCCCAAGGAAAAATGAATAACTCCCCAACATAGATTAAAATGCAGATTTAAATACTTTCTTCCTAGGGAAAGGGGATGGGAGATATAGGCCTCTTAGAGGAGAGTAAATGATATTTAGGAAAGATGAATGGGTGGGGGAAATAGTTTGTAACAAAGTTTGGGTATGATTTCAACTTATACTCCCTGTCCAGTGACAGGAGTCAGTCTTCTCTGCCTGATGACACTTCTCCCATCAAGGGGACCTATGACACTTAAGCTCCTTTGGGGGGTGCGGGGGGGCTGATTTTAGGGAGATCAGGAGACTTCAGTGAAATCCTCTGCATGCATTTGCTGTTTTTCAAGCATCTGCAGCTCAAGATCAATATAACAACACAGCATATGTTGGGGTGGCATGTTCTCTGACCTTCAGAATAAACCCAACAGAATCTTGTTTCCTCTCTTAGATGATTTGCCACAGAAGCTTATTCCCTGGAGACGGTATTCTGACCAGACCTTCCTGGGAGTGATCATAATATTACCCTGTGTTTGTATAAAGGTATTGGCCACAGCACTAAGTAATCCAGGGGCAGTTTTCTCTTCTTGTGGAAAGGGAGATAAAGTTATGATAGTTTATCTCCCTTTCCATAGGTTTCTTGCAGATTTGTGTCTCTGCTGTCCCAACCCACACCCCTCAGCAACCCAAGCGCCTCTGCCTCAGGCCTTGGGACTGCTGGGTGGCAGGCCTGTGGGTTTGTGTCTTCAATCCACTTCCCCCAACCCCCAGTCCCAGGCTTGCTAGGGCTGGGCCTCAGGGCAGCAGTGGGGGTCTGGATGCCATCTTGCTTGGGGGTTAATTTGCATATCGCTCCTATTGGCTGGTAGTGTAGCGAAGGTACAGTCAATTTGCATGTTTCTCTTTTATTAGATCGGATGCTACTAAGAAAAGATGAAATACCATCATTTGTATTTCATGGATGGACCTTGAGAATATTATCCCAAGCAAAAGAGTTAAGAAACACATGGTTTCACTCATATCTATAATAATAAAATCATAATATGCTAATTACACTGGACATCCTTCTGGACAATCTTCTGGACAAAGCCAGAGCTGTGAGTGAAGCCTGGGTTCTGGGTGCCTGCCAGCAGCTGGAGGGAAGCCTGGGTCCTGGGCAGCCAGGGGAAGGAAGGCCTACTCTTGCATGAACTTTGTGCATCAGGCCTCTAGTCTATAATAATAAAAGCATAATATGCTAATTAGACCAGACATTCTTCCAGATGACCTTCTGGACAAAACCAGGGCTGTGAGGAAAGCCCGAGTCCCAGGTAGCCAGAGGGAAGCCTAGATCCCAGGTGCCAGAGGGAAGCCCAGGTTCTGAGTGCCAGAGGAAAGCTGATGCTGGCAGCCAAGGGAAAGAAGGGCTACTCTTGCATGAATTTCATGCATCAGGTCTCTAGTGTGAATATAAAACTGAAAACAACAAATGAACAATCAACACAAACAAAACTCATAGACACAGACAACAGTATGGTGGTTACCAGAGGGAAGAGGTTTGGGGATGGAGGAGGCGCAATATGTATTAAAAAGTAAAGGGATCGAATATATGATGTCAGAAGATTATTTGACTTTGGGTGGTGAGAACACAATGCCATGTACAAATGATGTATCAATAGAAATATATATTTGAAACCAATATAATCCTATTAGCCAATGTTACCCCAATAAATTTAATAAATGAAAAAAAGAAGCTATCCTCTCTCAGCTCAGAACTATGTTGCTTTTGCATATCTCCAAAAATTATGAGTAATTGTTATTGCATCCTGTACACGTTTTAGATTATTAAAAATTAGAACACACACACACACACAATATGCCCTAGCCTAGTGGCTCAGGTGGTTGAAATGTCATCCTGTACAGCCAAAGGTGGGTTTGAGTCCTGGTCAGAGCACATACATAGGTTGTGGATATAAGTGGCACCTGATTGCTGTTTCTCTCTCACATCTCTCTATCTCTCTCTGTCTCTCTCTCCATTTCTCTCTCTTTCTCAAAAACAAAACAAAACAAAAAAACAAAATAATATTGCTTTTTCAAACATGTTTGGACTTCTTCAAATTCAATTTTTGTAAAGATTATATAAAAAGAAATATAAATGTCCTGTAGCAAAGTCCATGAAAACTCTACTATTATTATTTATTTCTTATATCAAATATTTTAATGACATAGTTGGCAGGTACTGCAGATTAAAATTCCATATATTCCAAAAACTACATTTTATTGAACTATATAAACAGTAAAGAAAATATATAAGTAAAATATATTATTTTGTGGAAAATTTCTAAGGAGAAGTAAAGAGGTGGAATAGACAGTTGGTGAGGGACATGTGTAATATTAATGATGAAGCTTCCCTGTGAAGCTGGCATTTGAGCAGAAATTTGAGAGAAAGAATCTTATAGGATTTGGGAGAAAAGCACTTCAATTAAGGATATAGCAAGTGCAGACTCCCTGAAACAGGAGCAGGCTTGGTTTCTCTGGGTAACATTTAAGAGGCTAATATGATTTGAAGTAAAGTGAGAAAAGGGGAGAGTAATTAAGAAAAAGGGTTGTGTAGACTGAGTCTGTCATATTCATTATCATTAGGTATTTTTTTTTACTTTATTTTTATTGTTGACATTGTTACAGATGTATCCATTTTCTACCTTTGCTCACCTCCATGCAATCTCTGCCCCCTCTTCCCTCTGGCCATCACCACACTGTGTCTATGGGTTATGAATATATACTCCTTGGTTTATCTCTTCACCTTCTTTCTTAAAGTCCTCCCCTCTCCTTCACCTCTGACAACTTTCAGTCTGTTCCATGTGCTTGTGTTTTGTTTTGTTTTTAACTAGAGGCCCAGTGCACAGAATTTGTGCATGGTGGAAGGTCCCTCAGCCCGACCTGCACCCTTTCCAATCAGGGAGCTCACAGGGGATGTCCTACTGACAGTTTAGGCCCCCAGTCTGGCCTCCCTCTGCTGGAGGCAATTGCACTGATCAGGGGAAGGCACCGCCCTCATCACCCTGCTGCTGCTGCCACTGCCAGATGCTACAGCTGTCAAGGTGTTTTCATCAACGCAAACTTCAGTCCCTTCTCCATGAAAAAAAGACAACTTTCTTTAGGCATTTTCAAGATGTCTCTTTCATAGGATATGACATTTCTTTCTTTTTTTTTTCTCTCACCTCAGGATATTTTTCTATTGATTTTTAGAGAGCATGGAAGAGAGAGGGAAAGGCAGAGAGAAACATCAGTGTGAGAGGGACACTTCAATTGGTTGCCCCCTGCATGAGCCCTGACCTGGGCCCTGGCCAGGGAGGAGCCTGTAATCTAGGTATATACCCTTGACCAGAATCGAACCCGGACCCTGCGGTAAGCTGGACAAGGATCTGTCCATTGAGCCAAACTGGCTAGAGCAGGATATGACATTTCTTAGCCCTTCCAGCAGTGGACCTTCGTTTTTTCCTCCAGGAGTGAAGTGGAAAAACCCTAGATCTCCTTTTTGGATTCTTATTAATCGAGTTACCAAGAACATTGCAAGTGGCGTACTGGTAACTTAGCCAATGAGTAGTCAGAAAAGATGTTCCCACTTCAGCTCATATACGGAGGCGGGATTGCTGGTGCTCCCTGGCTGGCAGGCCCTGTTCTCTGTGGACAGGGCCTGCTCTCTCCTCTCTATGGGCCTGACTGTTTGCCGAGGCCAGCAGGAAGGCCCTGCTCTGCCCTGCTCTCTGTGGGCCTGCACCATCCGTGGCTTGCCTCACCACATAGCATTCCCCTCCCACCCACCTGTGTATGCAGCCTCCTCCTGAGTGGTTGTGACTATTACAGCATTTCAGCTAGTTTGTATATTACCTCTTTATAGATTAAGGCTTTAGTTTTTTTTTTTTTTTAGCACAGTTTAAGTTTCATACCAAAATTGAGGAAAAGCACAAGAGATTTTCCATATATCCTTTTACCTCCACACACCTAGTCTCCCCCACTGTCAAAATCTCCCAATCATAGTGTGAGAAATGGCTCACCTGTCCAAATGTCAAATGATGGACTAGGAAGCAGAAGCATGGCAAAAATGAGACTTTTAATAACATTCTCGAGAGTGGGCACCCATTTGACAGGATTGCAGGGCAAGGAACATAGCCTATTTATTTAGACACTCCTCCAGTTCCTCATTGGCTGAGAATTATTTCATCACCTCTTTTCTAGTAGGTCACCTAGGTCCCGCTTTCTCTTATTGGGTTGTTTAAAAAAATGGGCTGGGGCCTTCTCTAGTCACTTCCATTCCCTTTGTCTAGAGGAATCTCCCTAGGACATTTGCTATCAGCCATGCATACAGCTCCCATCCTCTCCTCATCCCCACATCCTGTTTGCTCTGGGGAAATTCACCAGCAGCCTCCTGGACCCATGCTGTTTCTTTTCTATGAAAATAAATCAGAGGCATATTTCTTACAGTAGAGATGCATTTTTTTTTATCACCGATAAACCTACATGGACACAATATAAGTACCAAAAGTCCATAGTTTACATTATGGTTCATTCTTGTTATACATTTTATGGGTTTAAACAAACACATGACATGTATCTAAAAATGTGGTATCACAGAGTATTTTCTCTGTCCTAAAAATCTTCTGTGATAATAGGGGTATTTATATGAACAAAATGGAATACTATAAAACACACTCAGTTGTTCAGACTTTCCCATCCCTTTCTTAGCCAGAAATGCACAATTATATAAAGCTTAGTTGTCTAATCCATATATATAAAAGCCTAAGTGACTGTCACAACTGAAAATAACAAACAGATGACTGAACAGGCTGCGTGGGGCAAAAAAGCAGGTGGGGGGAGGGGGAGAGTGGGGGAAGAGTGAGGGCCAACCAAATGACTGAACAGAAGCCTGCATGGGACAACCAGGCTGGCAGTTAGGGCAGTTGGGGTTGACCAGGCCAGAAGACGGGGGAGTGAGGGGCAACCAGGCTGGTGGTGGAGGGGAAGTTGGGTGTGACCAGGCTGCAGGGGGTCACTGAGGGGCAACCAACCAACTGAACAGCAGGCTGTGTGGGGAAACCAGGTCGGCGGGGGGAGGGGGGTGGGGAGAGGGAGTTGGGAGTGACCAGGAGAGCACGGGGGGCAGTGAGGGGCAACCAGACCAGCAGATGGGGGCAGTGAGGGGCAACTTGGCTGGCAGAGGATCAGTTGGTAGTGACTATAGGGGGCACCCTAGACAAGACACCTTGAGCATTTCTTATCAGTTTGTGGGCTAAATCCAAGGTGTCTGGCTATCCCTTTTGTTCAGGTTTGGAATGCATCCATTGCCCTTGGGTAGGCAATTTCAGTAACAGCCAGATTATCTATCTTATCAGTAAGGATTTACATGATTGTTTGATGGGGAAGTTTCTTTAATTAACAATGTTTTAGCTCTGACCTTTCAGAGCCAATTAAGATTGTTACCAACCTTCCAGGCTTCCTATCCACATCTTTCTATTGGTGAGATCGGGATTGGGTTCAGACACCTTTGTATTTTTGGAATATAAATAAACTGCTGCTGTTCGGGTGTCAGATGCTGCCTCTCCATCAGAGAGAACAGACATCCCACCAGGCCCAGCTATTTTTCCTATTACTGCATCTCTGTCTTCTATACTTTTATTTCTTAATCGCCAGCTCCTCCACTCAGAAACTGGACCCAATCTCTCTTTCCACGCTGGACGTGGAAAAGAGAGAAAAACACCCACAAGTGACAAGGCTGGTGGGGGAGGCAGTTAGGAATGACCAGGCTGGTGGGGTTGGGCAGTTGGGTTTGACCAGGCCATTGGGATGGGCAGTTAGGGGCAATCAGGCAGGAAGGCAGGTAAGCAGTTAGGACCCAGTGATTCTGGATTGTGAAAGGGATGTCTGCCTGCCAGTTTAGGACCAAGCCTGGGGATTAAATTGGAGAGGGGGCAGGGTGGGCACTGTGCATAAATTTCGTGAACTGGGTTTCTAGCATCCTATCTAATAAAAGAGAAATATGCAAATTGACCATATCTCTGCTGTACCCACAAGCCACACTCACAAGGCACACTCACCAGCCAATCAAGAGCAAATATACAAATAAACCCCAACCAAGATGGCTGTGGCCACTGAGAGCAGGAGGGAGGCTTGGGTTTCCCTGGCAATGGAGCAAGCCAAGATTTCCATCTGCCCTTGGTGGCCTAGTCCTCCACTCAATGCTACAAAGTTTCAATTACAAAAGATACATAAATCCCAACAGAAATGGTGGCAACTATAGAGCTGGAGAGAGCAGAGGCTAGGGTTGCCCCTGGCAATAGAGAAAGCCAAGCTTCTGCAGCCCTGGCTGCCTAGGCCTCCATTCCAGGCTACAAAGTTTCAATTATAGAAAGTAAATAAATTCCAACAAAAATGGCTTCCACCACAGAGTGAGCAGAAGCTTGGCTCTGCTCCAGGCTACAAAGTTTTAATTGTATAAGATAAATAAATTCCAAGTACCAGGGCTTCTGCTTGAGTCGCTGGGGGCGTGGCTGGCCTGCAAACCACCACAGGCCCTTCTCCCAGGCCACTCCATGTCACAAGGGAACACTCACCCTGATCTGGGACACCCTTTAGGGCAAACCAGCTGGCCCCCACTCATGCACCAAGCCTCCATCCTAATAAAAGAGTAATATGCAGATTTACCATCATGCCAACACACAAGATGGCTGCCCCATCTAGTCAAAGATCCTTCCTCCATGTGGACACAAGATGGCCACAAGAGGAGGGCAGTTGTGAGGGACCAGGCCTGCAAGGGAGGGCAGTTAGGAGTGATCAAGCCTGCAAGGGAGGGCAGTTAGGGGTGACTAGGCCAGCAGAAGAGGGAAGTTGAGGGTGACCATACATGCAGGAAAGGGCAATGGGGTGGGGACTCAGACCTGCAGGGGAGAGCAGTTGGGGGAAACCAGGCCTACAGGGAAGGGCAGTTAGGGTGACCAGGCCAGCAGGAGAAGGCTGTTTGGGGGGACCAGGCCTACAGGGGAAGACAGTTGTGAGGAATCAGGTCTGCAGGGGAGGGCAGTTAGGGGTGACCAGGCTGGCAGAGGAGGGAAGTTGGGAGCAAACAGGCTGGCAGGTGATCAGTTACACATCTATCTAGCTGTCACGGGAGTGATTAGTGGGTGATCAGGCTGGCAGGCAGAAGCAGTTAGGGGCAATCAGGGAGGCAGGCAGGTGAGCGGTTTGGAGCCAGCAGTCCTGGATTGTGAGAGAGATGTCCAACTGCCTTTGAGGGGTCCCAGATTAGACAGGGTGCAGGCTTGGCTGAGGGACACCTCACCCCTGTGCATTAATTTCATGCTCTGGGCCTCTAGTTTATAATAAAAGTCATGATGTTAGCATGACTTTGGTTATTTTTAAAAAGTTAACAAATGAAAAAATGTTACCAACATTGGTCATTGTAACTGATTATGTGACTTTCTGTACATGTGCTGAATGAGAGTTTGGAGAACTTGGGAGTTAGCAGGGCACTGAGTATTAAAAAAGTACTCAAAACCCTTCGTAGAGTAATCTGTAGTTTGGACTATGAACTTGGGTAAAGAATTGAATAACCATATTCGTTTCATTAGAATGTTATCCATAACAACTATGCTACTATTAGTACAGGGTTATAAGTAATTTGTCTGCATTCAGTGTTACTTTTGTAGAAGCTATAGTCTAACAAAAAAAAATATCTATAGTATTTAAGAGGCTGTATGTTTAATTGATTTCAACATTTATCAAAAATATACCTAATATAAATTCTATATATAAGGTGCTTGAAGATGCTTTTCCAACGTAAATTTTATTGATATATCTTTGAAGTTAGTGATAAAATGAATAAAAATAAAGTATGCAACAATTCCAACCAGAAACATATTATTACGCCCCCCCCAGCTTTTTTGGAATAATGCTCAAAAATATCAGAAAGAAAAAAACGCAGTTACTTTGTCTATAAATAAGAGAAATATATTTTCCTATGTATTTCTTAGCCTCTGGAAAATATATTTCAAACAAACCACATAAAGCATTATGTGAAAAAGTGTGTATTTCCTGCTCTTGAATTTTGCTTAATATGGGCAGGTGAAAATTGATAACAATGGCAGAGAATACATCCTATTTTAACTCTGTAATTATTTTCTCTGGCAGATCAATTTGGAACCTGGCTTCATTTATGAAAATATTTTAAAATAATAATAAAAAACTAGAAAATTAAACATTCTATGGTAAATGAAATGAAATGAAGGAATGAAGTAAGAATTATACCAAAGTACCACATACACTTTTGGACTGAAGGCAAGGAGCAGAATCAGAGGGATGAGCAAGTGATTTATAGACCTACACTCAAAAGTAATTTTCCAAAAAATAAATTCAAATATGAAGATGTAAATTATTATTTCCACTTATTCTTATTGAAATGATTATTATTCTAGTAGCCTAATCACTACACTGAGGCTCTTGAGTGGTAAAATTTGTTAAAAAGCCTTTCTTGCAGGAGTAAGTCCAGTTCTGATTCCACGTCTATCTTTATACCCTTGTTCTTTTCAAACATAAAGCATATGAAGAACAGGCTATTTTTGAATTGCTGTATTTATTCTGCCCCTGATTTTTACTGTGTTGGTTCATTTTCCCTTCATCCATTTTTCTTCTTAACTCATGGTTAAAATATCTCAGTTTTCCCCACTGGTGTGGCTCAGTGATTGAGAGTTGACATCAGGAGATCATGGTTCAATTTCCAGTCAGGGCGTGTGCCCAGAATGCAGGCTTGATCCCCAGTAGGGTGCTAGCAGAAGACAGCTAATCAATGGTTTGCTCTCATCATTGATGTTTTTCTCTCTCCTTCCCTCTCCATTCATCTCTGAAATCAATAAAGATCTTTTTTTTTAATCTGAGTTAAATTAAAGCTACTGAGTGTATCGCTAAAGTGTATAATTTCTTTGACTGTTTATGCCAAAACGCTATTTTTCCTGAAAATAGAAAAAGCAGAATCATACTAACTTTATTAAAAATGAATAGACTGAGAGCATTATCAAGAACATCATGCTTTTAGGGGTAAGTGGGCCTTTTGAAATAAATGCTGCCGATTGTGAAATCTTTGCAAATATAATGCAGATTTATTTCAAGTTGTAGTAGATAATTATTAATCCAATAGAGCTTAGGCAGGAAGGCCAAAGATCTGAGAAGCAATCATTTCTATGCTAAAAATGAGTTAGAAGTTTATCATAAGAACATCATTTTCTGAACTACTGGTAGAAGACTTTTTTGTTGAGATTCAAAGTCTCTAATTTCTAAAGTAAACTCTTAATGATCCATATCCTATATTAGGTATCTCAGAATCAGTTAAATCTGTCTTTACAAGATTCCTTTCTGCTTAATCAAGTCATCAAAGTAATGTTCAAAGTTATTTCAGTTTCTCTCCTTAAGAAGCAATAGTTTATATAGCCTGATCCCCTCTTTCTCATAACCACTCCTAGCTGGATTTCAAAAGATCTGCTATGGGCAGCTGGCATTTCTTAACAGATTATTCATTTTCTAAAACCCTCACTGGGCACTAGTGAGGAGATGGATGTACAACAAAAATAAATCTCTCTCTCTCTCTCTCTCTCTCTCTCTCTCTCTCTCTCTCTCTCTCTCTCTCTCTCTCTCCAGATGTTAGGTATGTACACTATGCTGTTCTCAATCTCTGATGGTTTGCCTTAAGTTATCTCTAATTCTTACAACAATGCTTTAGTGTAGGTAGTGTAGGTAATATCACTCTCAGCTTATAGGTGAGGAAAAAAGCAAATTACTAGCCTGTGCTTAGATAGTTAGTAAATAGCACTTGAGTATAAAGAGTTCCTTTTCCTAGACATAACCAGTATTCCACTTTCTCAGAGTTCTTAGGCTTTGGTATCCTATATAATAAAGAGGTGATATGCAAATTGACTATCACTCCAAGACACAAGATGGCAGCCCCCATGTGGACACAAGATGGCCAGCAGGGGAGAGCAGTAAGGAGTGACAGGGCCAGCAGGGGAGGGCAGTTGAAGCTGACCAGGCCTGCAGGGCAGGACAGTTGGAGATGACCAGGCCTGCAGGGGAGGGCAGTTAGGGGTGACCAGGCTGGCACGGGAGGGCAGTTAGGGGCAATTGGGCTGGTGGAGGAGCAGTTAGGAATTGATCAGGCTATCAGAGAAGTGATTAGGGGGTAATTAGGCAGGCAGGCAGAAGCAGTTAGGGGAAATCAGGTAGATAGGCAAGCAAGTGGTTGGGAGCCAGCTGTCCTAGATTGTGAGAGGGATGTCTGACTGCCAGTTTAGGCTTGATTCTGGTATGTCCGTCTGCCTGTTTAGGCCCAATCCCACCAACACCAGCACCCCCCACTCTGTCCTCCGCTTTGTGCATGAATTTCAGGCACCGGGTCTCTAGTGTTTATATAAAAATTTGAGCAATATAATGATTTAATGTCTAATGTTTCTAGGATCTGAAATATAAAAATATTTTTATCTAAACTATTGATTATATTCTGAGTTCTACTAGGGGAAGATAAAATTCCAATGTCTGTTTCTTATAAAAATTGTTTACAATGTCACTTTTTGCCTATCGGTAACTAAGATAAACTGCTTCTGTTACTTCTAAGTTTATATCTTTCCTTTACATGTCTATGTGTTTAATATATATGAAAATGAAAGGGCAGAGTGGGCCAGACTCCACTTTGTACCGTGTCCTCCATCTTGTGTCCGAGAAAGACCACAGGATGTGTCAGTTACTCTGCCCGCCCTTAATTCATACAATGGGAATACAAGGGAAACTAACCTAAGGCCAAAAGTGTTGGAATCCTTTTCACATCCTGTGTGGTTCAAGGTTCCAGTTCAGGGTTCGGGTTCTGGAGAAGGCCGCATGCAAATGAATAAAGAGACTCAGAAAAATATTACTTTGGAAAAATGGGGGCTGGGGGCAGCCCATCTCTTTCTAGTGGAAGGACTACCCCTTGCTTTGACCTTGCCATTCCTTTTATTTAGGTTTTGGGAATACACCCATTGCCCTTAGGCAGGAAATAAGCAGATTATCTTATCAGGAAGGATTTACACGATTATCTGGTGGGGAAGTTGCCCTTGCGACCCTTGTTTCAATTAGATAGGGAGTGGTTGGCTCTGACCTTTCAGAGCTTCAAGGTTGACTAAACATTTCAGGTTCCTTGTCCACATCTTTCTGTTGGTAAGGCACAAAGTATGCTGATCACATCCTGTCTTTGTGTAACTAGACCCTAGCCACACTCTGCCTTTGCGTCACTAGCTCCAGCCCTCACCCAACCACTCGGAATTGGATGCCCCCACCTCCCAACTGCTAGCCCTATAAAATCAATGTGCTTTTGAAACTCGCCATCTTTTGCATCCTGTCGCTGTGTTGGTGGAGGCAGAGAGCCAAGCTAGCTTGTAATAAAGGCTCTTTGCTATAGCATTGGACTCGGCTCCCTGGTGGTCTTTGGGGATCTTGAAATCTGGGCATAACAAAATCACTATTCCTAAATGGTGCTATATAGAGAATCAGATTTGTTTTATCCACATAGTAATCCAATTTTCCAAAACACATCTAATAAACATTATTTTGCTATAAGAATAGTTTTCTCTGTAATCTTTTATTTCTGGACATTCCCCTCCTATATCTATTTTTAGTTCTGTTTGCTTTCACATTTTACTTCTTTATTTAGAGTAATAGATGAATATTGAGTTTTGTAGGTGAATTTTTGTAGATAACAAAAAGTGGACACTCAAATCAGAGTTCAGTGACTACACTCTGAGTAAACATGAGCTTTGAGGCTCATTAGCTAGCCAGGGCTACCACACTATTTTATTTACATCCTCTCAGGATGCCTTAACTATCTGCTTGGGCATACAACTGAGAGAATATTTCTATACTTTATTGCCTGATTTTCAGTAATGCCTTTCAGGATGCTTAATCATCATAATGCCTGAAATGAAAGTCCTAAAAGTGCCTCATTATGTTTTGTTAAATTCTTTTCCTTTCTATTTCACAAGTTTATTTTTAATTATCATTTCCTTCTTTTTACTTTTCTTTCATCTTGTATTTTTTAATTAAATATTAACATCCTTATTTCTAAGCTTTCTTTTTCTTACATAAATGGACAAATACCTGATTTTTTTAAATTATCAGTTTACCATGATTCTCAAATTCAATGTATAGCATTTTATCTATTTAATTTTTTTTTCAATTACAGTTTATTTTCCGTATTATTCTGTATTAATTTCAAGTATACAGCACAGTTCTTATACTACCATATACTTTACAAGCATTTCCGCCAATATTCCCAGTACCCATCCAGCACCATTCACAATTATTACAATATTGTTCTCTACTGGAGGCCCGTTGCATGAACTTGTGAATGGGTGGGGTCTGGCTGGCCTACCTGTGATTAGGAGGCAAACAGGGGCAGGGATGGCCAGGGGGAGGGGAGAAATTGGGGTGGGGCTCTCCCTGCCCACTGTTCAAACTCCCAGTTGAAATTCCGGTTGAAGGGACAATTTCCATATTAGGCTTTTACTATATATACTAGAAACCCGTTGCAGGAAGATTCCTGCAAGAATAGGGCTTCCTCTGGTCTGAGCAAAGCTCCCTCCCATCTTTGCTGCCTCACTCCTTTCTCTGCTGCCTTGCTCTCTCCCGTCCCCTCTGCCTTGCTCCCTCCAGTCTCCTCTCCCTCACTCCCTCTCTTTTCCACCACCTGCCTGCTTCCCTCCCTTTTCTCCCACCCCACTTGCTTGTTTCTTTGCAGCTTTGGTCCCTTCTGCAGTACTTGGCTTCCTTCTATGCTTTCTTCTGCACCAGGATATGCAAATTAACCACCATCTTGGTTGGGTTAATTTGCATTATTGCTCTGATTGGCTGGTGGGTGTGGCCGGTGGTCATCACTTGTGGGTGTAACAAAGGTGCAGTGAATTTGCATATTACTCTTTTATTAGAAAGGATAAAAGCCTAAGTGACCATTGGAACCAAAACAACTGAAAGGATGGCCAAACATGGGACGACCAGGCTGGCAGAGGGGTTAGTGAGGGCTGACCAAATGACTGAGCAGCAGGCTGCATAGGGCAACCAAGTTGGCAGGGAGGGGGCAGTGAGAGGTGATCAGGCAGGCAGGCAGGTGAGCAGTTATTAGTCAGTGGTCCCAGATTATCTGGGATTGGGCCTAAACCAGCAGTTGGACATCCCTTAGGGTCCCAGGATTGGAGAGGGTGCAGGCTAGGGTGAGGGGACCCTCCTGTGCATGAATTTTGTGCACCGGACCTCTAGTACAGCATAATCCGTATGCTGTACTTTATATCCCAATTATTATTTTGTAACTACTAATCTATACATTTAAACCCATTTCCTCTTTCACATAGCACCACAACATCTCTCCTCCTTTGTTCGCTATGAATTTTTTTTATTGGGCTTATTTATTTTGTTTATATTCCACATACAAATGAAATAATTAGTATTTGGCTTTCTTAGTTTAACTTATTTCACTTAGCATAATACCCTCTAGGTACATCCACACTATTTCAATGGTAAGCTTTCATTCTTTATTATGGCCAAGTAATATTCTATTATATATTGGTACCAATGCTTTTTTAAATTTTAATCTTTACAGTTCAGTTTATTAATTACATTTTCCCCTATTGCTCCCCTCCACCCAGTACCCATCCCACTCTCCACCCTGACCTCCCCCCATCCTCTCCCATAGTTGCATGATTTTTGTCCAGTCCCTTGCTACACCTCCCACACCCCTTTTCTCACCAAGAATTGTCAGTCCATTCCCTCTCTATGTCCATGATTCTGTTCTATTCTCCACTTTATCCTGTTCATCAGATTGTTAATTCACTTGATTTTTAGATTCATTTGTTGATAGATGTGCATTTGTTGTTCATAATGTATATTTTTACCTTTTTCTTCTTCCTCTTCTTAAACAATACCTTTCAGCATTTCATATAGTATTGGTTTGGCTGTGATGAACTCCTTTAGCTTTTTCTTATCTGTGAAGCACTTTATCTGACCTTCAATTCTGAATGTAGCTTTGCTGGGTAGAGTAATCTTGGTTGTAGATTCTTGCTATTCATCACTTTGAATATTTCTTGCTACTCCCGACTGGCCTGCATCATTTCTGTTGAGAAATCCACTGACAATCGTATGGGTGCTCCCTTATAGGTAACCATCTGTTTTTCTCTTGCTGCTTTTAATATTCTCTCTTTATCTTTTGCTCTTGGCATTTTAATTATGATGTGTCCTGGTGTGGTCCTCTTTAGATTCCTATATTTTGGGGTTCTGTGCACTTCTTGGGTTTTTAAGTCAATTTCTTTCACCAGGTGGGGGAAGTTTTCGGTCACTATCTCTTCTAGTAGGTTTTCATTATCTTGCTCTCTCTCTTTTTTTGACACTCCAATAATTCGGATTTTGGTATGCTTGAGATTGTTCCAGAGGCCCCTTATACTATCTTCAATTTTTTGGACTGTTTTGGCTTCTTGCTTTTCCAGCTGAGTGGATTTTGCTTCTTTGTATTTCAAATCTTTGACTTGGTTTTTGCGGTCGTCTGGACTGCTTTTAGGTCTTTGTATAATATTTGTTATTTCAGTCAGTGTATGGTTAATTTCTAGTTGGTCCTTTTTCATATCCTCGTAAGTGTTGTTCCTTTCCTCGTAGGTGTTGTTTATTTCCTTGTAGTGCTCATTAAGTTCATCAGCCTTTTCTAGTAGCCTTCATAAACCTAATTACTGTGGTTTTGAACTCTGTATCTAGTCGTCTTTTTTCCTCCATTTCTTTCACAGCTGAGTTCTTTCCTTTTCTCTGCATTGTGGTTGCTTTCCTGAGTTCGTCCCTTAGTGGTGTGTGTTAGGTTTCCTCTAAGGGACAGTGGCTCAGCTTCCTTATGCAGCGCATGGCATCAGCATCAGCGTCAGCTATGCGGCTCGCGGGTCTCAGTGTTGGGTGGTAATGGCTGCACCTCTCCAAGAGAAATCCACCGCTGGTCTCCCCATTGCCAGACCACTCTGCCTCTCCCCAAATGAGTCTTCACAGCCAAAGTCTCACTCAGGATTGCAAAACAAAGTAGTCCGGTGGTCTCCAAGTGAGTGAGCAAGCCACGCGTCCTCTGCCCGTTCACGCACTTTATGAACTGCTGTTCCAATTTACGCACGCACTCTCCCCAAACTCACAGACTCGGCCATGCCCGGGGTCTTCCTTTTCCCGACCTGGGACCTCACCTGGAACATTTGGTCGGTGCTGTGGGAGGCCTCCGCCCTCCCAGTTGGAGAAAACCAGCCTGGTTTGCTGCCACCCATCCCTCACCGCTCACTCACTCGTGCAAAGCTCCAAACCTCACTCCTCGCGTATCTTCAAAGCTGCACACCACTGCTCCTCCTGAGTCTCAGTGTCCCACCTTTACTTTTATCTGTGGAATTTTCACTCAGCCAGCTTTCCAGTGATTCTGGATGATGTTTGTTTTGTTGTTAAGTTATAGTTTCGGAATTGTTGCGTGGGCAGCAAAATAGGTGCTTACCTATGCCGCCATCTTGGTTCTTCTGGTACCACTGCTTTTTTATGCACTTATGTTTTGTACCAATTGTGCATCCCTGGAATAAATCCCACTTGGTCATGATGTATGATCTTCCAAATGTAATGCTGGATCTGATTTGCTAAATTTTGTTGAGAATTCTAGCATCTATGTTTATCAGGGATATTGGCCTGTAGTTCTTGTTTTTTGTAGTGTCTTTATCTGGTTTGGGAATTAGGGTAATTCTGGATTCATAAAAAGAACTTGGAAGTGTGCCTTCCTTTTTAATTGCTTGGAATAATATGAGGGGATGGGCATCCCCTCTGAAGCTGTCTGAACCAGTGCTTTTGTTTCCTGGAAGTTTTTGGATGACTACTTTAATTTCTTCTGTAATTATTGGCCTATTCAGGTTTTCTTATTTTTTCTGATTGAGTTTTGGAAGATTATATTTTTCTAGAAATATGCCATTTCATCTAGGTTGTTCAGTTTTTTGAAGTAGAGTTGTTCATAGTATTTTTTTTTTTTTACAATCCTTTGTATGTATGTGGGAGTGGGGAGACACAAGACAAGAGGTGGCTGAAGATTGTCATCCCTGCATTGACCTTTCCAAACAAGTCTGAGTCCCTGGTATTTCACTAGAATCTTTATGTTCAGTCTTTAGCTGTCCCTTCTTAAAGGACACTGTAGATGCATGTGTTTTCTCAAGAATACTTACACTACTGATAATATCTAGAAGTTAATTTTAGTTCAAACTCTTCCTATCTAATAAAAGAGCAATATGGAAATTGACCGTACCTTCACTATAGCCACCAGCCACGCCCACCAGCCAATCAGGAGCTGGGGCAGGGCCAAGGCGGCCCAGACCACAGGGGTTGGGGCCGAGGTGCATGGCTGAGGCTCAGAGGGCAGGGCCAAGGCTCGGGGGATGGGGCCGAGGCAGCCTGGTGCATGCAGGGATGGGGCCAAGGCACGTGAGGCGGGGCCGAGGTGATCCTGGACGTGGGGGCAGGACTAAATGTGGGGGGCAGGGCTGAGGTGGCTTGGGCCACGGGGGGGTGGGGCCAAGCTGTGGGGCCAAGGCGCAGGGAGCAGGGCCAAGGCACGGGTGGTGGGGCTGAGGCAGCCTGGGCTGCAGGGGACAGGGCCGAGGCATGGGGGTGGGGCTGAGGTGGCCCAGGGCATGGGGGGTGAGACCAAGGCGTGGGGGTGAGGCCAAGAAGCCAGAGCCGTGGGGTCTTGGCTGAGGTGGTCTGCGCTCCAGGGGATGGGACCAAGGTAGCCCGGGCTGCGGGGCCAAGGCAGGGGCAGGGCCGAGGTGGCCAGGGCCTTGGGGGTGGGGCCAAGGCAGCCAGGGCCAAGGGGGCGGGGCTGATTCTGCCAGGGCCCTGGGGGGGGGGCAGGGTCGAGGCAGCCAGTGAGTGCTGGTCAGAAGGTCTGGGCCAGAGGGGTAGGGCTGAGGCCTGTGCTAGTTGGGCGGGAGATGGCTGGGGCAAAGGCCTGGGCCGGGGGGTGGGGGGTTTCGGGGGAAGGCATGGCTGGGACAAAACCAGCCATCGGCCCCATTGCAGGGCAATGGCGGGGTGCCCATGCCTAAAGCCTGGGCCAGAGGCTTTAGGCCTTGTGCAGGCTGGGGGTGAGAGGTTAGTAGGACATCCCCTGAGGGCTTCTAATATGTGTGAGGAGGCAGGTGAGGCTGAGGGATTACTCGCCCCCAGTGCATGAATTTTGTGCATCAGGCCCCTAGTACTACAATAAAAGCATGAGGGGCAGGCAAACGGGGCTGTTTGGTTTCTTAATCCAAGAAGTTAGGTCCTTAGCCCCCTCTTTCACAAAAACATGTTTCAGAGTAATCATTCATTCTTCGCTCAGAGTCTGCTGGTAAGCCCTGGCATGTGGGGTTGGTTACTTAACCCCATTAATTTCTGATTTTGTTAATTTGGGTCCTTTCTCTTTGTTTCTTGGTGAGCCTGGATAGAGGTTCTTTAATCTTGTTTATCTTAAAAAAAAACAAAACAGCTTTTGGTTTTACTGGACTTTTATACTGTTTCTTCTTGGTCCCTGTGTCATTTATTTACACTCTGGTCTTTATTATTTCCTTCCTTATGCTTACTATGTTTGTTTTTTTGTCCCTTGCTTTCTAATTCTTTAAGTTGTAGGTTTAGATAATTTGTTACTAGTATTTTTTTTCTTTGAGGTGGGCATATAGTGCTATGAACTTTCCTCTTAGGACTGCTTTCACTGTGTCCCATAGATTTTGGCTTGTTGTGTTTTCATTGTCATTTGCTTACAGGATTTTAATTTTTTTCTCTTTCATAACCCAATCATTGTTTAATAGCATGCTATTTAGCTTCCATGCTTTTTTATGGTTTTTATTGTAGTTACTTTCTAATTTTATGCCATTGTGATCTGAGAAGATGATTGATATGATTTCTATCATCTTGAATTTTAAGAGATTTTGCCTGTGTCCCAATATGTGGTCTATCTTTGAAAATGACCCGTGTGCGCTTGAGAAGAAAGTATATTCTGTGGCTTTGTGGTGAAATGTTCTGAAGATATTAATTAGTTCCATCTCATTTAGTGAGTCATTTGGGATTCCTATGAAATCTATCAGAGGTAAGCAAGAATTTGGCATAATTTGAAATTCCCATAGATGGCTGTAACACATTGGAAAAACCAGTATTTACAGAAGCTGAATGTATATACATGTTCAGATCCACCAATTTTTACCTAATTGTATTCCCAGAGAAGTGAAAGTCTATTCACTAAAAATATGTATAAGAATGCCCATATAACTTTTATTCATAATAGCTACAGACTAGGAAAAAATAAACTTAGTGTCCACTCATATTAGAATGGCTAAATAATCATCTCTACATGCATCAGTGACAATCATCTCTACATGCATCAGTGACAATGAGGTGTCAATAACTACTGTGGTAAAATGGATTAATCTCACAATTTTGAACTAAAGATGTCAGACTCAGAAGAGCATATGCTCTATTATCACATTCAACAGAACAGGAAAAATTATTATAAAATTTTTGAATCTGGGAGAGAAATGCAGAGAATTGCAGTTACTGGATGGGAAACTGAGATGCGGCTTTTGAAAACTGCTAATGCTCAGTTTCTTGATGAAAATTTGTACAAGTGTACTGTGAACATTCATGAAGCAATTATGATATACTATAAACCCTTCTGATTATACCATAGTGGAACCATTACAAATATCATTCCAATAAAAAAAATCCCAAAAATCTACATAGTCAGAGGCTATAAAGATCAGGTGAGAACAAATGCAGGTGCTTGTCTTGTTCTGTGTTTACTTTGTGTCCCCCAATCTTGTCAAACTCACATACTAAATGTTACAGGTTTTCAAAGAGAATTTGAAGTGATTCCTTAGGATTTTTTTTTACAGAGATAACTGTTTCAACTTCAAGTAAACATGGAGAGTCTTTATATTTATCATTTTTGTTTTATTTGTGATCTTTGATCTCTAGAACAATGTAGTAAAGTGTACATATTTTGCATGTCCTCAGTTTTAGGGAGAAAGCATTTACTCTTTAACTATATGTTTTGTTATAGATATCTTTTGTTAGTTTAGGAAACATCCTTTCATTTCTAACTTGTTGAGATATTTTAATTGCATGAATATTTCATTCTGTTACTATGTTGACTTACACAAATTTTCAAATGCTATACTAAACTTACATTAACAGGATAAACCCCGTGGTCAAGATGTATTAGTATTTTTAGTAGTTCATCTCACTGTAAAATTGCCTAACATCCAAAGAACCTAAAGCAGTCATATTTGTGTGCAAAAATTAAAATTTAAAATTACCAAGACTGCAATATAAAATTTCCAAAAGTCTCCATTAATCAAAAAAGGGGAGGGGACAGCAGAGTAATATCATGTAAGGGAAAAAAAAATATCGAGTAAGTAAAATACATCTAGAAAATTCTTACTCCAGTAAAGTAAATTCCATTTGTAAAAACAATTGCAGGACACCCATAAAAAAACACACATGGTGTCAAAATAAGCCAAAGGAAAATCATTTAGGCAAAAATTAAAAAGAATCCCAAGTCTATTATGCATAGAGGATCCCTTTGTTAACTTTTGGTCGAGAATGTGTTTGTGTGTTTTCAGAGAACAACTCCAAGACCATGTGGGTTCCTGCGACTGTGAGGAACTGATGGATCCGTTCCAGTCACGAGGATGGTCCAGAGATGGGGGACACTGACAACACTTTGCCATGCTAGCAGTCGGCAGCTGTGCATGTCTGCAGGCAGCCCAGGACCAAACCAGAGAGGATGGATCTTGCATTGCCACGATGTGTCCACCATCTGGATACCATTGCTGACTTATACACATAAAGAATTATTTGACACTGAAACTGGGACTCGGAACAGTTGGACTGAGACTGAAACATTTTTTGTTCTTATACATTTATTTCTAGTATGCAGAGGCAAGATATTTTTGAAGAAAAGAAACAGGGGAGAGTGATTGATATAGAGGCAGGGTGGCCTTGAACAGGCTGTCAAGCTACAGGGGGAGGCTTGGGTGGATGGGAGGCAGATGCGGGGGGAGATCAACTGAAGGACTTGTATGCATGCATATGAACATAACCAATGAATGAAAGACACTGGGGTGGGGAGGGAGGGAAGCTGGGGATATGTGCTGGGGGGTGGGGGAGACTGGGGGGAGGATAAGGGGCAGGGGGAAAGGAAAACATGTACTACTATTATACTGCAAAAAATCAATAAAAAAAGATGTATTAGTATTTTTATATATTAACAGATTGGTTTTATTGTTCCTGATAACAAATAAGCGGTTACTTAAATTTTGTCCCCTTGTTTTTATTCCCTGGATTTTTTTAAGCTTTCTTTTACAAATTTTGTTTTTTGCTTTTTATTCATGCCATGACAAATCCTTTCTTTCCTTAGCCTTATTTGAGTATATTGAGCTTCTAGAAACTCTAAATTGTTTTGGGGGAAATTTCAACTATTATTTCTTTATATATTTTCTGCTCTTTCCCCTCTTCTTCTAGATCTGAAACTTTATGCATACTAGACATTTAGTTTTGTTCTAAAGGCTCCTAAGGTTCCATTCATTGTTTTCAATCTGTGTTTCTTCTGTTCTGCACGTTGAAAGCTTTCTATTGACTTATCCTCAGGTTTATTGTCTTTATGCTGCTATCTTCAATTGGATGAGAGAGCTATCCATTATTTTTAAAAATTTAATTATTGTAGTTTTTATTTCTAAAAAGTCCATTTTTATAGCTTTAGTTTTTCTTGTGGAAGTCCCTATTCATTCACTCATCACACATTTCTTTTAATTATTGAAAAACATTTATTTTAATTCTTTATTACCTATCCTATCTAATAAAAGAGTAATGTGCAAATCTGACCGTACCTTTGCTATGCCCACAAGCCACACCCACCAGCCATGCCCACAAGCCAGTCAGGACTGTGGGGGCGTGGCCGAGGCAGCCAAGGCCTGTGGGGGCCTGAGAAGGTGTAGCTGAGGTGACCCGGGCCGCGGGGGTGTGTGGCCGAGGCAGACCGGGACATTTGGGGGCCTGGGGGTGTGTGACTGAGGCGGCCCACCCCTGGGGGTGTGGCGGAGGCGGCCCAGGCCCCGGGCGGGGGGGGGACGTGTCCGAGGTGGCCTAGGCCTGGAGGAGCATGTCCGAGGCAGCCGGGGCCTGTGAGGACCTGAGGAGGTGTAGCTGAGATGGCCCAGGCTGAAGGGGGATGTGGCCGAGGTGGCCGGGGCCTGAGGGGCCATGGGGAGGCCTGAGGGAGTGTCCCAGGTGGCCCAGGCCTGGAGGAGCATGTCTGAGGTGGTTGGGACTACAAGGGGCATGGCCAAGACAGCCTGTGCCGGGGGGGGGGCTGGAGGGTCGTGTCTGAGGTGGCCAGGCCCTGGGGGGGATGGGAGGTGTGGCCAAGGTGGCCTGGGCCTGGGCAGATGGGGCCAAGGCCTGTTCAACCGGGGGGCGAGCTGGCTGGGGCTAAGGCCCTGGCTGGAGGTGTAGGGGAGCAGGGCTGGGATGGAGCCAGCCATCTGCCCCATTGCTGGGTGCCCAAGGCTTAAATCTCGGCCATAGGGCTCCTAGTATGTGTGAGGGGCAAGTTGGGCTGAGGGATCACCCACCCCCAGTGCACAAATTTTGTGCACCAGGCGCCCTAGTATACATATAAAGAGCCAGTGTCCATAATGTCCAAAATGACCAATGGCTCGACTGAACACCAGGCTGCTCACGAAGCAGGCTCAGATGGGCATGGACTGAACTGCTGACCTCTAGGAGAGAGACAGAGGCAGGGCTGATCAACAGCTACCACAGCTGCTGGCAAGGCCCAGAGAGATGAGCAGGGCCTGATCCTGATCCAGCTGCCGTGGCAGTCATTGCTGGGTCGGCACCATGGAAGTTGTGGAGACGACCTAGCACCGACTGCCATGCTGTGCGTGCCATAGTGAACCAGCATTGACTCCCGAGGGGGCGGCAGATCAGGCTTGGAGAGAGGCCCTGAGAGAGAAGCAGGGTCTAATCCACAGCCTCCATGGCAGCTGTGGATCAGCCCTTGCCTCTCTACCTTTCTGGTCCTCACCAGCAGCCATGGGGGCTGCTGATAAGCCCCACCTCTTTGATCAGACCCTGAGATAGATCAGGAGATGCTGACTGGCATAGAAACTGACCAATCAGAACCCATTGTGGGTGAACTGCCAGGAGCCAATGGCTGCCTAGGAGGCAGAACTTTTGACACTGACTGGCATAGAAACTGACCAATCAGAACCCAATGTGGGTGAACTGTGAAGGTAGAACCTAAGGTGGGGGCTGAGGAAGGATTTTAAGGACAATAGCTGTTTGGTGTAAGGTGTAAGAAAGTGGTTCAATTTTTTAATGACCAGTTTGGCAGTATAATGCATATGGCTAGCAATCAGATATAGGAATTATATATTTTTGCCTGCCAAAAGCATCTCCTCCTGCTGAAAAAGGTAATCTCCCTTTAAGCAATTCTATCCTATATTATCTATTTTTACTATTAAAAGGATAATATGCTAATTAGACCAGTTCGACTGACCCATCTTCCAGATGTCCAACTTCCTTCCGGACAAAGCTATGGTGGTGGGGGCTAAGGCAGAGGCAGTTAGGGGTGATCAGGCCTGCAGGGGAAGGCAATTGGGGGTGAGATCAGCCTGGCAGGAGAGGGCAATTAGTGGAAATCAGGGCAGCAGGGGAGGGCACTTGGGGTGATCAACCAGCAGTGGAGGGCTATTTGGGGTGAGATCAGACCAGCAGGGGAGGGCAATTGGGGGCAACCAGGCAATCAGGGAGGGCAGTTGGGGGTGAGATTAGGTCAGCAGGGTAGGGCAGCTAGAGGTCTTCAGGCAGGCAAAAGCAAGAGCAATCAGGCTGGCAGGGGAGGGCAGTTAGGGATGTTCAGGCAGGCAGGCAGAAGGGTTAGGGGCAATCAGGCAGGCAGGCAGAGACAATTAGGGGCAATCAGGCAGGCAGGCAGGTGAGCGGTTAGGAGCCAGCACCCCCAGATTGCAAGAGTGATGGGGGCCTAAAATAGCAATTGGACATCCCCCAAGGGGTCCCGTTTTGGAGAGGGTGCAGGCTGAGCTGAAGGAACCCTCTGCCCCTATGCACAAATTTCATGCCACTAGTGTTTATAATAATGCCAATGTCTGCAAAATTCAATGCCTGAGCTATATCTCAGGGTGGTTTCTATTAACTGAATTTTCTCTTGACTATTCTTTATTATTATTTTTAAGTTTTTAAAAAAATTATTGAATTTAGTAAGGTGACATTGGTTAAAAAATTATGTAGGTTGTTTTTAGCGTATCTGATATTTTGAAATAAGTTATGTTCTGAGCTCCTTTGACAGTATCTGATAAATAGCAGCTCCTCAGTAAATATTTGATAAAATGGATAAATGCATAAATATGTGTATATGTTTGAACATAAGCACTTGTGGATGTTGTTCAGTGTAGGGTGGAATCTAGTCATGTTCAGTATCCCAAAGTGTTTAGAAGGAAAGGACATGTAGAAATCAGGTCTCATAACAGTCAGACAAATCAGAGAAACAAATCCATGGTTTAGAGGAAGATGTCTGACCACTCTACTGATTATTGCTCATAGCTTACTCCAATTTTTTATTAAAAAAAATCAGAAAAAGGCAAAGAATTATCATGTGTTCCTTCTTACTTGAATAAAGCACTAGATTGTGCTTCAAGTTTATCTTGTGTGTGTACATGCAATATATTAAAAATACGAAATAAAGCCAACAATTCTTATTTAATTTTAAATATAAAAACTTTATTGAATCACAGCTCACTCTGACAGCCAAACAGATGGCCATGGCAACCTAAGGAGTGTGAAGTGCCAGCTTGTTTGTCATTTTGCCCTCATTGTAGATAATTATTTTTCCTCCTAAGAACAATCAGGCAACTATTCTTTTCTTGCTTATTCTTATGGTTTCATGACTTGTATTTAATAACAAGTTGAAAATCTACATAGTTGGAGTTTGTGGAATTCCAATTCTTTTGAGCAATTGTTTGTTTAATTCAGGTTGGTTATAACATTTGTGGGAATAACACTATAAAAGTTGTTGGTTGGTTTTTGTTATTGACTCTGCTGCTGTCCAAAAATATCATTCAAGTTTTATTGTTTCCCCTCTCCCCCCATAAATAGGATTAAGTAAATTTTGGAAATCCTTTCAACGTGGGACTACTGACTATATTTCTAATGTTAAATGTTATGTAAAATATATATAATTTGTAATCTTAATGTAAGAAGCTATTTTACAATGGGAGAAAATCTTTTGAATAATAATCCAGTTTCCTACAATATAAAAATTTGGCTGAGGAAACACCTGTTAAATTTTATAAGCAAAATTGGGAAAGAACATTAGAAACCTTGACTTTGAGTAAGTTTAATAATCTCAACTAAAAGTAGCATGGTAAAATACAGAAAAGTGTTCACGTTTTTCACTGCTAAGTCATTAAAGTTAACTGATTTGAGAAAAATTATTTTACAAACATTAACAAATATATGTAAACAAATTATGTATTTGTGGTAAAAATATGTAATTATTAAGATGTTTCATCAATAGATTGATTAATTAGAGTATTATATATTTGCCTAAAATAATTTGTGGTAACTGAGGATTTATTTCCCAAAATAGTATAAAATTAGAAATAATCACAAACTGGGCATGTTACTGAATAGACTTTTTAACATTCTTTAGTTAATATTTTCATTGTTTTGTGTCTTTATAATAAATTAAGAGGTATCCATTCTAATTTATATGGCTACACAAATAAGTTTAAAATACTAACTTTGAAAACATTTTTCAAAGTGAAAATTTGTTCATTTTTTGAAGAAACCATTACATAAAATAAAGGCAAATTTGCATATTTTCCTCTTTTAAAAATTTATTTTTATAGTTGAACATAATACAGATGTACCATTTTTTTTCCATTGACCCCTTCTAGCCCACCCCCTCTCCCCATCCCAGGCATGTTTTTCTCTTTAAGTCTATGAACTAATAAAAAATAATTCAATATATAACTTATAATAAACTAGGGGCCCCGTGCACAAAATTCGTGCACTGGGGGTGGGTGATCCCTTAACCCAACCTGCACCCTAACGCATACTTGGAGCCCTCAGGGGATGTTCTGCTGAACAATAACCCTTAGCCTACCCAAGGCCTAAAGCCTCTGGTTGAGGCTTTAGGCCTTGGGCAACCAGTCATCACCCTGCAATGGGGCCAATGGCTGGCTCTGTCCCAGCCACACCACCTACCCCAACCCCCCGCCCAGGTCTTCCCCCCAGCCAGCTCGCGCCAGGCTAGCATGGGCTTCAGTCCCACACCCCAGCCTAGGCCTTCTCCCTGGCCAGCTCACGCTGGCTGCCTCGACCCCACCCCACCAGGGCCCTGGCTGCCTTGGCCCCACCCCACGCAGTCCACGCTGCCTCAGCCCTGCCCCCAGTGACCCTCGCATCCTCGGCCCTGCCCTTTGAGGCTCGTGCCACCTCGGCTCTGCCCCCGCAGCCCGTGCCACCTTGGCCCTGCACTCCCGCAGCCTGGGATGCCTCAGCCCATTCCCACAGCCCCCGCTGCCTCCACCCTGCCCCCCATGACCCTCCCCTCATTGGCCCTGCCTCTCGTGGCCCACGCCAGTTTGGCCCCTCCCTCCTGTGGGCTGTACCACCTCAGCCCCACCACCCCTGTGGCCCAGGCCACACGCTTGCTGGCTGGCTCTGCCCCCACACCTGATTGGCTGGTGGGCATGGCTTGTGGGGGTGGTTTGTGGGTGCAGCGAAGATATGGTCAATTTGCATATTAATCTTTTATTAGATAGGATAGATAAAGGAAAACCATGATAAAAATAAAGCATTCTTTTTAAGGCTTTATCCTAGAATAATTTATTAAATATATTATAAAAATGTTTATAACTGCATGACTTATAGAACTTATAGAACTTAATTTGATGTTTTTATTATATAGTATTAATTTTAAGATTTATTTTTAAAATTCTAGAAAATTATGCCATTTCTAAGTGACTGTTGCTATGCAACAGACATATTCATATTTCATTTCTATTCTGTTCATGCTTACTATGGGCTTTGTCTGACTCAATTTCATGTGCGAGAGTTAATTTAATGGCTGACTGGGAGATCAGAGTCCAGTCTCCAAGTAAGCACTTTATTAGTAGCTACATGGAAAACTCCAGAAGTTATGTCATGATGTCATAAGTTTTTTTTTCTTCATCTTGGGATAAAAATATTTTCCTTTTATTTGTTTTGTGTGTTTTTTTGTTCTTGGGACTTGTCAATGAATGTACTAGGGGCCTGGTGCACAAAACTTGTGCACTGGGGGTGGGTGATTCCTCAGTCCAACCTGCCCCCTCAATGGGGCCACCTCGGCCCCACTCCCCTGGCCCTGGCCTTAGCTCTGGCAACGACTGCCCAGCCCCAGGGAAACCCTGCACTGGCGGCCACAGTGCCACCGCTGCCCGCACTGCAGTGACGACACCTCCGTGGCCCAGTGCCCCCGCCTCACACGTGCCTGGGCCCTGCCCCCCGCCTTGCGCATGCCTCAGCCCTACCCCCCCCACCTCGTGCACTCGCTAGCCACCTTTGCCCTGGCAGCTGGTGAACACCAGGCCCCAGGCCCGCCCCCCCACGCTCGCTGGCCTCAAGCATGCCTCGGTCCTGCCCCCCAACTTGCTTGCTCACTGCTGCCTCAGCCCCGTCTCCCCGTGGCTTGGGCCACCTCGGCCCCGCCCCCAACCCCCCGCTCCTGATTGGATGGTGGGTGTGGGTGGTGGACAAGGCTTGTGGGTGTAGTGAGGGTATGGTAAAATTTGCATATTACCCTTTTATTAGATAGGATGACCCCTTGTTGTTCATAGTATTAAAGTAATAATTGCAATATTAATACAAAAGTTCTGAAGACTTTGCAAATACACTTATATCTATGGTTCTGGAAGGTGGAAATACAATGAAACTATATGAATAGATTACTTGATCACATGAATGGTAGAAAAACATTACATTAAACCGCAGGAATAAAATCATTGATAGAGAAACAAATCCTTAATGGTGCTTATGGAATTGGACTTAATACTAGTCATAGAGGAAATTTACTTTTCTTTACATTGGGAATGCATTGTAAACATGGGATACACTATCAGGAAAAATATACAGAAAAATGTGTGTGTGTATATCAATTACAAATATTCTTCGTCAACTCCTTTTTTTAATTTAAAGTCTTCATTGTTTAAGTATTACATAAGTCTCCTTTTTCCCTCATTCACCTCTCCACATCTGCTCCTCCCCCCCCCCCCCCCGCCAGCAAATGCCCTCACCAACCCTACTGTCTGTGCTTATTGGATATGCTCATATGCATGCATACAAGTCCTTTGGTTGGTCTCTTACCCCTTTTCCCCTGCCTTCCCTCTTAGGTTGGACAGTCAGTTCCATGCCTCTATGACTCTGACTCCATTTTTGTTCATCAGTTTATGTTGTTCATTATATGCCAAAATTAATGAGATCATATGATATTTAGCTTTCTCAAACTGGCTTAGTTCCCTAGCATAATGCTCCCCAGTCCCTACCATGCTGTTGGGAATGCAAGAGTTCTTTCCTTTTTATAGCAGTGTAGTATTCCATTTTGTAGATGTACCACTGTTTTTTAATCCATTCATCTGCTGATGGGCACTTAGGCTATTTCCAAATCCTAGCTCCTATAAATTGTACTGCTATTTTTAAAAAATATATTTTTATTGATTTTTTTGCAGTATAACTTATATTTAATAGTAGTAGATATGTTTTCCTTTACCCCCCCAACATCCTCCCCCCAGCCTCCCTTACCCCCAAGCACATGTCCCCACCTGCCCCCCTCCCTGCCCCAGTGTCTTTCATTCATTGGTTATGCTCATATGCATGCATACAAGTCCTTCAGTTGATCTCCCCCAGCATCAGCCTCCCATCCACCCCAGCCTTCCCCCTGAAGCTTGACAGTCTGTTCAAGGCAACCCTACCTCTATATCAATCACTCTCCCCTGTTTCTTTTCTTCGAAAATATCTTGCCTCTGCATACTAGAAATAAATGTATAAGAACAAAAAATGTTTGAGTGTCAGTTTCAATGTCCAACTGTTTTGAGTCCCAGTTTCAATGTCAAATAGTTCTTCATGTGTACATGTCACCAATGGTATCCAGATGGTGGACACATCGTGGCAATGCAAGATCCATCCTCTCTGGTTTGGTCCTGGGCCGCCTGCAGCCACGCACAGCTGCCGACTGCAAGCATGGCAAGGTGTCGTCAGTGTCCGCCATCTGTGGACCATCCTCGTGACTGGAACAGACCCGTCAGTTCCTTACTGTTGCAAGAACCCACATGGTCTTGGATTTGTTCTCTGAAAACACACAAACACATTCTCAACCAAAAGTTAACAAAGGGATCCTCTCTGTAAAATAGACTTGGGATTCTTTTTATTTTTGCCTAAATGGTTTTCCTTTGGCTTATTTTGATACCATGTGTGTTTTTTCATGGGTATCCTGCTTTTGGCTTTACAAATGGAAGTTACTTCTCTGGAGTAAGAATTTTCTAGATGTATTTTACTTACAGGATATTTTTCATGATATTTTACATGATATTACCCCACTGCCCCCCCCCACTTTTGGATTAATGGGGGCTTTTGGAAATTTTATCTTGCAGTCTTGGTAATTTAAAATTTTAATTTTTGCACACAAATATGACTGCTTTAGATCCTTTGGATGTTAGGCAATTTTACAGTGAGATGAACTACTAATAAATATTTTAGTTAATGTTTTAGGAAAAGCTTTTTGTCCAGTACACTTAGATTTTCTTTTTTTTAAATATATTTTTATTGATTTTTTGCAGTATAACTTATAATTAATAGTAGTACATGTTTTCCTTTCCCCCTGCCCCTTATCCTCCCCCCAGCCTCCCCCACCCCCAGCACATATCCCCACCCTCCCCCCTCCCCCCCCAGTGTCCTTCATTCACTGATTATGCTCATATGCATGCATACAAGTCCTTCAGTTGATCTCGCCCAGCATCCACCTCCCATCCACCCAAGCCTTCCCCCTGTAGCTTGACAGTCTGTTCAAGGCCACCCTGCCTCTATATCAATCACTCTCCCCTGTTTCTTTTCTTCAAAAATATCTTGCCTCTGCATACTAGAAATAAATGTATAAGAACAAAAAATGTTTCAGTCTCAGTTTCAATGTCCAATTGTTCTGAGTCCCAGTTTCAGTGTCAAATAATTCTTTATGTGTACATGTCAGCAATGGTATCCAGATGGTGGACACATCGTGGCAATGCAAGATCCATCCTCTCTGGTATGGTCGTGGGCTGCCTGCAGACATGCACAGCTGCCGACTGCTAGCATGGCAAGGTGTCGTCAGTGTCCCCCATCTCTGGACCATCCTCTTGACTGGAACAGATCCGTCAGTTCCTCACAGTCGCAGGAACCCACATGGTCTTGGAGTTGTTCTCTGAAAACACAAAAAAACATTCTCAACCAAAAGTTAACAAATGGATCCTCTCTGCAAAATAGACTTGGGATTCTTTTTAATTTTTGCCTAAGTGATTTTCCTTTGGTTTATTTTGACACCATGTGTGTTTTTTCATGGGTGTCCTGCACTTGGTTTTACAAATGGAATTTACTTTACTGGAGTAAGAATTTTCTAGATGTATTTTACATACAGGATATATTTTTTTTCCTTACATGATATTATCCCACTGCCCCGTCCCCTTTTTTGGTTAATGGGGGGTTTTGGAAATTTTATATTGCAGTCTTGGTAATTTAAAATTTTAATTTTTGCACACAAATATGACTGCTTTAGGTTCTTTGGATGTTAGGCAATTTTACAGTGAGGTGAACTACTAATAGATTTTTAAGTTAATGTTTTAGGAAAAGGTTTTTGTCCAGTACACTAAAATTTTCTTGAGTATTCACATATTTCACTTGGCCAATTTAAATTAACCTGAAAACTTGATTACTATTTTACTGTCAATTTTAATACTCAAGCAGAAATCTTAGTTTACCCAGTAAATACTAGTGGAAAGGAATATTTGCATTTTTGAGTAGGTCCTGAGCATTCCTGGTACTAGACGGAATTTAGATCTAAAGCAACAATTTGTGGCCGAATCTCTGTCTGCCACCTGGGTCCTGGTCTGAGTTGTGCATGGGAGACGAGGCAGCTGTGGAGGTAGGCGACCTCTCTCAGGAGGGGTGAGAATTCAAGCCCCTGCAAGATTTGTGGATGAGGGTCTGTGCCCCACCTCTGTTGACCTTTTAATTCTCTCCTGTTGGCCCCTCTGCGACTGTGCCTGTCTTAGGTTGTTCCTTCCCTGAGGAATCTTACCCCTCTCTGGCTAACCAGCCATCCTCCGGGGCCAAACAGGGTGATGTGAGGTTCAGTTCTGTCACCTTTGTAGTCTATGCCCCATGGCCTCCACGTCCAGCACCTGCCTTGGGGTCCCCACAGCCTGCTGGCAGGGTCTCGGTACTGATCACATATCTCGGGGGACTCAGGTTTCTTCTCCAGAGAGGGCCCAGCTAACAAGATTGGTCGAGAGACAGATCCATGGTGCGATATGCCCGGAGGCTTCAGCCACAACTGGAACTGAAAGCTCAGGCAACAGCTTTGTGTATTTGTATTGTAAGAAGAGGGTCCCTCTTGGCAAAAAGGGCAAGAGGGGCCAATATAGAATGCTCGGATGCCTTCCCAGTGCCTCAATTCCTTCTGAAAAGGATTAATTCCTTTCCTATCCTTTTTTTAAAATTGCTATCCCAACATTCAAAGAATTAGTTTGTAAGTTTATTTGGGATAATTGTATAATATGCTGTTGTCAAATATCAAATATTATAATGACATTGTAGAATAATATCATGTAAGGGTATTGTGGTGTCACGGAAGGTCAAGGAGGGCCTAGCCTAAGGACTGGTGTCCATAGGAGATGACAAGCTCTAGGCCATGTCAATTCAATCTCAAACTAGCTGCCATTTAAAAAAAACTTTATATAAACTTTGTCAGAGATGTAAAAACACAAATTACTTACCTTAGTTCAAGAGTTCAAATATATTGACTTTCCCCCTTACTCCCACCACCTGCCACTTACCCTGAGGGTTGACATTCTGATAGAACTTTCTCAGTCTCTGGATCCATTCTTGTTCATCAGTCTATGTCATTCATTATATGCCTCAAATGAGTGAGATCATGTGATACTTATCTTTCTCTGCCTGGCTAATTTCACTTAGCATAATGCTCTCCAAATCCATCCATGTTATTACAAACGGTAGGAGCTCCTTCTTTTTTACTGCAGGGTAGCATTCCATTGGGTAAATGTACCACATTTTTTCATCCACTCATCTGCTGATGGGCACTTAGGCTGTTTCCAAATCTTAGCTATGGTAAATTGTGCTGCTATGAACATAGGGGGTACATATATCCTTTCTAATTCGCCTTTCTAGTTTCTTGGGGTATATTCCTAGAAGTGGGATCACTGGGTCGAATGGGAGCTCCATTTTTAGTTTTTTGAGGAAACTCCATACTGTTCTCCACAGTGGCTGCACTAGTCTACAATGCCACCAGCAGTGCACGAGAGTTCCTTTTTCTCCGCATCCTTGCCGGCACTTGTCATTTGTTGATTTGTTGATGTAAGCCATTCTGACAGGTGTGAGATGATACTGCATAGTTGTTTTGATTTGCATCTCTCGGATAATTAGTGACTTTGAGGAAGTTTTCATATGTCTCTGGGCCTTCCTTTTGTCTTCTTTCGAAACGATTTTATTTGGTCTGTTGCCCATTTTTTTTATTGGATCATTTGTCCTCCTGTTATTGAGTTGTGTGAGTTGCCTGTAGATACTTAAGATTGAACCTTGATCACTGATAACATTTGCAAATATGTTCTCCCATACAGTGGGTTTTCTTGTTGTTTTGTTGATGGTTTCTTTAGCTGTGCAAAAGTTTTTTATTTTGATGTACTCCCATTTGTTTATTTTGTCTTTAGCTTCCATCGCCCTAGGAGCTGTATCATCGAAGAAGTTCTTTTGGCATATGTCTGAGATTTTTCTTCCTGTGGATTCCTCTAATAATTTTATGGTTTCCCATCTTATGTCTAAGTCCTTATCCACTTTGAGTTTATCTTTGTGTATAGTGTCAGTTGGTGGTCTAGTTTCATTTTTTTTTGCATGTATCTGTCCAATTTTTCCAACACCATTTATTGAAGAGACTGTCTTGACTCCATTTTATGTTCATGCCTCCTTTGTCAAATATTAATTGAGCATAGTGGTTTGGGTTGATATCAGGAGTCTCTATTCTATTCCATTGATGTATATGTCTGTTCTTGTGCCAGTACCAGGCTGTTTTGAGAACAGTAGCTTTGTAATACAACTTGAAATCTGGTATTGAGATCCCACCAAGAACTCAGGATTGCTGTGGCTATTTGGGGCCTTTTTTTTTTAAATTCCAGATGAATTTTTGGAGAGTTCTTTCTAGGTCTGTGAAATATGATATTGGTATTTTAATGGGGAGTGCATTAAATTTATAGATTGCTTTGGGTGGTATGGACATTTTAATGATGTTGATTCTCCCAATCCATAAACATGGTATGTTCTTCCACCTGTTTACATCTTCCTCTGTCTCTTTTTTTAGTGTCCTGTAGTTTTCCGCAAATAGGTCTTTTACCTCCTTAGTTAAGTTTAATCCTAGGTACCTTAATTTTTTTGGTGTGATGGTAAATGGGTTTGTTTTTTTAATCTCGCTTTCTGTAAATTCACTATTGGTGTATAGAAAGGCCATAGATTTCTTGGCATTAATTTTGTAGCCTGTTACGTTGCTGAACTCATTTATTAAGTCTATTAGTTTTTTATGGAGTCTTCCAGGTTTTTTATGTACAATATCATGTCATCTGCAAATAAGGATATCTTTACTTCTTCTTTTCCAATTTGAATGCCTTTATTTCTTCTTCTTGTCTAATTGCAATGGCTAATACTTCCAGTGCTATGTCAAACAGGAGTGGTGAGAATGGGCATCCTTGTCTTGCTCCCGTTCTTAGGGGAAAAGGTTGCAGTTTTTCCCATTGAGTATGATGTTTGCTGTGGGTTTATCATATATGGCTTTTATGATGTTAAGGTATGATCCTTCTATTCTTACCTTCTTGAGAGTTTTTATCAAGAAAGGGTGTTGAAATTTGTCAAATGCTTTTTCTGCATCAATTGATATGACTGTGATTTTTATCTCTCAATTTCTTTATGTGATGTATCACATTTATTGATTTGTGGATATTATACCTTCCTTGCATTCCTGGGATAAATCCTACTTTGTCATGGTGTATGTTCTTTCTGATGTACTGCTGGATCCGATTAGCTAGGATTTTATTGAGTATTTTGGCATCTGTATTCATGAGGGATATCGGCCCGTAATTCTCTTTCATTGTGTCATCTTTATCTGGTTTTGGTATTAGGGTGATGCTAGCTTCATAGAAGGAGTTTGGAAGTGTTCCATGCTCTTGAATTTTCTGGAATACTCTGAGGAGATTAGGTTTTAGTTCTCCCTTGAATGTTTGCTAAAACTCCCCTGTGTAGCTATCTGCCCCTGGGCTTTTGTTTGCTGGAAGCTTTATGATGACTGCTTCAATTTCTTCCATATTTATTGGTCTATTGAGCTGTTTAGATTCTTCCTGATTGAGTTTTGGGAGGTTATATTTTTCTAGGAATATATCCATTTCCTCCAGGTTGTCCAGTTTGTTGGAATAGAGTTGTTCATAGTATTTTTTTTAACAATCCTTTGTATTTCAATGGGGTCTGTTGTTATTTCACCTCTTTCATTTCTGATTTTATTTATTAGGGTCCTCTCCTTTTGCTTCTTGGTGAGCCTTGGTGAGGTTCATCAATCTTGTTTATCCTTTCAAAGAACCAACTCTTGGTTTTGTTGATCTTCTGTATTGTTTCTTTTGTCTCTATGTAGTTTATCTCTGCTCTGATCTTTACTATTTCCTTCCTTCTACTTACACTGGGTTTTTCTTGTTGCTCTCTTTCTAACTCTTTGAGTTGTTGGGTTAGATAATTTATTGCACGCTGTTTCTTGTTTTTTTGCAGTAGGATTGTAGAGCTATGAACTTCCCTCTCAAAACTGCTTTTGTTGTGTCCCATAGATTTTGGATTGTTGTGCTATCATTGTCATTTGTTTCCATGGTGTTTTCTATTTCTTCCTTGATCTCTCTAGTAACCCAGTCATTGTTTAATAGCATGCTGCTTAGTCTCCATGTGTTTGATTTCTTTGAATTGTTTTTATTGTAGTTGATTTCAACCTTTATGCCACTGTGATCTAAGAATATACTTGATATAATTTCTATCTTCTTGAATTTGGAGAGACTTTGCCTATGACCCAACATATGGTCTATCTTTGAGAATGACTCATGAGCACTTGAAAAGAATGTATATTCTGTGCCTTTGGGGTGAAATAATCTGAAGATGTCAATTAATTCCATCTGTTGTATTGAATCACTGAGGATTGATGTTTCTGTATTGATTTTTTGTTTCGAGGATTTTTGCCATGGTGATAGTGAGGTATTAAAGTCTCTTACTATGATTGTATTGCTGTCTATCTCTCCCTTGATATCATCCAGGAGCTTTTTTATGTACTTGGGTGCTCCTTTATTATGTGCGTAAATGTTTACCAGAGTTATTTCTTCCTGTTGGATTGCTCCCTTTAGTATTATGTAGTGGCCTTCTTTAGCTCTTGTTACGTCCTTCACTTTGAGATCTAATTTGTCAGATATAAGTATTGCTACCCCAGTGCTCTTTTCCATTTCCATTCCCCTGAAGAACCTTTTTCCATCCTTTCACGCTCAGTCTGTGTGTGTCTTTTTTTCGGAGGTGGGTTTCTTGTAGAGAATAGATATATGGGTCGTGTTTTCTTATCCTGTCCATTAAACATTGGAGCATTTAAACCGTTTCCATTTAAAGTTATTATTGATATGTACTTATTTGTGGCAATTTTTGTTCTTTGCCCCTGTGTTCTTTCTTTGCTTCCTATTGATTTTTACAGCAGACCCTTTAGCATTTCTTGTATTGCTGCTTTGGTGGTAATGCATTTCCTTAGACCTTTTTTGTCTGTGAAGCTCCTGATTTGAACTTCAATTTTGATTGATAGCCTTGCTGGGTACAGTATTCTAGGATTCAGACCCTTTCTTTGCATGACTTTGTATATTTCATTCCAATCCCTTGTGGCCTGATAAGTTTCTGTTGAGAAATCACTTGCTAATCTGATGGGGGTTCCTTTGTAGGTGACTTTCCGTCTCTCTCTGGCAGCTTTTAAGATTCTCACTTTGTCGTTGATGTTTGCCAATTTAATTATAACATGCCTTGGCGTAGGTCTTTTGGGGTTTAATTTGCTTGGAACTCTGTGAGCTTCTTGGATTTGTGTGGGTTTTTTCTTTCCTATATCAGGGAAGTTTTCTGTCATTATTTCTTCCAACAGGTTTTCTATTCCTTGCTCAGTTTCCTGTCCCTATGGAAGCCCTATTATGCAGATGTTGTTTTGTTTCATATTGTCCCAAAGTTCCCTTAGGCTCTCCTCCTGCTTTTTATTTTTTTTTCTAGAAGCTGCTCTACTTGGCTATTTTTTCCTACCTTGTCTTCCAGCTTACTGATGCGGTCTTCTGCTTCATTTAGTCTACTCTTGATACTTTCTATGGAGTTCTTTACCTCAGCAATGTCACTTTTCATTTCTTCTTGGGTCTTCTTCATTTCTTCATGGCTCTTCTTTATTTCTTCTTGGGTCTTCTCCAATCCCCTTGGTTCTTACTCACACTGACTTTTATTCTGTTCAGCCACCCTATGACCATTTCTCTGAACTCTCTCTCTTACAGGTTGCTTGCTTCCATTTTGTTTACCTCTTTTTCTGGTGAGGCTTGTTTTTCTTTCATTGGTGGGCTGTTTCTTTTTGTCCCCATTATCTCTCTTCTCTGTGTGTCTTGTTATGTAGTTCTCACTCTCTTGTTTTGATTTAAAGGCTCAAAATACAACACAACCAGGTGCAGCACACCAGGCACTGAAGAAGAATGTATTCACAGTATTGGTAACTCCAAATTAAAGGTGATTGCCAGAGGAAGGTAAATTATGTGATAGGTCATAATGAACAGAGTAAGAGAAAACACACTCACACACACAAAAGAAAGAAAGAAAGAAAGAAAATAAGAAATGGCAAAATAAAATTGGGAAGAGGGGAAGGAGTAAAAAGAAAGGAAAAGGGAATAAACTATAAATATGGGTTGTTAATTCCCACAGGACTGCCACTAATCCCAGCAAAAGCCCGCAACGAGTACCTGGAGATTGATACAAACTACATACAACAACTAATATCAAGGGAGGTTAGGGAACACAGAAGCTTAAATCTATCAAAAGAACTATGTAAACAAGACCAAAACAAAAAATAATGCCACCCCTCCCCCACAAAAAAATTAAAAGAAAAGAATAACCAAACCAATCTCATAAACATGCATAAAATATTGATATAGTCAACAGTAAGGTAAACAACATCAGCAGGACCAAGAGAAAAACAATTTAGGATAGTGAAGTCAGAGAAGCGATAGATGTGTATCGACTAGGAGTAGGTGGTTGGAGATTGGATATAAAAGTGGGGTGAAATTTTAACAGGGGGTAAAAAGAGAGAATAAGGAAAATCTAAACCAGAGAAAGTGTAAGGGGAACAAGACACTAATTAGGGAAAGATTAGCAAGAGAGTGCTGGCATAAGGGTGAAGTTGAGGTAGAGTAAGAAGTTACTAAAGGGTAGATGAAAAAAGACTGTATAACACTAATCTCTAAGTAGAATAAAGATGAAATAAAATGGCACTTAAAAAAAGTTTAAATAGTAGTAGAAATAAAATTGATTCCTTAATTTGTGTTTCACAAGAGTCAATTTGTGATTCAGCCCCTGGGTGGCAGTGTTTCTGAATTGACCTCCGGGTCTATTGGTCCTCTCTAGCCTGAACTAAAATCCAGCTATGTCTATTGCACTCACTACTGATTTGTGGAAATAGGCTACCCCAGAGGTGCCTCTCTAATGGTGAGCACCTGTTCTGATCCCCAGCCTCAGCAAAACAGCTCGCCCCTGCGGTCTCCCAGGTTATCCCCCACTAGGGGATCCCACGTTCCTTGTTCAGCACTGAGAAATTTGGATTTGGAGAGGACAAATGCAAGCAGGCGAACTCACATCCCGCTCTTATGTCTGCACAAAACCCCTTTCCCCCTTGGGGTTGGCAGCCAGCTCCCTCCCAAAATTGTTAGGGTGGCCTTCTCTGTCAGGTCCAAATGGGTTGCTTTCTATGTATTCCCCCTGCCACCAGCTCTGAGGTCCCTCTTCCATGTTTGCCAGCTCCAACAGAAGTCCTGCTCCACTGACTTTTCCTCCCCCCGCCCCCCCGCCCCAGGCACGAATCTCCCTGTTTTGCCAGCTCCCCTAACCCCAGGTGAAATCTGACCTTTCCATGGCGAAGCACAAGGTTCCTCGGAATCTGCTTCTGTGCCAACTAGGAACCGATGTTCTGGGGTGGGGTGGCGGTCTCAGCGGCCCAGTGGGTACCGCAACTGTAAAATTTTCAGGCTCTTCCCCTTCAAGATGGCGCAGTCCACCTCTGAGCCAGTGGCTCGGCGAGAGAACCCAGCCGCACCGGAGCTGCTCTCTCTGCTAAGGGAGGCTAATCTAGCAGTCCCCCTCCTTCTCTCAAAGCCCAGCTATCCCCCAGCTCGCCAGCAAACACTCCCCATGCGACCCTCAACTGCTCCCTCCGTCTGCCCTGGAACACAAATTATTACCCGTCCTTCTGTTTCAATCCCATCTTTTCCCCCTAAATTGTACTACTATTAACATAATGCCTTTCTGATTGGTGTTTCTGATTTCTTGGAATATAGTCCTAGAAGTGGGATCATTGAGTCAAATGGGAGTTCCATTTTTAATTTTTTGAGGAAATTCCATACTGTTTTCCACAGTGGCTGTACCAGTCTGCATATCCACCAGTAGTGCACGAGGGTTCCTTTTTCTCCACATCTTCACCAGCACTAGTCATTTCTTATTTGTTGATGATAGCCATTCTGACAGGTGTGAGAGGATACCTCATTGTCATTTTGTTTTGCATCTCTCGATGATTAGTGACTTGGAGCATGTTTTCATAGGTCTCTTGGCCTTCTATACGTCCTCTTTTGAAAAGTGTCTCTTTAGGTGCTCTGCCCATTTTTTGATTAGGTTGTTTATCTTTCTAAACAACTAACTTTGTTAAGTTGTATGCGTTCCCTATAAATTTTGGAGATTAAACCCTTATCGGAGATAACATTGGTAAGCATGTTCTCTGATGGAGTGGGCTTTCTTGTTGTTTTGTTGTTTCTTTTGCTGTGCTACAGCCCACATCTTACTCAATGGGCAAAAACGAAAACCCCTAAGAATAGGAATAAGACAGGGGTGCCCACTTTCATCATTCCCATTCGACATAGAACTGGAAGTGCTAAACATAGCAATCAGATAAGAAGAAATAAAAGACATCCAAATTGGAAAAGAAAAGTAAAACTGTCATTATTCATAGATGACATATTGTATATAAATAACCCTAAAAACTCCACAAAAAACTACTAGATTTAATAAATGAATTCAGCAATGTAGCAGGATACAAAATTAATAACCAGAAATCTATGGCTTTTTTATACACCAATAGTGAATGTACAGAAAGATAAACTAAAGAAACAATCCCTTTTACCATTGTAACCAAAAATCAAGAAACCTAGGGATAAACTTAACTAAGGAGATAAAAGACCTCTACTTAGTAAACTATAGCACATTAAAAAAAGAGAGGAAGACATAAACAAATGAAAGAATAAACCATGCTCATGGATTGGTAGAATCAACATCATTAAAATGTCCATATTACCCAAAGTAATTTATAGTTTCAATGCAATCCCCATTTAAATACCAATGGAATATTTCACAGTTCTAGAACAAATTCTCCAAAGGTCCATATGAAATAAAAGAAGGCCCCAAATAAGCACACTAATCCTGAGAAAGAAAAATAAAGTTTGAGGGATCACAATACCAGATATTAGCTGTATTACGAAGCTACAGTTCTCAAAACAGCCCAGTACTGGCACAAGAACAAACATATAGACCTGAACAGAGAACCCAGAAATTGACCCAAGACATTATGCTCAATTAATATCTTATAAATGAGGCAAGAGCATATAATGGAGTCAAGACAGTCTCTTCAATAAATTGTGCTGGGAAAATTGGACAGATACATGCAAAAACATGAAACTAGGCCACCAACTTATACCATACACAAAAATATACTCAAAACGGATAAAGGACTTTAATGTGAGATGGGAAACCATAAAAATATTAGAAGAATCCATAGGGAGCAAAATGTCAGACTTATGTTGTAGCAATATCTGTACTATATAGCTCCTAGGACAATGGAAACCAAGGAGGAAATAAACAAATAGGACTACATCAAAATAAAAAGCTTCAGCATCAACTTTTACCTCATGTGTACATAAGATATAGCCATCTATATGTGGATTTTTGCCCTTGTCATGGCCTTTAAGCCATCTTGACCCAGGAGAGTGAGGTAATATCTGGACAATGTATGCTACTGAGTTATGGCATATGCAATTATTCTAGTTATACCCAAAAAAAGAGCAGCTGATAAATGTTTGCCCAAGAGTCTAAAATTGAACTACTTTACCCACTCTGCCATTAAGTAGGCATAGTAGTTTCTTATTTCTATAGTAATGTATTACAACAAATTTAGTGGCTTAAAATAACAGATTTATTTTATAGTTCTGGAGGTCTGAAATGTAAAATGGGGCTAAAATTCAGGTGTGAAGAGGGATGTATATCCTGTAGAGGATTTTTGCTTCTTTGTCTTTCTAGCTTCCAGAGGCCTCCCACTTTCCTCAGCTTGTAGTTCATTCTTCCGTCTTCAAAGCCAGCAGTACAGCATCTTTACATCTGTCTCTGGATCTAACCTCCTGCCTCTCCTTTCCACATTAAAGGTCATTTGTGATAGCATGGGGCTTACCAGTATAAACCAGAATAATCTCCATATCTTAAAGTCAGCTGAATCGCAATCTGCGACCTTAATTTTCCTTGCATTGTAAGAGAACATATTCATAGGTTTTTAGGGATTAGATTATGGTCTGCATTGGAGGGGATCCAATATTCTACCTACCATAACACAGTATAATGCCTTGTCATGTTACTGCATTATTAATAACTTTAGAGTCAGCCAAAAAAGAATTGAGAATTGAGCCCACCTGTTATAAGATATTCAAATATATGAGAAGAAACACTGGGTTGAAAGTCAGAAGGTGTAAATGCTAGTTCTGATTTGCCCCTGAAGATATACCTTGCTTCCCCAAAGTCACATTGATATCTGTGGGCCTAGATTTCCAAATATAGATGAGGTAATGTCCAAGTCCTCAATACAGCTTAAAAAAATGAATACTTTGGGGAAAGAGAATAGATCAAGTCAAGGAAGAGACTTGTAAAATCAGAAGACTTAGCTAGACTTACTAGATATAAGACTACAAAGGGGAACACAGCTGACTTTTTTGGAATTAGGAATCAAAGAAAGAAAACAATCCCAAACTTTTAATTTATTGTCATTTTTGAGCCATGCACTGAAAGTTTGGTAAGCAACCCTCAGTGACTACATGGTCAATAGTTTCTCGAGGAAGCAATGTCAGCAGGTTATGTACCTGCTTAAAGGAGATTTTGCTATTAATATCAGAGAAGATCTTGGAGATTAAGTGTGTTTTCTAACCTCTCAAAAGGCAGTGCACATTATGTGAAATGAAGAACTGAAGAACCAGTTCTTCATTGGTGTGGGTCTTTTGGGATTTGTCTTGCTTGAAACTTTCTGTACTTGTGTGACTTTTTCTTCTTATATCAGGAAAACTTTCTGTCATTATTTCTTCAAGTAGATTCTCTAGTCCTTGATGTTCTGCTTGTCCTTCTGGCACTCCTATTATACATATGTGACTTTGTTTCATATTTTCCCAAAGCTCCCTTAGGCTCTCCTGCTTTTTACTTTTTTCTCCAGTTGGTGTTCAGATTGGGCTTGTTTATCTTCTAATTTACTAATTCGGTCCTCCTCTTCTTCTAGTCTACTCTTGAAACCTTCCATAGCATTTTCTTTGTAGCTATATCACTTTTGATTTCTTCATGGTTTTTGCATAGATTGTTGATATTCTCGTCCATCCAGTTTATGAACTATATAACCATTACTCTGAATTATTTTTCTGTCATAGTGCATGCCTCTATTTCCTTTATTTCTTTTCTTAGTTATTGCTCTTTTTCTTTCCTCTGAGGATTGTTTCTTTGTCTCTCCATTCTAACTATCACTAGAAGATCCAAATGGTGAGCTGCAGGGGCCTGAGCTATGTGCAGTGGTAGTGTTGCACCACTTGAGTTTCACTGAAAAGCTCTGACACTGAGATTTGTGGCTGTTGTGCGTCGGTGGGTCCCACACAAGCTGATAATTAGAGTCACTGGCACACAGTACAGCCTCGTGTGCGTACCTAGAATCAGGGACCTGCATGTGCCATACTGAAAAAACGTCCTACAGGCATGTGCTGAAAATCAGAGTCCCCTACTGCACACCAGGAGTCAGAGTCCCCATGTGCACACATGGAGAATTGAATATCAGAGTCTCTGTCACTTGGTGTGGCCTCCAACCAAGAATCAGGATCCCTGTATATATGTGTGTGTGTGTGTGTGTGTGTGTGTGTGTGTGTGTGCGCGCGCGCGCGCACGCGCATCGAGAATTGGAGTCACTGGCACTAAGTGTGTGTGCATTAAGAATCAGGGATCCGGTGCACACATGATGAGAAACAGAGTCCCAGCATTTGCACACCAAGAGTCAAGTCACTGGTGCTTAGTGTTGTCTTTTGGGGTGGTGGGCTCAGGAAGCCTGTGCACTGGAAAGGCGTGACTCTGGTATCTGCCTGCAGTGGTGGTAGGTGCACCTTGTCCAGGAGAGCCTGGTCTGCCAGCCTCTGGTACTCCTGCCAGATTTAACGGTTCTTCACTCACCCACACACACCACACACATTCACACACTCTCCTTTCACCGCCTCAGTAACTCATACCCTCTCCCTCACCTCCCTCCTACTAGCTGCCATCTTCTCTCTTCTAAGAATACTTAACAGAATTTTTTGCTCAAATTTACTGATAATTTTAGTGTATTATAAAATATACCTTTTAACAGAACCTAATGAGGTATCAAATTTATTAGGTTTAAGTTAACTGTCCTATATTTTAGAGATAAAACCTATTAAATTGAAATTTATTATTAGATGGCTTCGTTTGTAAGTTCCTATTTAATCTGAGTTTTTCATCCATGCTCTTAACTGTGATTTGCCTTTTACAATTTCCCTTTTTGTTTTAATATTTAAGTATGAAGGATATGCTAACTTCACAAAATGAACTGAGTTGATTACATCTTCTATGCTGCAGAATAGTTTATATGGAATAAGATTAGCTATTTCATAAAAGCTGCAAATCACTCTCTATGAAATTTTTTGGTTACAGAAAGTTGTAATTCCTTGCTAGTTTAAATATATTCACCAAATTTAGGGATTTTATTATGTAACTAGAAACTAAATAAGTATTTAGGTCATATTTTATATGTTATTTTAAAATTTGTATAATTGGACTGTCCAATAATTCTTATTTAACTCATTAATGTTTTATAAATTCCAAGGGATTGAGGTGCAAATATTGACATATTTCTAGTATAATAACATGAAACTTGTCAACTTAGAAGGGGGTCCTTCAGCCCAACCTGGGCCCTCTAGCAGTCCTGGATACCTTGGGGGATGTCTGACTGCTGTGAAGGCAGGAGAGGCTCCTGCCACCACCACTGCACCTCACCAGCCATCAGCCTGGGTTCTGGCTGAGCAGTGCCTCCCCTGTGGGAATACACTGACCACCAGGGAACAGACAGCTCCTGCACTGAGCATCTGGAGTCATTCTGCCATTTGGTCTATTTGCATATTATCTTTTATTATATAAAACCAGTGGCCCAGTGCACGAAATTTGTGCATGGTATTGAGGGGGTGTCCCTTAGCCAGGCCTGCAGACATCTCCAATCTGGGACCCCTCAGGGGGTGTCTGACTGCTGGTTTAGGTCTGATCCCTGGCTCCTAACTTCTCACCTGCCTGCCTGCCTGATCACCCCTAATCACTCTGCCTGCTGGCCTGCTCACCCCCAAGAGCCCCTTCCCTGGCCAGCCTTCTCATCCCTAACTGTCCCCCCAGGCTGTCCTAATCATCCCCAACTGCTCCCCTGCCAGCCTGCTCATGCTCAATTGCCCACCTTGCCAGCCTAATTACCCCCAAGTGCCTCTCCTGCTGGCCTGCTCACCGCCAACTGCCCTTTCTGCTGGCCTGATCACACCTAACCATCTCCCACTGCTGGCCTGCTCATCCGCAACTGTCCCCCTGTCAGCCTGCTTGCTCCCAACTGGCCTTCCCTGCTGGCTTGCTCACCCCTAACTGCTCCCCCACTGGCCTGATCACTCCCAATTGCCCTTCCTTCCGGATAGCCCCTAACTGCCTCTGCCTCAGCCCCACCACCATGGCTTTATCTGGAAGGATGTCTAGAAGATCTTCCAGTCTGATTAGCATATTACCCTTTTATTAGTATAGAAGATAGAGGCCTGGTGCATAGGTTGAGGCTGTCTGGTCTGCCCTGAAGGGAGTCCTGGATCAGGGTAGGGGTCCCCTTAGGGGGTGGGGCTTACCTGGGCTAGAGGCAGTTTTCAGGCTGGCCATGTCTCCAGTGGGGTGAGGGTCCCTGCTAGGGGGCATGGCCAGCCTGGGCGAGGGGCTGAGGGCCGTTTTCAGGCTGGTCACACCCCCATCAGGGTGAGGGTCCTCACTGGGAGGGATGGCCGGCTTGAGGAAGAGGCTGAGGGCCTTTGGGGGAGGTTTGCAGGCCAGCCAAGCCCCTGGCTTTGTCCAGAAGGACATCCAAAGGTCTCTGGAAGGTCTGCTGGTCTAATTAGCATATTGCTCTTTTATTAGTATAGATGAGTAAGTTGTATTGATTTATACATTTCATAAAAATCTTCTACTTCAACTGGATTATTATATTTGTTGTGTTATTTGTTGTAGCTATAGTCCTTGCATTTTTAGCCTACTCAGCACTTTTAAAAAACTCCAGTTGTGTCCATTTCCTGTTTTTTAAAATATATTTTATTGATTTTTTTACAGAGAGGACGGGAGAGGAATAGAGAGTTAGAAACATCACTGAGAGAGAAACGTTGATCAGCTGCCTCCTGCACCCCACACTGGGGATGTGCCCACGCCAAGGTACATGCTCCTGACCAGAATCAAACCTAGAACCTTTCAGTCCGCAGGCCAATGCTCTATCCACTGAGCCAAACTGGTTAGGGCCCTGTTTTTTATTCTTTTTTTTTTTTCCAGGTAAAACTTCTAGGACAGGTGGTTCTTACTATTTTCTTCAAATAACCATATGTAAAAATTTTAACACATCTTAAGCTTTCTTGGTTTTACTTCAATGGTTATTGCTTTTATGTTGATTTATTTTATTTTTTTAACTTAATAAACTAAATGCTTACATCAACATATTTCTTTTTTTTTTAATCTTTATAACATCAATAGAGGCCCGATGCATGAAATTTATACAAGAGTAGTCCTTTGCAGCTCCAACTGTCTTGGCCCTTGCAGCCCTGGCTTAGTCCAAAAGGTCATTTGGAAGGTCTTCCAGACATTCATTCCGCTATTTGGACATTCAACTGATTTCCATATTATGCTTTTATTATAAATATTTAGTGTCACAATTTTTACTAATGGACATATTTGGAGTGTATCTTATAATTTTTAATTTTTAATATTTAAAAGTATATATGTTTTATAATGTTCAACTACCTGCCCTCAAAAGAAAGTTTGTCTGTCTTTAAAGAAACCGCATTTCCTGTTATAGATAGCTAATACTTCAAGGAGTAACCGTCTGACCTAAGTGACACAATCTCTAGATTGGACAAAATGAACTGGACCAATTACATATGTCTGAGTGAAAACATATATACACACAACATATGTATATGTGTATGTTTGGTTGTGTATACACATGTATATACAGGAATAGACAAAAGTAGATTCGTAGTTGTGAGTAAGCAAAACACAGAGTTTATTCTTTTTTTATATTATTATAACCTGCATATCTTTTTCCACATGAACAATTGTAAACCTACTTTTGTCCACCCCTATTTATATTTATAACATACACATACATACATATATATTAAAAATAAACTCATATATATGCACATATATATTCACTTGTACATATACTTTTGCTTTCCAAAGTAATTACTAGCACCCAAGATGACCTTAGCCAATTTTTGCATTTCCCAGCAAGTTCTTTGGTAATTTTTAAACAAAACTTTTTAAGTAGTCTTTTTGCAGGAGAGCTTATCACTCTGCCCTCTCCAGCCACCTTTGAATCTCTCTGCACCAGAGGCAGATTTGGCAGCAGGGTTTTATTTCTTATTACAGGTGTTCGATTCCAAATACAAATCAGAATTTTAGTTTGAACAAGAAACCACATTTAAAAAAATACTTTTTGATATTCCAATTTGTTTATAATTTTGCCTTTTAACCAAATTTTTCTCCATGATAATCTGACTTAAACACAAAGTATCACCCATGCACTTGTGGATCCCTGGGCTTCTGAAGCTGACATGGGCTCTATGCAGTTAAGCTCACCACCGTCACTGGGGCTGTTTTATCCACTAAGGCTAATGCTTCATCTCCAAACTGTCCATATTTCGGGTGCCAATTAATGCTGGACATTGGGTGACATTTAACGCCGGTAGGGTTCTGGAACCCAGAGAAGGTTGTGTGTAGATTAAGTAAGAGTCCAAAGATGAAAGATAATTTTGAAAGGCATTGAGGGTCAGAGGAGCCTAACTAAAGGAGCTAAATTCTCTTTGTCTCAGGAATCCTTGCTTTTTATTAACACAACTTGTCCTAAGGCAAGGTGGGGATACACACTTCAAAGGGTAGGGTGTCCTACAGAAGCATTGTCAGATTGGGGAATAGCCTGCAGCTGTTCAAGTGTTTGGCCAGTAGGAGACAATAACATGTTGATTAAAATTCCCTGAGCTGTCTAGCAGCAAACAATCATCCTATTCAGGTTTGGGGAAATGCCTTCAGCCTTTCCCAACAGGTGATAACATACGTTACTCAGCCCTTGTTGAGTCCCCAAGTTCCATCAACCTTTTGATGAAACTTTTCCAATTATGACATGCTGGAATTGGATTCTGGCACTAACCCTCCAATTTTTTATGATATTACAAGATGTGGGTCTTTGGAGTTAATTTAGTCATGAGGGTGAAGCCTCATTAATGGGATTAGTGCCCTTATAAAAAGAGAAATGAGGGAGCCTCTCCCTCCTGTCCCTTTGCCTCTCCTCAATCATGTGAGGATACAACCAGAAAATAGTCATCTGCAAACCAGGAAAAGGGTTCTTGCCAGACACCACATCTGCTTGATCTTGGACTTCACAGCTTCTGTTAACTGTGAGGAATATTTTTTGGTTTGTATTTTTTTTTAACCAATCTATGACAATTAGTTACACCAGTCTGAACAGACTAAGATACTCATTAAACATCTATTTTTACTATGTGAAGTTATTGTTAGTTATAGCTGTTTTGAGTTGTCAGGGCTCAACTGTACTTAGCAAGGCTCACATCCATGTGTCTTCTCAATATGAAACCCAGGGTAAACAAGTAGGCACAATCTGGTACATGCTTTTCACAAGGTGAAGAGGAAGAGGATAGAATCAAATCATGCAAGAATATATTTTAAAAATCTACTTAGACGATGTATACATTAGGCCAAATCATTTTTCATTGGCCAAATGAAGTCACATGGCCAAAACAAAGGTCAATAAAAAATGTATTTCTCTTACAGAAAAGTATGGCCTGGGCAGAGAGGATACAATAACTTTGAATAAATAATATAATCAACCACAACTGCTTACCTTAAAACCCCTTCTGTCCAAAGTTCCCCTATCTTTATTTTCTTATTAAAGGACATAAGACACTTGCATTTTAAAGAAGCATATACATAAATAACATATTTTTTTCATCTTTGAACCTTTGAGCTTTTAGAATATATTTTGGTTTATTTTTTTTCTTAGGTAGATGGGAACCCTTTGGGGCACTAAAGTTTTTTGTGTTTTTTTCTTAAAACTTATTTGATGGTTCTTTGGATCCAGGAATATAATAAAAGTAATGTAAAAGGAAAAAAAATATAATATCCATATTTAATAGAAAAAATGAAATGGGTATCCTTAAAATGTTGAACAAAAACTATCAGAGTAACAGAATGAAATCTGGCAAAGCATAGGTAAAGGATTTCAGTTAATGTTTCCAGATGTTAGCATAGTCACATACTGCTGAGAGATCAAATAAAATGGTGATTGAAAAGTATCTATTAGAGCTCATAAGACGAATGTCATTACTTTCTTTATGAGAGCACTTTCAAGTGAGTGATAGGGAAGATATTATTCTACAGTGGGTACACGTGTAAATGACAAGGAGCATAAATGAGTATAGACAATCTTTCTTAACCCACTGCTGTTTTCCAAGAGCATAGCCCAGAGGTAAAGTTTAACATTACCTTACACAACTCAATTAGCAAAACAAAATTCTGAGGTATTATTTTACAGAAAAAGAAAAGAAGACTCAAAAAAGGTACTCATTTATTCAATGACAATTAGGCTTGGTTTCAAATCCAGGTTTACTAATTCCAAAGCCAATATTATCTTTTTTAACTTCCCTTCTTTTTCATACTTAGTACAAAAGAACTCAGATTCCTCATTTAGCTGTAAAGTGAACGTGACTGGATGGCATTATTTAAATATTTCCAAGTCCTGTATTACTCATATAATATAAATTCAGCTCTATTGAGAACAATGTTTTTTTTATATGTAATTTATTATTTTTTTAATCTATATTGTTGAAAATAGTAAATATATTGCCCTTTTTACCCACTAACCCCTTTGTAGAGTATTATGTTAAGAGAATAATGCTTTTTGATTTTCTAATATAACTATAACTAACTTATTTATTCAGGTATTTATTTATTATGAATGACATTCTCAAGTTTAGATCAGAAGTTTGATATCAAATTTAGATCATTTCGAGTAGGTGAAAGCCTCTATAATGCTGTTACCTTGATCTATGTTATTTTTCTTTCATTGTCATTACCTCTTAATAACTGGTTGCATCTTTGAACATTATATGGGGAAATAAGGGGTTATTTGTGTAGAGCTTCCTACAATGAAACAACAGGGAAACTCATATAATAAATATTCATTATTTTAAATAAAGTTATTGTTTGTTGAGCATCATTGCTAAGAAGTAGTCTTTTATGTTTATTACTGGAGGCTCAATGCATGAAATTCATGAAAGAATAGGCCTTCCTTCCCCCGCTTCTGGCACCAGCTTCCTCCAGCACCCTGCACCTGGGCTTCGCTCTGGCCTCTGGCTTGTCTGGACTGATGTCCAGAACGTCAGGTCTAATTAGCATATTACCCTTTTATTATTATAGATTTTATAAAATAATGTGATATGTGATAAATCAGAATGTGCATTTGGCCATATTTCATAACATTTTCCCCAAGAATTAAATATACACACATCATGTAATAAAGCAGAGGCTGTAGGGAAATTAATCCAATTCTGAAGAAAATATATTTTCTGCCACCAAAACTTTATTTTTTTTAAATTATCAACCAAAAATTTTCCTGTGGCAAGTTACATGTATCTACTATTAGATTAAAGGATTGCGTTACAGTGGTTGTTTGGCATTCATTTTGTTATGGTTGAATAAATTTATTTAGATATTATCTACTAAATTTACATTAATTGAAACCAAGTTCTATATAGGGATAATTTAAAAATAATAACTTAAAAAATACATTGCTTTTGATTCTAAGTATAATCTTTGTTGATTTATCAACCAAATCATCCTAACCTGATTATGACACTTATTTCTGAAAATAGTAAAGCAGCAAATAGAGTTTTTTATAAATGTCTATATAAATAAAAGGGTAATATGCTTAGACCAGGAGACCTTTGGGACAAAGCTGTGGTGGTGGGGCCAAAGCAGGGGTAGTTAGGGGCAATCAGGTCAGGAAGAGAGGAAAGTTGGGGGGGGCAGTTTGGGGAGATCAGGCCAGCAAGGCGGGGATGGTTGGAGGCAATCAGGCTGGCAGTGGGGGGCAGTTGGAGCAAGCAAGCTGGCAGGGGGGGAGTTGGGGGCAATCAGGCAGGCAGGTGAGCAGTTAGGACTTAGCAGTCCTGGATTGTGAAAGGGATCAGGCCTAAACCAGCAGTTGGACATCCCATGAGGGGTTCTAATTTGGAGAGGGTACAGGCTGGGCTGAGGGACACCCTCCTGCATGAATTTCGTGCACCGGGCCACTAGTCTATAATAATAAAAGGCCAGGCATCACAACCAGAATGACTAGTCAACTAGTTGCTGTGAGGTACATTGACTACCTCTTGGTCCCTCCCTCCAGCCTGCAGGCTCCCATCACAGGATGGCTAATGGGGAGCATCGTGAGGTGGCAGCAGCATCATGGAGAATTCCAGGGTAGCAGCAGTGACACAGAGTGTCTCAGGGTGGCAACAAACAACTTCGCGGAGTATCAGCAAGCAGCTTCACAGAGCATCTGGGGGTGGCGGTGAGCAGCTTTGTGGAGGGTTTTAGGACAGTGGCAGTATCGCGGAGCGTTCCAGGATGGTGGGAGTGTTTCAGAGCATCCCCAGGGAAGTATGGAGCAGTGTCACAGAACATCATGGGGTGGCAGACATGGCCCTGATTGCAGGCTAGGCCTAGGGACCCTACTGTACACAATTTCATGCACTGGGCCTCTAGTACAGTATAATTATTTTCTGGAAGGTGAAAAGAGTTAATGTGAAGTTATAAATAATGTTTACTGATACAAATGACAGAATAAAAGGATAGCGATATCAATTATAATTTTTTTTCACTTAGTGTGGACAATAGCTTAATCAATAGAACTACCCAGTTTTAAATATGTTTAACATGCAAGACTTGTCAAATGCCTGGGTTGTGGGCTCATTAACCAGAAAGAGGTGTGCAGGAGGCAGCAGATCAATGATTTTCTCTCATCATTGATTTTTCCATCTTCCTCTCTCTCTTCCTTCCTCTTGATTCAACAAAAATATATTTTTTTAAAGTCACTTAAATCAGAGAGAATAAATAGTAACCACAGTGCATTTTAGTCTAGTTTAATAATCAGCAGAAAAAAATATTTAATAAGTTGCCATAAGGGGAGGTTGATTTTGGACAATTTTTAAGTAATTAATATCTGTGTTATATTTTCAAGATGATTGTGGAGTAGGTAGAAGCTGCACACTTCTCATCCTAGAACCATACCAGATTTACAGCCAAATTATTGAGTTATCAACCTGAATGACCAACTAAAGACAGCTGAACAGAGGGAGTATTATATCCTAGGTTTTATAGAAGTAGCATCATAGAGACTGGTATAAAGAGAGGGCTGGCCCCACACGATGTGCAGTGGCTGAAAAGCCAGAGGAATATCTTGGCTGTACAAGTCCCCCTTCAGGAGCATGAGATCTCAACCCCATGCCAGGACCCCCAACTGAGAGCACCAAGGGCTGGGAAGTGGAGCTTGCATAGCATCTGGCAGTGAAAATCAGCAGAAATTCTGTTCCTTGGGAAGAGGAGAGAGTCTGCTAGAATCTCAAAGATTTTCCTAAAGGGTGAAAGAACAAGATCAGGATTCTGGTAGAAGGAAGACTAAACAAGACATATGAGAGTCATAGAAAGAAGATCTGAAGGCATGATCCCAAAGAGAGATCTGGAGGGTCATCTACTGAGGTCCCAGTTCTGAACCAATATCCTAAGGAAGTGCCAGCTTCCCAGGGTTGGGATCTATTCTTACAGCACCAGCTGGGGAGTGCACTAACTGATCCTCCAAACACTGGTGACACCACCTTCAACATGAGGCTGTTTAGTGCTGTTTTCCCAAATCTTGGTGGCCCACCCAACTAAGCTCAATCCAGTGGGTGAAGGAATGACCACGTGATCCGGAACCTTCCAGGCATGTCTACTTTTGCTGTGGTCTGAGGCTCGAGCAGAGCAGCTACATAGCTAAGGGAAAGTGTAGAGCTTGTTCCCCCCCGCCAACAGTGGGCTTAGCTAGCACCACTCCAACAGAAGATTGTTGTGATCTGTTTTCCCAATTTATGAGGGGTCTTGCCCTGCTGAGCTTGTTCTGGCAGAGGGACTAGTTAGTTGAACCCAAACTGAATAGGTGGTGTGCTTTTCCTGGGGAGCTAGAGTTAAAGACTCTAGCATAAACTGAGTGGTATGGTTCTGGAGAAGGGGCCAGACTCTCCCCCATTGAGTGCCTGATCATGCTGCCTCTAAGTAGGAAAACCACTAGTCTCGTCCTCTTGACCCAGTTGCCCACCCATTTGAGCCTGCACAATGTGTAAGGGGTGGGAGATGCAACTTGAGCCCACTGTACAGACTTTCTTCAAAAATCTCAGAGGAAGCCCAGGCAACCTCAGGGGTGATGGTGTAGCCAACAAGTGGCTTCTGAACTCAAAGAGCCTTGGACATTTTATTGGTCTGCCCCTCGCTTAGAGATGCAGGAAGCTAACCCTTGTGCACAGCTTAGCTGCTCCCATGTACACCCAGGCCCAGTAGACACAGTCACAATCAGTGAATAATATGGTGGTTCCAGACAGATAACCCAAGATCAGTTACACACAACAACTGACACCGACCTGCACTGGAACTCTGTCATCTTAGTGGGCTCAGAACCAACACAATAAGTGGTGGGCTTCAAACTTCACCAGAGCTTGACCAAACTAGCCACACAAATGTCTCAGCCAAAGGAGGATTCCAGACCCTGATGGGAACAACTCCACCTCAGGGAACATCTCTAGAATAGTGACTCATATGTGGTGAACAAGGTCTATCCTTATAGCCAGCCAGCCTGAGGGTTAACTAATTCAGTAAACAGGCTAACTGAATTTAAATGTAGAACTTGTTCACAAAAGGAGAGGCACATTTTCCACACAAGAAACATTTCAGGAGTACCTAGACAAGGTGATTTAGATGATTGTGCCACTAACTCCCATGAATCACCTGCATCAGAAAGCCCTCATAACAAGCTTATGAGTCATAGCAGATCTATCTGACATGTAGAATCTAACACAAAAAGGCAGACAAAATGGGGAGACAAATAAATCCCCCCAAAAGAGCAAGAGAACCCCTCAGAAAAAGAATTAAATAAAATGAAAGCAACCAAGCTACCAGATGCAACTTACAACAATGGTTATAAGAATGCTCAAGGACCTTGGGGAAACAATGGATAGTATCAGTGAATTTTAACAAATAGTAAGCATTAAAGAGGACAAAGAGACCATAAAAAAAGAACCAGCCACCAACGAACAATACAGTATCTGAAATTAAGAGTACACTAGACAGAATCAACAGCAGGTTAAATGAAGCAGATCAAACAGTGATTTAGAGAACAAGATAACAATAAGTATCCAAGTAGAGCAACAAAGAGAACAGAGAATTTAAGTCAGGAAAGTGTAAGGGACCTCTAAGATGTCACCCATTGTATCCAAGTCATAGTGATACAAGTAGGACAAGAGAGTGAGCAAGAGATCCACAACCTGTTTGAAGAAATGATGGCTAAAACTTCCCAATCCTGGTAAAAAAATAAAAATAAAAAGGGGGTGGGGGCACACAATACATGAAGTACAAAACATTTCTATAAAGATAAACCTAAAGAAGTTCACATCAAGACACGTCATAATTAAAATGTCAAAGCTTAAAGACAAAGGCTACCATTTAAAATTGAAGATGTAATAAAGAGCTTCCCAGAAAAACAAACAAAAACAACCTAAAGGAATTCATTACCACCAATATTGCAAGAAATGTTAAAGGGCCTGCTTTAAGAAAACTGATAGGTATTCCCTCCCCGCAACTGGTGGGCGGAGTTATGATGTAATTGACATCTGCCACAGAGACATTGAGCCACCAATCAAGCACATACCAGAGTGCTCTGTGTCCCACCCCTTCCTGTTCCCCCCTGGGCCCAAACCCTGCCTGTTCCTGCCCTTAAAGGGTGTCTCAGTTTGTCCTGTGGCACCTTTTCTCCCAGACTGTTCTCCCAGGCAGTCCGGGAGGCAGTCCGGCTGGGTCCCCTCTTCTCCCCTTCCCCTGGTTTCTCTGCATTCACCCCACATGTGAGCTCTTTCTCCCTTGGGAAGGGTCTCCTCAGTAAAGTCTGTGTCCTGGTACACTGGTCTCTTTCTCTCTCTCTGGCCCATCTGTTTCATCTTTCATATGGTGCTGAAACTGGGTGTGTGTGGGCGATCCTCAAACTTAGTCCCAAGCTTCTGACTCCTCCTCTGGCTCTGCTCAGTGGCATGGTTGTGAGTTGATTGGCCAGCTCAGAATACTTCTTAAACACTGCAGGACCAGGACACATGGGAATCTTGTCGCTTCCTCCTAACCGGTAGGCCTCAGGGACCTTCCCTCCCCCTCCCCCTGGTTCCCTTGACCTGGAAAGGCCTCAGAGTTTTCCGTCTTCTCGGCTACATTATACGATAGTTCTAAGTTCTACGAAAGCCCGGTACCTGGTCGGGAAACTCTGTTCTACTCCAAGGAAAGGCTTTAAGGTGACGACCCATAGGTCTTTTCTCGTCCCTCTTTCTACAGGTTGGCCTAGGAAAAGAAGGACGCTTCTTATTTCTCGCCAACTTCCCCGTGGCCCTTTTTGCTCCGGTCATGGGAACTAGCCAAACTAAACACCCTATACACTTTTAGGTGCCTTTTTGAAAACACCCCCATTTTTCACGCCCTCGTTAAGCATGGATGATTTCTGCCACCAGATGGGCAAAGCTTCCAGAGATTCCCTATAAGCAGCCTGTCTTCCTCCACTCCCACCCCTCCCTCTGCTCCTTCCACACCCCAGGTTCTCCTAGCCCGCAGGAAACCCACTCAAACTGCCCCTCTCTCTGTCACTCTCTGACTCTTCCGACCCAGCTGTTATCTCCTCTCCGCCTCTCCTTCTCCTCTCCCTCCACCTTCGCCACACTGCGGCTGTCCCTTCCCCCACCCCTTCCAGCAGCAGCTGCCACACAGCCTGGAAACTGCTGCCAGCCACTCCAAGCGGCTGGGTGGCCCCGCTGCACTGCAGCCATTTTCTCTCTTGGCTGCCCTCCCTTGCTCCTTCCTGTGGTTGCCACCAGGCCTCTGTGGGAACCAACTCACTACAGCTGTGGGAACCAACTCCACGAGACCAGAGGCTGCCTCGAAGCCCGAGAACCTCCTGCCGCTCCAAACAACTAAGGGGAATTTCTGTTTTGCCTTGCTCTTTGGACCCTGAGAGGGAAGTTTATAGCATTTCAGGCCTACCTCAGAAAAAACACACACAAAACTGGTAATAAACCATCTAACTTTGCAACTTAAAGAATTACAAAGAGAACAATAAGAAAAGCCCAGAGTGAGAAGAAGGAAGGATATAATAAAGATCAGAGCATAAATAAATGACAGAAACAAACAAACAAACAAACAAAGATCAATGAAACCACCAAGAGCTGGTTCTTTGAAAGGATAAACAAGATTGATGAACTTCTAGCCAGGCTCACCAAGAAGCAAGGAGAGAGGACCCAAATAAGCAAGATAAAAAATAAAAGAGGTAAAATAACAAAAAACCCCTCAGAAATATGAAGAATCATTAAAAGATACTGTGAGCAACTCTATTCCAACAAACTGATCAACCTAGAAGAAATGGACATATTCCTAGAAAAATATGACCTTCAAAAACTCAACCAGGAGGAATAAAAAAATCTGAATAGACCAATAACTATGGAGGAAATTGAAGCAGTAATCAAAAACCTTTCAACAAACAAAAGCCCTGGACCAGACAGCTTCACATGGAATTTTTATTAAATATTCAAAGAAGAAATAAAACCTATCTTCCTCAGACTATTCAAAAAAAATTCAAGAGAAAGGAGCCCTTTCAAGCTCTTTCTATGAAGCCAGCATTACCGTAATCCCAAAACCAGATATAGGCAATACAAATAAAGAGAATTATAAGCCAATATCCCTCATGAACTTAGACACCAAAATTCTCAACAAAATTCTGGCAAATCAAATCCAGCATTAGATTAGAAATATAATACACCATGACTCAGTGGGATTTATTCTGGGGATGCAAGGATGGTACAATTATCTGCAAATCAATAAACATGATACACCACATAAATATACTGATAAATAAAAACCATATAATCATATTCATTATGCAGAAAAAGCATTTGACAAAATCCAACACCCTTTTAAAAAAAAAACTCTCAGCAAGGATCATACCGCAACATAATAAAAGCCATTTATGACAAACACACAGCTAACGTCATACTCAATGGAAAAAATTAAAATTATTTCCCCTAATAACAGGAACAAGACAGGGATGCCCACTCTCACCACTCCTGTTTAACAGTGCTGGAAGAACTAGCTATTGTGATTAGATAAGGAGAAGAAATAGAAGGCATACACATTGGAAAAGAAGAAGTAAAGCTATCCTTATTCACAAATGACATAATATTATACATAGAATGCCCCAAAGTCTCCATCAAAAAACGACTTGACTTAATATTAGAATTTGGTAATGTAGCAGGACACCAAAATTAACACCCAGAAGTCCATGGATTTTTTATACAACAATAATGAACTCACAGAAAGGGAAACTGAAAAAAAGCAATCCTATTTACTATTGCAACAAAAAAGTAAGATACCTAGGAATAAATTTAACCAAGGAGATAAAAACCTGTACTTGGGATATTTTAGGGCACTGAAAAAAGAGATAGAGAAAGACATGAACAAAAGGAAGAATATGCCATGTTCATGGATTAGTAGAATCAACATCATTAAAATGACTATACTACCCAAAGCAATCAATAGATTCAATGCACTCCCTACTAAAAATACTAACAGCATACTTTAAAGACCTAGAACAAACTCTCCAAAAATTCATCTGAAATAAAAAAGACCCTGAATAGCTACAGCAATCTTGAGAAAGAAGAGCAATGTTGGAGGGATCACAATACCAGATATCAAGCTATACTACAAAGCCACTGTTCTCAAAACTGCCTGGTACTGGCACAAGAATAGACATATAGACCAGGGAACAGAACAAAGAACCCAGAAATTGACAAAAGTCATTATGCTTAATTAATAATTGACAAAGGAGGCAAGAGCACATACTGGAGTCAAGACAGTCTCTTCAATAAATGGTATTGGAAAAATTGGACAGCTACTTGCAAAAAAATGAAACTAGAACACCAACTTACACCATACACAAAAATAAAACTCAAAATGCATCAAGGACTTAGACATAAGATGGAATTGGACAGCTACTTGCAAAAAATGAAACTAGAACACCAACTTACACCATACACAAAAATAAAACTCAAAATGCATCAAGGACTTAGACATAAGATGGAAAACCATAAAAATCTTAGAAGAAATAATAGGCACCAAAATAGAAGAATTTTTTGTAGCAATATCGTTACCAATGCAGCTCCTAGGGCAATGGAAACTAAAGAGAAAAAAAAAATAAACAAATGGGACTACATCAAAATACAAAGTTTCTACACAGCAAAAGAAACCATCAACAAAACAACAAGAAAGCCCACTGAATGGGAGAACATATTTGTCAATGTTATCGCCGATAAGGGTTAAATCTCTAACATTTACAGAGAACTCATACAACTTAACAAAAGGAAGACAAACAACCCAATCTAAAAATGGGCAACAGAACTAAATAGATATTTTTTGAAAGAGCACATAAGAAAGGCTAAGAGGCATATGAAAACATGTTCAAAGTCACTAATCTTCTGAAAGATGCAAATCAAAACAACAATGAAGTACTATCTCACACTATCAGAATGGCTATCATCAACAAATCAACAAAGGACAACTGCTGGAGAGGATGCGGAGAAAAAGGTACCCTCCTTCACTGCTGGTGGGAATGCAGACTGACGCAGCCACTGTGGAAAAGAGTTTGGTGTTTCCTTAAAAAATTAAAAATGGAACTTCCATTTGACCCAGTAATACTACTTCTAAGAATATATCCCAAGAAAACAGAAACGCCAGTCTCTAATGTATTTGTACCCCTATGTTCATAGCACACAATTTACAATAGCTAAGATTTGGAAACAGCTTAAATACCCATCAGCAGATGAGTGGATTAGAAAACTGTGGTGCATCTACACAATGGAATACTATGCTGCTATAAAAAAGAAGGAATTCTTATCATTTGCAAAAGCATAGATGGAACGGGACAGCATTATGGTAAGTGAAATAACCCAGTCAGTGAAAGGTAAATACCACATGATCTCACTCATTTGTGGAATAGAAAGAACATTATAAACTAAGAAACAAAAATAGATACAGAGGCAAAGAAGCATTAAAGAGACTGTTAAACTATAGTGGAAAGGCAGGAGATGATTGGGGGCATAAGAGACCAACAGAAGAACTTGTATGCATGCAAGGACACTGAAAAAAGAGATAGAGAAACCAATGGTCACAAGACACTGAAGGGTAGGGGTGAGGGCATGTGTTAAGGAGTAGGGGAGGCCTTGGGGAGCTCAATGGGGAAAAAAGGAGACATATGTACTACTATTTGTAATACTTTACATAATAAAACAAATTAAAAAAAATAATTCTTAGAAAAAATAAGCCAGTTAGAAAACATAAAATATTTTAAATGATTGAAAAAGGCACTTATAAAAATAGAATATATATTCTTCTCAAGTATATATGAAAACACTAACATAGACAGCAGTCTGAAACTGAATCATTTGGGAAGGTTTACTCAGGATGAAAATTAGCACAAAAGTATTTCTATGAATTGTATTTAATAGTATATAGAACAATTTTATACAAATTCACACTGTGAGAAACTTCAAGTAAAAACTGAGTGGTTGTGATTGCATTACTATATAGTTTGGCCTTGTGAAAACCTGGATACAGTATAAGGCCTTAGAATATTCTGGCCACTGAGGCAGTGGGACTTCTTTAGATTTTCAAGGACATTTTCCTCCCAGAACCTAACCTTTTGAGATGCAGACATAAAATTGAAGATGAAAACTATGCAGCTGAACTGATACTTGGTACTCAATAGACATGATTTTTATAGCTTACCTAAAATTTCTAAAAGAAGCAAACATCCTAAATAATAATTTGTATATTTCTTGTCAATGATGTGGGAGGAAGCACCAAAAGGAAGGAGAAGCAGGAAAACAGGAAATGGAGAGATCATTGGCTACACTGTCACTTATTCAAAATACTAGTAGGAAAAGATAATAACTTGTTTTGACAGGTAATTTATATGAATATCACTTAAATAAATACTCCCTTTACCATTTAACAGTTTCTTTTTTCCATCTTGTCTTTCTTTTTTTTTCCTTTTTTAAAAAAATATATTTTATTGATTTTTTACAGAGTGGAAGGGAGAGGGATAGAAAGTCAGAAACATCTATGAGAGAGAAACACCGATCAGCTGCCTCTTGCACGCCCCCTACTGGGGATGTGCCCGCAGCCAAGGTACATGCCTTTGACTGGAATCGAACCTGGGACCCTTCAGTCTGGAGCCCGACACTCTATCCACTGAGCCAAACCGGTTTCAGCCATCTTGTCTTTCTTGATACAGTTGTGCTCTTGGAATAATTAAAGTCATAATTAATAGAAAAAAATATTAAAATCCTCCAATGCCAGCAAACATGACTTATAATCAATCATTAATAACATACCTAACAATGATACCATATTTTTCAGTTAAGATATGCCAAGAAGTAAGCCAAATGTCTTACATATATTTTCATATTCAATCTTCATGAACAATTTTCATTAGCATTCCCATTTTATCAAGAATGTTTCTTTCGAAGGCCCACCAGAGTACTTGGAGGGATCAGACCTGCTACAGTACTCCTTCCCCTTCACTGTGATTTTTTAACTATAATTGTCCCCCAACTTGGAAACTTCATCTTTGCATGTCTGGGAGGGATGACTAACGAATTCAATGTAATAACCATTAGTTCATGATCTACTTTTAAGATTTGGAATGTTACGTCCTAGGGTGACTTGCTCAGGTCTGGGTGAAAATAGTGGACATTGTTCTTTCCATTATCCTCTCCCTTTTAGGAAGGACTGGCTACTTAATTGTCTATGCACTGCACACCACTTTAATTACGCTGTGAACCCAATATTGTGTTATGAACTATGGAGGGGATTTCACATTTGATTGGCTCTGACCCACACACTTTGTTCAGTTTGTTGTATACTTTATCTCAAATGTTTCAATATACAAAAAAACCCACATCTGAATCTGCAAATAATTCATTTGTGAGTTTATTTATCCAAGCTTGGGGTTACTCTCTTGTCAGATTTTTGAAGCATGATACACTGGTAATAGGTCATATCACCAACACTGATGCAGGGCTTATCTTCTAATGGGATTGCATCTCTTAAACATGGATGATATTCAACATATTTAACAATTATATGGAGAAAGCAATAACCAATTAAAATAGCTGCTAGAGTGGGTACCTGGTCAACTTTTAAAAAAATTCTTTATTGTTGAAAATATTACATATGTCCCCCCTTTACCCCCATTAACCTCCTCCAGCCCCTGACCCCCCTCCACTCTCACTGAATAACTCTTTATGTGCCAGAAGTTCTCCATGGGTTGTGGCAAAGTACTCAGAGTCTCTAGGAAGGAGTCATAGTGACCACATAGCACAAGTGACCCTCAGGGACTAGAGGGCTGCACCAACCCATAAGCAATCATTTCAGTAGTTAACAGCTGGCATAGGAAAAAACCAGCCCTGCCTTGTAGCTACAAATTCAGATCACTTATGTGGCTTATTTCCTCTGAATGTAATAAATAAGGATTACATTTTATAATCTTAAAAATAGATATAGACTTGGAAAACTCATTTAAATAATCAAGGTAGTAGCTTTAACAAGTTGAAACAAGTCAATCATTTTTGTTGCTGCATATGAAAAATATTTTCTGTGATTCATCAAGCCAGAAAGCTAGCAAATACAAGTGTCTAGAACAAATTTGATAAAAGTAAGAAAGATACACGTAATTAAAATCTCAAGGGTGGGCTACATAGGAAGACTGTAGTTTGTATTGCTCTGGGGACATCTGGAAATAATCCCTCAAATTTAGACTCCTCAACTGACACCTCACTTCATCTTCATCATTGTTATCTGGTAAAATTTATTTTTATGTATGTTTGTATTATCAATTTACTCAAAATATCCAAAAATTTTAGCATAAAATTGTTAAATAACTAAGATATATTTTATTGTTAAATAAGTCAGAACACAAATATTTTGCTTGAGGATAATAACTAAACTGCCTATAGTTATATTTAAATATATGATATACAAAAATTAAAATAATTTTGATTAATTTATTCATCTTATATAGTTTTATCCTCAGTATTGTGAATTAAACAGTTGTATGTAATTCTCTTAAAATTAAATATAATAGTGCTGCAGCTCTCATGAAGTGTAAAATGTGGAACAATAACAAAGAAAAAGAATATGTAAAAAGTGAAAGAAAATAATATCTAATTTAATTACTTAAACAAAAACAAATATGCCAGGTGTCTAGGAAAGAGATAAAACTGATAGGATCTTTAAATAAGCATCAACAATGAAGCTTCATTTTCACTCTGAAACAGCAAAGGATAAATGTCAGTATAAAGTTATCATTTACAACAAAACTTAAACTTGGTCTATGTTTCTGAAAGTGTTCAAGTTAGAATGTTTTTGGGATGCTATAGTTATGACACTGCCCCTACAAATTTTCTACTAATTTATTGCATCTTAAACATGTTGAAAGGCTTTTTTAATAATTATTTTTAAATTTATGCCATTGGAAACAATGAAATTATTGATGGTGTGTGTACAATAGAATGAAATAATTTCATTAATCCTTTTGAACTGTTTGGAATTGATCCTAGAGTTAAAAAGTGGTTAGGTATAATTAATAATTGGATCAATCCTACTTTTTCTGTTGTGTTTATGGATCCACAATGTATGGTCATGTTTGAATATATAATGTAAGTTAAAACTTTTCTCATCAATATTTTATGGGAGAAAAGCAAGAAATATTTTGAGCACTTGGAAGGTATATCATTTAGTTGACTATTTTTATATTTCTGCTATAGGAATTCCAGGATGATTTTATATATGCCATATTGATGATATAGATATCAATGGTATCAAATTATCTTTGACATAATCAAATGTTCCTGCATTAGCAAGATAAAACAGAAAATTTCAAATGAGACTTCTATAGAAAATGCACAGGATAGTATGTACCATGATGTTTTCTATGAATTATTAGTTAATGAAAAAAATTTTTTAAATAATTTTTAATGACTACATGATTAAAACTTTTCAATCATGAAAATGCTTGTTAAATATTGATAATGGAAAAGTTTATAAATAGAAACTAATATTTCTCATTTTAGTTATATTTCGTTTTTTAAAAAGAATCATGTGGTTAAGTTATCTTAGAATAAAAACAAGCATATAAAATATTAATATCTATAAACAAAATTCCACATGTACATAAAATTTTATGAACGCTATAAATCTATCGATTGCATGACTTTATTTAAACTCCGGCCTGAACAAAATTTCTCATACATGTGGTACCTCCAAAATACTACTTGACTAAATTAATAAATAAAATACAACAAAATGTTACTTATTTTCTTCATCTGTGTACAAATTCCTTAAATTTGGAAGCCCTGAAAAAATGCTATGACCAGATATTTGCATTTACCCTGCTTTTGTATGTTGAATCTTATCAATCCTTATAAAACAAAAATCAAAGATTATCTTACAAATCATATAAATTATCAAGAAAAGTAAATATTTCATAGATATCTACATGGAGATGCATGATTTATTAATATTTTGAGTCGCAATAGTCAAATGGTTTACCTTTTATAATTTATTTAACATTTTCCTTCTAGCATGTAAAATAAGTGTTATATATTAGTTATACCTGTCTAAAGGTTGAATAGAGTAGAATAGTAAAACATTGATCTAAAGTTCTGATGTGAAGTAGATGTCCTAAAAACTAATTTAAATCTGGAAAATGTTTCTAAATTATAAACATACATTTTCTAAAAGGCCAGAGATAAAAAAAAAAAATAAGAGGACATCTCTCTCTATATATAAGCCTATAATGGAACGATTAGAATGACCAGAATAACTGGTCGCAATGGGCACAGGGACCACCAGGGGGGAAATGCTCAATGCAGGAGCTGCCCCCAGCCTCCACCCCCTAATCACCAATGGTAACTGCAGGCCAACCTTCCAGTCCCTCCCCCATCTGGCAGGCCCCAATTGCCTGATCAGGCTGGGCCCTCCAGGCTGGAAAGAGGTACCAGGGGTGGGTGGTGGTGGATGTGGACCCTTTCCCAGTGGGGCCAAGGCCCTGCTCCCTCCTCGAGCTGGCAGCCAACCTCCAGGGTCCCTTCCCAGTCACTCCCCCTGACATTAGGCACTGATTGGCCCACTGTCTCCCCTTCCTCCCATAGTGGCAGTTGCAGTTAGCCCCTCTCCCTAGCTGGCAGGTCCTGATCGCCTGATTGGGGCCTGGCTGGAGACGGGAACCTGATCGGCCTTGATTACCAGCCAGGCCTAGGGACCCCACCAGTGCACAAATTTTGGGAAATAAAAGTAGGGAAATAAGAGAATAAGTAGGTTCTCAAACACTGATATCTTGATGACGCTGAACAATTTTAGTAACCTAGAGCCTTTTTAGAGGATAGTTAAGAGAAGTAAGGTTGGTAGTTGAAACTCAGGACTCTGGAAAAAAGCTACATATTAAGTAAAGCGTGCACTTTTGTCTCCTGGCAAAAAGATAATAAGGGAACTTTACTAAGATCTGGGTAGAAACTAAAACATCTCCTTGACCATTTGTAACCAAAATGTCTGTAGTTTGGAACCCACATTATCTGCAGGTCCCAGAACATTCAAAGTTAGGGAATTCACCTAACACACATCCTGGGCTGACAGTACCCAAAACAAGTGCTAAGAAAAGGGGAAAGGAAAGCAGAAACAGATATTCTAAAAAGGCAAATGTAAAGTGATTTGTCATTTATCTATCTGTTAGTAGTGTTGTCAATTCAATAAAGAATATGGCTCCATTGTATTATTTCAACTGATGACAGCTTTACAGCTTCACTTCTTCCTCAGTCCCTCTGCCCCACATATGGATAAGCATGTAAGAAAACCTGAGTGATGTTTCCTTTAGCACTGGCAAGAAGTTCAAGCCAAGTGTGTGATCATTCTCCCCAGCTCCACCTCTTAACCACTACCAGAACCCCAAGCCAATAGCATATTTGCCTCTGTAAAGCTACTTTTGAACCTGTTTAAAAACCACCGTATTATCCCCAGTGTATAATAAGCCTTTTCAGAATACTTTGTGGTGTGTGTGTGTGTGTGTGTGTGTGTATCTGTGAGTGATCACTAGTGTCAATATCAAATAAATTTTAGGTAGAGGTCTATCCTACAATTACAAAAATTTCAAAATAATGCACTAAATATCACATTTTTTTATATTGGTTCAGCCTATCTCTTGGGGAACAAATGACTAATTAAAAGCATACTCTAAAATTGTCATTAATGCGAGTTTCACTGTAGCTGGTTACATCCACCTATTTCCTTTTGAGAACATTGAAATATTTTACATTTTTTCAAACTTTAAGGAACTTTCTATTCTATATGATAAATTAAAGATGAACAAAATTCATTCAGTAAATGCCACTACAAATTTTCCGAATGTGGTTATAAGTAACAAGTTTGAGACATGACTTACACTCATTTAAATAAACTAGAATATCTCCTATAATTCCTTGCCTAGCAGGAGCTTTTATCCTATCATAGGTGTTCTTGGGTTCTAAAGTCCAAAGGCTATATATGTAGCCATTAAGAGCAATGGCTTTGAAGTACACCTCGCTTTTTAAGATATTTTATAATAAGGTGTGTAAAATTGAGCACTTTTTTTATTCTTTTGATCTTGTTTTTTCACCTATAAAATGTTTAATGCACATCTTACAGGAAGAGTATATATGCTTTTTTTAATTTATAGGAAATACTGAAGTTAATACAGCAACAATAAAATTCAAATCCAACTTACCCCAAACTAGGTTAAGTAAAACCCTCTTATGGTTAAAGTTCTATCCTCCATTTTTAGCTGTTTCAACCAGTTAGTGCTTCAGAAGGGGTCTTGCTTCTCTCTTAGAGTAATGTTGTTCATTATTCAGTGGTTGCTGAGCATATTGTGGAGGCAAGGGGGAGTTCTGTGTTTCCCTGGTCCAAACTCAGTCTTATGCAGGTCCCATGTGCCTAGGTCTCAGTGCTGGGGATTTCTTAATGCTCCTGTTCCTCTTTTGGTAGCCAGATTTCACCTTTTATCTGTGGTGATTCTTATGTAGGGAATTTTACTGCCCTGCCCACATAAGATCTTTAATTGTATTAGATTTGAAATTTGACCCAGAATGCCTCCAGCCCCTTCCCCAGACATAGTGTTTTTATATTCTCCATTCTTCCTGCAGGAACAATGAGACTTACTGGTGTCTTGGGTAAGTCATTCATTGTCCCTCCAATAGAGATGCGCGCTTTTGAGAGATGAGCCCACAAAGGGGGTTTGTGCTTTCTTATAGTAGCAGCTGTCCCCTCCTCCTACACTGACAAATGGGTTTCTCTTCAGAATACTTTTTATATAAGTATATTAATTTTTTACCCATAAGTATTTGATGAAGGAACTTGAGCCTGTGAATGTAATTCTATACCATCACAATAGCCCATCATTGTCCTTTAGCAATTCATTACAATTTTATTTGATTTCTTCTTGCCAGTTTTCATGGTAATCATCCAGTGGTACCTGACCTCTACCCACTAGAAGCATTAACACCGATGTGAGAATTAAAAGTCAACATTGCCAAATGTTTCCTTAAGGAAAAAATTAACCCTCTTGTGTACTGTAGTTGTAGTCAATATATATGGATGGATGTGTGTGTTTTTGAGGACCCCGTAGCCTTTCTGTCTTCAGTAGATCCCTGAAAGTATAACAAAATCTCTGAAAATCACTCTTAGATAGTACACACTCCCTTTATACCATGATAGAATATGGGAGCCAGAATGGAAAGTCATTCATACAATAAATATTTCCATTCATTATTCTGGCAAATACTGTGAAGTGAGCCATATTCATCAGCAACTTTCCTGGGTAGTAGGAATACAGTTTTGAAAGTGGAGGCATAACACCTGCCCTCAAGGAGTTACCATCTAACAGGGGAGACAAGGATGAAAAATACATCAAAAAGTAATTTCTTGATGGACTCTTTAGGGTTTTCTATGTATAGTATCATGTCATCTGCGAATAAGGACAGTTTTACTTCTTCATTTCCAATTTGGATGCCTTTTATTTATTTTTCTTGTCTGATTGCAATGGCTAGTACTTTCAGCACCATATTGAACAGGAGTGGTGCAGGTGAGCATCCTTGTCTTACTCTTGTTCTTAGGGAAAATGGTTTTAGTTTTTGCCTACTGAATATGATGTTGGCTGTGGGTTTGTCATATGTGGCTTTTATTACATTAAGATATGATCCTTCTATTCCCACCTTGCTGAGAGTTTTTATCAGGAAAGGGTGTTGGGCTGAAACCAGTTTGGCTCAGTGGATAGAGCATCCATCTGTGGATTGAAGGGTCCCGGGTTCAATTCTGGTCAAGGGCATGTACCTTGGTTGTGGACAAATCCCTGAAGGCAGGTGTGCAGGAGGCGACTGGTTGATGTTTCTCTCTCATTGATGTTTCTGACTTTCTATCCCTCTCCGTTCCTCTCTGTAAAAAATCAATAAAATATATTTTTTAAAAAGAAAGGGTGTTGGATTTTGTCAAAATTTTTTTTCTGCATCAATTGATATGACTATGTAATTTTTATCTCTCAATTTCTTTATGTGATGTATCATGTCTTTTGATTTGCAAATATTGTACCATCCTTGTATCCCTGGGATAAATCCTACTTGGTCATTGTATATGATCTTTCTGATGTATTGATGGATTTGATTTACTAGAATTTAGTTGTGGATTTTGGCATCTATGTTTGTGAGGGATATTGGCCTGTAATTCTCTTTCATTGTGTTATCTTGATCTGGTTTTTGTATTAGGGTGATGCTGGTTTCATAGAAAACCTTGAAAGTGTTCCCTCCTCTTGAATTTTCTGGAATAGACAACTCTAAAGACTCCATCAAAAAAAAAAAAACTAGACTTAATAAATGAATTCAGCAATGTAGCATGATACAAAATTAAAACCAAGAAATCTATGGCATTTCTATACACCAATAATGAACTTACAGAAAGAGACTAAAAAAGTAATCCCATTTACCATCGCATCAAAAAAATTAAGATACCTAGGAATAAACTTATCTAAGGAGTAAAAGACCTGTATGTGGAGAACTACATGACACTGAAAAAAGTGGCAGATGGAAGGACATACCATGTTCATGGATTGGTAGAATCAACATCATCAGAATGTCCACACTACACAAAGCAATGTATAGATTCAATGCACTTCCCATTAAAATACCAACAAAATATTTCACAGACCTAGAACGAACTCTCCAAAAATTCATCTGGAATAAAAAAAGACCCCGAATAGCTGCAATAGCAGCAATCCTGAGAAAGAAGAACAAAGTAGGTGGGATCTCAATACCAGATATCAAGCTATATTACAAAGTCACTGTTCTTAAAACAGCCTGGTAGTGGCACAAGAACAGACATACAGATCAATGGAATAGAATAGAGAACCCATAAATTGACCCAAATCACTATGCTCAATTAATATTTGACAAAGGAGGCATGAATATACAATAGAGTTAAGACAGTCTCTTCAACTCTTCAACAAATGGTGTTGGGAAAATTGGACATATACATCCAAAAAAAAAAAATGAATCTAGATCACCAGCTTACACCATACACAAAAATAAACTCAAAATGGATAAATGACTTAAACATAAGACAGGAAACCATGAAAATACTAGAGGAATCCACAGGCAGAAAAATCTCAGACGTACGCCGAAAGAACTTCTTCACTGATATTGCTCCTAGGCAATGGAAATGGAAGAAAAAATAAACAAATGAGACTACATCAAAATAAAAAGCTTTTAGCCGAGACCGGTTTGGCTCAGTGGATAGAGCGTTGGACTGCAGACTGAAGGGTCCCGGGTTCGATTCCGGTCAAGGGCATGTACCTTGGCTGCGGGCACATCCTCAGTAGGAAGCGTGCAAGAGGCAGCTGATCGATATTTCTCTCTCATCGATGTTTCTGACTTTCTATCCCTCTCCCTTCCGCTCTGTAAAAAATCAATAAAATATATTTTTTAAAAAATAAAAAAATAAAAAGCTTTTGCACAGCAAAGGAAACCATCAATAAAACAACAAGAAAGCCAACTGCATACGAGAACATATTTGCCAATGACATCAACGATAAGGGTTTAATATCCAACATATACAGAGAACTCATAAAAGTTAACAAAAAGAAGATAAACAACCCAATAAAAAAATGGGCAACTGATCTAAATAGAGACTTTTTGAAAGAAAACAGAAGGCAGGCCAAGAGACATATAAAAACATGCTCAAAGTCATCAGAGATGCAAATCAAAACAATGCGGTACCATCTCACACCTGTCAGAATGACTATCATCAACAAATCAACAAACAACAAATTTTGGCGAGGATGCGGAGAAAAAGGAACTCTTTTGCACTGCTGGTGGGAATGCAGACTGGTGCAGCCACTGTGAAGAACAGTTTGGAGTTTCCTCAAAAAACTAAAAATGGAACTCCTATTTCACCCAGTGATCCCACTTCCAGGAATATATCCCAAGAAACCAGAAGCATGAATCAGAAAGGATATATGCACTCCTATGTTCATTGCAGCACAATTCACAGACCTAAAATGTGAGTTGGAAACAGACTAATTGCCCATCAGCAGATAAGTGGATTGAAAAACTGTGATACATCTACACAATGAAATACTATGCTGCTGTTTTAAAAAAAAGAGGAGTTCTTACCATTTGCAACAACATGGATTGATTTGGAGAGCATTATGCTAAGTGAAATAAGCCAGGCAGAGAAAGATAAATATCATATGATCTCACTCATTTGTGGAATATAATGAATGGCATAGACTGATGAACAAGAACAGATCCAGAGACTGAGACAAGTCGATCAGAATTGGAAGGTAGGGGAGGGTGGGGGTAAGGTGGTGAGATCAACCAAGGGACTTGTGTGCATGAATATGAGCCAGTCAATAGACATAGGCAACAGTGGGGTGGGGCATAATTGGAGAGTGGGGATTATGTGGGAATAAGGACACATATGTAAAAAATAAAAATTAAAAAAGTTATAAGGAAAAATATCAAATCTAAAAAAATAATAATTTCATAATGTATATAAAGAGAAGTGAATCATATGCATGGATTTAAATAGTTAAAGCAATTACATATCTTTTGCATATAGGGCATAGAAAATCTAGATGGAAGCTGATATTGGAATTTTGAATTGATATTGTGTTGTTTTAAGTTTTGAAAGGCTTTTAGTAGCGTGGCATTTTGTCATGTGGAGTACAATTCTAGTGTTTAAAATACATATTTTTCATTTTACTACATCTAAATATAAGATCATTATTTCTTATTAGGTATATGAGAAAAAAAACAAAACAGTAATCTGTTTCAATGTTGAAGGAGTAGGTGCTCTTGGACTTAATGAGACATATAACCTTCACCTCAACTATCATAGTTTTTCAAGGGATTTTAAAGCATACATTTTGTCTTAAAAGCTACATCTAATTTTTTAAAACACACAGTATATGTATAATAAAATATTTTATCAACAATATGATGAAAAGTATAATGTTTTGCAAAAACATATGAAAGGACAGAATCTAATCAAGGAGGTAAGTAATATTAAAGACAAAGCCTTCCTAAAGAAACAGCCGGGATAAATAGGATTAAGTTGGCTAAGATAAGATCTGGTTAGGGTTAGAAAAGGAAGCACAGAATTGGGAAGGCAGAATAGCGCAAATAAAGTTTTCAAAAGTGGAAAGGAATAAACATGTATGTGGGAGAAGCAGAAAAAAATGAAGTTCACTGTGGCAGAAAAATGGTTGGACAGACAGTGACAAATCTAACTTAAAGTCAATTTTATAAGCCTATGTATGTCTTATTAATAATTTTGAATTTTACTTAAGAGCAATTAGAAGCACTAACAAATTATCAAGGCCTTTTTGTTGTCAGATTTATATTTACACTTAGTCCACTAAAGACATGATGGTGAATTAGACAAGGGTGGAATGAGAAGACTCAGAAGAAATTTTTAAATGACAGAATGTGAGTTGATATTATATATTACACTAGAGGCCCTATGCATGAAATTCATGCACTGGGTGGGGGGTGGGGGGAGTGTCCCTCAGCTAAGCCTGCATCCGCTCCAATCTGGGACCTTTTGAGGGAGTCCAACTGCCCGTTTAGGCCCCATTCTACCAGGACATCTCTCTCACAATCCAGGACTGCTGGTTCCCAAATGCTCGCCTGCCTGCCTCCCTGATTGCCCCTAACCACTTCTGCCTGCCAGCCTATCACCCCCTAACCACTCCCCTGCCAGTCTTATTGATGCCTAATTGCTCTCCTGCCAGCCTGTTTTCCCTTAAATTCCCTCTCCTGCAGGCCGGGGTCCCCCTCAACTGTCCTTCCTTGTAGGCCTGGTCACTCCCAACTGCCATCCCCTGCTGACCATCTTGGGATGGCCATCTTGTGTCCACATGGAGGCAGGATCTTTGACCACATGGAGGAAGTCATCTTGTGTGTTGGAGTGATGGTTAGTTTGCATATTACTCTTTTATTAGATAGAATAGAGGCCTGGTACATGGGTAGGGGCCAGTTGGTTTGTCCTGAAGGGTGTCCCAGATCAAGGTGGAGGTTCCCTTGGGGCATAGGGAGGCCTGGACAAGGGGCCTGTGTTGGTTTGCAGGCTGGCCACACCCCCTGGCGACCCAAGTGGAGGCCTTGGTACCTGGGATTTATCTATCTTCTGCAATTGAAACTTTGTAGCCTAGAGCAGACCCAAGCCTTCTACTCCATGTCAGCAGCCATTTCTGCTGAGATTTATTTATTTATTTTCTATAATTAAAACTTGATAGCCTTAAGTGGTGGTCTGGGCCTGTCCAGGTCAGGTGGAAAGCTTGGCTTACTCCATCTCTGGGTCAACTCAAGCCCCCTGTTCTCTCCAGCTCTGTGGCTGCCACCATTTCTGTTGGGATCATGTATCTTCCATAATTGAAACTTTATAGCATTGAGTGGAGGCCTGACCCAAAAAAGCAGGCAGAAACTTGGCTTCCTCTATCACCGGGGATACCCAAGCCTCCCTCCTGATCTCTGTGGCCGGCAGCCATCTTGGTTGGGTTTATTTGCATATTCGTTCCTGATGGGCTTGTGGGCATGGCTGGTGGGCGTGTCTTTTGGGTGTAGTGGAGGTATGGTCAATTTGTATATTACTCTTTTATTAGATAGGATATTTGTGGGACCTTCCAAATTAATGGTGAGATAATAACCTCCAATTGGATAATATTTGGAAGTGGGGATTTGGAGAGATACTTTGGTCATAAGGGTGGACCCCTCATGATGGGATAAGTATCCTTATGAGAGGAAACATGAGAGAGCTTGCTTATTTTTCTTTCTCCACCATTTAATAATAAAAGAACACTGCCATCCACAAACCAGGCATAAAACACTGACCAGGCACCAATCTATGTCTACCTTGATCTTGGACTTCTAACCTACACACACACACACACACACACACACACACACACTCACTTGTTTAAGCCATGTCATATTCTTGTACACTGCAAGAATTTTTGAAACATGCAATACCTGACTATTTAGTCAGGGCACTGACCTCTTTTCCCTTAGATTGTAATTAAAAATTACAACAGCTACCCTAGCTGGTTTGGCTCGGTGGATAGAGTGTTGGCCTGCAGAATGAAGTGTCCTAGGTTCAATTCCAATCAAGGGCACTTGCCTGGATTGCAGACTTGATACCCAATAGAGGGCATATAGGAGGCAGCCAATCAATGATTCTCTCTCATCATTGATGTTTCTATTTCTCTCTCCCTTTAAAATCAATAAAAAGTATTTTTTAAAAATGACAACAGCCAACACAGCAATAGCTGTCTAGTGTGAATGCCCTGTCTTGAACCATAAGAAACCCTTACATATAAGTATAGGCATCGGCTTTAAAAAAAAAAGCCACTTTGAAGCAAAAGTATAGGTAATTACTATTATTTTTTTTTTTGTAAATCAATTAAAATCAACTATTTTTGTCATATCAGCAAAAAGTATATTTTTGGTGTTCCACAGAATTTTAGTAATCAGTTTATTTGTCCATGAGAAGAAAAGGGTTGAAATTTGCTGGCATATTCTATTATGAGTAGCACCAAAAATGTTACTAGAAAAAGAAAACAAATTTTTAGTTCTGGACATTAAAAAATGTGACATTCATCTGAACATATAAAAAGCAGGTGAATATATAGACCTGGGAGTTAAAAGAGATGGTGATAATACTTAGGAAATTATGAAGTTACAGAAAGTTTTTAATTCTGTAGAAAATGTATTTAATCACCTATGAAAAGATATAATATGGGTAAAGTAGATGTACCGAGACTGAGCTCTGAGTAACTCCAATGCCATTAGAAAAGTCATCAACATACATGTTCAAACAAGTTGAGCTGTGTGTGCATGGCACATCAAAATTCCAACTATGTACATAAATATAATTTGTATCTCATAAGTGCCAGACAATGTGTTGCCAATTCATGAGTCTTAGTTAAATTCTCTGATAGAGAAAAGAAAGCCTGCATTTTGAAGGGAAGAAGACACATTTCAGGTCATGGATCTAATATTAATGCCGAATTAAAGACATTAGAGTATGGAGTGCAGTCAGTTTACAATTGAAAATACAAGGCAGTGGGCATATTACTTAAGAAAATATCATTCTCATTTTAAAATATAAGTTTTAAAAGGAAAAATCAAGGCAGTTTAATTTTTCCATATTGCCACATGTCTGAAATCTAAAATTCCAACTGTATGTTTTCTACATACATCAATATTTTAATATGCACAGTAGTCTTTCCACTAGTGTTAACTATTCTCCAGGGATCTTTGAGAAATGCATACATTACTTTAGTATTCTATGATTTCAGCAAAGGCTTCAAAGTCACTAGTTAATTGACAAAATAGAGTAGGTAAAGATATTTCTGCCAAGTGATTTGACCTTGATTTCTATGAAAGCATATGAAAATATACAACCTATAGACAGGGAAAAAGAATATTTTAGACAAAAATATCTCTGCATTAGAACCAATTCAATTATTCTAAAATTTATTGTGCAATTTATGGTTTATCTAGCCCTGTTCCATTTCCTTTTTCTTTCATTAGATTTTGCCAATTTTTCTGCTTATTAAATTCTTCCAGAAGGTAGTCCAAGGAAAAAAAAATTAAGCACTCTTAATGAAAACAAGGCAATTTGTGGGAAGCTATCTTGCTTAAGTAGGGGAGAATGGTGAAGATATTTGGTAAATTAAATTGAGAGATTATAGCATGTGCATATATTAAAGTGCTTATATCCCCAATTATTTTAGAACAGTAGTTGTAAACGATTTTTTGCTGTTTGCTCAGCTTATTTTACATTTTAATATTTAACATTTTCTCCTATATATAAACTTATAAGAAGCTTAAAAAGCAAAACAAATGTAATGACAGTTCCTGTGGGTTAAGAATGCAATGGAATCCTGAAGCTACAGTCCTTTGAATCACCCCCTACAAACTCATATACAAATGCTATACATTTCCAGACATACTCACACATGTACACTCATATACACTCAAACCCACATGCATTTACAAACAAGAATAAATATTAATATACACATATGCATTTAACATAAACACAACTAGGCCCTAAGAAAGCCCTCTGCTATCTGCAAAACACCAGAACTGGATGTGATTTGAATATTGCTCTGCAAATCACAAGGATTATGTCATGAAACAAAGTTCTTCTATTTTTAAGCATTACTCAAATTACATGCTTTTAAAGTGCACAAAATGATGAGTATCATAATCAACTAAGATAGCATCTTATGCTTAATTAAATGCTTATTTATAATTGTTAGATCAAATAAATGTACAGACAGATAAATTATTCTTTACTAGTATTAACATTTCATTATACAGTTGACCCTTGAATGATATGGAGGGTAAGGGCATTGACACCCCCCCCTCTCAATGCAGGTGAAAATTGGCATAATACCTTAGTCATCCCTCTGGGTACACAGATTTCCAATTGTGAATTGAAATTACTGCCTTTGATCCATGATTGGCTGAGTCCACAGACTGAAAACACATAGAAATATAGGAGCCTACTGTATATTTATTGAAAAAAAATCTGCATTTAAGTGTACCTAAGCATTTCAAACTGGTGTTTAAGAATAAACTGTATAACTTGAGTGAGAAATAGCCAAAGGCAGGAATGTTCTACCATTTTCCTGAAGAACACAGGATCATTAGCATACCCAGACCAGACCCTACTTTATCAGCAGCAGATAGGTTTAAGAAGAAGGTCTTGGAGGAAACCCTTGCTCCTTCTCACTACTAAGACAAATAACACACTTTGGTGGAATAAGCAATATAACTTAAACCTGGGAACCTTCATTCACTTCCTATGCAGAGTTCTTTAGGAATCTAACACCACTCAGCCTATCCTTTCTTGTGATCTTTGTAATCTGCCTTCAAGAGTGAACATCAGAGCCTTTTTGTATATAAATTTCTATTTTGCCCACTCCAACCAAACCCCAATTCTCCAGAGCTAGTTTAATTTTTAGATATTCAGTGGTTCGCTAAGCCATTAGCATTTTTCCCATCTTTTGTAATTTCTAAAGTGTTATTACCAAACTCCTCCCGCCCCCCCCCCTTTTTTACCAGTTTTTGTGGAGTTTGGGGAAGAAGAAGAGGAAAAGAAAATATGGTATCAATAGGCTAGATTTAACCACAGGTAAAGTTTATTTTATATTATACAGGCCAACCTGACAAAAAACTTTATAGGCATACCTAGAGGCCTGATGCATGAAATTCATTCAAGGGGTTTGGCCCTCGCAGCCCCTCACAGCGTTGGCTGGCCCTCGCAGGCCCTCGCAGGCCCTGGCAGCCTCAGCCAGCCCTTGCAGCCCTGGCTTCCAGAAGGTTGTTTGGCTGTTCCATCTATTTAGCATATTAGCTCTTTATTATATACTGGAATATTTATAACATTTTAAAAAATCAATGAATAGGTGTTAATGTTATTCTAACTGGCTTAGACTGCACTGCTATCAACTTTGACAATATTGCTGCAGACATTTGTTGATACCAATCAGTGATTTATGTCAGGCTTCTGGAATAAAATAAGTTATTGTTAATTAACTGGCAAAACTATAGGATAAGACAGGATGACAAATCAATTTTGTGCTGATAAATTATTATATACTTATTTGCAAGGCTGGAATAAATAATTTTATTTTTTCAAGGTGCAAACAATAAATAGCAAGAAACTATTGGGTGTCATGCCAATAACGGACCATCAGTGCATACAGCATTCTCAGGACTTATTCCTGAGGACCATTAACTTTTTGTGTGTGTGTGTGTGTGTGTGTGTGTAAATATTTTTATTTGAAACAAATAGGTGCACCAAGCAAGCGCTTACTTTTCCCCACTCCAAATTAAAACAGCACAACAGGGGCATACATCATTTGGCAGGTCAGTTCCAATAGGTGAACATCCTTGTACTCACTGTGGTTGGGTTAACTGGACTCATAACCAGTCATTCTTTCCCAAAATATTAACCCCAAAGTCCTAATGTCACATAAAAGGAAGTGATCTTAATATCATTTATGGGGCAGTATGTTCTATAAATGCCAAAAGGTGGGAGAAGCACAAACACAACCCACTCTTTAAAAAAACTAGTTCAAAGTAGAATCCCCCCTCCCCCCACTTTCTGCTGTAATGAAAAGTAGTACTGGGATCTGACACCCAGATTTGGTTTTTATCTGGACCATTTACAAAGTGTTTGCCCATATGACTTGCATCATTAGGGTTATGGGTAATAGTCCATTCACTGTGAAGAGGTGTATCTATTCCTTCCTCCTCTTCTTGCCTTCATGCTCATGTTCCTTGGGGCGGCTGCTATCTGAGGGTCTTTTAGAGCCACATGCTGTTTGGCTTCTTCCAAAAACTTGTCCAAACCAAAAGGATCTTCCTCAAACTGTACCGGTCCTTCTCGACCTCTTTGCCTACGGTCTCAACCAGAAAACTCGTTATCGGGAACAAATCTGTTGGTCTTTATTCTGGCTTCTAGATCATCACCATACATGTCCTTATCCAGATTTTTACTGGGCCTGTAAATATTCTGGGCCATATCTTTACCACCTCTCCAGGCTTGATCATAAACATTGTAAATTTCATCTTCTCTACCTGCAAAACCAACTCTTCGATTGGTTGAACAGCCTTTGGTCATACTGAACTTCATTGGAAGTCCGAGGATTGGGCACCAAGAGCAATGACTTCACTGATATCTCGATTTTCATTTCTCTGCAGTTTCGACCTCTTATCAGGTGCTGCCCTGGAAAGATTCCGGTCATGCTGTCTCTCTTTCCGCCGGTCATGCCGAATTTCATCTCTCTCACGTGCCTCCCCATCCTCTTTTTCCACATGGGTTTCATCCCAGCTCTTCTCTCCCTAGCTTTCTGAGCCATTTCTCTCAGTTTCTCTTCATGTTTCTCTTTTTCTTTTTGAGCCATCTTTCTCTCTACTTGAGCACGCATTTCCACAGCTTCTCGAGCCTTCCGATCAGCAATGTAAAGGGCTTCAGCCAATTTAGCAAAATTTTCATTGATGTGAACTGTTTGCAGTCCTCTTCCATCAGCAGCCAGACGTTTGTCTAATGGAATTGTATAAACCTTTGCATTTTTCCAGTTTGAAATACAAGGAGGTATCTTCCACTCTTGTTGTTCTTTCACAGTCATCTTTCCGCTAGGAGAATGCATGACAGGTGCAGGAGGAGAAGGTGGTCCTAGGGGAATTTTCTTATTAATCTTGAACCTTGGCGGTTCCATGGGGTCTTTCTGCATTTCCACCATGCGAATAACCCTCTGTTTGGCTCCAGAGTTGAAAGCCACTCCTTGCTGAGATGGTGTGTATCGGATATACTGAGCGGGAGCCAGTTTATCAGCCGCTCGAACTGGAATGGCTGCAGCAACCTTCTGAGATACAGATTTTTCTAAGGCCACCCTTGTCTTTTCTGTGATCTCTTTAATAGCTTCTTCATCAGGCCTTTGCAAGTCTGGGTCATCCGCATTCATAACCTCCTTAGGAACCAGGTCAGTGTACTTGCTACAAATGACCTTGTCTTTTGACTGTCCTTGCCGAGCAATTGCATCGTATTTAATTTTTCCTTCAGCATCCATCTGAATGGCCAGTGCATTTGACATTTTTTTCTTTCGTCCCATATCCAGTGGATACTGGGCCACATGGATCTCTGGAAAAGCACCTCCATCTCCAAAATCCTCTAGTAACCAAGGTATCCAGCCTTTCGGTACCCGTATGGGGGAGGTTCTCTTCGGGAGGAAACCAGTGAGGTCTGCCGTGATCTCTGGGATCTTGCCTTTTCTTCAGCCTCACGCTGGTCCTGAGACAGCTGAGCAGGTGCAGGTGAAAAGCTGGTGAGCGCCATCTTCTTCCGCTTGCTTTCAGCGCCCGCTAACTTTTGATTTCTAGTATTGTGGGCCTCATTTCTAAGAAAGTAAGAAGTCCAGATCAGATAATTTTCAATGATAAAGTAGTCATTGTTGAAAAGAACACGTCTAATTGTCTTTGTTATTATTTTAAAAACAAAAACTATTTTCATAAAATTAATATATTTTCCACTGAATTCTAACATGAAGCAAGAGCAGCAATCATTTTGAAAGAATATTGGTACAGTCATCATTATTTTTATTGATTTATCCTAATTTTAAAGTTGATTATTTTATATGGTAAATTCATTCATTAATTGTCAAGTTCAATGTTTTATTTATTTATTTTTTATCTTTATTGTTCAGTTTATTAATTACATTTTCCCCCTAAATCTCCCCTCCACCCAGTACCCATCCCACTCTCCACCCTTACCTCCCCCACACTGTCCTCTCCCATTGTTGCATGATTTTTATCCAGCCTCTTGCTGCACTTCCCACACCCCTTTTCTCCCCAAGAATTGTCAGTCAATTCCCTCTCTATGTCCATGATTCTGTTATATTCCCCAGTTTATCCTGTTCATCAGATTGATAATTCCCTTAATTTTTAGGTTCATTTGTTGATAGATGTGTATTTGTTGTTCATAATGTATATTTTTACCTTTTTATTCTTCCTCTTCTTAAACAATACCTTTCAGCATTTCATATAGTATTGGTTTGGTGGAGATGAACTCCTTTAGCTTTTTCTTGTCTGTGAAGCACTTTATCTGCCCTTCAATTCTGAATGATAGCTTTGCTGGATAGAGTAATCTTGGTTTTAGATTCTTGCTGTTCATCACTTTGAATATTTCTTGCCACTCCCATCTGGCCTGCATCATTTCTGTTGAGAAATCAGGTGACAATCATATGGGTGCTCCCCTGTAGGTAACCAACTGTTTTTCTCTTGCTGCTTTTAATATTCTCTCTTTATCTTTTGCTCTTGGCATTTTAATTATGATGTGTCTTGTTATGGTCCTCTTTAGATTCCTATATTTTGGGGTTCTGTGCAAAAATCTAATTGCTTGGATTTTTAAGTCAATTTCTTTCACCAGGTGCGGGAAGTTTTCGATCACTATTTCTTCTAGCAGGTTTTCATTATCTTGCTGTCTCTCTTTTTCTGGAACCCCTATAATTTGGATGTTGGTATGCTTGAGGTTGTCCCAGAGGCCCCTTAAACTATCTTCAATTTTTTGGACTCTTTTGGCTTCTTGCTTTTCTGGCTGAGTGGATTTTGCTTCTTTGTATTTCAAATCTTTGACTTGGTTCTTGTGGTCATCTGGACTGCTTTTAGGACTTTATATAGTATTTTTTTTATTTCAGTCAGTGTATGGTTAATTTCTAGTTGGTCCTTTTTCATATCCTTGTAAGTGTTGTTCATTCCCTTGTAAGTGTTGTTTATTTCCTTGTAGTTCTCATTAAGTTCATCGGCCTTTTCTAGTAGCCTCTTCATAAACCTAATTACTGTGGTTTTGAACTCTATGTCTAGTCGTCTTTTTTCCTCCATTTCTTTCACAGCTGAGTTCTTTCCTTTTCTCCACATTGTGGTTGGTTTCCTGAGTTGGTCCCTTATTGGTGTGTGGTAGGTTTCCTCTAAGGGACAGTGGCTCAGCTTCCCTATGCAGTGCACGGCATCAGCATCAGCGTCAGCTATGCGGCGCACAGCGTCAGTGTCAGCTATGCGGCTCGCGGGTCTCAGTGTTGGTACGCAATGGTGGGCCCCTCCAAGAGGAATCCACCGCTAGTCTCCCCGTTGCCAGACAACTCTGCCTCTCCCTAAATGAGTCTGCACAGCCAAAGTCTCACTCAGGGTTGTAAAACAAAGCAGTCCAGTGGTCTCCGAGCCAGTGAGCAAGTCACGCATCCTCTGCCTGGTTGCGGACTCCAGGAACTGCTGTTCCAATTTACGCAAGCACTCTCCCCAAACTGGCAGACCTCAGCCATGCCCGGGGTCTTCCTTTCCCCTACCTGGGAGCTTGCCTGGAACTGGGGGGTTGGTGCTGTGGGAGGCCCCTGCCCTCCCCGTTGGAGAAAACCAGCCGGGCTTGCTGCCACCAGTCCCTCACCGCTCGCTTGTGAAAGGCTCCTAACCTCACTCCTTGCATATCTTCAAAGCTGTGCACCGCTGCTCCTCCTGAGTCACAGCGTCCCACCTTTACTTTTATCTGTGGACTTTTCACTCAGCCAGCTTTCTGGTGATTCCGGATGTTTGTTTTGCTGTTAAGTTGTAGTTTCAAAATTGTTGCGTGGGCAGCAAAATAGGTACTTACCTATGCCACCATCTTGGTTCCTCTCAATGTTTTAAAATGTTTATTTAAGTAACTTTGCCATATTCAGAAAAAAATGCTGATATAAGTAGTAAAATATTCATATATTTGAAATTTAAGAATATTAATTGTGGTTGAATGTGCTAATATAAACTATAAGAATTTAAGTAATGTTTCTCATATGTTAATACACTGACAGAGTACTATTGGAGTTTTAACTTAATCATTAATTAAAAATGAATATAGAATCTGGGGCAGATTATATTCAAAGGACTAGTTAAATTGAATAGGAAAATTATCCTTAATTTAATTTTATCCTGTGAAACGTTCAATAAGTTTGATGTGTTACTTATGAAAATATTTTAGATAAAAATACAAATTTCTACTTTACTTCTCAATCCTTTAATGCAAAAAGATAAAACACCTTGGTGCATATGGAATACAGAACATTGGATGTTGCACCCACTGAGTTTCATGTTAAGATTTATGGGCTGTGTCTTGATTCAACTAGAAAGCTTACATATATCCTAATATTTTACTCTATGATTAATTCTTCAAAATTCTCTGCAAGCTACTTTTTCTTCATAGTTTCTAAGTCTTCCCTGATAGGTCCCATTGTAGCTGTGTAAGTCATTCTTGGTTTTAACAGTTGGTGTCTGCTTCTCCAAAACACAGTAAGTTCCACAGTTGTTTTAAAGTACAACCAATAATACTCTCCAAAGTAATGATAGAAGTTGTCCAACAAAGACTGCCTAACTTTGATACTTTTCATATAAAATGAACATGATTTTTCACAAAGTAATATCACTTAATTAATGCCTTGGTGCTTTTCACATACAATTGTAGATTAATATAAAAGGAAAACAGTGCAATATTGGAAGCAAGTTATTATGTAATTTAGATAATTTTGACACACTAGAAATATTTACCTATTTTTGGTTCTATTAATAATCCATTTTATGACTAAAAGTTATTTCATGAATCCATATCTTGAAACACCCCTCTGTGAAAACTACCAAAAAAAAGTAATTAAATGACATTTCATCAGTTTTGTCTGTTAAAAATCAGAGAAAAAAACATTGAGATTTAATCAGGATTATTATGTCTAATCAGATTTTATCTACTTTGCCTGTTCTAGAAAATGTTATTTTAAATTATGAATTTACATAAATTATAATGAATGTGCATTATTTGTTTTAAAATAAACATGAATATGAAGGAAAATAAGAAGAAATAATTTTTGAGACATTTAACAAAATGTACTTTTACAATCAAACAAATTCATTAGGTACAGTAGCTCATACTACTCATACTCAGAAATATGAGTGAATTTCTTTATTTGAATAGACAACTAACTTCATTCTTCAATGTATGTTCATCATTAAATTATTCCTTAATGAGGGAATAAAGATACATACATAATACTTTAATCAATAAAGAAGTTAAAAATATTCCTTAAGTTTAAATATGTATATTAATATAACAAGGAGATATATTGCTTAAAATAATTTTTGAGGAGAGCAAGATGAAATATCTTCATTACTAACCATTTATCAAAATTGTGTAGTATGTTAAATCTTCCAATGATAGATGAGCTTTTTAGCATGACATAAATCTGTAATAAACATTATGGCACTTTACTTTGCTGAATGATTTTTAAAGGAAAAATAACCCTTATATTTCAAAGAGGTAGGCTATAAAAAAATTTGGCAGTGCTTTTTAAAATCCTGAATTGCTACACAAATTTACAACACAACTCTGTCACAAGCTCTGATTATTCCATTTTACATACTCCTTTTCAAAAATGTATTCCTCAAAATCTGAAGAAACCCAGATATACTATATTAATAATTCTGTCTGTGCCTGCTATTGTATTCAAAGCATTGGGATTGACTATGGATTAGAGATAGTGAGGAAACCAAACTTAATACAACATTATTATTGGCCTCTATTTCCATGTAGTGAAATAAGTTTTTTAAAATATACAATTTTAATAAATTTGGTATAAAAACAAACAGATATAAGTTCTCTTTTCATATAAAATATGTCTTTGATATTAAAAAATCAGTTTTGCATTTAAGATTTTATACATATACAAATAATATTTTTGGGAAATATATCCTAAATTTTTTACAATACTTGCCTGAAGGCTGTAGAAATACATACTTTTACTAATTTTTCTTTTGTTTTATTGGTATATATTTTGTCCATGTATTACTTTCTAAATCCATTGTAGGTATAATTTACTTACATTAAAACACAAGTTAATGTCTGAAGTGAGATAAATTTTGACAAATAATATACAACCTCATAAACATAATCTTATTAAACAAGCAAATACTGATCTTATTTTTATCACTATAGATTATAGTTGCTTCTTTTAAAACTTTATTTTAGAATCATACAGTATGCCCTTTGTTGTTCTTGCCTTCATTCATTCTGCATAACGGATTTTTATATTCATCCATTTTGTTACATGTATCAATTTTAGTGAATTTTAAAAAATTATGTATAATATTACATTGAATGAATATACCATGGTCAGTTCATCTATTTACTTGATTTATATGTGGACTGTTGCCAGTTTGTGGCTTTTATGAAAATAATTATATGAACATGTGCAAGTTATTGTGCAGGTATATGTTTTTCTTTTTTTTGGAAAATACCTGGAAGTGGAATTATGTGGTAAGTGTATTATAAACTTATAAGACATTAGAAAACTAATATTTAAAGTGACTATATACCACTTTTGCATTTTCATCAAAAATGTATAAGAATTCCATTTGTTCCATATCTTCACCAATGCTTGGTATTTGTCAACCATTTTCAGTTTAACATTTCAAGTTGGTATGCAGTAATGTATTATTCTGCTTTATTTTTTATTTTCTGGAGGTTTAAAGATATTGAGAATATTTTATCTATTTTGTTTGGTTATTTTTCCTTTAATTTCTACTTTATGTGTTTTCACATATTTTGATAATCCCTTTGTATTATTAGGTAATGTAAATATATTCTGCCATTACTCAGCTTACTTTTTCATTTTTAATGTGGTCTTTTGAAGGAAAAAGTCCTATTTATTGATTTGTTTTAGTTTTTCCTTTTGTTGACCTAAGAAATCTTTGTTAACATCAGATTTACAATGGATTTCTTTGTTTCCTTTTAGTACTTTAGAATTTTAACTTTTTATTGAGCATTATAATCCATTTTGACATAATTTTCATATTCGATGAGGTAGGAGCTGAATTCATGTCTTTTTCCACAGATCTACCTGAAGGTCCTAGCAAAAGTCCTATGACATTTCATTAAAGCTTTAATAAACTGGATACAATTTATTAAAATTGTAAACATTAAGTATCTTTTAAACCTTAAAAGACCTAATTGAAAGTCGTGAAACCATAAAAGTCTTAGAAGAAACCATACGCAGAAAAATCTCGGACATCTTTTTTTATTTTTATTTTTTATGTCTTTTATTTAGAGTATAACTTATATTTAATAGTAGTACATATGTTTTTCTTTTTCCTCCCCAATATCCTTCCCCCAGCCTCCCTTACCCCCAAGCACATGTCCCCACTTGCCCCCCTCCCCACCCCAGTGTCTTTCATTCATTGGTTATGCTAATATGCGTGCATACAAGTCCTTCGGTTGTTCTCCCCCAGCATCCACCTCCCATCCACCCCAGCCTTACCCCTGTAGCTTGACAGCCTGTTCAAGGCCACCCTGCCTCTATATCAATCACTTCCCCCTGTTTCTTTTCTTCAAAAATATCTTGCCTCTGCATACTAGAAATAAATGTATAAGAACAAAAAAATGTTTGAGTGTCAGTTTCAATGTCCAACTGTTCTGAGTCCCAGTTTCAATGTCAAATAGTTCTTCATGTGTACATGTCAGCAATGGTATCCAGATGGTGGACACATTGTGGCAGTGCAAGATCCATCCTCTCTGGTTTGGTCCTGGGCCGCCTGCAGCCATGCACAGCTGCCGACTGCTAGCATGGTCAGACATCTCTTGTAACAATATGCTTACTGATACATCTCCTAGGACAAAGGAAACTGAGAAGAAAATAAATAAATGGGATGGCATTAAAATAAAAAGCTTCTGCACAGCAAAAGAAATAATTAATTAAGTGAAAATAGAGCCCACTGGATGGAAGAAAGTATCATCTGATAAGCGGTTAATTTCAAAATATATAAAAAACTCTTAGAACTTGATAAAAGGAAGACAAATAATTCAATTGAAAAAAGGGCAAAGGACCTAGATAGACATCCTTCTGAAGGCCAAAGGACATGTGAAAAAATGCTCAAAGTGACTGATCGATTTTAATTTGCATCCAATAAGTGCAAACACCAATCAGAAAGAATGTATGCACCCATATGTTGATAGCAGTACAATTTAAAATAGCTAAGATTTGGAAATAGCCCAAGTGTCCAAAAGTAGATGAGTAGATAAAAAAGGCAGTGGTACATTTACACAGTGGAATACTACATGGTGGTAAAAAAAAATAAAAAAATAAGGAGCTCTTACCATTTACAGCAGCATGACTGGTCCCGGAGAATATTATGCTAAATGAAATAGGCCAGTCAGAGAAAGATAAGTACCACATGATCTATCTCATATATGGAACCTAATTAACAAAATAAACTGATGAACAAAAGATATCCAGAGACATGGAACCAATGGACAGACTTGCATTTCAGAAGGAAGGTGGGGATATTGGGGTGAGATTAACAGGGGAATTTATATGCATATATACATAGCCCATGGACACAGACAATAGTGTGGTGAAGACTTGGGAGCGGCCAGTCCAGAGAGGAAGAGGTCAATGGGAATAGATAACAACAAAAACAACAACAAAGGGGACATATGTAATACATTCAACAATAAAGATACATATATTTTTAAAGTATGTTTTACCCTAATCCTGATCCGCCATTACTGTTACCCTTATTTTTCACTAGGATCTGTAATGATGTCATGATGCTGGCACAGTCATTTTGATATTATTGCTTAGTGTTGTCTCTCTTTTCTTCATTATTAGTCTAGCTAGATGTTAATGGATTTAATTTTGCTTTTCATAGCTGCACTGCTCTTTCTAATAATTTTTAATTACTACTTGTTATTTTGTTACTATATTGATATTCACTCTCATTTTCATTATTTCCTACTCTCCAATTTGGATTTAATTTGATTTTTATAGCTTCTTAATTCAAAAGATGAAATTATTTATATTAACTACTATCTTTTTTTAAACTACTAAAAAATAACTTTAAGCATTGCTTAATCTATAGTCCTCATATTTTATTATGCTATTTTTCCATGTTAATACGATTCAATATTCAATTTTTTCTAACACCCTTTGAAAATTCTTCCTTGACCCCAACATTTATTCAAAAGTATGTTGCTTTATTTCCAAATATTTGTAAATGCTCCATATGGAATTGGGTTATTAATTTATAATTAATTTTTACCTCTTCAAGACTTCAATGAAGTCAATTGTAGATTCAATAAGACTTTATTTGTGGCCAGGGATAGTGTCTATTTTGTGACTACCCTATTAACTTGAAAAGAATATGTAGTGTTCTATTAATGTTAATTAAAGTGTTTTATAATAATTTAAAGTATTTTATACCCATTCCAATTTTGTGTATTTGTTCTAAGTAAGGAGAGAATAATGTTGCAATCACCAGATATACCAGTTAATTTCAATTTTTTTCCTGTTCTGTCATTGTTTCTTCATGTGTTTTGAATTTTTGTTATTAGATGTACATACATTTATATTTGCTTGACTTGTTGCTCACTTGACCTTTTATCATAAATAAATACTCCTTTTCTCTGCTAATATTCCTTTAACTGAAGAATACTTTCATATTAATAGAGCCACTTCAGATTTATAACGATTGGTGTTTGCATGCTACAACCTTTCCACATCCTTACATTTTACCCACCTATAACTTTATATTTAAAGTCTATGTATCTTCAATATCATATTCTGGAGTCTTCCTGTTCATATTTTAGCATCCATTTACCCTATTTGTAACTTTTTATTCATTTGCATATATACAATTTCTAACTGGAAATAATTTTTCTTCAGCCTGAAGTACTTGCATCAGTTTATTTTATTAGTAACCCTGCTCGCAAATCTGTGCACTGGTAGGTCGCTGCCTCCCTCCAGTAGCTCTCTGCCCGATGGCCCACTCTCCTGTAGCTCCCGCTGCCCCTCCTGTAGCTCTCTGATGCCCACTTGTAGTTCACTGCCCCACCCTGCGGATCCAAGATCCAATCATGATGCAGTTTGTCATTATGCCTCATGGCATAACAGATAATTAGCATATTCTTATCTTATCATGTAGGATAGTACAGGTCTCTTGTAAATAATACCTTCTCCTTCTACTCATTCATTGCCAAATATAGGGTGTTCTCCCAAAATGTATACACATACTTTGAGTAATATAAAGACAGTATCTATCAAAATACATTTGATTTTCAAAATTGAGCTATCAGGTGTTTAAGTGTGTATACATTTTTGAACACCTTGTATTTCATACACATACACAGTATAGAAACATACTAAAAGAACAAAAATTTGTGTGCCCAATAAAACCAACTTTAGCAATTTTAGAATAATATTACATTTGTGTGTAGAACACAACTTTAACCAAAAGTACTATAATTTATTTATTCATTCTCTGTCTGATAGACATTTAAATTGCTACTTTCCTACTCTCTCTCCAGAAATATTGATATAATGAATATTCTTGGAACCAACTCCTGTGCACATGATTACGGGTTTCTCTGAAGTGTATGACTGGAGTAAAACTGTAGGAGCAAGGCTTAGGCCCATCTTTAAACTACTTCATGCCTCGTTGATTACAGGCAGATTTACTAACTCTATTCACCCTTAGGGTGGAGTTAGGGATCAATATAGAGTTTCCACGATAGATTATATAAAATGTTCAGTCTTCTACAAAGTTTAAGAGATATAGAAAGAAATAGGAAAATACGACTCGGTGGCAGAAACACACACACACACACACACACACACGCACACGCGTGCACACACACAAACACACACAAACACATACACACACGCACACACACACGCACACACGCATGCACCGCAGTAGGAATTGGTTTTGTTTTTTTGAGGGGATCCAGTGATGGACTTAGGAAGAAAGACTTCTAAGAAGCTATTTGAAATATTTTAAAATAATTAAAGTCAGTCATATCAAAATAAAATAAAGAACAATATGATGAAAATGTCCTCTCAAATAGAAAATATATAAATAAACTGATAGACATTATTAAATAAGTATCAGTGAGAATTTTTGGAATGTGATTTCAAAATTCTGAAAATTTATGGAATAAAAATTTTATGTCCAACATGAAAAATTCACTAATGGGATCAACAATAAACCTGAGATGACAGCAGGAGAAAAATCACTATATAACATTCTGGAAAAGGCAAAATGATAGAGATAATAAAAACATGAGTAATGCTAGGTGTTTAGGAGGTAGGAGAAAATGCACACATGGAACACTGGGGAATCTTTAAGGCAGTGAAACTATTCTGTATTGTACTATAATAGTACACACATGATATCATAAATTTTGCAAATACATAGACCTGTGCAACACAGTGTGAACCAATTCAACCTGTGGATCTTATTTAACAGAAATGTATCAGTTGTGACAAGTACATTACATTAATGAAAGATGTGAATAAAAGAGGAAACTATGGGTAGATGAGAACTTCCTCTTTTTTTTCTATTTTTCTACAAAACTGCTTTAGAAATTATCTATTAACTAGATAGAGGTCTGATACACAAAATTCATGCAAGTGACTCAGCCCCCACTGCCACCTCAGCCCTCACAGCCTCAGCTTCGTCCAGAAAGTAGTCCAGAAGGATGTTGTTCTAATTAGCATATTATGCTTTCACTAGAGGCCCAGTGCATAAAATTCATGCATGGGGGCTGGGGGATGTTCCTTAGCCCAGCCTGCACCCTCTCTAATCTGGGACCCCTTGAGGGATGTCCAACTGCCTGTCTAGGCCCTTGGGATTGGGCCTAAATGGGCAGTCAAATAAATATGCTTCTTACAATCCAGGACTGCTGGCTCCAAACTGTTCGCCTGCCTGCCTCCCTAATTGCCCCTAATCACTCTGCCTGCCAGCCTGATCACCCCCTAACCATGACCCTACCAGCCTAATTGATGTCTAACTGCTCCCCTGCCAGCCTATATGTCCCCAAATTCTTTCCTCTGCTGACCTGGTTACCGCTAACTGCCCTACCTTGCAGGCCTGGTCCCTCCCAACTGACCTCCCTTGCTGGCCTGATCAACCACAACTGCCCTCCCTTGCAGGGCCTGGAACCTACAACGGCCCTCCCTTGCTGGCCATCTTGTGTCCACATGGGGTCAGGATCTTTGATCACATGAAGGCAGCCCTTTTGTGTGTTGGAGTGATAGTCAATCTGCAAAATACTCTTTTATTAGATAGGATAGAGGCCTGGTGTATGGGTGGGGGCCAGCTGGTATGCCCTGAAAAGTGTCCCAGATCAGGGTGAGGGTTTCCCTGGGGTGAAAGGCAGCCTGGACAAGGGGCCTGTGGAGGTTTGCAAACTGGCCATGCCCCCCAGCAACCCAAGCAGAGGCCCTGGCATCTGGGGTTAATCTATGTCTATAATTGAAACTTTGTAGCCTGGAGCGGAGCCAAGCCTTTTGCTTGCTCCGGGGCGGCAGCTATTTCTGTTTGAAACATTGTAGCCTAGAGTGGAGGCCTAGGCCAGCAATGGCAGACTGAAAGCTTGGCTTCCTCCATTGCCAGGGAAATGCAAGCCTCTGTTCTCTCCAGCTCAGTGGCTGCCGCCATTTCTGTATCTTTTATAATTAAAACTTTGTAGGATTGAGTGGAGGCCTAGGCAGGCAGAAAGTTTGGCTTCCTCTGTTGCCGGGAAAACCCAGGCCTTCCTCCTGCTCTCAGTGGTGGCAGCCATCTTGGTTGGGATTTATTTGCATAATTTGCTCCTGATTGGCTGATGGGAGTGGCTGTGGACGTGACTTGTGGGTGTGGCAAAGGTATGGTCAAATTTGCATATTACTCTTTTATTAGATAGGATTATTATAGATTAAAAAAATAGTCATTTAAATTTTATTAAAAAGGTGAAAGATTTGAAGACATTTTACCTCATAGACTTAGACAACAATGTGGTGATTTTAGAGGATGGGAGGGGATAAAGGTAGATGAATGAATAGAGTGGATAAATGGTGATGAAGAAAAAAGAAAATAATAATTTTTTTTAAAGAAAGACATTTAAAAAATCTTTATTGTTGAAAGTATTACATAACCCCATTTAACCCCCTCTACCCCCACATCCCACCCCAGGTTTTCACCACTCTATTGTCTGTGTTCATGGGCTAGGCATATTTATATATATAAAAGCCTAATTCACCATTACAACCCAATGACTGTAAAAAACCAAATGATCGGTCACTATGATATGCACTGAACACCAGCGGGCAGATGCTCAATGCAGGAGCTGCCCTCTAGTGTTCAGTGTGCTCCCATAACCAATCTCTTATGGCTGGCTAATCTCCTATGGTTCCTCCCCACAGCTGGCCATCCCCCCTATTGGCCCCTATCGAGAAGGCTGGCTGGCCAACCTCCCATGGTGCATCCTTCTGGTCTGTCATATCCCCTGCACTGGCATACCCCCTAAACCCCCTGATTGGCCCCAATCGAGGGGGCTGGCTGGCCAACTTCCTGTAGTCTTTCCGCTATCCAGCTATTCCCCCTGATTGGTCATGATTGAGGGGGCTGGCTGGCCAACTTCCTGTAGTCTTTCCGCTATCCAGCTATTCCCCCTGATTGGTCATGATTGAGGGGGCTGGCCTGCCAACCTCCCGCAGTCCTATCTCCCCATCGGTCAGCCCCCCCACATCAGCCCCAATGGGAAGGGTGGCTGGCCAACCTGTGGTCCCTTTCCTCGGCCAGCCAACCTCCTGTGGTCCCTCCCCCAGCTGTCCAGTTGGCCCTGATCATCAGCCAAGCCTCTAGTATGAATATATATTCTTTAGTTGATCTCTTTTTACCCACCCTCCCACTCCACCTTCCCGCTGAGATTCCAGTCTGTTCCATGATTCTATGTCTCTGAATCTATTTTGTTCATCAGTTTATCTTGTTCATTACATTTCACATATGAGTGAGATCATGTGATACTTGTCTTTCTCTGATTCACTTATTTCACTTAGCATAATACCTCCATGTTGTCTTTTATTATTTTTTATTTTTTAATATATATTTTATTTATTTTAGGGAGGAAGGGAAAGGGAGAGAAACATCAATGATGAGAGAGAATCATTGATTCACTGCCTCCTTCACGCCCCCTACTGGGGAATGAGTCCAAACCCCATGCATATGCTCTTGGCTGGAATCAAACCTGGGACCCTTCAGTCCATAGGCCGATGCTCTATCCACTGAGCCAAACCAACCAGGGCCGTGCTGTCTTAAAGGCTCAGAAACCCTTATCTTTTACTGCTGCATAGTATTCCCTGATATAAATGTATCACAGCTTTATTATCCACACATATACTGATGGGCACCTGGGCTGTTCCCAGATCTTAGCTATTGTAAATTGTGCTGCAATAGAGATAAAGGTCCATACATTCTTTTGAATTGATGCTTCAGCTTTCTTAGGGTATATTCCTAAAAATGGTATCACTGGGTCAAATGGCAGTTCTGTATCTAATTTTTTTAGGAAAGTCCATACTGTTTTCCATAATGGCTGCACCAGTCTGCATTTCTAACAGCAGAATACTAGGGAAACTTAGAAGGAAAAAAACAAATGGGACTACATCAAAATAAAAAATGTGAGCACTGCCAAAGCAACCACCACTGAAATGGAAAGAGAATCACTGTAAGGGAGAACATATTTGGCATCTGATAAAGGTTTAATGACATATCTGATAAAGGGTTAATATTCAAAATATATAAGGAATTCAACTTAACAAAAGGAAGACAAATAATCCAATTAAAAAATGGGCAAAGAACCTAATAGATAGTTCTCTAAAGAATACATACAGATGGTCAAGAGATATATGAAAAAAATGCTGAGTCACTGATCACAAGAAGTACAAATTAAAACAATAATGAGGTATCATCACACACTTCAAAATGGCTACCATTAACAAATCAACATGTTGAGAAGTATCTATATAGGTCCTTAGTCTATTTTTTAATTGGATTGTTTATCTTCTTTTTGTTAAGTTGTATGAGTTCTCTTTAAATTTTGGAGATGAAATCCTTATTGGATGCCACATTGGCAAATATGTTCTCTCATGTAGTGGGCTTTCCTGTTATTTTGTTGATCATTTCTTTTGCTGTGCACAAGCATTTTATTTTGATGTTGTACCATTTGTTTATTTTCTCTTTAGTTACCCTTACCCTAGGAGCTGCATCGGTAAACATATTGCTATTTGCTGCCTATGAATTCTTCTAATATTTTTATGGTTTCCCATCTTATGTTTAAGTCCTTTATCTATTTTGAGATTGCTTTTGTGTATGGTGTAAGTTGGTGGTCTAGCTTCATTTTTTTTTTGCATGTATCTGTCCAATTTTCCCAGCACCATTTATTGAAGAGACTGTCTTGACTCCATCATATGTTCTTGCCTACTTTGTCAATTATTAATTGAGCATACTGCTTGGGTCAATTTCTAGGTTCTCTGTTCTGTTCCATTGATCTATCTATTTGTTCTTGTGCCAGTATCAAGAAGTTTTAAAAACAGTGGCTTTGTAATACAGCTTGATATCTGGTATTGTGATCCCTTCAACTTAGTTTTTTTCTGAGGATTGCTGCAAGTATTCAGAGTCTTCTTTTATTCCAAATGAATTTTTGGAGAGTTTGTTCTAGATCTGTGAAATATGCCGTTGGTATTTTAATGGGGATTGCACTGAACTCTAGATTGCTTTGGGTAGTATGAACATTTTAAGATGTTAATTCTACCAATCCATGAACATGGTATATTCTTCCACTTGTTTATGTCTTCCTCTCTCTTTTTTCAATGTTCTGTAGTTTTCTAAGTACAAGTATTTTACCACCTTATTTAAGCTTATTCCTAGATATTTTAATTTTTTGTTGCAATAATAAATGTATTGGTTTTTTAAAGTTTCTCTTTCTGTGAGTTCATTACTGGTGTATAAAAATGCTGTAGATTTCTGGGTGTTAATTTTGTATGCTCCTACATTTCCAAAGTCATTTATTAAATTTAATAATTTTAATGGAGTTTATATGTTTCTTTATGTACAATATCATGTCATCTGTGAATCATGACAACTTTACTTCTTCTTTTCCAATTTGGATACCTTCCATTTCTTTTTATTGCCTGATTGCAATGGCGAGGACCTAAGTAGCCACTTCTCAGAAGTGTGCATACAGAAGGTCAAGATACATATGAAAAAATGTTCAAAGTCTCTAATCATCTAAGAGATTCAAATCAAAACAACATTGAGATACTATCTCACACATATCAAAATGGCTATCATCAACAATTCAACAAACTACAAGTACTGGTAAGTATATAGAAAAAAAGGATTCTTAATACACTGCTGGTGGGAATGTAGACTGCGGTAGCAATTGAGGAAAACAGTATGGAATTTTCTCAAAACATTGAAAATTGAACTACCATTTGACCCAGTAATCTCTCTTCTAGGAATATATACTAAGAAATCAGAAATACCAATCAGAAAGAATACATGCACTCCAATGTTCATAGCAGCACAATTCACAATAGCTAAGCTTTGGAAACAGCCCAAGTGCCCATGAGCAGATGAGTGGAATAAAAATCAGTGGTACATCTACACAATGGAATATTATGCTACTCTAAAAAAGAAAGAACTCTTACCATTTCCAACAGTATGAATGAACCTGGAAAGCATTATGCTAAGTGAAATAGGCCAGTTGGAGAAAGATAAATATCACATGATCTCACTCATTTGTGGAATATAATGAAAAAAGTAAAATGATGAACAACAAAAATAGATCCAGAGACATAGAAACATGAACAGACCATCAGAGGGAAGGCTGGGGAGGTAGAAACGGGGTGAAAAGAGTTCAACCAAGGGACTTATATGCATTCATACATGCATACAATGGACACAGACAGTAGGGGTAAGGGTATGTGCTCAGGGCTGGGAGCAGCAAGGGAGAGGTCAATGGGGGGGAAAGGAGACATATGTAATACTTTCAACAATAAAGAGTTTAAATTAAAAAATAACAAATCAACAAATGACAAGTGCTGTGGAGGATTTGGAGAAAATGCCTTTTTTCCAAAGGAGATGCACAAATGGCCAATATTCACATGAAAATATGTTCAACATCATCATTAGGGAAATACTAATCAGGCCAAAATGTGATACTTCTCACAAATGAGTGTAGCTATGACAAAAAACACAAACAATAACAGGTATTGGCAAAGATGTATAGAAATTAGACCCTTTATTTATTGCTGATGGGAAAATAAAATTATGTAGCCCTTTTAGAAATCAGTTGGCCTGCAATTCCATTTCTATGTACATAATCAAAAGAACTCAAAACATATCTCTATACAAAAAATTGTTCATGTATTCTTAATAGACAAAAATATTCAGATAATGCAATATTACTCTGCCACAGAAAGAAACGAAATACTAATATATGCTACAACATTATGCTAGGTGAATGAAGCTAGTCACTATAGACCACATATTGTAAAATTCCATGTATATGAAACTCATATAAATAGAATTATATAATTCCAGAATAAGCAAATCTTTTTATTAAAATTAGATTACAGTTTGCCATGGACTGAGGTTCGGGGAAATAATAAATGATTGCTAATGGTTAAGGGGAAATTTGGATGTGGAGATTGTTGCTCCAGACTTTGAATACATATAAACCACTGACCTGTAAACATTACATGGATGAATCTTCAAATGTGCTAAAAATCCCTCCTATGAGTGTGCATTCAGGGCCTATTAGCCAAACAGTCCTCAAAGAGACATGCCCAGGGTTAGCGTAGCTTCGCTGGAAGGATACATTAGAGATGCAGGTGAGTTCCTCTAAATGTACCCCTTAAACAGAGCCTCTTTACCTAAAAGGGTAAAATTTGGGGAAGTTTTTGAGGTTTATGTTTTAAGTTGTCCTACCCCTGCCCTCTTGGAATACCCTGCATAATATTCCTTAATATTGCCAGTTGTTTGGATAGACCTTTGTAATGAAATGTCGAAATTGCAAAATGCCCTACAATGGAAATAAAATAGTAAATGAAAATTTCACCTCAAAGATTAGTTTTCCTAAAATGTGCAGCCTGTATTTATAAACCCAACCTTACATAATTATTAAGTTTCTAAAACTATAATATTAATGAAGCTGGCATATTTCTTTCTATACCAAATTGGTGTGAAGTAGTGTTTTATGTACCTGTTCTTCATTTACAAAGATTTCAAATTCCATACCAATATAAAGGCCAATCTCAAATTTCTCATTTTAATTGGATCATATCCTCACACTCAATTCTCTAGCCAGTTACAGCAAAATGCTTTACAGATATAAAATTTTTAGCACTTACAACTCCAAGTTTAAACCTCCAGGCCTTTAGTGTTAAAATGCCTGTAATTCATGCCAAATGTCAGAATCAGTGTAATGAGAAACAGTGAGATACAATGCTACTAATACATGTCATCTGTAGAGTATCAGACATATCTTCAATGTCAATATTAAAGCTATAATCATAGGGACAATTGATGACATGTTAGAGTCAATACTTTAATGAAGGGGTCACCATTATTAGGCTGTCATACTCACTGGCTAAGGAAATGGTTCCCTTCAGAGTTAAAATTCAAAATGGTTTTGCAGTGTCTGTGTAAATTCCAAGAAATTCTTTTCAATGTCATTGACTAAGCCTTATTTTCATGATGAGCTCAGCATAAAAGCAAAAGCAAGAATAATTTCATACTCTCAATGATTTAAAAAAATTACTTAAACAGGAATTATTGCTTTTTAAAGCACCCTTAGTTTAATCTTAAAGTTTATTAAGCTGTAACATTAGTATGCAATTAAACTGTTTTTGAGGATTCTAATAAAATGTCTGATGGCTTAATTTAATTAAGCAAACATAGCATTTAGCAGGCATGCTGTATTTTCTCCAAGGAAACTACTGACTTTCAATCACTGAATTCTTGAGGGAAAAAATAGTTTTGCATTCAGATTTTTTTACCGTATAACATCTTGCACCATATAATTAAAATATTTGCATTTGTTATCAGGTAAACTACCTGATTTAGGCTTACCTCCTTCCCTGGACAATAAATATGTAAATTGAAAGAAAGCATTCAAGAACTAGTGAAAACTTGAAATAGCCCCAATGGAGATGTGAAATTGAGGTAAAATAAGAATAAATAGAAAGATTTACAATTAGACAAGAGTTGCAAAATCTAGATCTCCTACATTTGGAGCAGAGCTAACACATAATCTACAGGATTTTTTCCCCTCAAAGCAATTGTCAATATCACAATAACCTGATAAAAGTAAGAGGATAAATACAAGGGCTATTTCTAAAAAATAAATAAGCAGTATTTGATAATCAGTTGGAGTAAGAATCAGGGCTCTCTAAGATGATTCTAGGGTTTCTGATTTGGGAAATTTGTGGATAGCAATGCTTTTTCTTAACATAAAACATTCAATATGTGGAAACCTGTTTGGCTCAGTGGAGAGAGCATCGGCCTATGGACTGAAAGGTCCCAGGTTCAATTCCAGTCAAGGGCATGTACCTTAGTTGTGGGCACATCCCCAATAGGGGGTGTGCAAGAGACAGCTGAACAATGTTTCTCTCTCATCGATGTTTCTGACTTCCTATCCCTCTCCCTTCCTCTTCTATAAAAAAATCAATAAAATATATCTTAAAAATATATTTAAAAAAACATTCAATATAAGATGAAAATGTAGAAAGATGATGAAGATAATGACCACCTTCAGTCTCTTGAGGTCAAGGTACTTTAGATGTATCCAGGTGGAAAGTCTATGAAATGCAAGCATTCAAAAAAAATCAAATGAAACTTATGTTTGGCTTAAAATCTTGAGTAAAGTGGGCCTTAGCAAAGAATCTTGGTTTCTTTAGGAATCAAATGCTTCATCCTAGGTGAAGATTAAAAGGAAATTGTTCTATAGTGCATTTAATGACACATTCTCAAGAGAATGGTATTGACAGTTCTATAATCACACAGCCTGAAGCAATTCCCAGAAGACTATTTAATATACAGGTTCTGACAGAGAATTCATAATACTGTTTCTGTACAACTGTCAAAAATATGTGATATATGTAATATGCAATTAAAGTGTGCTCAATTATAGAAATTGTTGACACTTACTTTACATATTTTTATTTTCTAATGAGAATCACAAACACATATAAAGAAGTATTCCTTCCTATTAGTCAATTCAGTATTTCTGTCTCTCTTTTTTTTTTTTTACATTTGTCATCTATCTGAATAGGTTGTCATCTATGTATCAAGTAGAGAAAATATTTATAATATTAACAGAAATCACACTGATATTTATTATAATACTGATATGATAAATATGTTCAACATTTTATATTATAGGTTTTAGGATTCATATTTTATTTGAAAATTTCAGAAAATAGGAAAAAAACTATAGCTCTACTCTTTCTTAAAAAGATATAAAGAAAGATATAAAGGAAATTAGGCTGTCCAATGCCTTTCCTAGACAATTATTGTAATTGCTTCAGTTCTCATGAACAAACACAATAGGGTAAAGGAAAATGATCCCACATAGAAAAGTGGAAGTATAAGAAGAAGAAGAAGGAAAAAAAGCAAATGCATGAAGCACAAATATGAAAAACTACCAAATGCTTAAAGCAATAGTTTTAAAAAAATCACTGAGGTGTTTACAACATATTTTGGAGTGAAAAATACATATGTGGTAGGCAGTTAAACAGGCATAAGCAGAGCAAGTGTGATGAGCCTGATGCAGAAGGTCACTAGAGTGGAAAGCCTTTGGGTACCTAGCAATGGGCAAAACTGAGAGAGAAGCAGCTTGCTCTCAGGGTAACATTTTCTCCCCTAGTATATTGCTAATCATTTAGACCCCTGAGATCCAGATGTATTTAATGTGGGTCAGAACCTCATTTTCCTTGGGACTTGATGCTTAAGGTCCATTCTCTTCCCCTTTATTTCCCCTCTCAGGGTGTCTAACCTACATGACTAACAACATGTCAGGGGAGGAATGGTCATGGGAATGTAGGAACCGCATGACCAATGACATGAAAAGGTGCCTACCTGTCTGTGAATCACACCTGGAAAAGGAGTCAGTGGCCAAAGCAGGTGTGATCACTTCAACTGTGTGAAACATGAATATTTAAACTTCTAAACAAAGACGTACTCTCTCTTTTCTTGCCTGCCTGCTTGCATTCTTGTGACTCTTGTTGTAGGGGATGTGCTCATGGCCAGGTGGGACTCTACACTTGTATTAATAATGGACTTTAATTAACCTAAATGCTAAACTAGACCCAGCTATAACATGAACCGGAAGCTCTGGACTTCAGTCTTGATTTTGGCTCTGCTGGACCCCTGGCTGTACCTCTTTCAGCATTGAGTTAAAGAACATGGGACTTTGGAACTCAAGAAATGCACCTCCATGCCAATAAAATCTTTTTCCTTATCTCATTCTCCTGTGCAAATTTTAGAAAATTCATTTTGTAAAGATATCCCAAGAATCTCACTCCCATGAGTATAAGGAAGTTTGATTATCCAGTAACATAATGACCTTCTGACCTGATGAAGACCAAACAGTGGAGACCACCATCCTGAAAAAACACACCTAGAAAGCTGATGAATATTCTATTAAGATTCTCCCCTGGTTTCTCCTCCTAAGTTCCAAGGGCCCCTCAATTTGTTTCTATAACTTGTTTCCTAATCCATTTCTTCTTTATCTAACTTCTGCCTCTGTGATATTCTAAATAAGTTTTCTCTAGTAGTTTGAGTCTTGGCTTGAATTCTTTCATAGACAGAATTCCAAGAATTAGGTTACTGAACCAAAGTTCAGTCTAACTCCACCATTCTAACATCTGGTGTCATTTCACCACCAATAAAAACATGTATACATGCATACACATACATGCATGCATGCACATGCACACACGCACACGCTTACATGTTATGTAAGCATGCATTGCAAGTAAAAACAAGCTGGTTTGGTTATATTAATACTTTATATGTTATCATATTTATAATTTATGTTAATATATAATATTAATATAACAGAAAAAAAACTTTAAGATAAGAGTAACAGGAAAGATAAAGTGGGGCAGACTATATAATAAAAATGTAATATGCAAATCGACTGTACCTCTGATCAAGCCATGCCCACAAGCCATGCCCACCAGCCAATCAGGAGCAAATAAACCCCAACCAAGATGACTGTGACCACTGAGAGCAGGAGGGAGGCTTGGGTTTCCCTGGCAATGGAGGAAGCCAAACTTTCTGCCTGCCCTTGCTGGCCTAGGCCTCCACTCAGTGCTACAAAGTTTCAATTATGGAAGATATATTCCCAACAGAAATGGCTGCAGCCATGGAGCTGGAGAGAGCAGAGGCTGGGGTTGCCCAGGCGATGGAGGAAGCCAAGCTTCTGCAGCCCTAGAGCCTAGCCCTCCACTCTAGGTTACAAAATTTCAATTATAGAATTTAAATAAACCCAAACAGAAATGGCTGATGCCATGGAGCTGGGCTCTGCTTCAGGCTACAAAGTTTCAATTGTAGAACATAAATTAATCCTAGATCCTAGGGCCTCTGCTTGGGTCGCTGGGGGGCGTGGCCAGCCTGAAAACCACCACAGACCACTCGCCCAAGCTTTGCCATGCCGCAAGGGAACCCTCACCCTGATTCGGGACATTCTTCAGGGCAAACCAGCTGGCCCTGACTCATGAACCAGGCCTCTATTCTATCTAATAAAAGAGTAATTTTCAGATTGACCATCACTCCAACACACAAGAGGGCTGCCCTCATGTGGTCAAAGATCCTGACCTCAAATGAACACAAGATGTCCACCGCAAGATGGCCAGCATGGGAAGGCTATTAGGAGGTTCCAGGCCAGCCAGGGAAGGCAGTTGGGAGGGACCAGGCCTGCAAGGGAGGGCAGTTGGGGGTGATCAAGCCTGCAGGGGAGGGCAGTTAGGACTGACTAGGCCAGCAGAGGAGGGAAGTTGGGGGCAAACAGGCTGACAGGGGAGCATTTAGACATCAATTAGGCTGGCAGGGTAGTGTAGGGGGTGATCAGGTTGGCAGGCAGAAGTGGTTAGGAGTAATCAGGGAGGCAGGCAGGTGAGCAGTTTGGAGCCAGCAGTCCTGGATTGTGAGAAGGATGTCCGACTGCCCATTTAGGCTCGAGCCTACCGAGATCAGGCCTAAATGGGCAGTCAGACCTCCCTCAAGGTTTGGAGAGAGTGCAGGCTGGACTGAGGGACATTCACCGCCCCCTGTGCATGAATTTTGTTTACCAGGCCTTTGGTCCTATGTAATAAAAGAGAAACATGTAAATTGATCATAGCTCTGCTATGCTCACCAGCCCATCAGGAGTGAGTATGCAAATTAACCTGACAAAGATGGTGGGTTAATTTAGATACACAGGCCGCTCCTAGCCTGTAGGCCCACATGTAGGCCTGAGTGGCCAGGGTCCCAGAACACCCCCAGCCACTTTGGGCTTATGGGCACAAGCATCAAGTGGCTGGGAGCAAGGTGGGAACATCCCCATGTTGCCATGGTGATGCGGTGGATGTTCCCACCCCATGGCCACTTGTGCATGCACCAGCACCAAGCAGCAGCCCAGGTCTATGTCCCCAGCCTGGCACTCACAACCTGGGACTAGCTGCTGGCCTCAGGGGTGTGCGAAGACCCTGGTGGCCACTGCCATGCGGCCTGGGGTCTCTACAATGCCTCCCAGTCCACTGCCCACTATGAGGAGCTGGCTGCCGGCCTTGGGGGCGTGCCCCCTCCAGGCTGTGGGGACATGACACTAACCCAGTGGACACAATGCAAAGGGATCCTCTACGTATGAGCTGCAGAGGAAGTACCTTTTCTTTTTTAAAAAATATATTTTATTAATTTTTTTTTACAGAGAAGAGGGGAGAGGGATAGACAGTTGGAAACGTCGATGAGAAAGAAACATCAATCAGCTGCCTCCTGCACACTTCCCACTGAGGATGTACCCCAACCAAGGTACATGCCCTTAACAGGAATCAAACCTTGGACCCTTCAGTCTGCAGGCCGATGCTCTATCCACTGAGCCAAACCAGTTCAAGTGTAAACACTTTTCTGACCACTCATTGGCTAAGCTCCCTTACACCACCACTTGCAGTGTTCTTGGTAACTTGGGTTATAAGGATCCAAGAAGGTGATCTAGGGTTTTCCCACCACACTTCTGGAGGAAAAAACGAAGGTCCATGCTGGAGGGAATAAGAAGTGTCACATCCTTCCCCAGCTGGTTTGGCTCAGTGGAGAGAGCCTCCGCCTGCTGACCGCAGGGTCTGGGTTCGATTCTGATCAAGGGCATGTACTTAGGTTACAGGCTTCTTTCTGGCCGGGGCCCAGGTCAGGGCTCATGCAGGAGGCACCCAATCAAAGTGTCCCTCTCACATTGATGTTTCTCTCTGTCTCCCTCTCTCTTCCACACTCTAAAAATCAATGGAAACATATCCTCAGGGGAGGAGAGAAAGAAAGAAAGAAAGAAAGAAAGAAAGAAAGAAAGAAAGAAAGAAAGAAAGAAAGAAAGAAAGAAAGAAAGAAAGAAAGAAAGAAAGAAAGGAAGGAAGGAAGGAAGGAAGGAAGGAAGGAAGGAAGGAAAGAAGGGAGGGAGGGAGAGAGAGAGAGAGAGAGAGAGAGAGAGAGAGAGAGAGCTAGAGAGAGAGAGAGAGCTAGAGAGAAAGAAAGAAATGTTATATCCTATGAAAGACACATCTTGAAAATGCCTAAAGAAAGTTGTCATTTTTTCATGGTGAAGAGACTGGAGTCTGAATTGATGAAATCACCTTGGTGGCTGCAGTGACTGGCAGTGGCTGCAGCAGTGGGGTGATGGGGCTAGCACCTTCCCCTGATCAGCCTGGTCGCCTTCTGCAGAGGGAGGTTAGTAGGACATCCCTTAAGGGCTCCCAGTCTGTGGGAGGGGGCAGGCTGGGATGAGGGAAACCCCCTCCATGCACAAATTTTGTGCACCAGGTCACTAGTTTTATTATAATAGGTAACTTAACAGAAATACATAACATTAATAAATTTATAAAAACAATAGCATAGTTTTAAAATAGATTTAAAAAATGAGACAGTTTTAAAATAGATTTAAAATAGATTTTTAATAGATTTTTAAAATATATTTAAAATAGATTTTTAAAATGGATTTTAAAAAATGAGACAGTACATTAAACAACATGAATAAACAATTTGGCCTAGTTGACATTTGCAAAATACTAAAACAAATGTAGAAAATATGTTTTTTTTTCAAATACACGTGGACTGTGGAGAACAGTATGGAGTTTCCTCAAAAAACTGAAAATGGAACTCCCATTTCACCCAGTGATCCCACTTCTAGGAATATATACCAAGAAACTAGAAACACCAATTAGAAAGAATATATGTACCCCTATGTTCATAGCAGCACAATTCACCATAGCTAAGATTTGGAAACAGCCTAAGTGCCCATCAGCAGATGAGTGAATTAAAAAACTGCGGTACATCTACACAATGGAATACTATGGTGCAGTAAAAAAGGGGTTCTTACCATTTGCAACAGCATGAATGGAACTGGAGAGCATTATGCTAAGTGAAATGAGCCAGTCAGAGAAAGACAAATATCACATGATCTCACTCATTTATGGAATATAATCAACAACGTAAACTGATGAACAAAAACAGATTCAGAGACAGAGAAACATCGATCAGACCATTGAACCTCAGAGGGAAGGTAGGGGAGGGTGGGAGTAAGGGGGAGAGATAAACCAAAGGACTTGTATGCATGCATATATGCCTAATCAATAGACATAGACAACAGGGTCTGAGGGCATGAGTGGAAGGCATAGGGGAGTAATGGGGGCATAAGGACACATATGTAGCACATTAATCAATAAAGAAATTTTAAAAAGTACACGTGGAGCATTTATAAAAATATTCTAGAAAATGAATCATGCTTAGAAATGTTTCAAAGATTGAAAACACCATACTGTATGTTCTGTGCATGCTATAGAATTACATTAATGCTCAATAAGGAAAAAATAACTAGAAAATCTCCACATTAGTGGAAGTGAACTGGAATACTTTTACCTGTGGATTAAAACTTTTAAAAAGTCAACCACAAGAGTAATTAGAAAATATTTTAACTCAACAATAATTAAACAGTGTATCAAAATGTTATAAAGGTAGCCAAAGGGAAAAAAAGGGGGGTACTTCCTTTATATAGCACTAGATTCTATAGATACACTTTAAGAAATGAATGCGAGAAATGCTATGACTTCAGGGAGCTTTTTCAGAGCAATTTAGGGGCCAGGCATCTTGAGAAAATATTATTCACATTTCCTGTGGAGTTAAAATTCTATCACTTTCAATTTTCTCCATGGTAAACACCACTGTCTGGCAGTTGGCTGAGTCTTTTAAGGACCTCACTCTTCCACCAGGTCATTTACTTTGTCATAGGAAGTAAAATGATAAAATTTAGAATCATGGCTGTCAAATATTTTACAACATAAAATCAAATCATATATTATCACCAGAAAACAAAATTGAAACCAAATGTTAGTTGCCTATAGTTTGAAGACTAAAATTGATGTGATCTCAAAGTGAGACAATAATATGAAAAGCTGAACTCCAGTCATAGTGCTTAGATGGCTTTGTGAAGATTTCCAGTCCCCACTGGACTGGAAATAATTAGCAAAGAATCAAATTTCTTGGTCATTTTACCAGGGTACCTCAATAGACTATGATAGCATTTGAACAAAAGAGGTAGCAGGCATGATTAACAAAATCACTCTGCTCCATTTTTATAAAGTTAGCCAAAAAGGCTCACTAGTTTTTTTTTTTTTTAAAGAAATAAGAAGTTCATATTTTCTCACAGAAATCAAGTGAGAAACATGGGGAAAAATTCCATATGTTCAACCAGGCATAACAAATATCACAATTTGTAGCAGCATGTTCAATTATCCTAAATCATTAAAATTAACTTATGCATTCTTCCCATTTTGTACCTTTCAAATTACTTCAATTTTAATTTTCACAAATAGTATTTTTCCTTTTGCTTGCATAAAAATGAAAGTTATGTGTAAAAGATCCCATTATATTGGATTCTCTTAAATCCCCAATCACATTTCATTTGTTATACATAAGTTTTACTTGATTGATAAACATCAGATTATCCTTATGCTTCTTTTCATTTTAAAGAATTTTAGAGGGTTTCTTGATATTGATATTATTTTCTTCTTAGTCATAGTTTATCCTACCTTAAAAAAGAGTAATATGCAAATTGACAATACCTCTGCTAAACTCACAAGCCTTGCCCACCAGCCAATCAGGAGTGAGTATGCAAATTAACCCAACCAAGATGGCTGCAGCCACGAAGCGAGCAGGATGCTTGAGTTTCCCCGGCCATGGAGGAAGCAAGCTCCCACAGCCTCTGGCCTTTGTTAAAGGCTAGAAAGTTTTAATTATAGAAGATAAATAAATCCCAACAAAAATGGCAGCAGCCATAGATCTGTAGAGAGCAGGAGGCTTTAGTTGCCCCTGACAATGGAGGAAGCCAAGCTCCCACAGCCCTGGCCTCCACTGAGGCTACAAAGTATCAATTATAGAAGATAAATAAATACCCAATACCAGGGCCTCTGCTTGGGTTGCCAGGGGCCATGGTCAGCCTGCAAATCACCACAGGCCTTTTGCCCAGGCTGCCCCACACTCCAAGGGAACCCCCACCCTGATCCGGGATACCCTTCAGGGCAAACCATCTGGCCCCCACCCCCCATGCACCAGGCCTCTATCCTATCTAATAAAAGAATAATATGTAAATTGACATTACTCCAACACACCTATGGCTGTTCCCATGTGGATACAAGATGGCCACCAGAAGATGGCCAGCAGGGGAGGGAAGTTTGGGTCAATAAAGCCTGCAGGGGAGGGCAGTTAGGGGTAACCAGACTTAAAGAAGAGGAAATTTGGGGTTGACCGGGCTTGCAGGGAAGGGCAGTTGGGGGGACCCATGCCTGCAGTGGAGAGCAGTTGGGGGTTACCAGGACTGCAGGGGAGGGCAGTTAGAAGTGACTAGGCCTACAGGAGATGGCAATTAGGGGCAAACAAACTGACAGAGGAGCAGTTAGTCATCAATCAGGCTGGCAGGGGAATGGTTAGGGATGATCAGGATAGCAGGCAGAAGCAGTTAGGGGCAATCAGGAAGGCAGTCAGGTAAGCAGTTGGGAGCCAGTAGTCCTGGATTGTGAGAGAGATGTTTGACTGCCTGTTTAGGATTGACCTAAATGGAGAGTTGGACATCCCTCAAGGAGTCCCAGATTGGAGAGGGTGCAGACTAGGCTGAGGGACAAACTCCCTCCCCCCACACCACCCCATGCATGAATTTCATGCACCAGGCCTCTAGTATTTCAATAATTTGAAAGCTAAAGTGGGGATATCCCCACATATTCATACTAGATAAAATGCATATTTTTAGGTATGGTACTATATTCTGGATAAGAAATATCAGGACATCTACACACACACACACGCACACATCATGTTTAAACTATTGTTTGTTTTAAATGTGGTTCTCAATCCACTTGACATCAGAGTACTTATACGTGCAGACACTTTAGGCCATATTCAAGGCCCACTGAACAAAAAGGAAGGGTAGAAGCTGGCACCTGTATTTTTAGTAAAGTCCTCAGGCAAATACATATACTCTAGTGCAAAAAGCGCTGGAGAGAAATATCTAGAATACAGAGTTTTAATTTTATATCAATTATATTTTATCACAATGAAATGACAAATGTAATGTGCAGAGTAAGGATTCTTTTATATAAGTGTAGTTGGTATGCAATTTTATACTAGCTTCCTGTGTACAATGTAGTGATCCAACATCTCCATACTTATGTGATCACCCACCCAATTCTAGTAATCATCTGTTACCATGCAAACTCACACAATATAGTGACCATACTCTTCTTCTCCTTTTCATCCATTCCCCCATGCCTCCATTCTGAAAACAATCATTTTGTTCTCTGTTCCTCTGAGTCTGTTTTTCTTTTGCTTTGTTTGTTTTTCTTTTAGATTTCACATATAAAAATGAAACTATATGGTGTTTATCTGTCTCTGTCTGACTTATTTCACTTATCAGTACCTCCTAGATCCATTCTTGTTGTCACAAATGGTAAGATTTCATTCTTTTCTCTTGCTGCATAACATTTATATATACATATATAAACATAGATATAAATGATATAGATCATAGATAGATATAGACATAGACATAGACATAGACATAGACATAGACATAGACATAGAAGTGGCAGCAGCAGCAGCAGTGGTGATAGTGGCGGTGGCAGGGAGCAGCACCTGGCCCCCCAGGCACTGTGAGCAGAAGTGGTGGTGAGCGCCCAGCCCCCGGGGCTGGGTGGTCGCAGGCAGCCAGGGCTGAGCTGAGCAGGATGATGGCTGGGTGCCCAAGGCCTAAAGCCTCAACAGAGGCTTTAGGCCTTGGGCAGGCTGGGGGTGAGCCATCAGTTGGACATCCCCTGAGGGCTCCTAGTATGTGAGAGGGGGCAGGTTGGGTTGAGGGACCACCCAGCCCCAGTGCACAAATTTTGTGCACTGGGCTCCTAGTATAAATATATGTGTAGATGATATAGATATAGATGTATATTAATTCATTATCCATTTATGCTTAGAAACTTAGGTAGCATCCATATTTTGGCTATTATAATTAGTGCTGTAATGAACATAAGGGTGCATATATCATTTTACATTAGCATTTTTATTTTTTTGGATAAATACACAGAAGTGGAATTGTGGTTAGTACAAGTAGATCTATTTCTAGTATCTCTAAGGACTCACCATGGTGTTTTCCATAGTGGCTGCACCATTTTTTAGTTGCAATGATACCATTGAAATTAGCTAGTCCTATTTAATAAAAGAGTAATATGCAAATTGACTATACCTCTGATCAAGCCATGCCCACAGCCATGCCTATCAGCCAATCAGGGGCAAATTATGCAAATAATCTCCAACTGAGATGGCTGCAGCCACTGAGAACAGGAAGGAGGCTTGGGTTTCCCCAGCAATGGAGGAAGCCAAGCTTTCTGCCTGCCCTTGCTGGCCTAGTTCTCCACTCAATGCTACAAAGTTTCAATTAAAGAAGATACATAAATCCAACAGAAATGGCGGCAGCCACAGAGCTGGAGAGAGCAGAGAATAGGGTTGCCTGGGTGATGTAGAAAGCCAAGCTTCTGCAGTCCTATTGCCTAGACCTCTACTCTAGGCTACAAAGTTTCAAACAGAAATGGCTGTCACCACAGAGCAAGCAGAAGCCTTGGCTCCATTCTAGGCTAAAAAGTTTCAATTGTAGAACATAAATTAATCCCAGATCCCAGGACTCCACTTGGGTCGCTTGGGGTTTGGCTGGCCTGCAAACCATCACAGGCCCCTCACCCAGTCGGCCCCATGCACCAAGGGAACCCCCACCCTGATCCGGGACACCCTTCAGGGCAAACCAACCAGCCCCCATCCATGCAACAGGCCTCTATCCTATCTAATAAAAGAGTAATACACAGATTGACCATCACTCTAACACACAAGAGGGCTGGCCCCATGTGGTCAAAGATCCTGCCCCCATTGAACACAAGATGACCCCCACAAGATGACCAGCAGGGGAGGACAGTTGGGAGGTTCCAGGCCTGCAAGGCAGGGCAGTTGTAAGCCATCAGGCTAGCAGGGGAGGGCAGTTAGGGGTGACCAGGCTGGCAGAAGAGGAATGTTGGGGGCAAACAACCTGGCAGGGAAGCAGTTAGACATTAATTAGGCTGGTAGGGTAATGGTTAGGGGGTGATCAGGCTAGCAGGCAGAAGTGGTTGGGGGTAATCAGGGAGGCAGGCAGGTGAGCAGTTTGGAGCCAGCAGCCCTGGATTGTGAGAAGGATGTCCAACTGCCCGTTTAGGCCCGATCCCTTGAGGGGTCCCAGGTTGGAGAGGTTGCAGGCTAGGCTGAGGGACACCCCTCCTGCCCTTCATGCACGAATTTCATGCACCGGGCCTCTAGTTATTAATAATAGAAAAGGAACAAAGTTGGGAGGCCAGACATTATAAGCATGTTATTTGGGCAGCTTCACCAGGAAGATGCAACTTTGCACACCCCAGGTAATCACCGACCTAATCCCTGCAAAATACTGGAAGAGGGATCCAACAAAGAGAACATAATTCATGCCCATTAAAGTGTGGTGACATAGGGAATAAATTTACCTGTCAATAATCCCTGGGGGGAAATAGGTGGGCCAGGATGGGCATGGTCACCACAAGCCCTCAAAAATTTAGAATACATTATCCCCCAAACAAGGGGATTCTTTCTCTTGGGCTTTTGTTGCACTTGGTTTCCTTGCATTTGCCCGTTTTCTCCCCTGTGGGTCCCACATGCAGTGTTCTAATGATCTGCAACAGGAAACCAAGCTAAGCTATCGTGATGCTGGGCTGGCTCCAGTTCCAACATGGAAAGAAAAATTTTGACACTGGCTTGATTTTAACTTACTGAAGCCCCCAAATGGGACTTTGGAAACTCAAGGGTATAATTACATGGAAATAAAGCTTTCTGCTATATCTCATCCTCCTGTGGGGGCTTCCAGAAATGCTTATTCCAGTGGCACCCCCAAAACCCCACTTTCACTAGCAACTGGAGAAGAGCCCCTCTTCTAACCTGTAACACCACCAAGAGGGCATGAGGGCTTCATTATTGCCATATCTTCATTAACACAGCTATTTGTTGACTTTTTATAATAGTCATTCTGACCAATGTGAGGCATTATTTCATTGTGGGTTTGATTTTCATTTCCCTGATGATCAGTGATATTGAGCATCTTTTCATATATCTGCTGGCCATCTGTACATCTGCTTTAGAGGAATGTTCTTTTGTGTCATTTACCTATTTTTATGTTATTTAGTTTTATGAGCTTCTTATATATTTTATATATCAAACCCTTATCAGATATATAATTTGTAAATATATTCTTCCAGTAAGTAGGTTGTGGTTTTGTTTTGTTGATTTTTTTTTACTGTACAAAAAGCTTTTTAATTTGATGAAGTACCATTTCTTTATTTTTTCCTTGCTTGCAAGGAGATATACAACTACTCAGACCTATGTCAAATAGTTAACTACCTATATTTTCTTCTAATAGTCTTGTGGTATCATTTAAGTCGTTAAGCTATTTTAAATTTATTTTTGTATATGGTGAAAGTGATTCAGTCTCATTCATTTGTATGTATCTGTCAGGTCTCCAGCATCACTTGTTGAAGTGACTATCATTACTCCACTGTGTATTATTACCTCCTTTGTCATAGATTAATTGACCCTAAAAAGAAGGTTTATTTCTGGGCTCTATATTCTATTCCATTAATAATTGTGCTTGTTTTTTATGCCAGTGCCGTATTATTTTGATTATTATAGCTTTGTGGTATGGTTTGAAAACAGGAAGTGTAATACCTTCACTTTGTTCTTGTTTCTCAAGATTGTTTTGACTATTTGGACTTTTGTAGTTCCATATAAATTTTAGGATTATTTGTTGTAGTTATGAGAAGAATGTCATTGGTACTCATTGGTGATTTTTAAAATTGATTATTCATTTATTTTTAGAAGGAGAGGAAGAGGAAAGGGAGAGAGAGAGATGAGAGAGAAAAACAGTGATTGACTGCCTCCTGCATGCCCCCAAATGGGAATTGACCCCACAACTCAGGCACATGCCCTGCCTGGAATTGAACCTGCAACCTCTTTGTTCCTGGGATAAGGCTCAACCAATGAGCCACACTGGCAGGATATGCCATTGGTATTTTGATAAGAATTGCACTGAGAGATCCCAACATGGCAGACAGCAGGAAAACAAGGCGGGGTGGGGGTGGAAAGGAAGAAAGAGGGGGGGAAGAGAGAGAGAGAGAGGGGAAGAGAGAGAGAACAAAGGAGGAAGAGGGGAGTGTGTGGATGTGTATGGTGTGTGTGTAGATAAGTGAGGAACAGTTAGATTTTGCAGGAGTCTCTGGGACTGCTGAATCAGGCTTTCCTGGATGGGGATCCCCTGCTACCACCACAAACATTTCCAGGGCAGGCACAGATATAGCATGGAGCCCAAGCCATCTTGAAGGATGAAGCAGCAGAGGTCAGGAGAGCAGCCACACCAACACCCCCATACTGCCCTCGGGTACTGCCCCAAACCCACACATTGAGCTGCTTGCCAGCCACAACTTGCAAGGGACCACTACTGCATCACTGCAGTTAATGCTAACTTGGCAAGGGCTCTTAGACATCTGCAGTGAGCAGGAGCCAGAGACCTCATCTCCTTCTGGGCTCCAAGACTCCATGCTCCAGGACTCTGTACTGTGAGTGCATGCCAGAAGGAACCCACACCCATCCCTGCCCAGGTCTCAGGATTGGCTGAGTGCAGGCCAGAGACACATGGCAAGGCATCCTTCCCAGGCTCCAGGGCCAACCTGCAAGTGTGCTGCCAGAAGGATCTAGGGTGCACACAGTCACAGACACCTAGGCTGCCAATAAATTGGCTCTGGAACCTCACAGGGAGTCACACTCCAGAGGAAATGTACACATGCCTCTGCCAGCCTTGACCACCTGCATTGGACAACTGAGGGAACAGAAATGTGGGGGAAGGGACTACAACTCAGAGCAGAGACAATAAAGGCATGAAACTCAAGGCAGACCCAACCTCTGGGTAATAGAACCTGGGAGAGGTACTGTGCTTCCCTGATATTCGTTGTGTGGTCCATCTCTCTTTCTTAGTGTGCCAACTCGGTTTAACTGGCTCAGTTTTTTTATAGAAGAAAATTGCTTTAACGATAGATGTACATTGATGTGCTCTTGGGAGGGGCCAGCTCAACATCCACTTACACTCTCATCTTGGAACCACCTCTAGGGTGAGAATTTTTTAAAAAGTGGAACATATTTATTAATGTTAGAATATATTCCAGATATTCTCATAAAACTAGAATGAGTTTAACTTGTAATTTTATGAAAAATAGTGCAGGAGAAAAATAAGAAAGTAATTGGATAGAATTTCAGGATGACTAGTATTCTTCACACTTTAAGAACAGATTTTAGAGCAGTATGATAATTAAATACTAAAACTGCTCTGCACACACACCTTCCTGGTTACCCTAGAAATAGGCCATTTACCTTAGAAAAATGACAATGAAATGAAAAGTACATGTAAATTAAGTAAGTCTTAATGAGAGGAGGAGCTCCCTTTAAGTAGGCTGTTGGAGAAACTCTACTAAAGCAGAGTCAAAATGAGGACATGAGGATAAGATGAGTGATATAAAGAAGATTTAGCTTGAACTCAGCCAGGAGAGCTCAGTTGGTTGAGCATTGTCCTATGCACCAACAGTTTGCCAGTTCAATCCCCGGTCAGGGTATAGAAGGAAGACAATTGATAGATGTTTTTCTCTCACATTGATATTTCTCTCTGTCTCTCTCTCTCTCTCTTCTGTCTCTCTCTTTCTCTCCCCCACTTCCCTCTTTTTAATCATGTCCTCAGATGAGGTTAAGAAAAGAAGAATCAACATGAGTATGCTACCTCAGAAAGAAACTTTCTAGATATTGCTGAATTGTTTAGTTACTATTCCAGTAGGTTTCAGAATTAAATAATCCATTTTGCTCCTATGCTTGTTAATTCATTGTATTCTCTCATTGGTAAATATATATATATATATATATGCTATCCTCCTGCTAATTGTTTTTTTCTCTTTGGTTTTCTGATTGAGTGATTTTTTAATACCCTGTGTTCTAATTCATTGATCTGACTCTCAACTTCCCTTAACTTGCTGTTTATTCCTTCCAATGTCTTCTTTATTAGTGATATGTCATTCTTTATTTCTGATTGGCCTTTTTTCATAGTTTCTATATCTTTTCTTATGTTAGTGAGCATTCTTAAAATAATTACTGGTGCACAACATTCATGCATGGCAGTGGGGAATGGGGAGGAGAGTGTCCTTAAGCCCAGCCTGCACCCTCTCCAATCTGGGACTACTTGAGGGATGTCCGACTGCCCATTTAGGCCCTATCCTAAACAGGCAGTCAGACATCCCTCTCACAATCCAGGACTGCTGGCTCCCAACTGCTTGCCTACCTGCCTTCCTGATTACCCTTAGCTGCTTCTGCCTACCAGTTTAATCACCCCCTAACCATTCCCCTGCCAGCGTGATTGATGCCTAATTGCCTGCCTGCCAGCCTGTTTGCACCTAACTGTCCTCCTCTGCAGGCCTGGGTCCCCCCTCAACTGCCCTTCCCTGTAGGCCCAGTCACCCCCAACTTCCCTCCTCTGCCAGCCTGGTCACCCTTAACTGCCCTCCCCTGCAGGTTTGACTACCCCAGACTTCCCTCTCTTGCAGGTCTGGTCCCTTCCAACTGCCCTACCCTGCTGGCCATGTTGTGGTAACCATCTTGTGTCCACATGGGAGCAGGACCTTTTACCACATTGGAGCAGCCATCGTGTTTGTTGGAGTGATGGACAGTTTACATATTACTCCTTTATTAGATAGGATAGAGGCCTGGATGGAGGCCAGCTGGTTTGCTCTGAAGAGTGTCCTGGATCATGGTGGGGGGACCTTGGGTTATGGGGCAGCCTGGGCCAGGGGCCTGTAGTGGTTTGCAGGCTGGACACATACTGCAGCAACTCAAGTGGAGGCCCTGGTATCTGGGATTTATTTATCTTCTACATTGAAACTTTGTAGCCTGGAGCCAAGCCTTTTTCTCACTCTGTGGTGGCAGCCATTTCTGTTGGGTTTTATCTTGTATAATTAAAACTTTGTAGCCTTAAGTGGGTTGGCCAGGGCAGGTGGAAAGCTAAGCTTCCTCTATTGCCAAGGAAACCCAAGCCTCCCTCCTGCTCTATGTGGCCACAGCCATCTTGGTTGGTTAGTTTGCATATCCGCTCCTGATTGGCTTATGGGTGTGGCTTGTGGTGTGGCTGGTGGGTGTACTGAAGATACTGTCAATTTGCATATTACTCTTTTATTAGATAGGATTCTGAACTTTATAATCTGATTAATTTTTTATCTCCATTTTAGTTAGTTATTCTTCTGGATAATTCTCTTGTTCTTTCATTTGGGGCATTTTTTATCTCTCCATTTTCATTGCCTGTTTGGGTTTGTTTTCATGTATTAGGTAGATCTGCTATGATTCCCATTCTCTGGTGCAAAACAGTGTCAGACACTGTTTGTGACTGGTTCTGAGTACACTGTTTAGAGCCATTAGCAACCCACAGCATGTGGCTCCTTCTCCTGGGGCTGGGTGCTTTTGGAAGGGACCAAAATGTGCACCAATGCCTGTTTTTACTAGCTTCAGGTCCAGAAGCAGGTTTGGCAAACACTCAGAGCACCCAGAGATCTATTAATAACTATTCCTGTAGGCTGATTGTTATTCTTGTCTCTTAATAAGCCTCAGGCTATACACTACAGCAAAGAGTAAACTCCAATAAGGTTGGAAAATTATTCCTCCCCTTCCTCAGGCAAATCTGCCTGAATGATAAAGGTCTGCCTGAGAAATACATCCTTTGCAGGAGGGGGAATGACTCAGCACAGGAAACCAGGGCAGTTGCCTTCCAAGTTCTAACCTCAGATCCTCTAACCCTAGATTCTCCTCATGAAGCTATAGTCCACTCTATCATCCATCTTCTTGAGGCCAAGATGAGTGGCTGCATATGAAATGTCGCCTTGGCCCTTTAAGAGGGCGCCTACATTTCAGGCCTATCTCTCCTTGGCAGACAGCAACTCCATAAGATAGCCTGATATTATGGAGCACCTTTCTCAGTTCTGCTGCTCTCTGCTGAGGTTCCCAGCTTGAGGATTAGACTCAGAGTTTTCAGTCACAACCCTCCATAGCTGAGATACCTCTTTGGAACTTTAGCTGCTATCTGTGGTATCCTGGCCAGCCTTTTTGTACCTCTTGCCATTATATTGAAAGGGCAAAGCAGGATTGACTACCATGTCCTCTAACTTGTGTAACTGTGTAGAAACCATGGGATGTGTCAGTTGCTCAGCCCACCTCTAATTCAGCCAGTGGGAATGCAGGGGAACTGGCCTGAAGCCAGGGGTGTGCTGGTCACATCCTGTCTTTATGTAGTCAGACCCTGGCTACACCCTGCCTTTGCATCACTCGCCCCAGCCCTCACCCAAGCAATCGGAATCAGCCAACTCAGCTATTCGAGTCTGGTCCCACCTCCCTATAAAATCATTGTGCTTTAAAAAATTCTCTCTCTTTTGCATCCTGCCGCTGGGTCAGTGGGGGCAGAGAGCCAAGCTCGAGCTTGCAATAAAGGCTCTTTGCTATTGCATCTGACTCAGCTCCCTGGTGGTCTTTGGGGATCTTGAAATCTGGGCATAACATTTGGGGGCTCGCTGGGATACCCAAGACCCACAAGGGACCCTGACTCAAAGAGCCTGACTGACCGCAGTAGGTGTGTGTGTGTCTTGTGTTCTGTCCTGTGCGAGCTCATCTCTGGTCTGGTTGTGCCTGAAGTGGTCTAGGTGGATGCACTGGAGGACCCCGGGCCGGAGGACTCGGAAGGCGTTCCGATCCTCCTGTCTGGAGGGATGTGGAATCCCCTCACAAATCTTAGCTAGCATTTGGTTTTGCTTCCATGGAGTTGGAAAACAGTGTTTTTTCGGGGGGAAGGGCCTTGTTTGTCTGTTTGTGTGTCTCTGTTTTACTCTGTGGACTTACTGGATGGACATTATGGGACAGACTAGACTACTCCTTTAAGTATTACGACTGATCATTTGAAAGAGATTAGGGAAAGAGCCAACAACCTCAGTGTGGAGGTCCGGAAGGGCCGGTAGACCTATTCTTGCTTTGCAGGAGGAGAAGATCACCCAGCCACCCCCTACCTGGGGAAGAAGACGCTGCTCGGAGAGCGGAAGGTGGAGGAGTTCCTGTGGGAAGCCTGCCCTGCTCAGAGAGAGCAGTCTGCCTCCGTCATTGACTCTCTGAAAAGCCAGCGGGGCTCATTGATTTCCTTAATGAGGCCTGGAAGCTAGCTCTGGGAGCAGACGGGAATCCTGCACCTTTTTTCCTCTAAGTAGGCCTGAATGGGATTTAAACATGGCAGAAGGTAAGGAGAGGCTCCAGGTCTACTGCCAGACTCTAATTGGGGGTCTTGGGATGGCTGCTAGGTAGCCAACTAATTTGGACTGGAAGAAGAAGGGTAGTTGCTCTCCCCGCCCCCCAACCCCAGCTTACAGGTAGACCAACTACCTGCCATTTAGCCATTTTAAAGAAAGAATGTGATAATTTGTATTTGAATATCTCCAGGCTTACCACTCAATTCCCCCAGGAAAAGGAAAATTTATGGCCCTTTTAAAAGTCAAGCGGCATCCTGGACTTGTTAACCAAAATAATCTGAGTTTGCTTCCTCATGAGAAAAACCTAGAGGACAGAATTAAAGCTATTAATAGATTATGTCTTCTATTTATTCTTAGAAATGTTTTACATTTCCAAAAGAAATATGGACAACTGAGAAGGACACAAGATAGCACTCTAGGGAGAGGCATAAATGCTCAATCTCCAGATTCAATCCCTCGGTGTCCTAGATGTCAGAAAGGAAACCATTGGGCCAGTGTGTGTAGATCAAAAATTCATAGAAACAGGCAGCCGCTAGATCAGGGTAGAGGATATGGTCAAAGACCAGGAAACGGCCAAAGGAGAGCCCCCCTTCCAGCCCCGTCTTCAGTAGGGGAAATGTGCCCTGCCAGGCCCATGGTGGATTCCCTCACCAGAGAAACTCCAGGAAGTGCAGGCCTGGATCTTAACGACACTATAGCGGTCACTTGGACTTCTGATATTGCTCGGCAAGCTACTTCTACAGGAATTGGGACCTGTGCCACCGGGAACTTTAGGATTAATCTTAGAGAGGAGTGGAGACACTCTTAAGAAGACTAACTGTTCTGCCTGGAGTCATTGATTCAGATTATGAAGGAGAAATTAAAGTTATACTAGAATGTGATCATGTTATGCAAATTACTCCCGGAAAAAGAATTGCTCAGATACTACTTCTACCTTATGTTGAGTAAGATGAGGCTATAAATAGAAAAAAAGGACATGAAAGGATTTAATCCCTTCCACTCTGTGGAAGGCCTCGTGAGTAGGCACTTGTGCATTCTATGTTGGCACAATCCAATTGCCCACAGCTGTTGCCTGAGTTTTCTGTACATGCTGAGGTTGAAGCCTCGTGGTGGCTGGTACCATGGATATGTCTCTTGCCCAATGATGTGAACTGGGCCCTCCCTGGAGAAAAAAACCTGGGTTCCCCAAAATATGTGATCAAGTGCCTGGGCCCTGCCAGCAGGCGAGGGGCATGGAGGCCATGGGAGCATAGGCTACCAAGGAGACAGAAATAAACCTCACATCACCCTGCTTGGCCCTGGAAGATGGCTGGTTAGTCAAAGACAGGTAAGATTCCTCACAGGAGGAACAAACTAAGACAGGCACAATTGCAGAGGGGCCAACAGGAGAGAACTTGGGGGCCAAGAGAGGTGGGGCATAGAACCTCACACACCCCCAGCATTGCAGGGGCTTGAACACTCGCCCCTTCTCAGGGAGGTCTCCTGCCCCATGGCTACTTTGCTTCCCACGCCCAGCTCAGATCTGGACCCAGGTAACAAAGACTTGGCCCAGCCCAGATCTGGACCAAGGCAACAAACAGAAACTTGGCTAACAGCAGCTACCTTATATCTAGTACCAGGGATGCTCAGGGCTTACTCAAGAATGCAAAACAATCTTTTCCATTAATATTTACAGGGTAAACTAAGATTGTTGTTAGAGTAATAAATTTTTTAAAGTATATATTTTATTGATTTTTTACAGAGCGGAAGGGAGAGGGATAGAAAGTCAGAAACATTGATGAGAGAGAAACATTGACCAGCTGCCTCTTGCACGCCCCCTACTGGGGATGTGCCTGCAGCCAAGGTGCATGCCCTTGACCAGAATCGAACCCGGGACCCTTCAGACAGTCTGCAGTCCGACGCTCTATCCACTGAGCCAAACAGGTCTCGGTAAGAGTAATAAATTTGACAGTAAAATAGCAGTCAAGTTTTCAGATTAATTTAATTTGGCCAAGGTAGGAAATGTACAGCAGGAGAAGGACACCTTTTCTGGATGGATAGAGGCATACTGATCCAAGCATGAAACAGCTCAGACGGTGGCCAAGAAACTGCTAGAAGACATTCTACCCAGGTATGGATTTCCTGCTATGATAGGGTTAGACAACTTTTATCAGGACCATCTTTTATTTCACAAGTAACACAGGCAGTAGCCAAAGCTATAGGGTCAGATTGAAAATTACATTGTGCTTATAGGCCCCAAAGTTCAGGGCAGGTAGAAAGCTAAAAGAGACCCTTACCAGATTAACCATGGAGATTGGTAGGTACTGGGTGGCTCTCCTTCCAGATGCCCTTCACCAGGTGAGGAACTCTCTCTACACCTTGGGTTTTAGGTCATGTTTGGCAGGCCACTCCCTATCATTCCCAACTTCAAGGCCAAGCTTCTTACTGAATTTGAAAACCTAGACATTTTTTCTCTTAAGAGGGCTCCAGTGTGTGCATGAGGACATTTGGCCATGCCTGACCCCGACGCCTCATCAGTACAAACCGGGAGATGGTTTTTTTTTTTGTCAAGAGGCACCGCCAGGAGACCCTTGAGCTGCATTGGAAAGGCCCCTATGTAGTGCTGACTACACCCACCACTCTCAAGGTAGACGGCATAGCAACCTGGGTCCACCACACCCACGTCTGCCCAGGTGATCCCTCTGCAGTCCAGGAGGACCTCATTACACAATGGAGCCTTGATTACAATCAGCACAACCCGCTCAAGCTCAAGTTATGGCACATTCGACTCACCTGATGTCGGTAACTCTGTTGACTCTGTTCGCTGTCTCCCACACGCTGTGAGTCCCCATGCCCCTTGCAACCCTTTTTCCTGGCAATAGTTATGGCCTGCCTCTGTATTCATGCAGCAAGGAGGCCTATGTGTAGCCCTAGGGGAAGAATGTTGTTTTTATGTTGACCATTCAGGAGTAATAATGGAAGGCGAGGTAGAAATGCAGTCAGTCTCATGATTGAGCCACAAGTTCCAAGACTGTAGGAAACCAGTCTTATCTCACTAATAGAAAGATGTGGACAGGAAGTCCAGGAGCCTGGTAAACAACCTTAATTGCTCTGAAAGGACAGAGCTAAAAACATTGTTAACTGAAACACCTCTGTTTGTTCTTTGTGTATTTCTGTTGTTGGAATTTCCTGCCTGGGGGCTATGGGTGGATCCCATAGCCTTAATAAAAGGGATGGCCAGGCCAGAGCAAGGTGCAGTCTTTCCACTAGAGATTGGCTGCCGCCTGGCCCCCCATTTCCCAAATTTATGCTTTTCGAAGTCTCTATTCATTGTGTGCAGCCTCCTCCAGATGCTGAACCCGACATTGGAAACCTGGACAAGCGGGACGTGATAAGGATTTCCACACAAGACAAGGCAGGAATGAAAGGGCAGAGCATTGTGTAATTGTGTAGAAACCACAGGATGAGTCAGTTGCTCAACCCGCCCTTAATTCAGCCAATGGGAATGCAGGGGAACTGGCCTGAGGCCAGGGGTGTGCTGGTCACATCCTGTCTTTATGTAGCCAGACCCTGGCCGCACCCTGCCTTTGTGTCACTAGCCCCAGCCCTCACCCAACCAACTGGAATCAGCCAACTCAGCGGTTCGAGTCTGGCCCCACCTCCCTATAAAATTATTGTGCTTTCAAAAATTCACTCTCTTTTGCATCCTGCTGCTGCGTTGGTAGGGGCAGAGAACCAACCTCAAGCTTGTTATAAAGGCTCTTTGCTATTGCATCGGACTCGGCTCCTTGGTGGTCTTTGGGGTTCTTGAAATCTGGGCATAACACTACCAGTCTCGATTCAATCTCCATTTTACATCCTTGTTTATAAGCATTCTCTCCAGCTAGTCTTCAGTTGATTATTAAGCATGGTTTTTCTTCATTTTAGTTGTTATTCCAATTTGGTCTGGGAATGTGTCTGTATAGCTTCTAACTAATCCACTGCCATTTCTAAATCTTTACTCTTGCAGGGAGCGAGAGAGATATCTGCTTGGCTGCACAGTCCTGGAAAAGGGCCCTGGGTGCAAACACTTTCAATTCATCCTCCTCATTTTAGCCCATGTCTCATATCCCACCTCTCCCATTCCTAGTCCTCCAGCAAGAACCATTCTACTTGTATTTGAAATTTTCTTTCTACCTCATATCCACTTTCTAACATCTAAAAACTGTTAAAATTCTAATAATCTCCTGACTTTTTTGTTTATACCATATTTATTATTAATTCTCACTATACACAGATTTGAGAAAGAAGCAAAGATAAATGCATTTATACAGTAAACCATGTATAACCTCAAATCTCCTCAATAGGTAATCTTTTTAATTCTTTTCTGTATCACTTCTGTATAAATTAAAAGTTACCAGTTTTATATTAGTTTAGTTTAATGTTATGAATAATATTCCTATTAATTCTGATAATACAATGAGAGTACAATAAAACAGGCACCTCATACATTGATCATGAGCATGTAAATTGGTAAAAACACTTTGGAAAACAATTTAGTAATATATATGAATGCCTTTAAATTTTTAATATTCTTAGGCCCAGTAAAATTCTACTTCTAAAAATCTGCTCTCAGGAAACAGCCTTAAATACAGAATAACAAAATTAAGCACAGATACTTATCAGCACTTATTGTGACAAAATAAGAGATATTCTCATAACATCAATAAGAAAATGGCTTAGTAAGGAAAGTTATAAATATCCAATAAATTGGCATACATATTTTTAATGCTCTATAATTTATTGAGTTTATTAATAACTGTTCTCTTGTGTGAAATTTGAAGAATATAAAACATGCAAAAATATGAAAACAAAAATGACCCATTCTGCTACACTTAGTAGAAAATAACAACTACTGTGCAATTTTCTGGTATAAATGTATATGTGTGCCACTTACCAACTAATCTTAAGCAAATTATTAAATTTCCCTGAGCTTGGGATATCTATCTGTAAGATAATAACATTTTCATAGGATTGATGCAAAGCTTAATAAATTTATAGACATATATGTCTGGCACATGAGAAATAAACACTATTATTCTTATGTATATATAGTATGATTCAAATTAGGATTATATTATACATGTGAGTTGTAAAACTTTAGTAATATCTTAGGAAAATAGGTTCTAAGTTTTGAAATAGTCTTTTATGATATGATTTTTTTTACATTTTTTCCAAAAATGCCCAATGATTTATGTATTTATATTTGTATATATTTATCTATTTATTTAAATCTTTATTGTTGAAAGTATTATATAGTCCCTCTTTCTCCCCTTGATCTCACCTCATCTATCCCTGCTCCCTGCCCTAGACCTTTACCACACTATTGTCTGTGTCCATGGGTTATACATATATGCATACAAGTTCTTTTTTTTTTATTGTTCAGTTTATTAATTACATTGTTTCCCCTTTTTTATCCCCCTATATCTTCCCTCCACCCTGTACCTATCCCACCCTCCGCCCTCACCTCCCCCTCCCCAATGTCCTCTCCCATTGTTGCAAGATTTTTGTCCAATCTCTTGCTGTACTTCCAACAACACTTTTCTCCCCAAGAATTGTCAGTCCATTCCCTCTCTATGTCCATGTTTCTGTTATAGTCACCAGTTTATCTTGTTCATCAGCCTATCAGTTCACTTGATTTTTATGTTCATTTGTTGATAGATGTGTATTTGTTGTTCATAATTTATATTTTTACCTTTTTCTTCTTCCTCTTCTTAAAGAATATCTTTCAGCATTTCATATAATACTGGTTTGGTGGTGATGAACTCCTTTAGCTTTTTCTTATCTGCGAAGCACTTTATCTGATCCTCAATTCTGAATGATAGCTTTGCTGGATAGAGTAATCTTGGTTGTAGATTCTTGCTCTTCATTATTTTGAATATTTCTTGCCACTCGCGTCTGGCCTGCATCGTTTCTGTTGAGAAATCCGCTGACAATCGTATGGGTGTTCCCCTGTAGGTAACCAACTGTTTTTCTCTTGCTGCTTTTAATATTCTCTCTTTATCTTTTGCTCTTGGCATTTTAATTATGATATGTCTTGGTGTGGTCCTCTTTAGATTCCTATATTTTGGGGTTCTGTGTACTTCTTGGGCTTTTAAGTCAGTTTCTTTCACCAGGTGGGGGAAGTTTTCAGTCACTATTTCTTCAAGTAGGTTTTCATTAACTTGCTCTCTCTCTTTTTCTGGCACCCCAATAATTCGGATGTTGGCTTGCTTGAGGTTGTCCTAGAGGCCCCTTACGCTATCTTCAATTATCTGAATTCTTTTTGTTTCTTGCTTTTCCAGCTGAGTGAATTTTGGTTCTTTGTATTTCAAATCTTTGACTTGGTTCTTGTGGCCCTCTGGACTGCTTTTAGGACTTTGTGTAATATTTTTTATTTCAGTCAGTGTATGCTTGATTTCTAGTTGGTCCTTTTTTTTTATCTGTGAGGGTCTGGTTCGTATCCTCAAAGGTCTTGTACATTTCCCTGAGGGTCTCATTCATTTCTTTGTAAGTATCATTCATCTCCTTGTAAATCTCATTCATTTGCTGGTTGGTCTTGTTTATTTCCTGGTTGGTCTTGTTTATTTCCTGGTAATTCTCATTAAGTTGATCGGCCTTTTGTAGGAGCCTCTTGAAAAGCCTTATAACCGTGGTTTTGAACTCTATGTCTTGTCGTCTTTTCTCCTCCATTTCTTTCACACCTGATTTCTTTCCATGTCTCTGCATGGTGGCTGCTTTATGTGGTGGCTATCCTCAAAGGGACAGTGGCTCAGTCTCCCCAGTTACCTGAGGTGGGTACTCTTACTGCAATCCTTTATGGGTTGTATTCAGTGTTTTTGAATTTAAACCCAGCTTTTTGTTGTTAGCCCTAGGAGGGTTTGACCTCCAGGCCAATTGTCTGTGACGCTCAGCTGTGCTCAGGTTGGGTGGGCGGAGTCTCCGGGCCAAGCAGACAGCGTTAGCTCCACCCTATGCAGCCCCAGGGGCTCTGTCCCGGGGGCAATGGCTGCCAGCACCTCTGAGAGAGAAACGCTGCCGAGCTCCACCGGCTGCCGGGGAATTCAGACTGTCCCCAAATGACTTTGCATGCGCAATGTCTCACCCAGGGTCATAAAACAAAGCAGACTGATGGTTTTCTGAATGAGAGACAAGTCGCGGTGTGCTCTCTGCGCCACCACGCAGCCGAGCTGTTCGCGCGAGAGCTGCCTTCTCCACAAGCCGGCAGACCTGGCAGCACCCGAGCTTCGGCGTGCCCTCCCACTGTCCAGTTTTCACCCCGTGTGATAGTGGGTTCTCTGGACTTCGCCCAGAGCTGGAGAATCTGTCCAATGGGACGCCCCTGTCTCCCCGTTTGAGAAAACTGGCCGGTTTTCAGCCGCCTGCCCTCTCCGCGGCGCTCTCCGCGGCGCGCACTCCAAACCTCTCTCTGCGCGCGAATCTTTCAACGCTGTCCGCCACCACTCCTCCGAGTCACAGTGTCTTATCTTTACTTTTATTTGTGGAATTTTCACTCGGCTAGCGTTCTGGTGATTCTGGAAGGTGTTTGTTCCTTCGTTAAGTTGTAGTATTAAAATTGCTGATTATGACGGCAAGATAGGTGTTTCACCTTTGCCGCCATCTTAGTTCTCCACAAGTTCTTTTGTTGATCTCTTCCCATCCACCCACACTCCCACCCCCACCTTTCCTTTCTGATTTCACCGTCTGTTTCATGCTTCTATGTCTCTGAATCTATGTTGTTCATCAGTTTATTTTGTTCATTAGATTCCACATATGAGTAAGATCATGTGATACTTGTCTTTCTCTAACTGGCTTATTTTGCTTAGCATAATACTCTCCAGGTCCTCCATGCTGTTTCAAAGGGTAAGAGATTGGCCGAAACTGGTTTTGCTCAGTGGATAGAGAGTCGGCCTGTGAACTGAAAGGTCTCAGGTTTGATACTGGTCAAGGGCATGTACCTTGGTTGCAGGCACATCCCCAGTAGGTAGTGTGCAAGAGGCAGCAGATCAGTGTTTCTCTCTCATTGAAGTTTCCTCATTGTAAAAAATCCCTCTCCCTTCCTCTCTGTAAAAAATCAAATATATATATATGTGTAAAAGATCTTTATTTTTTACTGCTGCATAGTATTCCATGTTGTAGATTTACCATAGCTTTTTTTATTCACTTATCTATCTACTGATGGGCATTTGCTCTGTTTTCAGATCTAAACTATTATAAATAGCACTGCTATGAACATAGAGTTGCATATGTTCTTTCTGATTGGTGCTTCAGTTTTCTTAGAATATATTCCCAGAAGTGGGATCACTGGGTCAAATGGCAGTTCATATTTAATTTTTTGAGGAGACTCTATACCGATTTCCATAGTGGCTGCACTGGTCTACATGCACACCAGCAGTGCATTAGGATTCCTTTTTCTCCACATCCTCACCAGCATTTGTTGTTTGTTGATTTATTGATGGCAGCAATTCTGACATTATTGTTTTAATTTGCATCTCTCTGATTATTAGTGAAATTTAAGTTTTCCTTATTTCTCTTGGCCATTTATATGTCTGCTTTAGAAAGTATATATTTAGGTCATTTGCCTCTTTTTGATTGGGTTGTTTGTTTTCCTTTTGTTGATTTGTATGAGTACTTCATATATTTTGGATATTAACCTCATCAGATATATCATTGGTAAATATGTTATCCCATTTGGTAGGCTACATTTTCATTTTGTTGATGGTTTCTTTTGCTGTGCAGAAGCTTTTTATTTTTATGTAGTCTCATTTGTTTATTTTTTGCTTTGTTTCTCTTTCATGAGGTATTGTATCAGTGAAAATTTTGCTACTTGAGAACTCTGATATTTTGCTACCTATGTTTTCTTCAAGGATTTTTAGTTTCATGACTTACATTTAAGTCTTTTATCCATTTGAATTCATTCTTGTATATGGTGTAAGTTGATGATCTAGTTTCATTTTTTATATATAGTTGTCCTATTTTCCCAACACCATTTATTGAAGCGACTGTATTTATTCTATTATATGTTCTTGCCTCCTTTCTCAAAGATTAATTTATCATAATGTCTTGGGTCAATTTCTGGCTTCTCTGTTCTGTTCCATTGATCTATATGTCTGTTCCTCTGCCAGTACCAGGCTGTTTTGATTACAGTGGCTTTGTATTATAGCTTAATATCTGGTCTTGTGATTCCTCCAACTTTGTTCTTTTTTTCAAGATTGCTGCAGCTATTTGGAGTCTTTTTTGTTTTGTTTTGTTTGTTTGTTTGTTTGTTTTTGTTGTTCCTTATACATTTTTGGAGTGTTTGTTCTAAATCTGTGAAATATATAAACTATGCCACTGATACATTGATGGGGATTGCATTGAATCTATTGATTGCTTTGGTTAGTATAGATGTTTTAATGATGTTAATTCTACCAATCCATGAATACAGTATATTCTTCCACTTGTTTATATACATTTTTTTCCTCTTTTTTTCAGTGTTCAATAGTTTTCAGAATGCAGGTCTTTTACCTCCTCAGTTAAGTTTATTACTAAGTATCATATATATATTTGTTACAATGGTAAATGGGATTTTTTTTTTTAGTTTTTCTTTCTGAGAATTCATTATTGGTGTATAAGAATCTCAGTGATTTCTGGGTGTTAATTTTGTATCCAGCTACATTGCCAAAATACTTTATTAAATATAGTAGTTTTTGGATTCTTTGTGGTTTTCTATGTACAATATCATGACATCTTTGGATAACTACAGTTTTACAACCTCATTTCCAATTTGGATGTCTATTATATTCTCTTATTATCTGGTAGCTGTTGATAGGACCCCAGTATTATGTTGAATAAAAGTGGATTACCTTGTCTTGATCCAGTTTTTAGAGGAAATGATTTTAATTTTTGTCCTTCAAGCATGATGATGGCTATAGGTTTGTCATATATGGCCTTTATTGTGTTTAGGTATCATCCATCTATTTCCACTTTGCTGAGAGTTTTTATAAAAATGGATGTTGGATTTTGTCTACTGCTTTTTCTTCATCAATTGATATGATGCAGAAAAGCAATTTGTTTATTTGATACTTCACATAAACATTTCAACCCTCTTGAATTTGTAGTCTTGTTTTGTCTTTCAAGTTGTTAATGTGATATATCACATATATTGATTTGTAAATATTAAACCACACTTGCATCCCCAGAATAAATCCCACTTGACCACAGTGTATGATCTTTTTAATATATTGCTAGATCCAATTTAATAATAATTTTTGAGTATTTTAGCATCTATGTTCTTCAGACATATTGGCCTATAAGTCTCTTTCTTTGTACTGTCTTTATCTAGTTTGGAATTAGGATAGTGCTTACCTCAACAAAAAAGACTGGAAATGTTCCTTCCTCTTGGATTTTGTTGGAATAATTTGAGAAGAATTGGTATTCTTTGAATATTTGGTACAAATTTCCGATGAAGCCATCCAGACCAATGCTTTTGTTTGCTGGGAGTGTATTGATTACTACTTCTAGTAAATCAGTAGTCATTGGCTTATTCAGGTTTTCTGCTTCTTCCCGATTCAATTTTGTAAGGTTGTATTTTTCTAGGATTTTGTCCATTTCATACAGGTTGTTGAGCTTGTTAGCATATAGTTCTTTCTAGTATTTGCATACAATCCTTTGTATTTCTATAATGTCTGTTATTTCACCTCTTATGTTTCTGATTTTATTTATTTGTGTTTTATATCTTTGTTAATTAATGATCAGTCTAAAGTTGCATCAATCTTGTTTATCTTTTCAAAGAACTAACTTTGTAGGTTCTTTTTGTTCGTTTTTATTTATTTCAGCTCTGCTCTTTATTATTTCTTTCCTTTAACTTATTCTGGGTTTTCCTTGTTCTCTTTCTAGATCTTTAAGTTGTAGTGTTAGATAACTTATTAGGATTTTTTATTTGTTTGTTTCTTGAGATAGGCACATTGTGCTATGAATTTCTCTCTCCGAACTGCTTTCACTGTGCCCCATAGGCGTTGGATTGTTGTGTGTTAATTTTAATTTGTTTCTAGGAAGTTGTTGATTTCTTCATTGATTTCATTGATGACCCATTCGTTTTTTAATAACATGCAATTTAACCTCCATGTGTTTGAATGTTTTGGGGTGTTTTAATGTAGTTAATCTCTAGTTTCATGTCATCGTGATCTGAGAAGATGCTTGATATGATTTCAATCTTCTTAAATTTGTAGATACTTGTTTTATGCCCTAGGATATGGTCTATCTTTGAGAATGTCCCAACTGCACTTGAGAAGAATGTATATTCTGTATCTTTGGGGTGAAATGTTCCATAAAATTCTATTAGGTTGCTGTTTCCTTGTAGATTTTTTAGAAGATTTATCCAGTGATATAAGTGGTGTATTAAAGTCCACTATTATGATTGTATTGATGTCAATCTCTTTAAGTCCCCTAGAAGTTTATTTATGTGTTTTGGGTCCTCCTGCATATGTTTATCAGACTTATATCATCTTGTTGTATCAACCCTTTTATTACTATGAAATGGTCTTCATTATCTCTTGTGATGGCCTTCATTTTGAAGTCCATTTTGTAAGATATGAGTATTGCAACACCAGTTTTTTTTTTTCGATTTTCATGGAAAGTTTTCCCATCTGTTCACTTTCATTTTGTATGAATCTTTGGTTCTGAGGTGGGTCTTTTGTAGACAGCAAATATGTGTGGGCCATGCTTTCTTACCCATTCAGCTACCCTATATATTTTGATTGGAGCACTCAATTCATTTATATTTAAGGTTATTATTATTGATAGGTACTTATTTGTTTTCATTTTTTTTCTTCATGCCTGTGTTCCAACCGCTCTATTTCTTCTTCTCACAAAGTCTGTTTAGCATTTCTTCAATTGCTGGTTTGGTGGTAATAAATTTCTTTCTTTTTTATTTTATTTACAATATAACTTATATTTAATAGTAGTACATATGTTTTCCTCCCCCCCAGCCTTCCTTACCCCCCAGCACATGTCCCCACCTGCCCCCCTCCCCACCCCAGTGTCTTTCATTCATTGGTTATGCTCATGTGTATGCATACAAGTCCTTCGGTTGATCTCCCCCAGCATCTGCCTCCCATCCACTCCAGCCTTCTCCCTGTAGCTTGACAGCCTGTTCGAGGTAACCCTGCCTCTATATCAATCACTTCCCCCTGTTTCTTTTCTTAAAAAATATCTTGCCTCTGCATACTAGAAACAAATGTATAAGAACAAAAAAAGTTTGAGTATCAGTTTCAATGTCCAACTTTCTGGGTCCCAGTTTCAATGGCAAATAGTTCTTCATGTGTACATGTCAGCAATGGTATCCAGATGGTGGACACATCGTGGCAATGCAAGATCCATCCTCTCTGGTATGGTCCTGAGCCGCCTGCAGCCACACAGCTGCCGACTGCTAGCATGGCAAGGTGTCGTCAACGTCCCCCATATCTGGACTGTCCTCATGGCTGGAACAGACCCGTCAGTTCCTCACTGTCCCAGGAACCCACATGATCTTGGAGTTGTTCTCTGCAAACACACAAACACATTCTCGACCAAAAGTTAACAAAGGCATCCTCTCTGCAAAATAGACTTGGGATTCTTTTTATTTTTGCCTAAATGATTTTCCTTTGGCTTATTTTGACACCATGTGTGTTTTTTCATGGGTGTCCTGCAGTTGGTTTTACAAATGGAATTTTCTTTTCTGGAGTAAGAATTTTCTATATGTATTTTACTTACAGGATATTTTTCATGATATTTTACATGATATTACCCCACTGCCCCCCCACTTTTTGATTAATGGGGGCTTTTGGAAATTTTATCTTGAAGTCTTGGTAATTTTAAAATTTAATGTTTGCACTCAAATATTACTGCTTTAGGTTCTTTGGATGTTAGTCAATTTTACAGTGAGATGAACTACTAATAGATATTTTAGTTAATGTTTTAGGAAAAGCTTTTTGTCCAGTACACTTAGATTTTCTTGAGTATTCACTTATTTCACTTGGCCAATTTAAATTAATCTGAAAACTTGATTACTATTTTACTGTCAATTTTAGTACTCAAGCAGAAGTCTTAGTTTACCCTGTAAATACTTGTGGAAAGGAATATTTGCAATTTTGAGTAGGTCCTGAGCATTCCTGGTAATAGACTGAATTTAGATATAGGGCAGCTATTGCTGGCCGAGTCTCTGTCTGCAAACTGGGTCCCAGTGAGAGTTATGCGTGGGAGGCTTGGCAGCCATGGGGATAGGAGACCTTCCTCAGGAGGGGTGAGAATTCAAGCCACTGCAAGATTTGTGGATGAGGGTCTGTGCCCCACCTCTGTTGACCTTTTAGTTCCCTCCTGTTGGCCCCTTTGTGACTGTGCCTGTCTTAGGTTTTTCCTTCCCTGAGGAATCTTACCCGTTTCTGGCTAACCAGCCATCCTCCGGGGCCAAACAGGGTGATGTGAGGTTCAGTCCTGTCTCCATTGTAGTTTATGCCCCCATGGCCTCCACGTCCAGCACCTGCCTTGGGGTCCCCTCGCCTGCTGGCGGGTTCCCGGTATTGATCACATATCTCGGGTGACCCAGGTTTCTTCTCCAGAGAGGGCCCAGCTCACGCCATTGGTCAAGAGACAGATCCATGGTGCCAGCTGCCCAGAGGCTTCAGCCACAGCTTGAACTGAAAGTTCAAGCATCAGCTGTGTGTATTTGGATAATAAGAATAGGGTCCGTCTTGGCAAAAGGGCCAGAGGGGCCAATATAGAATGCTCGAATGCCTTCCCAGTGCCTTAATCTCTTCTGAAAGGGATTAATTCCTTTCCTATACTTTTTTTAAGTTGCTGCCCGACATTCAAAGAATTAGTTTATAAGTTTATTTGGGATAATTGCATAATATGCTGTTGTCAAATATCAAATCTTATAATTATACTGTAGAATAATATTATGTAAGGGTATTGTGGTGTCATGCGAGGTTAAGGAGGGCCTAGCCTAAGGACTGGTTTCCATAAGAGATGACATTTTCTAGGCCATGTTAATTCAATCTCAAACTAGCTGCCAAATTTTTTATAGCTTTATATAAACTTTGTCAGGGATGTAAAAACAAATCACTTACCTTAGTTCAAGCATTCAAATATATTGACTTTCCCCCTTACTCCCACCATCTGCCACTTACCCTGAGGTTTGACATTTGGATGGACTTTTCTGTCTCTGGATCCATTCTTGTTCAATAGTCTATGTCATTCATTATATTCCCCAAATGAGTGAGATCATGTGATATTTGTCTTTCTCTGCCTGGCTAGTTTCACTTAGCATAATGCTCTCTAATTCCATCCATGTTGTTACAAATGGTAGGAGCTCTTTCTTTTTTACCGCAGCATAGTATTCCATTGTGTAGATGTACCACAGTTTTTTAATCCACTCATCTGCTGATGGGCACTTAGGCTGTTTCCAAATCTTAGCTATGGTAAATTGTGCTGCTATGAACATAGGGGTACATATATCCTTTCTAATTCGCCTTTCTAGTTTCTTGGGGTATATTCCTAGAAGTGGGATCACTGGGTCGAATGGGAGCTCCATTTTTAGTTTTTTGAGGAAACTCCATACTGTTCTCCACAGTGGCTGCACTAGTCTACAATCCCACCAACAGAGCAGGAGAGTTCCTTTTTCTCCGCATCCTCGCCAGCACTGGTCATTTGTTGATTTGTTGATGTAAGCCATTCTGACAGGTGTGAGATGGTACTGCATAGTCGTTTTGATTTGCATCTCTCGGATAATTAGTGACTTTGAGCAAGTTTTCATATGTCTCTGGGCCTTCCTTTTGTCTTCCTTAGAAAAGGTTCTATTTAGGTCTATTGCCCATTTTTTTATTGGATCATTTGTCTTCCTTTTATTGATTTGTGTGAATTGCCTGTAGATGCTTGAGATTAAACCTTTATCACTGATAACATTTGCAAATATGTTCTCCCATACAGTGGGTTTTCTTGTTGTTTTGTTGATGGTTTCTTTAGCTGTACAAAAGCTTTTGATTTTGATGTAGTCCCATTTGTTTATTCTGTCTTTAGCTTCCATTGCCCTAGGAGCAGTATCATCGAAGAAGTTCTTTTGGCATATGTCTGAGATTTTATTTCCTGTAGATTCCTCTAATGTTTTTATGGTTTCCCATCTTAAGTTTAAATCCTGTATCCATTTTCAGCCTATCTTTGTGTATGGTGTAAGTTAGTGGTCTAGTTTCATTTTTTTGCATGTATCTGTCCAATTTTCCCGACACCATTTATTGAAGAGACTATCTTGACCCCATTATATGTTCATACCTCCTTTGTCAAATATTAATTGAGCATAGTGGTTTGGGTTGATATCTGTATTCTCTATTCTATTCCATTGATCTATATGTCTGTACTTGTGCCAGTACCAGGCTGTTTTGAGAACAGTAGCTTTGTAATACAGCTTGAAATCTGGTATTGCAATTCCACCGACTTGGTGCTTCTTTCTCAGCATTGCTGTGGCTATTTGGTGCCTTTTTTTTAAATTCCAGATGAATTTTTTGAGAGTTCTTTCTAGGTCTGTGAAGTATGCCATTGATATTTTAATGGGGAGTGCATTAAATTTATAGATTGCTTTGGGTAATATGGACATTTTAATTATGTTGATTCTCCCAATCCATGAACATGGTATGTTCTTCCATCTGTTTACATCTTCCTCTATCTCTTTTTTTAGTGTTCTGTAGTTTTCCGCGAATAGGTCTTTTACCTCCTTAGTTAAGTTTATTCTTAGGTATCTTAATTTTTTTGGTGTGATGGTAAATGGGATTGCTTTTTTAGTCTCTCTTTCTGTAAGTTCACTATTGGTGTATAGAAATGCCATAGATTTCTTGGCGTTGATTTTGTAGTGTGCTACGTTGCTGAACTCATTTATTAAGTCTTAGCTTTTTTATGGAGTCTTTTGGGTTTTTTATGTACAATATCATGACATCTGCAAATAAGGATAGCTTAACTTCTTCTTTTCCAATTAGGATGCCCTTTATTTCTTCTTCTTTTCTAATTGCAATGGCTAATACTTCCAGAACTATGTTGAACAGGAGTGGTGAGAGTGGGCAACCCTGTCTTGTTCCTGTTCTTAGGGAAAATGGTTGTAGTTTTTGCCAATTGAGCATGATGTTTGCTGTGGGTTTCTCATATATGGCTTTTATCATGTTGAGGTATGATCCTTCTATTCCTACTTTCTTGAGAGTTTTTATCAAGAAACGGTGTTGGATTTTGTTAAATGCTTTTTCTGCATCAATTGATATGACTATGTGATTTTTATCTCTCAATTTGTTTATGTGATGTATCACATTTATTGATTTACGGATATTGTACCATCCTTGCATTCCTGGGGTAAATCCTACTTGGTCATGGTGTATGATCTTTCTAATGTACTGCAGGATTCGATTTGCTAGAATTTTATTGAGGATTTTGGCATCTATATTCATGAGGGATATTGGCCTGTAATTCTCTTTCATTGTGTCATCTTTATCTGCTTTAGGTACTAGGGTGATGTTAGCTTCATAGAATGATTTTGGAAGTGTTCCATCCTCTTGAATTTTCTGGAATAGTCTGAGGAGTATAGGTTTTAGTTCTTCCTTGAATGTTTGGTAAAACTCCCCTGTGAAGCCGTCTGGTCTTGGGCTTTTGTTTGCTGGAAGCTTTATGATGACTGCTTCAATTTCTTCCACAGTTATTGGTCTATTGAGTGATTTATATTCTTCCTGATTGAGTTTTGGGAGGTTATATTTTTCTAGCAATATATCCATTTCCTCCAGATTGTCCAGTTTGTTGGAGTAGAGTTGTTCATAGTATTTTTTAACAATCCTTTGTATTTCAATGGGGTCTGTTGTTATTTCACCTCTTTCATTTCTGATTTTTTTTATTAGGGTCCTCTCTCTTTGCTTCTTGGTGAGTCTGACTAGAGGTTCATTAATCTTGTTTAATCTTTCAAAGAACCAGCTTTTGGTATTGTTGATCTTCTGTATTGTTTCTTTGGTCTCTATGTCATTTATTTTTGCTCTGATCTTTACTATTTCCTTCCTTCTGCTTACACTGGGCTTTTCTTGTTGCTTTCTTTCTAACTCTTTGAGTTGTTGGGTTAGATAATCTATTGCCGCTGTTTCTAGTTTTTTGCAGTAGGATTGTAGAGCAATGAACTTCCCTCTCAGAACTGCTTTCCCTGTGTCCCATAGATTTTGGATTGTTGTGCTGTCATTGTCATTTGTTTCCATGATGTTTTCTATCTCTTCCTTGATCTCTCTTGTAACCAAGTCATAGTTTAATAGCATGCTGTTTAGTCTCCATGTGTTTGATTTCTTTGGATTGTTTCTATTGTAGTTGATTTCTAGCTTTATTCCACTGTGATCTGAGAATATGCTTGGTATGATTTCTACCTTCTAGAATTTGCAGAGACTTTGCCTATGACCCAACACATGGTCTATCTTTGAGAATGACCCATGGGCACTTGAAAAGAATGTATATTCTGTGGCTTTGGGGTGAAATGATCTGAAGATGTCAATTAATTCCATCTGGTCTAGTGAGTCATTGAGTATTGATGTTTCTTTACTGATTTTTTGTTTAGAGGATTTGTCCAATGGTGATAGTGGGGTATTAAAGTCTCCTACTATGATTGTATTGCTTTCTATCTCTCCCTTGATGTCCTCTAGGAGTTTTTGTATATATTTGGGTGCTCCTTTATTGGGTGCGTATATGTTTACCAGAGTTATTTCTTCTTGTTGGATTGCTCCCTTTAGTATTATGTAGTGGCCTTCTTTATCTCTTGTTACATAATTCACTTTGAGATCTAATTTGTTGGATATAACTATTGCTACCCCAGTTTTTTTTCCCATTTCCATTTGCCTGAAGAACCTTTTTCCATCCTTTCATCCTCAGTTGTGTGCGTCTTTTTTTTTGGAGGTGGGTTTCTTATAGACAGCAAATATATGGGTCGTGTTTTCTTATCCAGTCTATTATCCTATGTCTTTTGATTGGTGCATTTAAACCATTTACATTTAAAGTTTCTATTGATAGATAGTTATTTGTAGCCATTTTTGTTCTTTGCCCCTCTGTTCTTTCATGGCTTCCTATTGCTTTTCACAGCAGACCCTTTAGCATTTCTTGCATTGCTGGTTTGGTGGTAATGTATTCCCTTAGACCTTTTTTGTCTGTCAAGCTCCTGATTTGAACTTCAATTTTGATTGATAGCCTTGCTGGGTACAGTATTCTAGGATTCAGACCCTTTCTTTGCATAACTTTGTATATTTCATTCCAATCACTTCTGGCCTGATAAGTTTCTGTTGAGAAATCACTTGCTAATCTGATGGGGGTTCCTTTGTAGGTGACTTTCTGTCTCTCTCTGGCAGCTTTTAGGATTCTCACTTTGTCATTGATGTTTGCCAATTTAATTATAACATGCCTTGTTGTAGGTCTTTTGGGGTTTAATTTGTTTGGAACTCTGTGAGCTTCTTGGATTTGTGTGGGTTTTTTCTTTCCTATATCAGGGAAGTTTTCTGTCATTATTGCTTCCAACAGGTTTTCTATTCCTTGCTCAGTTTCTTGTCCCTCTGGAAGCCCTATTATGTGGATGTTGTTTTGTTTCATGTTGTCCCAAAGTTCCCTTAGGCTCTCCTCCTGCTTTTTAATTTTTTTTCTAGAAGTTGTTCTACTTGGGTGTTTTTTCCTACCTTGTCTTCCAGCTCACTGATGCGGTCCTCTGCTTCATCTGGTCTACTCTTGATACTTTCTCTGGAGTTCTTTACCTCAGCAATGTCACTTTTCATTTCTTCTTGGGTCTTCTTCATTTCTTCCTGGCTCTTCTTCATTTCCTCTGGATTCCTCTTCAATTCCTCATCTTCTTACTCATATTGGCTTCTGTTCTCTTCATCCACCCTATGACTATTTCTCTGAACTCTCTCTCTGACAGGTTGCTTGCTTCCATTTCGGTTACCTCTTTTTCTGGTGAGGCTCGTTTTTCTTTCATTGGTCGGCTATTTCTTTGTCTCCACATGGCCTTTCTTTTCTGTGTGTCTTGTTATGTAGTTCTCACTCTCATGTGCTGATTTAAAGGCTCAGACTACAACACAACCAGGTGCAGCACACCAGGCACTGAAGAAGAATGTATTCACAGTATTGGTAACTCCAAATTAAAAGTGATTGTCAGAGGAAGGTAAATTAGGTGATAGGTGGGATTAAAGAGAGTAAGAGAAAACACACTCATACACACAAAAGAAAGAAAGAAAGAAAGAAAGAAAGAAAGAAAGAAAGAAAGAAAGAAAGAAAGAAAGAGTAAAAAAAGGGAATGCCAAAATAAAATTGGGAAAAGGGGTAGGAGTAAAAAGAAAGGAAAAGGGAGTAAACTATAAATATGGATTGGAAACTCCCAAAGGACTGCCACTAATCCCAGCAAAAGCCAGCTACGAGTACCTGGAGATTGATACAAACTACATACAACAACTAATATCAAGGGAGGTTAAGGAACACAGAAGCTTAAAGGTATCAAAAAACAATGTAAACATCACCAAAACACAAAACAATGCCAACCCCCGCCCCCCAAAACAAATTAAAAGAAAGAAATAACCAAACCAATCTCACAAATATGCATAAAATATAAACAACATCAGCAGGACCGAGAGAAAAACATTTTAGGATAGTGAAGTCAGAGAATCATTAGATGTGTATGGACTTGGAGCAGGTGGTTGGAGATTGGATATGAAAGTTGGGTGAAATTTTAACAGGGGGTAAAAAGAGAGAATAAGGAAAATCTAAACCAGAACAAGTGTATGGGGAACAAGACATTAACTAGGGAAACGTTAGCAAGAGAGTGCTGGCATAAGGGTGAAGTTGAAGTAGAGTAAAGAGCTACTAAAGGGTAGATGAATGGTGGTAATAAATTTCTTTGGACATTTTTTTGTCTGTGAAGCTCCTGATTTCACCTTCGATTGTGATTGACAGCCTTGCTGGATAGACTAGTTTGGGGTTCAATCCTTTGCTTTTTTTTTTTCATTACTTTGTATACTTTATACCACTCCCTTCTGGCCTGAAGTGTTTCTATTAAGAAATCAGCTGATAGTCTGATGGGATTTCCCTTGAGGTAACTTTCTGTCTCTTTCTTTCACCCTTTAAGATCATTTCTTTGTCTTTAATGTTTGCCATTTTAATTATGTTATGTCTTAGTGTTGGTCTTTTGGGTTCATCTTGACTTGGACTCTGTGCTTTCTGGACTTCTATGATTCTATTCTTCCCCAAGTCAGGGAAGTTTTCTGTTATTATTTCTTCAAACAGGTTTTCTATTCCTTGCTCAGCTTCTTTTCCTTCTGTTACCCCTATTATGATGTGGATGTGTTTTTTTTTTTTTCATGTTGTCCCCAAACTCCCTTAAACTGACCTCCTGCTTTTTTTAATTTGCTTTTCTAAATTGATGTTTGTTTGTTTGTTTGTATCTTGTCTTCTAACTCACTGATTTGATCCTCAGCTTCTTCTAGAGTACTGTTGAATGCTTCCAGGTTGTTCTTTCTCCTTTTTCTTTTCTTTTCTTTTTTTTTTGTTTGTTTGTTTTACAGATGGACTCTATTTTTTAAAAATAATTCTTTATTGTTGAAAGTATTATAAATGTCCCCTCTTTTCCCCGCACTGTTCCCCTACCTCCCTGCCCCAGGTTTGCAGCATCCTATTGTCTGTGGGTATTCTTTCTCATGGTTTTCTTTATTACAGCTAAGTCATTCTTCATTCCCCACTAATTCTTATTCATGTTGGTGTATTTCTAATTTAGCTCCTTTTAATTTTCATTAAGTTGCTTGTAATTCTCACTCAGATATTTGAGCATCTTTCTAACTGTTACTTTGAATTCTTTATCTTACATATTACTTGCCTTCATTTCATTTAGTTCCTTTTCTGGTGATTCCTTCTTTTATTTTATTTGGGGGGTGGTGTGGTTTTTTTTTTTTTGCCTTCTTATTTTAGCAGACATTTTTAAATGTTATTTGTAAAGACTATGTGGAACAATTAATTTGGAAACTGGTTAAAGTCATACTCAACCTAGTTGTATGCTCAGTGAGAAAGGTTTTATAGAGATAGAACCAAACCTGGGATACTGTTTATTTAGGATTTATTTATATTCTGTTAGTATGTTATAGTTGTAAAGCAGTAATTTTTTGACAAGACTTACTAAGTCTTTAAAACTATAATCAGTGTTTTAAAAACAGAATCCAGGTACTTGAAAAACACAAGGCAGTTTGATTTAACACAACTTGGAGAGTATTGTGATCAGCATAATTTATTTTATAGTAATACAAAATAGCTCCTGCTTGCCAAGTTTGGTAGTGATGTATGAGTACTATACCAGAGTCCAGTGAAACTGATTAATTTGGTACAGTGGTGTTTTCAATTTATGCCAGAGTTCACTTTTTTGAGAAAGTACATACAACTTCATATAAATTAACCCATTTGTTCAAATCATTCCTCACTGATACAGGCCTGAAGAAAAACTTTCCCAAATTTGTAATTGGTAAACCACAAAAGAATATTTGTCAACTTGCTGAAATTTGTATTGTATAATTCAACCTCTTGTATCCTAAGTCAATTGTTTTTTACACTGTAATTTCATTTGATTTAAAAAACATCCTTTAAGTGTGATCAGTTAAATGCAGAAAAGATTAACCTTTCACTTTCTGGTAATAAATTTAGACTATTAAAAGAAATCCCACAATGACCCTGAAGCAAATGAGAATACTAATGATCAATTATGTTGTTTGAGCAAAGTTCATGATTAAAATTTAATGACTGAAGCCATTGTGACAATATTACTTTAATGAATCAGAATGGCATAATGACCTATTAATATATATTTTTAATATAATCTTATAAGTATTAAGAAAATAACTGTTGAGATAGTTTATGCTGATTAACTATCTGGAAAGATTATTTTAAAAAATTTCAAAGTTTATCTCTATTGATTACTACTGACTGCTTTAGTATACTAACCATGTGTACTTCATTTCCTATGATGAAAATTTGACCCATAATTAGTATTGTCCCCATAGTATCAGAGTGATTCTCCAATGTAGACAAATTTTCTTTTTTTTTAAATATATTTTATTGATTTTTTTACAGAGCGGAAGGGAAAGGGATAGAAAGTCAGAAACATCGATGAGAGAGAAACATCGATCAGCTGCCTCTTGCACGCCCCCTACTGGGGATGTGCCCGCAGCCAGGGTACATGCCCTTGACCGGAATCGAACCTGGGACATTTCAGTCCGCAGTCTGACGCTCTATCCACTGAGCCAAACCGGTCGCGGCACAAATTTTCATTTTAATTATTACTGTCTCAGTATTTCATTCTATGCAGTGACTATTTCCATTTCCAAAATAAAAGACTAATTTAACACTACTTTCATGCTGTAAATATAATACAGTTTATTAAAATTAAGCCTTATAAATAAATATATGTATGCCTATAAAGCCCTATCTACTAAATCTTTTTAAAACAGTATTCTTTTGGTTCAGTGTTAATATGCATATGTGCAATGACTTTATAAGAATGTGTATTTAAAGTTAACAGAGGGTCAGACCTGCATTGCCAACATTTGTCCACCATCCAGATACCATTGCTGACATGCACACATAAGGAACAGTCTGACATTGAAACTGGGACTCAGAACTATTGGTCATTGAAATTGGGTCTCAAATATTTCTCGTGATCATATGTTTATTTCTAGTCTAAAGAGGCAAGATGTTTTTTAAGAAAATAAATGGTGGAAATAAAAATAGATACAGAGGCAAAGAAGCATGGAACAGACTGTCGGACTACAGCATGAAGGCAGGGAAGGTTGGGGGGCAGGCTGAAAAGATCAACTGAAGGACTTGTATGCATGCATAAAAGCTTAACCATAGGAAATGAGACACTGGGGGCGGGGGGCACAGGTGAGGGCATGTGCTGGGAGGTTGGGGAAGCTGGGGGAAGATTAAGGGAGGAAAAAGAAGGAAACATATGTACTACTATTTGTACTACTTTAAACAAAACAAAAAAATAAAGTAATCAACCATAAAAAATAAATAAATAAAGTTAAATTATTGAAGTGAATTATGCTGGGAAATTTAAAATTTTAGTATATGTCCACTGAATCATGCACTGTTAGAGTGTTTGAATTCAATAAAAGTTAATTTATAATATAGCAAAACTTATGTAAACTTGTTGTAATTGTGTCTACCTGGTCAGGGATAGATAATATTCTATGACATCCATAATATTTCATGCCTTTTTGAATTAAAAAATCAAGCATCTTACCTACTGACAATATGTGTAGTCTTCCTGGCACCAGCTGTTGTCATCTTACTAATGATTGAATGCATGAGTACTTTTTGTGCAAGTCAAACGTTTTAATTTTGCATTAGAAGTAACTTGATGTGCATGCTTTTGAGCCATATGAAGGAAATAGTCCCCGGTAAATAAGTTAGTCTGCTGTACTTAATTTGAAAAATAAAAGAAAGAAATAATTATTCAAAACCAAGAACAGTGCTCTGAAATGAAATATGCAAGATGTACCCCACCCAATGACTTTGTTCACCTTCATTAGTCATTAGAACAATATCTTGAATCGTAAAGGCTTATCCTATTCTAAAGAAATAATGGGAAATATATCCAAGAGGGACCACATAAAAGTGTTTCTACAGCCAAGAATTTTTTAAAGCTTTGCATTGACTTTAGAAGAAAGGATTCAACTAAAATTCTCATGTCTAAAATACAATCCCAAATAAAACCATTCAAAAAGCAATAACCTGGGAGCCTAATTTAGCTGCATTTGGTATCTCGAATAATATCATTCATTCACGCATGCTTTGTTGCCCAAAGTGCTCAGAACTACTGCCCTAAAGCCCAGTAGAGATCTCATCCCTGTAGCCTTATGACAAAACCTGGTACTGGCTTAATTACTTTATGTGTGGTGATCATCTTTAGTGTCTGAAGCAATTCATATTTACATTGAATCCAGACCCTGACCTCATATTATTATTATGAACTAATAAATTATTGATTCAATCCTCTATAAAATGAATTGTGAGAGAGATAATATGTGAATCTTATTTCTATATTCTTCTTTCAGAGTGTACTAAAATTTTAATTTATTTAGAATACTTTTTAAAGATCATATGCATTTATTTCTAGCTGAGTAATCACTTTAAAATCTCTCATTTATCTAAAAATGACTCTTGGTGATACATAAGGACAAGCATCCAGAAATTTTTTTGAAAGTTTTTTTATAAGAACTTTGTAAGCACACTAAATCACTTTAAAATAAACATACCTTCTTTTCCTTTAAGAGTTTAATTTTTAAATTAAAATATATCAACAGGGTGCAAAATAGACTATTGTGAGCCTTTTCCTGAAATGGAAAAAATTTATGGTTGTTTTTGTTTGTTTGTTTGTTTTTGCTTTAATCCTTCTGTTTGAGACAACTGTAGAGAAAAATTGAGCAGAATTTATAGTAATTATCTATATATCCACTGCCTATACATGGATAGCTTCCCCCATTACCAACATGCCTCACCGGCATGGCACATTTGTTACAACTGAGTAACCTGCATGGGCACATCATTGTCACCCAAAGTCTATAGTTTATGGTCGACTCTATAGTCTATAGTTTTTGGATTTAGAGAAATGTATAGTAACATGCATCCACCACTATAGTATCATACAGTGATTTCACCGCTTTAAAAACCCTCTGTACTCCACCTATTTATCCCTTCCTCTTCTTAAATTGTTTTTTTATTGTTTAGTTTATTACATTGTTTCCCCTTTTTTAATCCCCCTATATCTTCCCTCCACCCTGTACCTATCCCACCCTCCGCCCTCACCTCCCCCTCCCCAATGTCCTCTCCCATTGTTGCAAGATTTTTGTCCATTCTCTTGCTGTACTTCCAACAACACTTTTCTCCCCAAGAATTGTCAGTCCAATCCCTCTCTATGTCCATGTTTCTGTTATAGTCACCAGTTTATCTTGTTCATCAGCCTATCAGTTCACTTGATTTTTATGTTCATTTGTTGATAGATGTGTATTTGTTGTTCATAATTTATATTTTTACCTTTTTCTTCTTCCTCTTCTTAAAGAATATCTTTCAGCATTTCATATAATACTGGTTTGGTGGTGATGAACTCCTTTAGCTTTTTCTTATCTGCGAAGCACTTTATCTGATCCTCAATTCTGAATGATAGCTTTGCTGGATAGAGTAATCTTGGTTGTAGATTCTTGCTCTTCATTATTTTGAATATTTCTTGCCACTCGCGTCTGGCCTGCATCGTTTCTGTTGAGAAATCCGCTGACAATCGTATGGGTGCTCCCCTGTAGGTAATCAACTGTTTTTCTCTTGCTGCTTTTAATATTCTCTCTTTATCTTTTGCTCTTGGCATTTTAATTATGATATGTCTTGGTGTGGTCCTCTTTAGATTCCTATATTTTGGGGTTCTGTGTACTTCTTGGGCTTTTAAGTCAGTTTCTTTCACCAGGTGGGGAAAGTTTTCAGTCACTATTTCTTCAAGTAGGTTTTCATTAACTTGCTCTCTCTCTTTTTCTGGCACCCCAATAATTCGGATGTTGGCTTGCTTGAGGTTGTCCCAGAGGCCCCTTATGCTATCTTCAATTATCTGAATTCTTTTTGTTTCTTGCTTTTCCAGCTGAGTGGATTTTGGTTCTTTGTATTTCAAATCTTTGACTTGGTTCTTGTGGCCCTCTGGACTGCTTTTAGGACTTTGTGTAATATTTTTTATTTCAGTCTGTGTATGCTTGATTTCTAGTTGGTCCTTTTTTTTATCTGTGAGGGTCTGGTTCGTATCCTCAGAGGTCTTGTTCATTTCCTTGAGGGTCTCATTCATTTCCTTGTAAGTATCATTCATCTCCTTGTAATTCTCATTCATTTGCTGGTTGGTCTTGTTTATTTCCTGGTAATTCTCATTAAGTTGATCGGCCTTTTGTAAGAGCCTCTTGAAAAGCCTTATAACCGTGGTTTTGAACTCTATGTCTTGTCGTCTTTTCTCCTCCATTTCTTTCACACCTGATTTCTTTCCATGTCTCTGCATGGTGGCTGCTTTATGTGGTAGATATCCTCAAAGGGACAGTGGCTCAGTCTCCCCGGTTACTTGAGGTGGGTACTCTTACTGCAATCCTTTATGGGTTGTATTCAGTGTTTTTGAATTTAAACCCAGCTTTTTGTTGTTAGCCCTAGGAGGGTTTGACCTCCAGGCCAATTGGCTGTGAAGGGAGACTGTCTTCAGGTTGGATGGGCGGAGTCTCTGGGCTGCGCGGCAGCGGCAGCGGCAGCGGCGGCAGCAGCTGGGTCCTATGCGGCGCACATGCGCGGGTCTCTGTTGGATGGGGATGGCTGCAGACCCCTCCAAGAGAAAGCTGCTAGTCTCTTCCCCTTGCCAGACAACTCTGCCTTTCCCCAAATGTGCCTGCACAGCAAAAGTCCAGCCCAGGGCTGTAAAATAGATGGTTTCCGGAACCAGGAGACAAGTTTCCAGGGGGCAAGTCGCGGGTTTGCGCGACCCTTGGGACTAGAACCCTCTGCCATGCCCCGCTTAAATCCGGCCGGTCCCTGCTCCAGCCCCAGCCCACGCGCGCTCGACCAGGGTGGCTCCTAACCTGTTTCCGTCTGAAAGGCTGCGGTCCCACTGGTCCTGAGTCTGTGTCCCACCTTTGCTCCTATTAGTGGAGTTTACATTCAGCCAGCTTTCTGGCAATTCTGGGTGCTTGTCTGTTCTGCTGTTATGTTGTAGTTCTTAAATCGTTGCGCGGGGCAGAACAATAGGTGTTTGCTTATGCCGCCATCTTTTCCTCTTCTTAAATTTTGACAAACTGATCTTGTTATTGTCTCCATAGTTTTACATTTTTTTCAGAATATCACATAGTAGAATCCTGCATCAGGTAAGATTTCCAGACTGGCTTCTTTCACTTAGTAATGTGCATTTTAGTTCCCTTCATGTGTTTACATATTCCTTTGTGTAAAAAGGAGCACTATTGCTGAATTGTGTGATAAGAATAAATTTAGTTTTGTAAGAAACCACCAGTATTCCAAAGTGTCAGTATCATTTTGCATTCCCACTAGGAATGAATGAGAGTGCTTGGCAGCATTGGTGTTGTCCACATCCTTTTCTAGATTTTGGCCATCTAACAGGTATGTAGTGTTATCTCATGATTTTTTTAATTTGCATTTTTATTACATATGAAGTTGAGTGTATTTTCATACTTACATACTTGTTCATTATAGTATCTAAGTGTGATTATTGGCCAATCTGGATATCTCCCTTGATGAGGTGTCTATTAAGTCGTTAGCCCATTTCTTAATTTTTTTCTTATTGTTGTTTTTGAAGAATTCTTGTAATTATTTTGCAAATATTTTCTCTTATTTTTTGTCTGACTTTTTTTCTAATCTTTTGCTAGGGTCTTTCTCAAGTAAGAAACTTTAAATAAAATTTTGACAACAGAGCAAAGATAGTCTTGTTAACAAATGGTGCTGATACGACTGATTTCACATGCAGAAAATGAATCTAGACATAAATCTTACATCTTTACAAAAAAATTTCTCAAAAAGACTCATAGGCCTAAACGCAAAATACAAAGCTATAAAACTCTTATAAGATAACATAGGAAAAAATCTAAATGACCTTTGTTTGTTGCTAATGTTTTAAATATAAGAGCATGATTCATGACAAAAGGATTGATAAGCCCTACTCCTTAAAATCTTCATCTTTCTCATTTTACATATTTTCTTTAAACAATATTATCTATATTTATAGTTTTATCTCTAACTTTTATATTTGAAATACAAAACCTCTCATCTAGTTGGAGTGGCTCAGTGGTTGAGCATTGACCTATCAACCAGGAAGTCATGGTTCAATTCCCAGTCAGAGCACATACCCTGGTTCCAGGATCATCCCTCATGTGAAAATGTGCAGGAGGCAGCTGATCAATGATTTTCTCTCAAAATTGATGTTTATATCTCTCTTTCTTCTTCTCCCTTCCTCGTTGAATCAATAAAAATATATTTTTAAAAATATAGAGAGCCAAAGGAAGATGGCTACAGATGGAAAGGCAGACTGAAAAATAGTGCGTGAGTGAGAGAATGAAAGGAGAGTGTGTGGTCACATGGGGAGTGTCTGTTTGTGAGTTGAGAGACAGCTATACCCCAAGGGACTACTAGGGGTTGCTAGACCGAGTTCCCCTAACTAGGAAGCCTCCACTGTTGCTGAAATCCCTCTTGGAGCAACCAGCTGTGACGCGGGGATGCACCATCTTGAAGGGGAGAGTGGCTGTTATCAGAAGCCTAAAAATCCTGGGAATCTACAGCAACACCCAGGGAACAGCTGGGAATCCAGGAACATGGGACCCCTAACAATGCAAATATATGGAGGAGCTCTGCACCTTCTCACAGAAAGGTCAGATTTTGACTAGGAAAAGGTGAGGTCTGTGATTCATGCAGGAGAGAGAAATGCACACAATAGGAGCAGGAGGTTCTGGGGGAAGTCTGCGCCCTCAAAAATCCAAGGCTTTTGGGGATAGTGTGATGCGCGAATGTGGAAGGGGATCTGCAGGGCTGCTTAGAGAAGGGAACTCTGCAAAGCAACCCATAGGTGAACCGGGTGTAAAAGGCCACCTAGAAATTTTACCAGTGTGCCAGATGCTTAGAGCCAGGAGGAAAAAAGACTGCACAGACCCAGCGCGCAGTGCCAGAGGGTAAAAGTCGCAAGTTTGCACACTTACTTTGGCTCTTTGTTTTTTTGTTTTTTGTTTTCTCTCTCTCTCTTTAAATCCTTGCTTTTGATTACTAAGCCCAATACATAGGATCACCCAATTAGGGACACTCACAGAGTGAAGGGGAAAGTAGTTCTTCTGGAACCTGGGGATCAGAGCTGGGAGAAATTATCAGAGAACCAGCTCTGGGCAGTCCGTACTCCCAGACCAGTATTAAGTGTGACATGGAAAACAAAATCTAAGTACTGGCTAGAGAGGACTTATAGCCAAAGATAAAGTCAAAGTCTCTTCAAATTAAAGAAAATAGAAATAATATCAAGAATATTCTATAATATTCTAGAAATAATATCAAGAATTTTCAAAGACATAAAATGAGAAATCAACTACAATAAAAACAATGAAAAAAATCAAACACTTGGAGGCTAAATAACATGCTATTAAACAATGACTGGGTTACCAGGAAGATCAGAAAAGAAATAAAAAGCATCATTGCAACAAATGACAATGAAAACACAACAATCCAAAATCTATGGGACACAATGAAAGCAGTTTTGAGAGGGAAGTTCATAGCTCTACAAGCCTACAGCAAAAAAAAAAAAAAAAAAAACAAAACAAAAACAAAACAAAAAAAAACAAACAAATAAAACAAAAAACAAACAAAAAAACGAGAAACAATGGTAATAACTTACCTTAAAGAGTTAGAAAGAGAGCAACAAGTAAATCCCAGCGTAAGCAGAGGAAGGAAATAATAAAGATCAGAGCAGAGATAAATAAAATAGAGAGCAAAAAAAAAAAAAATAATACATAAGATCAACAAAACCAAGAGCTGGTTCTTTGAAAGGATAACCAAGATAGATGAACCTCTAGCCAAGCTCACCAAGAAGCAAAGAGAGAGGACTCAAATAAACAAAATCAGAAATGAAAGAGGTGAGATTGGAGGAACCAAGATGGCAGCATAGGGAAATACCTATACTGCTGCCCCACACAACAATTTCAAAACTACAACTAAAAGACAGAATGGACATCATCCAGAATCAGCAGAAGGCTGGCTGAATAGAAATTCCACAAATGAAGAAAAGATAGAAGAGCACTGTGACTCAGAGGAGCAGTGGAGGGCAAAGTTGCGGAGACATGCTGAGAAAGAGGTGCGGAGCCGTGAGTGAGGAGAAAGGATAGGTAGGTGAATACCTGGCTGTTTATCTGAAACGGGGAGGGAGTCAAAGGCATCCCACTGCACTGATTCCCCAGTTCCGGGCAAGTCTCAGGGATCCCAGACTCATGCAGTGAAAATGAACTGCAAGGAGGAAGCATGCTGAAACTCTGGAGGTGCAGAGGTACGCAAATGCACAGAGAGGACACATGGTTTGCTCTCTCATTTGGGAGGGAAAAAAAGAAGGAACACCACTGGACTGCATTGTTTTCTAGCCGTGGGTAAGACTTTGGGTGTGCAGACTCATTTGGGAAGAGGCTGAACTGTCTGGCAGCGGACAGACCTCAGGGGCAGCTTTCAGTCAGAGGTGCATGCAGCTGTTACCACCAGGCACGGAGACCCAGGTGCTGTGTAGGGCAGGCTGCCAGGAAACCAAGGCTGACTGCACAGCCCTGAGACTCCGCCTCATCCAAGCTGAGCACAGTAGCTCTCACAGCGTAAATACAGCTGATTCTCACAGCCAATTGACCTGGAGGTCAAACCCTCCCAGTGATACCAACAACAATCTAGGCTTAACTACAACAAGACTGTGCAAATCATAAAGGGGTACACCAAGAGTATCCACCTCAGGTAACTAGGAAGGCTGAGCCACTGTCCCTTAGAGCACATCTACCACACAAAGCTATGAGGCAAACTCAGAGAAGCAGCCAAAATGCAGAGGCAAGGAAACAAATCACATTTGAAAGAAATGGAGGGAAAAAAATGACTGGACATAGAGTTCAAAATCACAGTTATAAGGTTTTTCAAGAGGCTCCTAGAAAAGGCCTATAAATTGAACAAGACCCTTGAGGATATGAGAGAGACCCTCGAGGATATGATAGAGACCCTCGAGGATATGAAAAAGTACCAACTAGAAATTAAGCATACACTGACATAAAAATCACATAATCATATGAATTGATGCAAAAAAATATTATAAGGAGACCTAAAAGAAGTCTAGAGAACTACAATAATCAAGTCAAAGATTTGAAATACAAAGAAGCAAAATACACTCAGCCGGAAAAGCAAGAAGAAAAAAAAAATCCAAAAAATTGAAAATAGTGTAAGGAGCCTCTGATACAACCTTAAGCATACCAACATCTGAATTATGGGGGTGCTAGAAAAAGAGAGAGAGCAAGATACCTAAAACATATTTGAAGACATAGTGACTGAAAACTTCCCACACCTGGTGAAAGAAATAGACTTAAAAGCCCAGGAAGCGCACAGAACCCCAAATAATTGGAATTCAAAGAAGAACACACCAAGACACATCATAGTTAAAATGCTAAGAGCAAAAGACAAAGAGAGAATGTTAAAAGCAGCAAGAGAAAAACAGTTAGTTACCTACAAGGGAGCACCCATACAATTGTCAGTGGATTTCTCAACAGAAACTATGCAGGCCAGGCAGGAGTGACAAGAAATATCCCAACTGATGAATAGCAAGAATCTACAACCAAGATTAATATACCCAGCAAAGCTATTATTCAGAATTGAAGAACAGATAAAGTGTTTTGCAGTTAAGAAAAAGCTGAAAGAGTTCATCACCACCAAACCAGTATTATATGAAATGCTGAAAGGTATTCTTTAAGAATAGGAATAGAAAAAGGTAAAAATAGAAATTATGAACAACAAATACACATCTATTAGCAAGTGAATCTAAAAACCAAGTGAATTAAAAATCTAATGAACTGGATAAACTGGTAAATATAATAGAATCTGGGGCATAGAGAGGGAATGGACTGACAATTCTTGGGGAGAAAGGTGTGGGAAGTACAGGAAGAGACTGGACAAAAATCATACACCTATGGATGAGGACACTGCGGGGGAGGTAAGGGCGGAGGGTGGGATGGGTATCAGGTGGAGGGGAGCTATGACAGGAAAAAAAGTGGAATATTGTAATTAATAATCTGAACAATAAAAATTATTAAATTTAAAAACAGAAATGAAATAGATGAAATAACAATTGATCCCACAGAAATACAAATGATTATGAAAAAATACTATGAACAACTCTATTCCAACAAAATGGACAACCTAGATGAAATGGACATATTCTAGAAAAATACAAGCTACCAAAACTCAACCAAGAAGAATAAAAAACCTGAATAGGCTGATAACTACTGGAGAAATTGAAACAGCAGTCAAATATATTCCAGTAAACAAAACCTGTGGCCCAGGTGGCTTTACAAGGGAGTTCAACCAAGCATTTGAAAAGAAATAAAACAATCCTCCTCAGACTATTCCTAAAAATTTAAGAGGAAAGCACACTTTCATGCTCTTTCTATGAAGCCAGCATGACCCTAATCCCAAAACCAGATAAAGACAGCACACAAAAGAGACCTACAGGCCAATATCCATAATCAACATAGATGCTAAAATCTTCAACAAAATTCTAGCAAATCGGATTCAGCAATAGATCATAGACCATGACCAAGTGGAATTTGTACCAGGGATACAAGGATGGTACAATATCCATAAATCAATAAATATGATACATTATATAAACAAATTGAGACATAAAAATCACATAATCATATGAATTGATGCAGAAAAAGCATTTGACAAAATCCAGCACCCTTTCTTGATAAAAACTCTCAGCAAAGTGGGAATCAAGGGATCAGACCTCAACATCATAAAAGCCCTATATGACAATATTACACCCAACATCATACTCAATGGGCAAAAGATAAACTAATTTCCCCTAATACAACAAGGATGCCCACTTTCACCACTCCTGTTCGACATAGTATTAGAAATACTAGCAATAGTGATCAGACAAGAAGAAGAAATAAAAGGCATCCAAATTGGAAAAGAAGAAGTAAAACTGTCCTCATTTCAGATGTCATGATATTATACATAGAAAAGCCCAAAGACAACACCAAGAAACTATTATAACTAATAAATTAATTTGGCAATGTAACAGGATACAAAATTAACACCCAGAAATCTATGGCCTTTTTATTTGCCAATAATAAACTCACAGAAAGAGAAATGAAAAAAAAATCCCATTTACCATTGCACCAAAAAAAAAATTAAGGTACTTAGGAATAAACTTAACCAAATATGTAAAATACCTGTACTCAGAAAATTACAGGACATCGAAAAAAGAGAGAGAGGAAGATATAAACAAATAGAAGAACACATCATGTTCATGGATTAGTAGAACTGACATCATTAAAATATCCATACTACCTAAAGCAATCTATAGATTCAATGCAACACATATTAAAATACCAATGGCATATTTCAAAGATCTAGAAAAAAATCTTCAAAAATTTATCTAGAACAAAAGAAGTCTCTGAATAGCCACAGCTATCCTGAGAAAGAACAATACCAGACATCAAACTATATTACCAAGCCAGGGTTCTCAAATCTATCTGGTACTGGCATGAGAACAAACATATAGACCAATGGAAAAGAATAGAGAACCCAGAAATGGACCCAAGCCATTATACTCAATTAATATTTGACAAAGCAGGCAAGAACATACAATGTAGTCAAAACAGCCTATTTAATAAATGGTGCTGGGAAATTTGGTCAGATACATGCAAAAAAAAAAAAAAAAACACAAAAAACCAGGAACTAGATCACCAACTTATACCATACACAAAAACAAACTCAAAATGGCTAAAGGACTTGAAGGTCAGATGGGAAACCATAAAAATCCTACAAGACTACATGGGCAGCAAAATTGCAGACATATGTCATAGCAATATCTTTACAGACACAGATCCTAGGGCAAGAGAGACTAAAAAGAAAATAAGCAAATAGGACTGCATCAAAATTAAAAACTTCTGCACAGTAAGAGAAACCACCAACAAAACAACAAGAAAGCCCACTGAATAGGAGAACATATTTGCCAATGTTATCACTGATAAGGGTTTAATCTCCAACATTTACAGAGAACTCATACAACATAACAAAAGAAAGATAAACAACCCAATCAAAAACTGGGCAAAGGACCTAAATAGATACTTTTCAAAAGAGGACATTCAGAAAGCCAAGAGCCACATGAAAACATGCTCAAAGTCACTAAACATTCAAGAAATGCAAATCGAAACAATAATGAGGTACTACTTCACACCAGTCAGAACGGCTATCATCAACAAATGACAAATGCTGAAGAGGATGCAGAGAAAAAGGAACGCTCCTTCAGTGCTGGTGGGAATGCAAACTGGTGCAGCCATTGTGGAAAACAGTATGCCGTTTCCTCAAAATTTAAAAATGGAACTCCTATTTGACCCAGTAATCCCACCTCTAGGAATAATCCTAAGAAAACAGAAACACCAATCTCAAAGTATATATGCACCCCTATGTTCATAGCAGCACAATTTGCAATTGCTAAGATTTAGAAACAGCCTAAATGCCCATCAGCAGATGAGTGGATTAGAAAACTATGGTACATCTACACAATGGAGTACTACGCTGCTATAAAAAAGAAGGAATTCTTACCATTTGCTTCAGCATGGATGGAACTAGAGAGCATTATGCTAAGTGAAATAAGCCAGGCAGTGAAAGAAAAATACCACATGACTTCACTATTATGGATAATAAAGAACATTATAGCCTGATGCACAAAAAGATAGATACAGAGGCAGAGAAGCATTGAACAGACTGAAAAATTACAGCAGGAAGGCTGGGGAGTGGTGGTGGTGGAGTAAGAGATCAACTGAAGGACTTGTATGCATGCATATAAGCATAACCAATGGACACAAGACACTGCGGGGGGAGGGGGGGAGTGCATGTGCCAGGCATTAGGGGTGGCCAAGTAAAGGTAAATGGGGGGAAAAAAAGGAGACATATGTACTACTATTTGTAATACTTTATACAATAAAAAAAGAAAAAATACAAAACCTATCTTTAATATAAACTTTTCTCCTTAGTACATATCCTTATTTATTAATTTCCCTGAACATTTTCTCTTAAATATACCACAGTCACCCTCAGCAAACTTATACAAAGCCAATGTTTCTGTTTTTTTATAAACTTGATCTTTATCCTTTATTTCCTGTTAATTATTTCATCACCAATTATTCAATACTTATGTTATAAATCAACATGCCATTCTAGCCTTCTACTTTATTTGAGATTATATATTACTTATTCACTTATTGTAATTTTATCATTAACTATTAATTTTATTAATTATATACTTCCTAAGTATTTTTTGGTGTCTTTATTATCTTGGTCTTTGTCAGGTAATATAATATTCTCACTAGAACAACTATGTTAGCTTGATTCCATAGTATTAAAGAGCATAAAATTTAAAAAGTGAATCTGGCCCTTACCCATTTGCCTCTATGGATAGAGCGTCTGACTGCAGACTGAAAGGTCCTGGGTTCTATTTTAGTCAAGGGCATGTACCTTGGTTGTGGGTACATTCCCAATAGAGTGGGTGTGCAGGAAGCAGCTGATAAATGTTTCTCTCTCATCGATGTTTCTAACTCTATATCCTTCTCCCTTTCTTCTGTAAAAAAATCAATAAAATCCTGTCTAATAAAAGAGAAACATGCAA